>CM035111.1:20462618-21662618 GCA_020205505.1 Panax japonicus
TGTATATAGGTTCGAACGAGGCATCGCACTACTTCCAAATAATAGCACATTGACCCACACACACACACATTCAGATAATAGTTTCTTGAAAAGAGGCGGTCATCATGGTAACACGGATGTCGGGGGGTGCCTAACACATTTCTCCCGCATAACCAAGTCCCCGGACCCTAAACGAATCTCGGTTTCACCGACCCGTATAGTAGTGTCACATCACTGGGTCAATGTGTAAATTTTTTCTCGATTGTGTTGGTACAACCATTTAAAAAACTAACTGACGACTCTTAACAGTCCATCGTCGACATTATACATGTCGGACCTTTTTCACTTGTTTTTTCAAACAAATCTCACCTAAAATGAGAACACCAAAGAACAAATAACGGAAAGGGACATCCAAAAATCCCGACGTCGACAGATGATGGACTTTTAAATCATAAAAGATAGTAGACATCATTCTCTACTTAGTTGTTAATCTAAAATTTGTTGTCTATTGTATTCTATCAATTTTTTCACTGTTGAGGACTAAGGATAATTTGTTCTTAATTATATTAGTCATAATATTTTTTACTGGGTTAGTTGAGCTCGCCATTTTTTTTTTGTTCTATTGTTCTTCTCAGGAGGCGAGAATGTAGCTGTGACTAGTCGATGAGTGGAGTAATGATCCAAGATAGTTATTATAATAGTTCTCACTATTTTATAAAATAGTGTGACAATAATTATAATAAGAACTTTATTGGAGTTTGGATATTGTCTATGAGATAATATTTGTATTAAAACTCACAGCGTATGTGTTGTCGTATTTTGCACGACAATTGTATTAATGAAGTTTGTATTTGGATTATGTACCATGTAGATTAATAATAATAATTTAATTTATTTATTTGAATGCTACTAAAATATTTAACTAGTCTAACAAATTATTATTATTAGTCTAACAGATTAATAATAATATTACTAACAAATTAATAATTAGATTAATAATAATAATTCAATTTATTTATTTGAATGATACTAAAATATTTAACTAGTCTAACAGATTAAAAAATTTAACTAATCTAACATATTATTATTAATAATCTAATAGATTAATTATTATTATTAAAAAAATATTATTTACATATTTTCTGTAAGAAAAATATATGATCTCATAGAATTGTTTTATATATAAAGAAATTGTTTTATATATAAGGAAATGTGTACGAAGCTACGGCTCTTTTGACTAGACTGAGTTTTGATGGAGATGAATTCATGATGTCTTGTAACATACGGAAAAGGAAAGATGAACAGAAAATGACGGCCTTCAACTATTATTATTATTATTATTATTATTATTGTTATTATTATTATTATATACACTTTAATGTTATATAATACTTCCTCCTATTCAGATTAAATATCTTTTTAGAGAGTTTCATTTTATTCTATATAAGTGTCGTTTTAGAATCCCTATGCAATATTACATTATTTTTTCCTAATTTATCCCTTTATTTAATATGCTTAGTAAATGCAATTCCATGGACCATTGTGGAGAGAGAAATAATTAATTAGGGATACAAAAGATATTTTGTGTTATTTTTTAATAAGTGTGTTTAACTCTAAAAAGACATTTAATCTGAATAGGAGGGAGTACTAATTAACAGATTAATTATTATTATTAAAAAACGAAGCAGATTTTGATCACTTTAGTCAAAATTTGTTTCCACTAAAAAAATAAGATAGTTTGATAAATTGATAAAATTAAATATTATGGTCATTTTAAAAAATATTTGAGGTTAATTTTGTCTAGCAAATTTAGTACCAAATGGTAAGAATTATAATACTTGGTAAAAGATAGTATTAAATAATCTTTTATATTAAGTCATTTTTAATCCATGGACTAATAATCCAAAACTCAAATTTAAAAACAAACAAAACACTTGAAATTAATAATTATATCCCAAATGTAATCCTTGTAAACAAACATAGCTTTGAAATTAATAATCATATCTCAAGTGTAATCTTTGAGAACAAATATAGCCTAAAGTTATGTTTGTTTGCAAAGATTACATTTGGGATATGACTATTAATCTCAAGTGTTGTTTGTTTTTAAATTTGAGCTTAGACCTGAGATTTTAAAATAGCTTAAGATGAGAGATTATTTAATATTATATTCTACTTGATATTATAATCCCTACCATTTGGAATGGGGGTGGGGGTGGGAGTGGGGGTGGGGTGGGGGTGGAGGATGGAGGAGTGGGGATGTATACATAATCAGTAAATATTATTTTTTTAGGGAGTTGGACGGGAATGGAGGTGTATACATAATTAGTAAATATTATTTTGAAGGGAGGGGTAGGGATATGGGGTGGGGGTAGGGGTTGGGCTTGGGGTAGGGGGTGTGCATGGGGGTAGGGGTAGGGGTGGGGGTAGGGGTAGGGGTAGGGGTAAGGGTAGGAGAGGGGGTAGGGGTGGGGGTAAGGAGTAGGGGTAGGGGTGGGGGTTGGGGTTGGGGTTGGGGTTGGGGTTGGGGTTGGGGTGGGGGAGTAATGGATGGGATGGGATGGGATGGGATGGGATGGGATGGGATGGGCGTAGGGGGTTGGCAACTTGGCATGAGAGTTTTATATAATCAGTAAATATTTTATTTTATTTTGAGTGTGGGGTGATGGGGGATAGGAGTGTGGGTCGGGGGATGAGGAGTAGGGGGTCGTGGTAGGTTTTTTGCGGTGATTATTGAATAATATAACTTTTTATTTAAAAATTTTTAATTAATTGTTTGTCATTTTTTTATGTATAAATAAGTTTAAAATATGTTATTATTGATAAAGATATAATAATCCAAACGATATTTTTTAATTTAATCTTTTAATTAATTCGAAAAAAAACAAACATAACATGAAATTATTTTAAGTTATCCCGTGAATAATCCCATAGAAAACAAATACATGACTATTTAATCTTAAAATTATAATCTTAAAATTATAATCTCATATATTATAATCCCGAAATTATAATTGCAAAGAATTCTTTAGCAAGTAAACAACATAATGGATTATTGTAGAATTCACAAATAATATATGGCTAAATGAATAGCCACATACATTTATTTAATGGCTAATTGTAGAATTCACAAATAATGACTTATTTTAGAATTCACAAATAATATATCGCTTTACAAAAATTCACAAAAAATGGCTTGGTGTAGAATTCACAAATTATAAATCACTTAATAGAGGCTACATATGTTACTATATTTTATTTTATTTTATTTTTAAGCACATTCTTAGGATATACAATATAATTCCATAATAAGCCTCGCCAGAGATGGACGAATTAATAATATCAACTAATCAAGTCTCACAAATAGAAGAAATAAACTCACAAACAAACCTCACATAAAAGAAAGAAATACATTTCACATCAAGAAAAAAATAAATTCACCTAAATGAAAATCGAACAAGAAACATAAATGTCACATTTCCTCGTTCTTAGACACTACTCATCTGCATGCTACATATATCAATGGTAAATAACGTTTTTAACTAGAGTAAATAATGTTTTTAACTGGAATTGGATCTTTACCGCTAAACACCAAAGAAAATATTTATGTAAACTCCTCATCAAAGATGAAATCAACCTTGTTCTAACATAAATCAATTAATAATAGTTTAAAAATCGGTAATGATAATTTACTAGTCTTCCTTGTACAAGACAAAATTAGACTACTGGTAGTAATAAAACGACAAAGAACTTAATAAAGTTATATAATAAATCCAAAAATGTGCAATTTTCAAATAACATCCGCAGCCACAACCACAATGTGCAATTTTTAAATAACATTCGCATAATAATGCAGCTGTTTTTTTTCAAATGATGCTTTATGTTGTCCCCTAGGTTGACATTTTGGTGTGTCACATGATGGTCCTCTTTTCATCCTGAATTGCAACCTTCACAGATCCGTTCATATCTAATTCAGACATTATCAAAATCAATGAACTACTTCAACTTTTAAACATTGGAAAAAGGAGGCCTGACAAGGGGCTTTTAACCAAATTCTATTATAGGGCGCACAACTCATAAAGCTAATGTTCCTCCCAAAAATTTTAACACACAGATCAATGGTGAAGGAAGAAACACATCTGCGATGATAAGTTTCCATAATCCCACAGCCAGATAAAGATTTTTCATCTGTAATAAGTTGCCAATATGTAAAGCATGATAGTTGTTGAAATGGTAACCAGCAGTTCCTGCACAAGTATAATAAACCAGTCATATTGGTGGTCAGTTTAGCAAGTCATTCACAAAAAGACAAATTACTGAAGTCCACAAAAGGGATTAGGAAAGAGCATGCTCAAAGGGGGGGAATTTATTTGGTTCCTGGGGTGATGTAATTTTAAGATTGGATTTCATATTAAAGGTTACCTATAGGTTAATATGCTGTTAGTTTTAATAATTATTTACTATTATTATGTTTTAGCCATCGAGATTAGTTCGTATTTTAGCATTTTCAATTATAGAAATGGGATCAAGGTAAGGCTTCAAGTATTTCTTATTTTTCTTCTTTGATAAGTAAAAAGGGAAGGCTTTAAGAATTCGGCTTTATTGTGATATTTTTTACTTTTGAAAGTCCAAAGAGATGTTCGAGTCTTTTAGTGAACTTGGTCCCCAAGTCATAGTAGTAGCAGCGTCTGTTATAATGTACTAGTACTCCTTCCGTCCCAGGATAAAAGTCTTTATTACTATTTTGAGTAGTCCCATATTAAATGTCCAATTTCCTTTAATAACCAAACTTTTACACAATTTTTCCTATTATACCCTTAGCATTAAATATCTCATATTTTTTTTATTCTAATTCTCTCTCCATATTCAATAAGTATAATTAATGTGTTGAAAATATTTTGAATTGAAAAGATAGAAAGTCCAAGAATGAATAAACATACATTCTGTTACAGATAACATCATATAAACATTAAATAGGATTGATGCCATAATGAAAAATATAACGCCATAGCATAAAGTTTACACTGACGTCATATACAATATGATGCCATAAAGTAAAGATCCGTCATCAACAAAAGATTACATCATCTTTCTCGTGGGTGTGATGCTTAAGAACCTAAGGCCATATTTGTTTGCAAGGATTACAATCCCAAGACTATTAATGCTAATGCTAAGATTAAATAGTCTTAATCACATGTTTATTTTTTATAGTATTATTCATGGATAACTTAAAATAATGTCATGTTATGTTTGTTTTTTTTAAGATTAATTAAATGATTGGATTAAAAAATATCATTTGGACTATTATACTCTTACCAATATAACATATTTTAACCTATAATTTAAACTTGTGTATACATCAAAAAATATAATATTTTTTTATATATATAAAAACACATAATAATTTATCACAATTTAATCTAAATGGATATAATAAGATATTAAATGAGTTTTTATTTATTAACAATGTATAAACCCAAAATCAAAACAGCAAGAAAGATGAAAGAACCAAATGACGTAGCAGAGAGCTGTAAACAATAAAAATACATGAATTTAAATTATTATTTTTAAAAGCTCAGTAATTAACAATGACTTCCTTTTTAGGACAATAAAAATAAAAACTCATTTAATCAGTTTAATCTAAAATGGATACAATAAGATATATATATTAAAAGGTGTGTATTTCTACTTATTTAATTTGTATTGATACTAAACACATAAATAATATATCACAGTTCAATCTAAATGGATAGAATAAGATATTATGGTCATTTTAGAAAAAGGTTAGGTTAATTTTGTTTAACAATTTTTAATCCCAAATGGTAGAGATTATAATACTAGGTAACACATGGTATTAAATAATCTCATATCATAAGCTATTTTATAATCTCAGGACTAATAGTCCAACTCAAATTTAAAAAAAATTAAGTCACTTGTGATTAATAGTCATATCCCAAGTGTAATCCTTACAAACAAGCATAGCTAAGTGTAATATGATGCATGTGGCCTGTGGGAATCTAGGTGTGATGCCTAGACTGTACTCTTCCTTCTTCTCGTTTCTTATTCTTCTACTTTCATTATTTCTGCTCGTTTAGCTCTTCAATTAGATACGACCCTCTCTTTCAACCCAAAAATTGTTAACAAAGTCCAACAATTCCCATAAGCCCAGCAGCCTAAAGCCAACAATAAACCCTAAACTTACTGTTCATGGTACTACTATAGTACCAGAACAACCTCAGAATCACATTATGCTTCCCACTTCCCCCTAAATCATGCCCAAATATATTATCCAATTCTCTTAATTTGAAGATGAATTCAACTCAAATATCTTCCTTCACGTTTTAGCCCATTGCCCATCAAAACAGGCTTAAAGAAACCTTTTTCCTAATTCCTACAGTCCATATCCATCAAGTTTCCAATGAGACAGATTCCTACGTGTCATGCAGTACCAATATAAGGACAATGTTACCTTATTATTATATGCATTAACATTCTTTTAAGTATCCTTCTAAAAAATGTTTGAGAATAATGGGCTATTAAATAATTTATTCTATATCCTATTAGAAAAGATAGGGCCCATCTGAATCAGTTGAATGAAATAGTCTGGAATGGAAATGAACTTCGTAATTTTTATCCAAAGAATGGAATGAACTCCATATTTTATTAACCATTGTAATGAAATGGAATGAACTAATATTATTCACATGTCTGGTTCTTACTTGGAAAGAGTGTTGGAATGAAGTGGGACTCTTAGGAATTGTGATATGTGCAGTGGGAAGTGTATCAAATTAGTGTGTGACTGAGTTATTTCCATTCCCAGTAATGAGCTCAAGGGAAGAAAGATGATGTTTGGTGGTAAATGGTAATGCAGACTGCAAATAGTGGCTTGTTCCAATAGAAGGGAAAACTGTATGTCTGAAACATCGCCTTAAAAGAATGGAGCATTCACTCTGGCCTATTACTCCGATCCAAATGGACCCCATAGGTATATAAATGGAGTTGGGGTACTAACAGACTAAACATTATAGTTTATTATTACCGTTTGATGAAAATGGTAAAGAATAATTTTAAGTAAATTTGTAATGGCTTTCATGACATAAGATAGGCTATAAGTTCAACGAATACTTGAAGCAAAAAAAAAAGACATACCAAGACTAAAGCGTGAATATAAAAGATCATGATGGATTCACGAGGCTAAAATATTATATTTAGATGGTTGGTTGAAATTATGACAGTATCTCAATTTTGAATTTTAGAAACAAATACTTTGAAAGCACATATAAGAGGGAAGGATACGTGAACAAGCATCTAAGACATCATCAAAGAGTGAGTATATCCACCCAACATAAAGGCCTTTTATTATGACAGAAGTCATGGTTAGTACCTGGTTATTGTATAAGAAAGCAGGTATATAACCGCCCACCAACTCGATCATATTAAGGACACCAGTATACCCCTGCAATGATGCAACAAACAAAATTCAATAAGGTAATGAACATAATGAAACTGGACACAAAACACAAAGTGGCTGGTTCAGGATTGATGGAGCATATTTTTTCTGAATTTGGTTTAAATGTTCAGGTGATGTAGGATAAGTAAATCAAAATTATATAAACTGCCCAAAGCAAGAGGGAAATCCCATGTACACGCGATGTATACTAGATAGCATTGGAAAATAAGGAGGAAAAAATAAAAAGGACCTCTGCCAGATAAAGATCTAACTCAAACAACTCCTAATTCGAGAATGAAAAAACAAAATGAATTATACTCCTCCAAAATGGAGCAAATTTCATGCAACAATTTTACACATCAGATAGAGTAGGAAAATGAAAAGGCAATGAAAAAAGACCTATGCCATATAAAGAAACAAAAGAAAAACTATCCCCAACTCCAGAAAAAGACAAAATATAAAGAGCAGAAACTACACTTCTCCTAAAGGAGAAGATCTCATGTAAGCATGTTGTAACATCATATGGCATAGGAAAATAATAGAAAAGGACCTATGCCAGATCAAGATACTAAACAAAAAGAGTCCAACTTTAGAGAAAAAAAACTATACTTCTCCAAAAGGTGTATACCCAAACCCCAACCCCAAAAATCCCAATAAAAACTAAAAGCACAATCACAAAGTAAAACAAAAATCACACTCCCGAAAAGCAGATACGTGAACCCCCACCCGAACATAATCCAAAAATCCACGAAAGCCATCTTTGAGCCCAGATGAATCTAAAATTCAATTTAAATTTAAAAGTGCTAAGATTCATTAAAAGTTACTAAACAATATATCTTATGATTACTATTATTATCTATTATTAAGATAATTTACAATATTATCATTGAAGTGACTAAACTTTAATTAATCTATGCCAATTTTAAGTTTGAAACCGTCTCAAATTGATTTTAAAAAGTTAAAAAAATGATTTTAAATTTTGGAATGGAGGGAGTATTTCCAAGATTCCTAAATAGCATTACTGAATAATTTTTTTTTCTTTTCTTCAATGTTTTTAAAATTTTATTATGAATAGTTATTTATAGTTGATGTAAATTTAATGATGTGTGTGTATATTTATTTAATATTTAAGTATTTGTCAAATCCCTGCCAAACTTGAATTTCCATTTTTCGATAGCCAAACAACCATATTCTTTCATCTTAGAAGCCTAGGTGGCATGGTTTTTGTTTTTTTGGGATGACACCTAAAGCTCAACAAAGGAAGTATAAGTTTCAGTATATATTTATGCAAAGTGTCCCATTGGGTCATTCATTTCCAAGTCTCTGTAACCAAATGATCAGCATAAGAAAGCAAAGAACGAACAGCATGTATGTAGCAGCAACTGCAATCAAATTGCATCGCATACCAAAGACGAAAGTGCTATACAACCAAAAACCAGTGCAAGAGATCGCAGAAGCCTTTTCCCCATTCGCATCATTCGCCCTTCATCCTCGCCTTCTTCCTGCAGACAGGATAACATAATGAAAGAAATGGTAAGAAAAAATAGATAACTAAAGCTACTCAGAACAAGATGTTCTGAAATATAGAAAGCGAGTGAAATTTCTAAACAAAGCTTACCGTGAAAGTGGGAGATACCAGTGGTTCAAATGTTTTTAACTTCTCAAATATCCTATATACATACACAAATGATAAAAACTGCACAGGCTTCCACTCAGCAGTACGTGTAATGATAATCCAAGCTGACTGCAGCAAGACCAGAGAATAACTAAGAATCCAGATATTGAGAAGTGAGAAAGCACCAGTATCAAATTAATTGTTGCCCGTAACAACTAAAGCAACAATAACTCCAAACCATAATACCAGATCCACAATTTGCATTGTAGTATTACTTTTATAGGAAAATTTGTTTCAGTACATAACATACTCCACAAACAGCGTATCTTGACCAAGGAAAAAGCTTCCCTGTCTCCAGAAATTTACACATTAGGCAACCCAAGTGCTTACATTAACCCTAGTAAACTTTTTTCTTTTCCTTTTTTCTTTTTTCGTTTTTTACTTTTTCCCCTTTTCCTTTCGATAACTTAACAGAAGTAATCTTTACACACTAAATAATAAAAATTAACCATTTTTTTCTAGTTTCTCCAAAGAAAAATTAGATGGGATCTTAACAGTTGCTAACAACTCTAAGCACTAAACAGAAATTTAAATTGAAATTCCTATTCTATTGGACAGCAAAATCAATATCAGGGTTCCAGGTAATTTACAAAAGTAATGATGCACAAGACATTGTAATCAGCAAAGGAAGACATCAAATTTAAACTAGACATCATTTGACTTTTGTTCAAAGCTCTTTGAAGTACAGATACAAAATGCTTTCCGAGCACAAGACCATTCCCCATGAATCACTAGGTGACAACTGCTCATGTTTAATATTTTGGACCCATTTATAAACAGTACTACTGCAGGATTTCTATATATCTTTCTATGCAATTTAAAAGTCAATTTTCTGGTCCCACTCCATTTATTTGTGCATGGTCAAAAGTTTAGAGTAACAGAAAGTAAAAACCTTAGAATCAACTGATCAGCACTCTAATGAAATTTTGTTAAAAACTGCTTCGACATGACACACTTCTCATGAAGAACTACTCATGCTTGAAGAAGATTATGAAACATCCAAAGCATTCAAAATATGCATGGACGTTGTTAAAAGTTATCTTGATAAAATCAGGTTATTAAGTTGTCTCCAGGCATTCAAGACCTAATTTGTCTCCGCCTTTCGTGCCAATCTTTTTATAAAATTTGTATGATAGTATATGCACAAACTTGATATAACGGTTGAGGAAAATACTCCCAAAATAACATTCTTCTGACAATAAATTCGTAATCGAATCCTGATGCTTCTGGTTGCAAATTAACTTTATATAGCACCACATGCAAACTTCTTCTAAAACATTTGCAAGAATAAACTCTTTTTCATGAAAGAAGAAATTTTATAAATAGAAAGAGAGTATACAATAAAACACTAAAAAATTTAAAATCACAAAAAACAACTATTTGGTGACGCTCATATTCAGGGCCATATAGTTTAAATATTGGAAGATTTGAAATTGCATTTGACTAAATAGAGATATCGTAGTCGCAGAAGCTTATAAAATCAAGAAATGCTTTGCCAAAACACAAATAAACAATAGAGAATTAGAAATGCTGTTATCAAAACTTTGAAAAGGTCAAAACCAAATGACTTCTCACTAAGTAGTTAAATTTTGAAAAAGTTAGCTAACTATCTTACAAATAAATTTTAATAGCTAGCTATCTATCTCGCTAGTAAAGCTGGACTATTTCTCATTATATTTTTTTTAGATTAAAGAAGAAGATTCTAGTATTAGAAGAGGAGATTAATACGCGTGACGAGGACAAGAAGTCCTTACAAAAGAAAACAAAGGAATCAAAGAAAAACAAAAAGGGCAAATCATAAGATTAATGTAGCACCGCCTGCCAATCACTATAAAGATTATACAAAGAAATTTCTCCACAAGCTCCCTGATGCGGAAGAAGAAATTCAAAAAATTTATTATTAATTTTGTATTGTTATTTAGAGATAAATGTTGACTTATTAATGAAATTATTTAGTAGGATATTATAGTAGTAGCTTTTCATTTTGAGAGTTTTAATTATGGTAGTAGATTTCAATTATGAGAGTTTATTATAGTAGTATATTTTAGTTAAGAGATTGTTTCCTTTCTAAATTAGGATTTTTACTTAGTCCCCAAGTATTGGGTTTTCTATTTAAGAATTGTAATACTTCATTATTTTTAGATTATTGAATATATTGATTTGAGATTAAAGTTGTGTGTTTTTGTATGTGTTTCTTTACCGATTCTCTGTGGAGATAGGTACTTTTATTCTTTTTCTCATCTTGTCCTACATCATAATGGTATCAAGAGCCAAAATTCCTAATATATTTTGATTTCAACCAATTCCTTCCATCCAATTGTCGTAGTTCGCTAGCGAATCGATAACAATTTTCTGAGACAAAAGCACGGTCTATAAAAGGAATCGTCTAAATAAAAGTAATGTTTATTTAAAGTCATTTAATTTATTTACATGGTGTTGTTATATTATATGTGATAAACTCATAGTTTTAAGCAATACTTTTAGAATCATGATGATGATCATACTAATGAGATCTAAATTCTTAGATAGCTTGAAACTAAAATAGTTCTCAATCGATGGATTAATAAAAAGGGGATTAGTGAATCCGGATAGATTGATACATACGTTGTTTGTTCTTAGGAAGAGAATGATTGATATCATAATCATTTGTGTGGAGACACTAAAACAAGCATGTAAGTGCTTATTGGAGAATAAGTTCACTGAACGTGTCTCGCTAAGGAATACCTAATAAAGTTTTACTTGTTTGTCAATAGGAATTCTCTCTACTGATAGTAGTACAAGTGATCCTTAGACTTGAGATCATCATAGTATGATGAGTTATACTTTGACATGTCCCTTAAGACTCCTACAGTAATAATTTATACATAGAGATAATGAACAATCAATAAAGAATCTATCGCTTCTAGTAAAAGGAGCGAATGTCATATGTGATTCGATAAATAACAACTCAGGAATCATTGGACAAAGTAAAATAAAATTAGAAAGGAGTTTCTAATTTGCATTATTCAGAGTTATGCATTCGGGAATCGAAATACATAAAATTAAATAAAATAAGACTTGACAGTAATTTCATGTTATATATATTTAATTGGGACGTTATATGGTGGAAAGATTAAATCGTACTATAACTATTTACTCAAAGATCTTTTTATGATTAATGTTGAAATCTATATTATCTGAAAAGTCGTTGATCGCTAAGGGGGTTTACCCTTATTGTAGAATAAATATTATTTATTTAAATAAATTAAATAGTTTAATTTATTTATTTAAATAAGATTAGAATTGTTCTAATTGATTTATTCACAACCGGTTTAATATAGAGAACGTAAAGGGTCACACTATAAATGGAAAAATATTTATTTAAGAAGTTAATGGCATTATCGTAAAAATAAGTTAACTATATTTAATCTAATCTATGGTGATAGAATAAATTAAATAAATTAATATTTATTATTTAATATATTGAAAATATTAAATATAAATTAATAAGTCTTATTATTATTATTAGTTTAATTCCTAAAAGAGTTTGGGAATTAATTAATAAAAGTACTCATTAATTAAAGGGGTTTAATTAATTAAAATAAAACCCTATTCCTAAATGGTTTAGGAGGGTTGTCTACATCTATAAATAAGAAGAGTCTTATTATGGGTTAGGGTTACACACTTAATTCCAAGAGATAGAATCTAGGGTTTTACCAAACACCTATCTTCTTGAATACTTGTTCTTCCTTAGTGGATCACTCTAGAGGCCAAACACTTGGGTGACTAACGTTTATCAAAAAAAGAAATCTAACCTGGTGAATTCAAGGATAGCACGAAAGACTAAGAGTTGAACTCGTACCTTAGGAAGCACAGTTCTACAAAGGTATGAATTTGATTCTCCTTCTTCGTTTAGATTGATAATTAAGCACAAAACATGATCATGGTGATAGTTTGTATTAAAATTTTAAAATCCGTTTTATCGCACTTTTACTACTTTTATGTGATTTGATTGCATGATCGCGCTCTATACAAACCTAACAGTGGTATCAAAGCCTAACTTTGTGCTAATTATCGATTTTGATGATTCCATATATTTATGGTAGGATCGGATTTTCTAGGTTGTAAAAATTTTTCTGGTTCTGCTACGCTACGCGGCGCGGCCATGCCCAACCCAAAAACTTTTATCAATTTTTCTGGTTCATGGATTTGCAGCGCAGCCGCGTCGGTTCCCAGTTCATTCTGGGTGCGACCGCTCCCAATTGCAGAATCTGAATTTTTTTTTTCAATTGAAATAAATAGTTTATTTAATTGATAAAAGTTTAAAATAAAAATATTTATTTTATTTGGAATATGATTTCAAATTACAAAAAATTAAAGGAGTTTAATTTGAATTTGTTTTTTGATTAAAATAAAAGAGTTTATTTTGTTTCAAAACTAAATTTTAGCAAACTTTTGCCCATTAAATGATATCTATGCATATATGAAATGGTTTTATTATTCATGAGATGAATGTTATTTATTGATGCATATGGTGATGATATGTATGATAATAAATGGGATTGATTATGGACTATTAACCAATGTGATTGGATTTTATTTTATTTTGATGCATGAATGATTGGGTTTTATTAAATAAGGTCCACGTACCTCATCTTCTCTAGTTTTTCTTGATGTAATTTCTATCTCCCTCCTATGTATTTCCCCTTGACTGCTGACCAATATTTCTATTTAATGTAAATAATTTATGTAATATGATTAGTTAAAATTACTTAAAAGAACCGGAGCTCAAGTAACAAGGAGCGCTTGAAGACTCGTTTGTAATAGAGTCCGGGTTTAAATGTAATAGTTAGATTTAAACTCAGTTCTTGCACCATAGGTTCGACCTTTTGGTTCACTTGGTGGCTCTAGTGAATTAAAGTAGAATAAAGTCCATAATCAACTGGGCTCTAGTGAATTAAAGTAGAATAAAGTCCATAATCAACTGGGTAGAATATAGTATTCTATATGTGCTTGTTTATACTATATATATATATATATATATATATATATATATATATATATATATTATGCAACATGTTTCGCATATAAAATAATATGATGCGTATTTTATATATATATGTGCATGCGCTAAACAAGATGAGACAAATTAATAACAAACCCCTCAAAGAAATTATATTAAGTTATAAGTTCAAAGATATTTGGAATATCGAACGTCGCCTTCTAGCATGATAAAGCGATAGAGTATTGAATATTTAATATGAGTTTGTTGTGCACACACAAGGCAAATATTAAATATTTAAGATGTTACTTTATTACATATGATGTTTATAAGAAAGTGAACATTACCGTTTTATTGTGCACACAAAGGCTATAATTTTCTTTTCACTTATATGGAAATGTTGGGTCTAACTTAACCTAGATTATTTTAGTTCAGATGTGCACACACTTGACCATTATAATCTAAGAGGCAAAATAAAAAGGAGTTACATGGTGATATAATTGACATAAGTTGTCTACTTATTTATTTATATATAGTTTGTTGTGCACACACAAAACTATATATATTTGAAATGAGATCCTTATTCTCACTAGCAGATCTTTAATTAGATTTTGTCGAACTATATAAAAGAGGGTAATATAATTTGAAGAAAATAGTGGGAGATACCAATTTAAAATAAGACCTAATTTATTTTGATAATTAATTAAATGAATGTATGTTAAAATGTTATGTTTTTCACATGCAGAATTTGAAAATGTCAAACTAATATCACTGTGTAGCATACTTGATACTAATAAACTGACCGGACTGAATTATACGAACTGGTTAAGAAATCTAAGAATTGTTCTCACTGCTGAAAAGATTTCTTATATCCTAATTTCGCCCATCCCTGATTGCAGACTTAACCTCTGAGGAAGAGATTGCTACTTTTAGAAAGTGACAAGATCAGTGTTCTAAAAATCCCTGCCTAGGCGCTAGGCCCCCCTTGGCGCCCGCCTAGGTGTTAGGCTCCTCCTTGGCCCCTCCCCTAGGTGTTAGGCTCCCCTGACACTTCACCTAGGCCCAAGACGGCAAAAAAATCCCTCTAGAAAATTAGGCGGGGTCTAGACAGAGAGTTTTTTTTATTTTAATAACTACTCAAACCAGATCTTGATATATTTATTTTTCTAATGATTTACCATATTCATAATACAGATTGTAGCATATCAAATCACAACAAGAAATGAACAATATCAAGTCAAAATGGATAATTTTATTATAGTTGTAATTTTTTGAACTTGTATCAACTTTAAATTATATAAATGATGATACATTTGTAATATTTAATTTAATTCAATATAATTCTTAAATTTATGTTTAGTTTCTTAAGTTTTAATATTGAATTAAATTCTTGAAATTTTAAATTTTATTATTCCTTTCGTCCCATGATAAAAGTCCTTATTACTATTTTGGGTAGTCCCATGTTAAATGTTCACTTTCCTTTAATAACCAAAATTTTATAAATTTTTTCCTATTATGCCCGTAGCATTAAATATCTCATATTTTTCTTATTTTAATTCTCTCCATATTTAATACGTATGGAGAGAGAATATTTTGAATTGAATAGCTAGAAAGTCGCTATCTCACCTACATATAAAATAATTAATGACATTATTATAGGCAATTTTGTCATTTCATTCTTATTCTTAATATGCGTGAAAAGTTCATCAGAACTTTTATCCTGGGACGGAGGGGGTATTTAATAGCAATCTTTTTTATGAATAAAACTAATACATTAAAAATATGTTTGAACTTTGAACAATTGCATGCTTGTGTTTGAATTTTGACATTAACAATATGGATATGTGTTTTAACTTCAAGCAAATGCCTTTATTATCTTTATTATAGGTTGTTTTGCTTTATATTATTGTTTTGTTTGAATAAATGTTGGATAAAATATTAAAATTGGCTTAAAATAAAAAATCCCGCCTATACCCCGCCTAGGCCCTCTCCGGCCGCCCACCTCCCGCCTTTTAGAACATTGGACAAGATGATGCAACCAAGGCTCAATGCATCATGCTCGCATCCATGAATAACGAGCTTCAGCGTTATCATGAAACTATAGATGCTACTACTATATTGTTGCACCTTAAAGAGTTGTATGATGATCAATTTGATTAAACAGCTTGGACAACTAGGGTTTATTATGGATGGGAAGTTAAGTCAAGATTTGATCTTACAGTCACTCCCAAACACTTTCTCATAATTTGTTGTGAATTTTCACATGAATAAGTTTGATATCAGCTTGCCTGAATTACTTAACATGTTGAAAACTGTTGAAGGTCACTTTCTATCCAAGAAGGACCAAGTCCTATTGGTGGATGATTCTTCCAAGAAAAGGAAGAGGCCCAAGGTATCTTCTAAAAAGAAGAAAAACAGGAAGGCCAAGGTTAAGGTGAAAGTGAAGGAAAATAAGAAATCTGATCCAGCTAGCAAAGGAATATGTTTCCATTGTAACAAGTCGGGTCATTGGAAGAGAAACTGTGAGAAGTTTTTCGCGGAACAAAAGTAAAAGAAGCTTGGAGAATCTTCGACTTTCGATCAAAGTTTGTTGATTGAAATTAATTTTTTTGAAAGTCAAAGTTTTATTTGGGTATTAGATACCAGCTGTGGTTCTCACATATGTAACATTATGCAGGGACTAACCAGAAGTAGAAAACTGAACAAGGAAGAGGTCGTCCTACGAGTGGAAAATAGAGCAAAGGTTGCTGCATTAGCTATAGAGACTTATTGTTTAGCATTGCCTACAGGTAAGTCCATTAGCTTAAATAATTGTTATTTTGTTCTAACACTTATAAGAAACATTAAAACGGTGGTATGTGTTTACCTTAAACGGTGGCGCAATGAGTTGGAAGAATTTCAAGCAGCAAACAGTTGTTGATTCAGTGACAGACAGAGTACATAGCTGTAAGTGAAGCTACAAAGGAGGTTATTTTGATGAAAAAGTTCATAACTGAACTTGGTGTGGTTCCTAGCATTAGAGGAGCAATACCTTTATTCTGTGACAACACCGGAGCTGTTGCACAGGCTAAGGAACCCAAGTCTCGTCAGAAAATAAAACACGTGTTGCAACGGTTTCATTTGATTAGAGAGATCATTGAAAGAGGAGATGTCACCCTAGAGCGTGTGGACTCTCAAGATAACATTGCAGATCTACTTACTAAAGTTTTAACACAAAAGTTTGATCGTCACTTAAAGATGGGTATGAGATATCATGGCGATTGGTTTTAGTGGAAGATTGAAAGTAATATGCACACAAGCCAATCATATTTGTTATGATAAAGCATATACTTTGTAACAATCTTATTCATTTATTAATAAAAGAATTGTTTATTTAAAGGCATTTAATTTATCTACATGGTGTTATATTATATGTGATAAATCCATAATTTTAAGCAATGCTTTTAGAATCATGATGATGATCATGCTAATGAGATCTAAATTTTTAGATAGCTTAAAATTAAAATAGTTCCCAGTCGATGGATTACTAAAAAGGGAATTAATAAATCCGGATAGATTGGTACATACGTTGCTTACTCTTAGAAAGAGGTTGATTGATCTCATAATCATTTGTGTGGAGACACTAAAACAAGTATGTAGGTGCTTATTGGAGAATAAATTCACTGAACATGCTCGCCAAGGAATACCTAATGAAGTTTTATTTGTCTGTCCATAAGAATTCCCTCTAGTGATAGTAGTACAAATGATCCTTAGACTTGAGATCATGATAGTATCTTGTGTATAATAAGTTATATTTTTACATGTCCCTTAAGACTCTTAGGGTATAATAATTTATACATAGAGATAATGAATGATCAATAAAGAATTTACCGCTTCTAGTAAAAGGAGAGAATGTACTATGTGATTCGATAAATGACAACTTAGGAATCGTTGGCCAAAGTAGAATGAAATTAGAAAAGAGTTTCTAATTTGCATTATTTAGAGTTGTGCATTTGGGAATCAAAATATATATAATTAAATAAAATAAGACTTGACAGTAATCTCATGTCTTATATTTAATTGGAACATTTTATGGTGGAAGGATTGAATTGTACAGTAACTATTTACTCAAATATTTTTTATGATTAATGTTGAAATCTATATTATGTGGAAAGTCGTTGATCACTAAGGGGGCTTACCCTTATTATAGAATAAATATTATTTATTTAAATAAATTAAATAGTTTAATTTATTTATTTAAATAAGATTAGAATTGTTCTAATTGATTCATTCACAACCGGTTTAATATAGAGAACCTAAATGGTCACACCATAAAAGAAAAAATATTTATTTAAGAAGTTAATAGCATAATCGTAATAATAAGTTAAATGCATTTAATTTAATTTATGGTGATAAAATAAATTAAATAACTTACTATTTATTATTTAATATTTTGAAAATATTAAATATAAATTAATAAGAGGAGTCTTATTATTATTATTATTATTACTATTACTATTAGTTTAATTCCAAAAGGAGTTTGGGAATTAATTAATAAAAATACTCTCATATATTCCTAATTGGATTAGGAGCCTAATTAATTAAAGGAGTTTAATTCATTAAAATAAAACCTTATTCCTAAATGGTTTAGGAAGGTTGCTACATCTATAAATAAGAAGACTCTTATTATGGGTTAGAATTACACACTTAATTCCCAGAGTTGAGAGAGTACGTATAATTCTATAGAGATAGAATCTAAGCTTTTGTCAAACACCCATATTCTTGAATACGTGTTCTTCCTTGGTGGAAACGCTTGGGTGGCTAACGTTGATCAAAAGAAATAATCAAACTCGGTAAATTCAAGGAGAGCACGAAATACTAGGAGTTGAACTCGTACCTGAGGAAGCACGGTTCTACAAGGGTATGAATTTGATTCTCTTTCGTTTAGATTGATAATTAAGCACAAAACATGATCATGGTGATGGTTTGTATGAAAATTTTAAAATCCGTTTTATCGTGCTTCCGCTACTTTTATGTGATTTGATTGCATTATCGCGCTATATACAAACATAACATTGTCGTCACCGCATTCTCCATCTATCTTGAGCTGCTACCACAATTCCGCCGCTAAAGCAATTCTTCTGCTGCCAAATTACAGTTTAGTACCCCTAGATTTCTGAAATTCTCAACTCAACCCCCAAAGTTTTTAAAACTTTCAATTCAACCCCTAAAGTTTTTGAAATATTCGATTTAGCCCCCAAAGTTTTTGAATTTTTCAATTTAACCCCAAAAATTTCTAAAATTTACAATTTAAACCTTCTACATATATACACTGTCTTCGAGGTTTAACAATCTAGACTTTCTTTGTAGTGAGATAAAGCTACTTGAGCGTCGTCATATACAAGCAACTTACAAGGTCTTGTGTCCCGTATAGTGCCAAGTATTTGAAATTATGCGATGAGCTTGCACTTTCTGAAATAAGTCTTGCAAATTTAAAGGCACATTACGAGTACATAACCAAATGCTTTGTTTGTCCATATTTTATTCAAACACAAAAAAATATTCATCCTACTCATGTTTGTTCAACTAAAGCGACGCGTTCACAAGAGGAGACTAGAAAAATAAATTCGTACAAGACAATTGATGAATGTCTCACAATTCTTAAACGTATCAATAACCAATATGAAATTGGTGAGGATAAAGAAAAGCAAGTACTATCACATATTGATACTTGTGAGAAACATGAAGCATAAGTTAAGTGTGTTGAACTTGAACTTTCAGAGATCGTTTGCAGTAAGGAAATTAAATTTAAGTTTGACTCCCAATGCAAAAACATCAAGAAAGATAAAGTTGAAGTCAGTCATGTTGATTTTCTCTTTTCGGTTGATACATTTGAGTCCCAAGGTACTTCAAATTTCTATATTATGTCATTGCTATTCCCGAAAATGGTGCTCATGACATTAAAACATCAGATGCGAATGTTTTGTTCGAAGACATCTCTCGGACTGTGGTTTATTATTCTACGATATTTCAAAACTCGAGAACAAGTGTTTTTCAAAGGTGAGGAGAATGATGCGGAACGGAAGAAGAAATTCAAAAAATTTATTATTAATTTTGTATTGTTATTTAGAGATAAATGTTTAGTTGTTAATAAAATTATTTAGTAGGATATTATAGTAGTGGCTTTTCATTAGGAGAGTTTTAATTGTAGAATGTTTCCTTTCTAAAGTATGATTTTTACTTGGTCCCAAATATTGGGTTTTCTATTTAATCATTGTAATACTTTATTATTTTTAAATTATTGAATATACTGATTTGAGATTAAAATTGTGTGCTTTTGTATGTGTTTTCTTTACCGATTCTCTGCGGAGATAGGCACTCTTATTCATTTTTCTCATCTTATCCTACATCACTCCCATTGAATGAGCCCAAAGAGAAATAAAGAAAGACACTTTATCCCAAAACATATCACTATTTATAGTCCCAACCATAGAAATTTCTAACATTCCTCTCGTGGCAAAACATGCACATCTCTAAAGAATCCCCCTACTCCCTGTATGGTCAAAAGGGTCAAACTGCATAGAAAAAAATATTCCACCAGAAAGGGACATGTCCAACTTTTGCCCATCACATTAAACAAACAACACCACAACTGTCAAGCCATCGAAAAAAATGAGAATGAGACTCGCTATTTAACATGCACATAAAACACATGTGGGATAAAAATTTGTAAGGACTACGCCTTTGATGCATGTCATTGGTGTTAAGCCGACCAAGGTTAAGGAACACATGAAAGACTTAATTTTCAAGGGAGCCTTCCTTTCCCTCTGACTATTTCTTCGCAATTGATTGTACTTGTGTGTACTTCATAATTAATTCAATTTTAATTGTGACTATATCTTTGCTTTATACAAGTGTTTATGTGAGACATGTATAGTTAATATTATATATTCATAAATTGTCCCAATACCTACTTCCTACTGCCATGGGAAGACCTACATAGTCTGGGCCATTTCACCAAAAGTTATGCAACCCAAGTTCTGTACCTTTATAATTTTTTATTTAAAAAAAAAGAAGAAAAAAGCTCCTTTAAATACCTATTTTAGCTCCTTACCACAAAAGATGACTGAAGTAACCAAAAATTGTCTCAAGTACATAATTCAAATCCAAAATGCTTCTAAAGTCTATTTTGCCCTCAAAAGTACTTAAATATGGAACACAGTCTGGAAAAAAGGAAGAATCTTTAATATACTTACGTGGGGTCCATAGTGGATAAAAATGAGAACTTTTTTATCTTCTCTCAACTTCTAAAGTATACTTAAGACATCTTTTATGGGACAGAGGTAGTAGATTTTAGCCCCACCCAATATAAAATATTACCCCTACCGTTTCATACCTCTAGTATCACCTCTTATAACCTAAAAAAACTGGGTTGATACAATGAACCAACAATACTGATACAACATGAAAATATATAATTGCCAATCATGAATCTGAAATTGAAACATGTGCTCAATCTCAATAGTCTTTCAGACATCCAAAAAGCTAGATGGCGTTTTGCCTGATTAATGTTCAAGAATTAATTAGGTAAAAATTCTAGGGGGATCACAATGTGCGTATTCTATGTCATAAGAGAACAAAATTAGTATATACTGAAGCAAATTTGAATCCATGTAGTTTCAATATTAGAAATAACAAGAAATAAAAAGTTGTTCATCACTGTGACACTTACAAATGCAGCTGATATTGCCATGTTGATTCGCATATCTTTAACGTCAGATTTGGTGTACCTGATACACATGCATGCTCCAGTTCAACAAAAAGTACAAACACCAGTTTTGCAGAAGTAACCATCAAGCTATTGTAACACAATGTGTGATGAAAGTATAAACACTAACAGCCTGTTTGTGAGATTTATTTGGGGTGGGGGGAAGGAAAGAGAAAGTTGGAGCATTCCTTCCAAAAAGTTAGAAGGATTGTTCCAACTTTCCCTTCCCCTCCCCCCCCCCTCCCCCTCCCCCAAAAATAAAAACTTGCAAACATGCCGTAAGAGAAAATGCAAAATCGAAAACATGATACATAAGTCGGTGCTGTTTTCTCCTCTCTTTTTAAGCATGGATCAACTAGTACGATGATTTTAAATATATATAATGTGTGAAAACAAATGTTAAACTGCCAATGAAATAGGGGGAATATGCAGTGAACTCCCTTTAGTCCAAATTTATATGACCTCTTTTCTATTTTGGTATGTTTCATATTAATTGAACATTTTCCATATATAAATGCATTAATGTTCAATTCAACTATATGACCCTTATGTTCGAAAATCAAAAAGAGAATATGGAAAAAGGAAAAATTTTAAAAAGAAAAGAAGATGTCTCCATGTTGGGGCATGTCACAGAAAACTCTTTAAAATGAGTATATATAGTTTAGATTCATGCTTTGAATCAAAAGTAACTTAAAATAGATAGACACGTTCGGTATGATTGTGACTTTGCAAAATTTCAAAGACTGACTCATCTGACTGATGTTTGCCTCATATATGGCTCAATCAATAAAGCATAACATACAATCATGTATGAATAAAGTCATACACAAAAAGCCATAATAAATTACAAGATTGCATAAAACATGAGGAGGCTTGGCGCTAATATATATCCATCAAGTTTAACTTTTCAAAGTCAATATGAGTACTTTTTACATAGTTTAAAATTTTCAGAGTTGTATTATCTAAAATTAAATCAATTAATACCAATTTTGAATTTGAAATATTTCAAATTGACTTCAAAAGGTCAACATTGATCTTATATATTTGAATGGAGGAAGTATAATCATAACCATATATATATATATATATATATATATATATATATATATGTGTGTGTGTGTGTGTGTGTGTGTGTGTGTGTGTGTCTGTGTGTCTGTGTGTGTGTGTGAATATAAAATTGTTCTCATCTATAATTTATAGCAACTAAGTTCATAAAAAGTACACGAGCTAAGTTTCGCAGATATCACTTTAGAATAGATCACTTGATTTATCCTCATTATATCTCAATTTTAATCTTAAAAAACTGTTCACATTATCTTATGGTACCCTTGCAATATTAATAGGCATCAAAGGCAGAGGTATTTCAAAGAGTCAAACATATGCACAAGTATATAAGTAAAACACAAGTTCAAAATCAAGCGGACAAATTTGACCCTAATTTCCTATGGACAGTGTTTCTTCATATCTGATATATTTGAAAGGGGCTGAGAAGTAAATGAATCCAATAAACAATATCTGATTGGCTTCTTACTATATCCACCCAGTACAAAAGGTTGTTGTGCTACTTAATCAAGGCACCCAATCATGATTGGTTTTATATCCTCAGGACAATGATGAGTCACCATATCCAAAAAAGAAGAGCTAGATAAGACATTTTCCCAGTTGCACAAATTTTTAATGCTTGTCATGAGTAACTAAATATACAACAGCATACCTTGGTCCCCATGGTACAATTGGCTGCTTATCAGCATACTTTATATCCTTTGAAACCTAGAGTTTAAAAAAAGAAGTCAATAATTAATATTAGGATACGGCCTGAAAAATCGTTATGCTCCAAAACAGGGGTGCTCATGTAAATGGCTATATTGTCACAGCCCATACTTGAGGTTCCTCTAATACCAATTCTACCCTAACATAGGTCCAAGATTGGTGCAACCCGCTGAAAACTCGTTTCCACCACATGAAATTCTTCTAAAATTTAATTCTTTTAGGAGCAAAGTAGGCGGGGTGGGTGAATACCCAAGAACAAAGTTTGCTTTCATCTCAACTACCAAAATCATTAAATTACATCAAGATGCTATCTTAACAACAAAATCAAAGTTTAAGAAAAGTCGATGCTAATGGATTGACAAAAATTAAACATGTGTTGTCATAATGATCGACAAGCCCAGCAAGGAAGCAGAGCTCTAGTAATTAAAAAGGGAGAAATTTAACTCAAACAAAAGACGGATTGGTAAAGTTTACCTTAAATGAACCAAATGTCATGCCTTTCTTCCGATTTGTTAGTTGAGCCATCATGACTTTATCATATGCCTTTTCCAACTGGAAACATTGCATTAAAACTCCCCATTTTGAGCACATATAGCCATTTTAATTAAAAAAAATTACCATATAAAAATTCATCAACCCAGAGTAAGAAAGAAAATAATGATAAGAACTCGATACTTACTCGAGCAGCAGTAACATCATCACCTCTCCTCTCAGCATCCTTACGTTTTCTAGCATATGCAGCTTTAACCATATCAAATCCCTCAATGGGACTCACACCAAGAACCTGTGGTCATGGATAATCACCCAGAATTGGTTCAGCCCCCCAGAGTGAACCAAAAAGGGTTTTACAAACAGCATACGACCCAGACTCTTTGAACTGCAAATTTAAGGGCATGAATAGGACACTAACTACATTACCTCATATGGATTAAAGTCATTTTCTGAACTAGAACTTCCAGCAGCCGATGAAGCAGCACAAACTACCCTTATATTCAGTGGATACTTTCTAGAAAAGCTGAAAAATTCAATATCCTGACACCATAGTTAATTGCTGATATAGGAAACATTATTAACAAATGAAGTAGTGAAAATTATAAAATTTAAGATACAAGTAAATCAGAGAATTAATATATATGATGATAGAAAACAATGTTTTCTTGCCAGCATCCAGATGAAATAAAAAGAATAACAGACAATAGGAGGAAAATTTGATCTATCCCCTCATTAGATAGCTGATTATAATTTTGAGTTGCATGTTTCACACTGTTCTAGACCTGAAAGGAAGACACTTTGTTCAACTAACTTCATTTGGTGAAAAATAACTAATCCAATATTCTATTCTCTTACATTCCCTAGCATTATTTTAAAAAAAAAATAAGACAAACAGATAAACAGACAAACAAACAAAGTGTTAAGGAATTGATTAACCAAGATGCTACCCAAAAACAGGAGAGGAGAAACGTGAAAGTGAAACTTCAAAATGTGCACTGTTTCAACCGAGTAAATTAAATTAAACCTTAAGTGCCAATCCATTAATTTGATCATCGAGACATAAGTGTATCGGATTTGCAGGTCCTCCTGAGATGTTTCAGCATATGATCTTTCCTAGTGTATACAATTACTAACCTTAACAGTCAAGAACTCACTTCCCAGCTATCTTAAGATTTTCTCACTGTCATAATATTTCCTTTCATAATGAATCAAATATAAGCATTATAAATATGCCTATCATAGTCACCAAAAATTATAACCAGGCATTAATCTATAATACAAATTACAAATTTTAAAACAGCTGATTATCTTTTTAAGAATCCTATAAATACACAAACTACATATATAACATTCATATATATCATTTCAATGTAATGTCATATAGTTAGGATACAAACAAACATTAAATCCTTGAGAAATGTGGAAAGAGAAGATTAAACATTACCTAATGACTACTGAAGGGGGAAAGAGAGATACTGAGCCTTTGAGAAAGGAATTCTTCTGAGAAAATCGCGAGTAAGGACAGTGAAACACATTCGATGTTGCTAACGCCATTAATTTACGGTTATAAATTGCTTGTGGTACAGGATCGAGGGTTTTCTTTTCTGGGGTTTATAGGGTTTTTGATTGACGTGAAAAAATTGCCGGTAAGGCTTAATAGCTCTCTTTGCCGGAACCAAATCCACAACGACGGTGATTTCTTTGCCGGAATCCAAATCTGCCCGAAGTATATATCTGCTTGTGGGCTGGCCGTTGCAGAATCCTATCTTAGGAACATGAAAGCGCTTATACCTTGTTTGTAACTTGTAAGTTTTAAAAAAGAGGAAAGGACAGGAACCTTAAAAAACATTACAATTTTTCCTTGTTCAATTTTAATAAAAAAACTTTCTTGAACAAAATTAGAAAAGCTTTGATTGAAAAATAAGCTTAGTAAATTTCTTTTTTATTTTTTAATCTCTCTTTACATTAACATAGAAAAAAGAATTTAGGTGTGGTTTGATAAAATTGAGTGTTAAAATCTGAACAGTTTAGACATCTGAATAATTTAGAGCACTTGTCCATAGTTGTGCCGAAATGAAAAATATTGTTTCATAACTAATTTTTCCAAAATGTTTGAATAACAATATTTTACCATTTTAACTATCTGAACAGTTTAAGCAAAACCTGTTTAATAATTAGAAAGGTCTGAATAGTATTTTAAATATATATTTATAATATTTTGACCACAATATGATAAAATAAAATGTATCATGTCAAATGAAAACATCAACATATCATAATAATTCAACCATACAAATTAAATTAACTTCAAACCGTTGTTAAGAGTTGAAGTGCAATTTGTTCACGTAGATTAAATCAGGTCTTGTGCTTAATTGATTCAATCTCAAGAAAATGTTAAGTGCCTCAATTCCACTGTGGTGTGCTGAAAGTCTATCCTTTGCGAGTTCCATCATCTGGGCATGGCATGCAATAATAGCATTCCGTGTAACTAAGTTGATTGTCTTCATTCCATCAAACAACTTCTTTGCATCATTAATCCATCCACATTTCAGGTACAAATACATAATAGAATTTGTTATACGTAAATTAGTTTCATACAGTTTGATGCTCAATGAGTGAACCTTTGACCCTACACCCATAACTTGCATTATACAACACAAACTCAAGACACTCGTAAATGTAAATTCATTTGGCTCAACACCCTCATAGAGCATCTCGGTGAACAAACTTAAACCCATTGCAGAATCTCCATTATCACCACAAGCAGATATGGCCGTAGTCTAGGAAATTGCATTCTTGTCACCAATCCTCAAAAATACTTTGACCGCGAAATCCATGTTGCCACATTTAGAGTATATGCTACAAAGGGCATTCCCAAGACTCGCATCATTCTCAATTTGGTATTTCACAATATATCCATGAAATTTGTTTCCCTAGTTTAACATCATGCAACATAGAACAAGCATTTAGAACAATTCCTAGAGTGTAATTTGTCGGATAATCCCCATCTTCCAACATTTCATTAAAAACCCTGATGCCAATCTCCGGTTCTGAATTTTGCACATAACTCGAAATCAGAGAAGTCCAAGTAACAACATTTCTGTTAAGCAATCCATCAAACACCTTACGAGCAATTTCCATTGCCCCACATTTTCCATAAACATTAACAACAAATGTCATGAGAAACAAGTCTTCATAAGCTCTGGTTTTAATGATGTGGGCATGAATCATTTTAGTCTTGGAAATAGAATTAGGGTAAAATGCATGGGAACCCCTAAACTTTAGGTGATTTTGGTATTTAGTCTCTTTTTTTTTGTCAATGCAAATCGAGCCCCTTTTTATTCGAAAATTTGGATATTGAGCCCCCCGGGTGCCACATATGCGTTGACCTGCTGACGTGGCACACGTGGCATCGCTGATGTGGACATTTTCCAATTAATTGCTAAAAAATTGGTGAAGCCCAGGATTCGAACTCAAAACCTCAACTTTGAAATCTTGCGAGTACCACGGACCTAGCTGCTAAATTATCTGAAGGATTAAATCTTATACCAAATCAATTTATTTCCCCCACAAAGATACCCATTAATTTAAAACATCATCATCTCCGTTTTTTAATTTGTTTAAATAATTTTATTAGTTTTTCTTTGAGGAGTTTGTTCATATCTGGTTTTCTTCAATCAGAGAATGAATTGCTTTTGTCGGTGTTATGTTCCCGATGGTTTTGCGCGGATGGTTCGTGATTATCTGTGTGCTTCTGATCTGGAGTTTTTATGCTTTATTGTGTATTTATTATACTTTCAGATTTAAATTATCTATGTTGGTTAATAGATTTATGCTTTTTATATATTATTTTGATTTGATCGCCGAAAACCTCTACATATTCCTATTATTCCGGTAGTTTTGATTCTGAGTTTTGATCTTGACTTGGTCTGGCTGATCAAGGTTTCTTCCCGATCGGGGATTCATGTTTTGTTTTCTAATTTGCTTAGTTCAGTTTTCGATTGGGTTTCTTTTACCGACATGGCTTCCCGTGATTTTCGTTTTTGATCTAATCTCATATTAGTTTCAAAATCTTGGATTGTGTGTATATTCAGATTGGTTTGTGTTGTTATCCTTTGATTTCCTTCTTTCGCCGACAACCATGGCATATACAGGTAATGGGGAGATTTAGTTTTGGTAATGGCGAGATTTGTAATTTGTTTAGGGGGTGTATTCAATTACGATTTTTAAAGACTTTTAAAGATTTTAAAAGTTTGGTTGTATTCAATTAAGACATTTAAAGAGTTTATAAAAGTTTACTGATATTCAATTACAACTTTTTTAGGGGGGTGTATTCAATTAAGATTTTTAAAGACTTTTAAAGATTTTAAAAGTTTAGTTGTATTCAATCAAGACATTTAAAAAGTTTATAAAAGTTTAGTGGTATTCAATTACAACTTTTTTAATGTCTTTAAAAGTTAGGTGGTATTGAATTAAGATTTTTATAAAGTCTATAAAAGTATTTTGGTATTCATAAAGTCATAGATTTAAAAGATTTCTATCAAATGGTAGACTTTGACAGACTTTGGAAAAAATTATAACTATCAACCCATATCTAAAGTCTTACCTCATCTTTAAAGATTTATAAAGACTTCCAAATAAACACAAAGCTGGATAAAACTAGTTATTAATTGGACTTTTTTTTTATTGGGTCAAATTAGTTATTTATTTTATATGGGCTAATAAATATTAATATGTGATGGATAAATAATTTGATAAAATTTGAGTTATAAAAATAATTGGATTTATTATAATAAGAGAATTAACAAGATATATTAATAAGTAAACAAGTAACTAGACCTAATCTGAATTGGTGAGGGAAAAAGCAGTCGTTCGAAAGCTTCCAATAGAAAGAGGGAAGAGATTTATTCAACAAAAATGAGATAAAATCATGAAACTCTCATATCAGTTGTAAAGATTATGTATATATAATATATGAAAATAGAAAATATATGATGTGTATATTTTTTTTAGTTTTCTGCCATTTTAAACTAAGGAAATTACTGTTAATTTTTGAGACATCCTCCATATTTGGCTTCATGTGTCTTTGGTGTATCATAGTGAAATAATGTAACATGTGGTTCTATTTCTGCATGACAAATATATATATATATATATATATATATATATATGTATTCCTGCATGACAAATATATATGTATTTCATTGTCATATTATTTTGTAAAAAACAGAGTTTGGTAATCCTACTAAAAAGCGTACGCATATGTATAAAGTATATATAGCTCAATAAAAAGTGAGCTTAATTTTTGTATTGTGTATGTAGTTTCTAAAATTTTATTGGTATCCGAATATCCAAATGTATCATGAAATGAGTAGAATAATGTGAACGCTTTCAACATATATAAAATCTCATGCCACAATAATATAATGAGATTTACTCTTGTTCATGAAAAAGGAGGGAGAGATTGTACACATGAGCTAATTAACAATTAATATAAGTTGCAAGATATATTACAAGTATACAAAAGTCTTTCACAGTCTTGATAAAAAGTTTATAAAAGTCTGTTACTTATTTCATGGAGTCTATAAAAGTCATTTTAAAAAAAGTCTTTAAAGTCTGTGAAAGTCATTAAAATCCCACAAATTCTATAAAAGTCTGTCACTTAAAAAAGTCTTTAAAAATCTTAATTGAATACACCCCCCTTAATGTCTCTAAAAGGTAGGTGGTATTGAATTAAGATTTTTACAAAGTCTAAAAGTATTTTTGGTATTCAAAAAGTCATAGATTTTTTAGATTTTCTATCAAATGGTAGAGTTTGACAGACTTTAAAAAAGGAATTATAACTATCAACCCATATCCAAAGTCTGACCTCATCTCTAAAGACTTCTAAAGACTTGCAAATATTAAACACAATGGTAGAAATTCGGATCGCCAGTAAAGAGGGAATCCAGAAATTCGCGGTGTAAATAACATTTAAATTTATATTTTAAATAATTTAATTGGACTTTGTCTTTTATTGGGTAAAACTAGTTATTTATTTTATATGGGCTAATAAGTATTAATATGTGATGGAAAAATTAATTTTGGAAAATTTGGGCCTTAAAACTAATTGGATTTAATTTATATGTGGATAAAATTAAATCATATTATAATTAAGAGAATTAACAAGATATATTAATAAGTCAACAAATAACTAAAGACCTAATCTATCTCGCGGTACGTGTAATCAAGAAAAGAGGAAAAATACACGATAAATTGGTAAGGGAGAAAGCAGTTGTTCGAAAGCTTTCAACATATATAAAATCTTATGCCACGATAATTTAATGAAATAACGAGATTTACTTTAGTTCATGGAAAAAGAGGGAGAGGTTGTACACATGAGCTAATTAACAATTAATATAAGTTGCAAAATATATTAGATGTATACAAAAGTCTATCACATTCTTGATAAAAAGTTTATAAAAATTTGTTACTTATTTCATGGAGTCTATAAAAATCATTTTTAAAAAGTCTTTAAAGTCTTTAAAAGTCATTAAAATCCATAAATTCTACACAAGTTTGTCACTTAAAAAAAGTCTTTAAAATCTTAATTGAATACACCCGCCCTAAGTTAATTGTATCTGCTTCATATATTATTATTGTTTAAAACTAAATGATTTTTTTATCAATTCTGAGCTTGAAAATACTAAAATTATTATTTTTTAAATAATAATCTAATATTTTTGGAACAGATGCGGCTACTATGTTTAATGCAGAGATTTGTAGCTTTCAAAGTTAATTTTTTCTATTTCAATTTAAATATAATCCCACTTCATTATTGCAATTATAAATATTTTTTCACCTACTACTACTACTACTACTACTAATAATAATAATAATAACAATAACACTAATAATAATAACAATAAAAATAATAACAGTAATAATAATAATAACACTAATAATAATAATAGCACTAATAATAATAACAATTAAATAATAATAATAACAATTAAATAATAATAACATTAATAGTAGTAGTAATAGTAATAGTAATAAAGAGTTTTGGCATATTAAATGAAAGAGAAAAGCTATTCTAAACCAAAATGAAAAGTTGGAAATAAGTGTGTTAAGTTATTATTGACCACTGCAGCTTAAAGTTTTCGAAATGGGAAGTTTATAACTTTTAAATACAGTCTCATATACGATATATAACATATTTAAATTTTGTTCTAATTTGGTATATGAGCTAGAAGTAACAAGGTTGCGAAATAAACATGTTACAAACCAAAAAATTGTGAACTATTGACCCTAAGGACAAATTCGGGACTAGCTAGAGTTTCCAAAAAATTCTGGACTTTTGGGGTATTATAGTACATTGAATAAGCTTTCCATATCCTCTAGAATGGACTAATTACGACTTCGGAGGAAGGAGTTATGGCATTCCAAATTGGGTGTGTCGAATTTGTTCAAAATTTGGAAATCAGATTCAAAGAAGTCCCCTTGCACGAATTTTCTGGAATTTTGTGTTTTGAATTTGAAAATGGTCAAAGAATGAAAGTTGTAGTCTCGGAAGTTAGCTTCGCGTGGGCTCAAGAATCGCTCAAAAATGTTTTGAAACAAAAAAGTTATGACTATTTTAGCGAGAGAGGGTAAAGCTGGAAAAAAAATGAAAACAGTTGCGACCAGACATTTATGGGGCCTGTTTTGGATTGCCTAAGATATCCAAAATAGGTGGTTCGTAATTTTTAAATATAGCCTGCTATGGTGTCTATAGCGTATCCATAATTGGAGGCAAACTAATTGACAAATTAAAAACTACAAAATCACAAAGTGGTTGCGCCATGAAGAGGGGCTGCTGCCCAGCGGCAGCAGTAAATAGCAGCGTAGCAGCAACAGATAGTCCCGGTACTTCAATATCTCAAGATTTGGTGTTCACTTAATCAAAACATTCATATTTAACTACCCAATTAATATAAAATTAAATAATAAACCTACCCATATAGGATTATTTTGAATAAAATCACCCAGGTTATCTAACCATTACAAATAATCATTCTGCGGTAAATTAAATAAACTTCATTACAAATTTAAACCAAAGTCTGATAATAAATGTTAGACCCCAGATTTTATGAATAAATATTTAATTTTCTCAAAATAATTTTTTTAAATATTATGGTGTGAATTTGATATAATATTATAGTTGTGGGTTATATTTATAAATTTTGCAAAGTACGCAAGTTGTTATATAATATTCGTTTGGTCAGGGAATATTTTTTTTGTCGGGGAATATCCGTACGACGATACAATCATTGGTGGACCCCCACAACGGAATTATTGTCGGATTGAGAAAACGACAAAAATACTTTATAAAAATAACAGCGGAGGTTTTACCATTAATACTGTTGAACTACCCAGTAGTAAAAGTACAGTAATACGAGTGGTTACATATTGATTATTAATGCTTATGTGAGAAGTCACTCAGTTATACTCAATTATTGCTACAGTAATTGTTGCATCATATCTCTCATATTATTGATTCGATTATTGTCACAGTATCATCTGCATAATATGCTATTTTATTAATTCAATATTTGAGACAACAAAGTTATTCATATTATTAAATTGCAATATTTATAATGTCTAGAAGTTCTGTCAAGGAGAGGTTTGGTCACCTAATTGCGCGTTAATAGGGAGAAATTCATTATTGGAAAGCCCCCTCTTTAACCAACTGAGTATAATAAAAATAGTTTCATTGTGTTAGAATTATTTGTGTTAGTGAAAATCGACATTTATTTCGATAATAATTGATGTCTGAAGGTTATATTGAATTTAGAAACGCGGACAAACTATTTTTATCGGAATAACCTGTCTATGCGAAGTTCTGTTGGAATAACCTGTCTATGCGAAGTACCGCATGCATGATGATTTCTTTTGTTATTCCATTCTTTATTATACTCAGTTGGTTAAAGTTTTGACTTCTATACTCCATGAAATTAGTGGAATATCCATGATATTTGCGCTTCATCCAGTATCTTTTCATGGACATTTTCTTCTGAGCATTCTTGAATTTTACTCTACAAAGCAGTATCATGTTGACACTTTGGACGTTATTGGTTCCTGGATAAATTAATTCTTGAACTTGTTTTATTGAATATTATGTCATTGTCATCATCCCCATGTTTATATTATGTTGAAAGTCATCTGTGTCCTGTAGTGTATAAATGGACTTAGTATGATTATGACCAGGGATTATTCGGTGTAATCATGACCGTAATGTTACAAATGATGTGGAAAAAAAATCCTCATTAGCCCGTAGAGCATTGATGGACAGTTTTTGGTATGATTATGGCTATGGATTCTCTTCGACAAAGGGTGCAAAGATGAATTGTTTTATGGCATGATCAGGACCGTTGATGAAAACAAGATTATCTTTGGCCCGTAGTGCATGGATAATTCGTGGTCATGATACTAAAAAATATCCTTGGCCTGTAGTGCATGGATGATTTGATGATGCGGATTATTTATTAAGCTGAGTCCCAGCGATAAAAGAAATGAAAAACCTTTTAAATCATAGAAGATATTAGATTTTATTCTCTACTTGACTCTTCTAATGGATTGCTTATTTTTGCTGCAGTTGTTGATCTAAAACTTGTTGTTTATTGTATATTATCAGTTTAACACTGTTGAAGGCTAATGATAATTTATTCTGCATTATCTTAATCATAATATTTCTTACTGGGCTAGTTGAGCTCACCCTTTCTTTCACTGTTCTCTTCAGGAAATGAGAACGTAGCTGGGACTAGTCGGGGAACAGAGTGATGGTCCTAGATGGTACATTAGTAGTCCTCAATATTCTGTGAAATAGTGAGATAATAATTATAATGAGGACTCTTTTTGAGTTTGTATACTCTCTAGTAGACAATATTTGTATTCAAACTCACAATTTATGTTTTGTCGTATTGTACATGACAATTGTATTATTAAGTTGTATTTGAATTCTGTACCATGTATCTGACGACTCAAGATAGGTGATGTATACCTGTTTTGGGGGCGTCACAATTGGTATCAAAGCTTAGGGATATGATCCTTGGCTAAGATGTGAGACTAAAACTAGGAAGGGAGAGACGGGGAATTCCTTCGCTAGTATGACCTACCTAAGTTTATTTGATATTTAATTGGTCGGTCAGAGTATAGGGATAATATGTGATGTTAATTAACCCTTGTTTTGTGACAGTATTTGAAAATGACATCCGAGAATGTTGAGAATAGCAATGGAGCACATGAGACCATGGAGACACCTCTAATCACCAACCAAGATAATGTGATTAGAGATATCCATGTGGTGATTGAGGAATTAAAAGTTGCACTCAAGCTAGTCGCAAAGGTAGCAACTGAGTGTGAGGAAGAAGAGGAACCTGAGGATGATTTATTAGAAGAACTTGTTGATCAAAATATAGAATTGCAAAATCATATTCATGAGTTAGAAGAGCAGGCTGAAGAACAGAAGGCGGTCGTGGAGCAAAGGAATGTAACAATTCAAAATTGTATTACCCGATGTAAGATAGCTGAACAGGAGCGCTCTTTGGCAGAGTATACGATATTAAAGCTGGAATCTGAGAATTCAAATGTCAAGGAGTAGCTGAAAGAAGAAATAACTGAACGAGTCAATGAAAGATGCATGGGTAAAAGCCACACGACGCGTTGATATTGTGGAAAGAGAAGTTCGATCTAAGAAAGCTAAAATAGATGATATGTATTTCTCTTTTTCGACAGCAATTGGGAGAAGCCAACATCGAGTTTTGAATTACCCTATACATTGCGGTCAACCCCAATTCGATATGGATCGAAGGTTAATGATTCAGATCATGGAGCAGGAGTATGACGAAGCAGATGAGGGTGGAATATGCCCTATAGCGAAAGTAAATTACAGTGGTAATGACGACACCAAAGACTGTCCCGAATAAGTCAAATTCGGTAGTTTAAGGGAGAACATTTTTCGTGACGAGGAATCGAACGAAGTTATCATGGGTTAGTTAATTATAAATTCTTGTGAAGTCTATACCTTATTAGATACCGGTTCTACCCATTCTTTTATCTCTCTTGCTTGCGTTCAACGTTTAAATTTGACTTCGAAGAAATTAGACTTTGACTTATTGGTTGAAATTTCGATAGTAGAAACCTTCGTTACCTCCACTGTTTATAAATCTTGTTGATTCAAATCGACACTTTCACATTACCTGTCGATCTTATCTCTTTGAACAAAAAACCTGCCTTTGATGCGATTTTAGGAATCGATTGGTTAACTACTCATCAAGCTTTTCATAAGGTTGTTAGCTTTCATATTCCTAACCAACCTATTATGCGAATTCAAGCAACCAAACCACTAAAATCAATCATTGTCATATCAAGCCATAAGTAAAGAGCCCCAGTCCTTTTATTGTTGACTTCCTTGTGTGGAATGCACCGAAGCCAGACTTTCTGTAGGCGACGCTGTGAATGATGATGGCAAGTTGATAGATATCAATGTGACGTGTTACCCAAGTCTTGGATGAGAGTCACAATTTTGAATGATATTTTTATTGTTAATTAATTTCTTTACGTATTCTTGAAGACTTCTTAGCCTACCCTAGAGCGTGAAATCGAATTTTGTATTGACCCCAGTAGAAAACCCATTTCTTAAACCCTCAAATATTTCTTCAACTAAAACGAACGTAACATGCGCCAAAGACGTTGGCTCGAGCTGTTGAAGATTACGATCGTACCATTCAATACCTTCGTGGGAAAGCGAACGTGGTAACTGACGCGTTGAGTAGAAGATCGTATGCGTTTATGAGTGCAATGTTGTTAACACAAAGACCCATTTCGTACGAATTACAAATGATGAAGATAGAGTTAAAGACTCTAGGAATCCATGTGAAGATAACAAATATACGATTAGAATTAACTTTAATCGATAAAGTTAAAGCCGCTCAAGCTACATACTTAGAGCTGATGAATGAAGAAGGTTCAAGAGGGCGTTATTCTAGAAGCAAGAATCGATGCAGAGAGGAAATCTTAACCCTCGATTTAATTAACCCATTTGAAATCCTCGATCGAGTAGGAACTGTGGCTTATAGACTCGTTTTACCACCAAGTATGTCACGTGTTCATGACATTTTTTTTACGTATTGACGTTACGTAAATATGTGGATGACCTGAACCACATTATTAATTTAGAACCGGATAAGATAACGGCTGATTTAACGTTTGAGGAGATACGTGTTAAAATCTTGGATAAGAAGAATCGTATTCAACACTCAAAGGTTATACCTCAAGAGTTAGAATCTGACGAGGTATCCTCACCTCTTCAGCATACCAGGTACGTACGTAAATTTCGAGGGCGAAATTCCATAAGGAGGGAAGATTGTGAGACCTCAGATTTTATGAATAAATATTTAATTTTCTAAAAATAATTTTTTTAAATATTATGGTGTAGATTTGATATAATGTTATAGTTGTAGGTTATATTTATAAATTTTGTAAAGTACGCAAGTTGTTATATAATATTTGTTTGGTTGGGGAATATTCTTTTTGTCGGGGAATATCCGTACGATGGTACAATCATTGGTGGACCCCCACAACGGAATTATTGTCGGATTGAGAAAACGACAAAAATACTTTATAAAAATAACGGCGGAGGTTTTACCATTAATACTGTTGAACTACCCGGTAGTAAAAGTATAATAATACGCGTGATTGCATAGTAGCACACGATATTGATTATTAATGCTTACGTGAGAAGTCACTCAGTTATATTCAATTATTGCTACAGTAATTGTTGCATCATATCTCTCATATTATTGATTCGATTATTGTCACAGTATCATCTGCATAATATGTTATTTTATTAATTCAATATTTGAGATGATAAAGTTATTCATATTATTGAATTGAAATATTTACAATGTCTAGAAGTTCTGTCAAGGAGAGGTTTGGTCACCTAATTACGCGCCAATAGGGAGAAATCCTTATTGGAAAGCCTCCTCTTTCCTAGGAACGACCTGGTTGATAAATATTGTGAGTTATAATATTAATGATGATGTTATTAAAATTGAAGTTGTGTTCGAAGTTGAATTTGGAGACGCGGACGTGATATTTGATTCCGGAACGATGAAATTAGTAAAAATAGTCTATAAACATAAAATTTTTTGGGATTCACTATTTGGTCAAAAAGTTAACAGTTGAATTTTCGAGAAAAGTCAAACTTCGAAATTTCAAAATTTATATTGTTGATAAAAATAGTTTCATTGTGTTGGAATTATTTGTGGTAGTGAAAATCGACATTTATTTCGATAATAATTGATGTTTGGAGGTTATATTGACCAATCGGGTATTTAATCGGATAAATGAGCAATTGATTGCTATTAATTCACATGATTATAACTATTTGTTCACATATGTGTACTATTGATTCACATTCTTATTACTATTAGGGGAGTTGGTGCAAGATTGATAATACTTGCATGACTAAGTTAAAAATAGAGGTATAGATGGAGGTACTATACTGTAATTCGTATTTTCACATGTCTAGAACTATTGATTCACATAATTTACTATTGAATCACATTATTTACTATTAGGGGAGGTGGTGCAAGTATGATAATACTTTCATGACTAAATTAAAAATAAAGGAAAAGTTGGAGGTATTGTACTGTAATTTTTCGAGCCTCAAAATGTGCAATTATCGAAACTATGTTTTCCTATAAATAGAAGCTCATTCTTCTTCATTTCTCACCAATTCACTAAAGCTATAAAGCAATTATTATAAAGAGAAATTATAGAGAAAAGCTATAGAGAGAAAATCTATAGAGAAAAAGAAGAAGAGAAGTCTACTACCTCACTACTCCTATATCCAGTTTCTTTCAAAGGTAGGGAATATTATTTGTTGTACCCGTAAGGAGTATTATTTCTTTCTTATCCATGAAGAGAACTTCTGTTATTCCATTCTTTATTATTCTGTTGAAATAATCTGTATATGCGGGCTACCCTATACTTGGTGAAATTCTTCTGTTGTTCCCTTCTTTATCATTCTGTTGGAACATCTTGTCTGTGCGTTCTACGTTGGACCTGGTTCCGTCTTTATTATTATATTGGAATATCCTGTCTGTGCGTTCTACGCCGGACCTGGTTCCGTCTTTATTATTCTGTTGGAATATCCTGTCTGTCCGTTTTACGCTGGACCTGATTTCGTCTTTATTATTCTGTTGAAATATCCTGTCTGTTCGTTCTACGCCGGACCTGATTCTGTCTTTATTATTCTGTTGGAATATCCTGTCTGTGCGTTTTACGCCTGACCTGATTCCGTTATTTATTATTCTGTTAGAATAACCTGCCTGTGCGGTCTATCGCATGCCTGGTGATTTCTTTTGTTATTCCATTCTTTATTATACTCAGTTGGTTAAAGTTTTGACTTCTATACTCCATGAAATTAGTGGAATATCCTTGATATTTACGCTTCATCCAGTATCTTTTCATGGACATTTTCTTCTGAGCATTCTTGAATTTTACTCTACAAAGCAGTATCATGTTGACACTTTGAACGTTATTGGTTCCTGGATAAATTAATTCTTGAACTTCTTTTATTGAATATTATGTCATTGTCATCATCCTCATGTTTATATTATGTTGAAAGTCATCTGTGGCCTGTAGTGCATAGATGGACTCTGTATGATTATGACCATGGATTATTCGGTATAGTCTTGACCATAATGTTACAAATGATGTGGGAAAAAAATCCTCATTGGCCCGTAGAACATTGATGGACAGTTTTTGGTATGATTATGGCTATAGATTCTCTTCGGCCAAGGGTGCAAAGATTAATTATTTTATGGCATGATCAGGACCGTTGATGAAAACACGATTATCTTTGGCCCGTAGTGCATGGATAATTCGTGGTCGTGATACTAAAGAATATCATTGGCCTGTAGTGCAGGGATGATTTGATGATGTGGATTATTTATTAAGTTGAGTCCCAGCGATAAAAGAAATGAAAAACCTTTTAAATCATAGAAGATATTAGATTTTATTCTCTACTTGACTCTTCTAATGGATTGCTTATTTCTGCTGCAGTTGTTGATCTAATACTTGTTGTTTATTGTATTCTATCAGTTTAACACTGTTGAAGGCTAATGATAATTTATTTTGCATTATCTTAGTCATAATATTTCTTACTGGGCTAGTTGAGCTCAACCCCTTTCTTTCACTGTTCTCTTCAGGAAATGAGAACGTAGCTGGGACTAGTCGGGGAACAGAGTGATGGTCCTAGATGGTGCATTAGTAGTCCTCACTATTATGTGAAATAGTGAGATAATAATTATAATTAGGACTCCTTTTGAGTTTGTATACTCTCTAGTAGACAATATTTGTATTCAAACTCACAGTTTATGTTTTGTCGTATTGTACACGACAGTTGTATTATTAAGTTGTATTTGAATTTTGTACCATGTATCTGGCGACTCAAGATGGGTGATGTATACCTGTTTTGGGGGCGTCACAATAAAACTATCAAAACGATTACAAGTCTTCAGAACTTGTTCATCTTTCCCTTCCCATTACTGGTGCTAGGTACGTCACCCTTTTCATCTTTAGCTGTAAGGATTTTACAAGCAAGAGTCAGCAAACAAGGCTCACTTAGAATAACAATAAATAAAACTTTAATATTTACATCAAAAGCCAAATACTAGGCTTAATAGAACTGAACAATGTGTTTTATTAATGAAAAACATAACATTCCACTGGGGGTCTAATGATCATGAACCATGTCCAAAGTTATAAGTAATTTTTCAACTTTAAATTTAACAGTCATACGACTATAAGTGTTCCAAGGTACTTAGGGGGATCAATCCTTCGTACATGTATTGTGCACAAACATTTCAGCACAAAGTATAAACTAAGCGTAACCCCTAATACTAGGGTTGTTCATCTCAGTATTTAGAGTACAAGTCCGCACCAAAGTCAGTTTGGTTTGGATACACTTCAAGGTAATTTAGAATTCAACAGACATCAACTAAGGATTAGTTGAATAAAAGATAATAACACTATGTTATTGAATAATCATAACTGAATAAACATTTCATTCTAAGTTCATGTTTTAGGAATAATCTAATAGCATAACAATTGAATAATCTATCATACCTTGCTTTGAACAACATTAAGCTAAGGTTACATCTTAGAATTGAATATCAAGCATGCATAACAAACAATAACTTGAACGATAAACTGGTTCAACAAAATAAAGGTATTTGCATTCTAATATAACAAGTTTAGATTTAGGAAAAACTTGCATAATCATGAATAAAGGTACTAGCTCGATGAAAATGTGGAGATAGAAAACTTGCATCATCATGAACAACTAGATACAATCAATTTGCTCAATGAAATTATAGAATTAAGAAACTTGCATAATCATAACAAACTAACTCAACGAAGGCATGGAGTTAGAAGATTTACTCAATATAAAAAGATAGGTTTAGAAACTTGCCTTGCGCGTAGGTTAAACCGTTATAATCCAAATCACAATTATCCTATATACAAATGTTAACATGACATTATCAGTCATTATAAACCCTACGTCACGTATGGTTTAGATTTCTAACCACATAATCACATTATTCTTAAAACGATAATAGACTCGTTAGGTATTAACACCATGCTCATTCATACATTACAATACTATAATAACATAAATACATGTTCATATAACATTAAAAAATAACTTTCAGACTTCTGTGTCAGACAAAAGGCATTTATGAGCAATCTGCTAAGTGGCGCCACAGTTTGAACTGTGGGCCGCGCTGCGGCGCTGAGGTGGCGCTTCGGCGCGAGAAATACACAAGAACTCAGCGCTGCGGCGTGAAGTTCGGCGCTCTGGCGTTGACTTTGGCGCTGCGGCGCGGAGTCTGGCTGGGGCACTGATTTTGGCGCTAAGGCGCGAGACTTCAAGCTGGAGCGTGGATTTTGGCGCTGAGGCGCCGAAACTCATAGAAGCAATTCAACGAAGAACATAACAACTAAGTTCAGTACTAATTGATACTACTAACATCTAATTTCACATGTACCCCATACATAACTTACATAACCAATTATTCATTTAACAAGTAACAACAATTAAACAACAAATTTAAACAAAAACTCCATTGTTGATATATTTTGACATCGTGAACACTGTAAGTCCATATAACAAACCCATTTGATTATTTTGACTACGATTTCCTGAAAATCATACCCAATTGACATACATGGCGTTCAATTCCACAGTTAGCATACAACCACATACTGCTTTTGTTGTCATACAAAACATACGTTCATACATGTTTTCATTGTAACAACCAATTTACTTTCTTGCAGACTTAATTTAATATACAATCATATATATATATATATATATATATATATATATATATATATATATATATATATATATATATATATATGCCAGTAATATCAATCAAAATTACGGATAACTTCCTAACAAATTTTAAAATATGGTTTACAGGAATTTTGGTAAAAACCTTATATAAAGTGATATTCAAGAAAACAGAGGCTACCAAGTTCACAGGAAATATGACTTAAACATATATACGTACATACACTAAGGTTATATGAACATACCTTTTGTTGTTTAGGAATTACTCGTTAACAGAACTTGCTTTGGACAATCACACACTTGGCTTCCTCTCAAACTCTCTGAACTTCTTTTCTTTTCTTCTCTCAATTTAACAGATAACTCAAAGCGTAAAACTAATAACCAAGCCAACTGACAGTATACGTATACTAAAATAAAAACTAACGTATGTCTTTTCAATTATTTTAAAAATTGACGCTCACTAATGATTTGTATTAAATTATCAGTTACACAACTAATATATATATATATATATATATATATATATTATTTTATTTATTTAACAATTTAAATTAAAAAGAAATTCAAAAGCCATAGGGCTTTGTTTGGCAAACCATTTAAATTAAACACTTAATAATCTTAAGCATTGTTTGGATAAAACTAACTTAAATTACTTTAATTTATTTTAATAACTCCTTAAAATATAGTTATTTGTCACACTTTATTTAACTAAGTTTTCATACTTAATTAATTAATTCAAATAACTCATCGTCCCCGTTCTGTCAGACAGCCTCGTCGGTTGGTGGAGGCCGTGATACGTCCTGTCCATGTAGATGTTCCAGACGTTGAGGATGAGGTGGCGGATATTCTGATTGAGGATCCCGCTCCTGCTGTACATGTCCCTCACAGGGAGCTTCCGAGCTTTCAGGTGGTGAACCCAGAGTTGTTGGGTGATTTGGGTAGACATCCATCGATGTACTTGCATGCTAATGAGGTATGGCGATAGACTTTGATCTTCCTTCTTTCCTATTGATGAGGATTTAAAGGGTTCTGATGTTTATCTGCATTTCATACAGGTTCCAGGTTTTACACAGCCGCGAGGGAACTGGTTCAGCATTCACTCCATGTACCAGGCGCTTCATCCTGACTATAGAGCAGTAGTGCATGAGTGGGGATTTGGGGCATTTTTATCCATCCTTCCCCATCGTTGTCCCTGGGGTTACCTCAGGGCTTTGTCTGAGCGATGGTTTCATCAGACTCGGTCACTCCATCTACTGGATTGCGAGGTGATGATGACGACTATGGATTGGCGATTAATCACAGGTATGGAGTTTGGAGGGGAGCCAGTGCCTTGCATGGCGAGTATTACCACTACTACCGTCAGATCCTTATTAGGAGTTCCGGCAGAGGCGCTCAAAGGTAGGACTGTCCGTTCAGGTACTTTGAGCGTAGATGTTATGAGCGGGCTATTGAGTGAGCCCATGCCAGATGATGTCAGGATCAGGGATCGCGTTCTGCGACGATTGTTCCTGATGATCATTTGAGGCTGCTTCATAGAAGATAACTCTTCCACGGTATCTTTCGCTTTGGTCAGTGCCACACGTGATGTGGGCCATATTGGAGAGTACGATTAGGGCTCTTACACCTTTGTCTATTTCCTCCGGGGCATGCGTCTGTGCTCACAGGGTTCGACCGAGGCTTGGTTAGGATTTTACCCATTTTTGCTGGTGAGTATTTCTCTTATCTTTTCCCATTCATAGGTTAAGAGTGTTTACTGATAGCAGATGTTTTGCCATTGTGTTGGCAGTTTTGGGCCTATGAGAGGCTCCCATGTTTGCTTCCCGTGAGTGTGTTGAGTTTAGATACCTATCCACTAGGACGACGATGGCACCATTCTATTTTGCCAGAGGTCCCTGTAGCTGAGGGCTTTGCTCACTGCCGTATGCAGCTAGAGTTGCTGATGGCTGACGCTATCACATGGATTCCCTACTCAGGGGAACATTTGACCATTGGTTTTGAGGATGGACACCAGACTGGAGTCGAGTATTTGATTTCCACCAGGAGAGTTCCTCTCTTCACAGATGGAGGTTGGGAGCTCTATTTAGGAAAGCGTGCTATTAGGAGCACCACAGGGGAGATTAACATGCCGATCTTGCCTCCTGTCAGGCGTCATTGGCCCGTATCACAGACACCCGTCACTGATATTCCATTGTTGGGAGTTGACGGTTTTGCTTTATCAGAGGGTCCATGTACTCAGGAGATATTCCAACGTTGGTGGCTCCCTCGTACTATTGGGGCCCAGTCCCGTGCCACACAATTTATGGGTGACATGATTCCAGGATCTTTGATGATGATGGATTGGGTAGCTCCGACTCATATGACCAATATTGATAGCTTGACCCAGCAGTTGGATCAGGCACATGTATTTATTCGGCATTTGGGCAGAGATCCAGCAGAGGCAGAGTCATTTGTTCCTTCCAGCTCAGGTGTTGGCCTCTCAAACGACCCATTTGGTTTTGCCGGCACAGATCCTCCTCTTTATAGGCATGACATCCCTGTTGCTAGAGATCCAATGACTCAGGAGGAGTTACATCAGGTGGACAGGATTGAGGACATGGACATCGAGACCCTGGTCTTCTTCTGAGGTATATTCTCGTTATATCTTTTGATAGGCCTCTGTTAGATATTGGGTGGCTGTTCCCCATTCTCGCTATATCTTTTGATAGGTCTCTGTTAGTAGTAGGGCGTCTGTGACCCATTTTCATATATTTGTAGCTGTACAGATCTGATGTATTAGATGATGATATATTTAGGAATGTATGCACCATTTTTTCATTCCCTATATCATATTGCCATCCATTATCTGTTATGCATGTATCATGTTATGCATATGTATGTATGTCCAGAGATATTCGGCATTGACCCCTGGATGGTCTTATGACACGGCCCGCACAGATGTCTTCTTCGACAGTTAACCGTATAGATCATACCCCACCGTCAGTGGTGGCATTGGGTATGCGATCATTGTACGATAGTATGTCACCACCAGACAGGGTGACTGTAGATCTGTTGCTGCAACATACCATGACCCTTTTGGCATTTCAGGTTCCTGCAGGATTTATAGACGGGATGCTAGAGCATTGGCTTCCTGATAGGCAGGTATTCTATTTTGGCACCCATGAGTTGACTCCTACTCTGGAGGAGTATGCACGTTTGACGATGCTTCCCTTAGACAGACCTTGCATGCACAGGGCTTTAGGAGACATGAGTAGACGATTCATGACTCTCACATGATTGAGGCACAGAGTAGTGCAGGATGAGCTGACATCTAGCCACGTGATCTCTCAGCATTTTCTGTATGACAGATTTGGCGCGGAGGATAGCTACTCATGACATTCTGGGGATTTCACCGTGTCGGAGGATCATTGGCGTTTGGCCAGAGTTGATGTACTGATGCTATGTGTACTGTCATACATGTACATGCCGCGGTATATGGATGAGATAGATATAGGCGTTATCATGGCCGTGAGAGCTCTCAGGGAGGGTCATACCATTGTGCCTATGATTGTAGCAGAGACTCTGCGGTCAGCATCCTACTGCTGTGCTTACCTGTTAGGAGTGTTCACTGGGAGTTCGGTCATGTTGTATGTGTGGTTTATGTCCCACTTGTGACCGGTTGGTACCCTTAGACGACATGGGTATTGCTTCTCCCATGATGTGGCCATGTCATACTCCTTTCAGCCGTCGGAGTGTATAGATGCTCAGTCCTAGTTCGCATTTTTGGCAGACATCAGAGATCCATTTAGCATATTGATGTGCTCAGGGCTATGCTCACCATACAGCTTCATTACTCAAGCTCTGGGCATGGATTTCCTCCCTCTGGCTGGTTTGAGGGGCGTGACTACTTATAACCCACTGGTCGTGATGTCGCAGTTCGACCAGTTCTAGGATTTTTACCCTTTCGAGGGGGCGACAAGTCAGCGTTCAGATTCTCGATACCTCTCAGCAGAGGACCGATCTCGTGTATACACTTGCTGGGACCAGCGTGAGATAGTTTCTTTTTCTGTCAGTCATCCCGGTTATTCTGTAGAGTACTCCGCATGGATGGAGACGGAGATTTTATCGGCTGCAGCAGTATTTGCAGTACCGAAGAGTGAGTTAGACGATGTAGAGCCTATGTAGGACATTGATACCTACATCGAGGAGGAGCCCGTTGCTGGGTTGTCAGCATTTCTTCTGGATTCTCCTAGTACCAGTACTTTTGTGATTCAGCACTCGGCACAGTATTTACAGCAGAGTCTTCATCTGATGACCTTTAAGAGAGATCATATTCGATCTATGATGTCGACTGCTCTTGATGTGAGGGACGCCGCCCTATTGGAGAGAGATGAGGCATTGGCTGGTAGAGATGCCGCCGTCGCTGAGCGTGATGAGGCCAGGTCAGCCATAGACGCAGTGATAGTTGAGCGGGATACCGCCATATCTGCCCGGGATGTAGCCGTCATAGATAGTATTGCAGCGAGGTCCCTTACCACTAGTATGATCACAGAGATGAGCGCTTATATTGATGAGCATATAATCATCATACAGATGGCTACAGATCTGTTGGGTCATGTGGATATTCTTGTACAGGAGACCATAGCTTCACCTCCATCTTCAGAGAGGGACACCATGTTGGGCTTGTTAGCACGCATATACCCTGACTTGTAGATGAGCTTGTATTTACCTACACAGACTAGCTTAACCATTTTGTCATGTACAGTTTACATTGTATATATATCAAATAGCATTATATATGATAGGGAAATATATTTTTGGATCACTTCCCTTTTAGATATGCCTTGCTTTTTGCTTGATATTTTGCCTGCTGCTTCAGGGCTTGTGATCTTGATGTATTCTGAATTCCTCCTATGTGGATGGACATTGAGTTGTCTCTGGATAGTTCAGAATGGATCATCGATCTTTGTGTATCCCTACCATCTTTGGTGTCTTGGGACTTGTTTCTGAATAGAAATGTGGAGAGGAGTGTGGATTTCCTCTCTGAGATTGACCGCACCACAGATGGTCGCCAATACTTCTATTTATGAGAAGCCTAGTTAATTCCACCTCTTATGGATTGGTGTTTCTCTTCAAGATATGACCGCAGCTTAGATGGTCGCCGAATTTCCTATTTGGGAGGAGTCCACATAATTCCATCCCTTTGGTCTGAAGCCAAATGAAATATAGTGTATTGAAGGATGATCCCATTACCCGTTGACAATGGTTTGTGTTTTGGTAGGGGGTGAGACCGCACCATAAATGGCTGCCTACATACTCCTATTGAAGAGGAGATCAGGTCTGCATAGTTCGAACCTGGTGTAAGAGGTTCAACGTTGTATATGGCTGACATGGTGTAGGAATGTTTTTGGTTGTTTTTGTTTTTATAAGGGTAGAAATGTTTTTGTTATTTTTGTTTTATTGCGACCGGGCCATATGAAATGGTTGCCTACATACTCCTATTAAAGAGGAGATCAGGTCGACGTAGTTCGCCCCTCAGGGCGAGACGAAAAGCGTAATACCATGTGCAGGTCAGAGTGCGGGGAGGAAAAAGTTTAATCCAAGATTAAGGATAAACTGTAGGTACGAGAAGTTTGATCCCAGGTATGGGTAGCCAAACTACAAACAGAAGAGGTTCAATTCGCGGTGGGATAACTTGAATTGTATGAGCGCAAAGGAGAAAGCCAGGCTGCTGGCTTAAAAAGTATGTTTCCCTGAGGGGCAAAGTGTAGAAAAGCCGCATGTGGTAAAGGGTTAAATAACCGGAATTATTGGTGACCTGACGATTATGCACCAGGGTGTTTACTGGTTACTTCAGACAAAATACCGTTTCACGGTGTCTGAGTTGATGAGTTGAGGAAATTCATCGCCGTCCATTTCTTGCAATCTGAGAGCGCCTCCTGTCAATACTTCATTGACAATAAACGGGTGATGAGTAGATTTTATACCTATGAATCCGATATTATTAAACTTAATTATTGTTATATTTAATTGTTTTTTAGGATCTTTTTATGTGTTTTGTGTTTATTTGTTGTAGGTTGGAGCTTGAGGGACAAATTGGTCATTTCGGAGAAGAAAAAGGTCAAAAATCATGAAAATTAAAGCTGAGTGGCATTTCTGTAAATATGAGGTCCTGGTCAAGCGCCTAGGCGCTTGGAATTGCACTATGATGAGCGCCTAGGCGCTCTAGTGCGTAAAAAGTTGCGTTTTTCAGCTGTCAAGTGGGTTTTTGAAGCCAAATAGGAGTCTGAATGAGGGCTGAGACCAATACAAGTAGGAGAGGACTCTACAAAAGGTGGAGAACGAATTTTGCAAAAAAAAAGATCAATCAATTTTTCAAGAGATTTGCAGAGAGAACAAGGAAAAAAAAGCACGAATGAGAATTGCAAAGGCTGAAGATCTAAGAGAGAGTTTAAGAGCAAATTCAGAGTTTCTTCCTCTCTTCTCTAGTTTTATCTTTTGTAACTATCTGGGATGTTTGGATTATTTATCTGGATTATGTTTTTCTTTATTATTATCATGAACTAAATTTTAATTAAGATTGCAACGGAACTTGGTATGTAGTTTAAATTGCAAGCTTCCCATTGAATGAAAGTTGGTTTTTAGTGAATTGTTTATTATATCTTATGCTTATTTATTAATTGTTTGGCCAACAATTACTGTGATAATCTATATGAAATTGGAAGATGGAGCATAGATTGAGATCTGGATATGATAACATCTGTTCATATAATCTGAATAGGGTTAATATGATTAGCGTATAGGATAGGAATATACCTATGTGTCTTTTGTATCCATTGAAAGAATTTGTGCGTAAACCCTAATTAACTTGATTCACATAGAAATATAGTGAGTTGATTAACTGGGGTGTTCCTTGTAATTCTGTATCTTAAAGATTGGATTTAGGAGGATTTGTTCACGTGTCTTTGGAAGAAGTGCGTGAATATTCATAAAGCATTCTTGGATAACAATTCATATTAATTGATTTATTTTAAATGGGAAGTAAGTTAGTTTGAATGAAATACCAAGGGAAGTTGTAATCTTAATCTGTTACATCTGCAGTTATTCTTGTGAAATCTTGGTTTTAATTATTAGTTTGTTAAGTTTAATTTTCAAATCTTAAACAAAATTTTCTTAGTTTAAAATAGGATTAATTGCATTGGAGTTAGTAATTGATAAATATTAGTCTATTTCCTCGTGGGAACGATATCCTTGCTTGCTGAATATTACAATTGAACGCGTATACTTGCGTGGTAAAGTGCTATTAAAAAAATTAGGCAACAAGTTTTTGTAAACGGGCCTTCCCAGTTAGGAGCGAATTTTCTTTTAGCCTGATCTTGGTTGTCAAGAATCTTTTTCAAAACCAAGTCATGTTGTTTTAACTGCCGTAGCTGGACTTTTTTGTTGTAGGATCTGGCGATCCTTTGCTGATATAACTGACCATGGAAGATAGTCGCGGTTCGCCTTTCGTCTATTAGAGACAATTGGTGATATCTGTCTTGTACCCATTAGTCCTCATCTAGCTGAGCGTCGATCAATACTCTAAGAGATTCCACTTCAACTTCTATGGGGAGCACTACTTCCATCCCATATGTTAAAGCGTAGAGGGTTGCCCCAGTGGAAGTACGCATTGAAGTTCTGTAGGCTAACAGAGTAAGAGGCAACAGGTCAGGCCAATCTTAGTCGAGTATTATGAGACCTGCCATTACTGCTACAAGTTTTGAGATAAAACCGGGGACAATACAGATGATTCAAAATTCATGCCAGTTCGGAGGGTTACCAAACGATGATCCGGACGATCACATAGTCAGCTTTATAGAAATCTGCGATACTTTCAAGTACAATAATGTGTCAGAGGATGCGATAAGGCTAAGGCTATTTCCATTTACTCTCAGAGATAAGGCTAAGAGTTGGCTCCATTCACTACCACCAGGCTCGATCACTACATGGAATGATCTAGCCCAAAAATTTCTTGCAAAGTTTTTCCCGCCTGCAAAAACAGCAAAGTTGCGGAACGATATCTTCTCTTTCGTTCAGCACGATTCAGAATCACTATATGAAGCTTGGGAGAGATTCAAGGATTCATTGCGAAAATGTCCACACCATGGAATTCGTAAATGGCTTCAGGTGCAAACTTTTTATAATGGGTTATTAAGCACAGTGAGATCGAGTATAGATGCTGCAGCAGGAGGAGCTATTATGGCCAAGAATTGTGACGAGGGGTATAAGTTGCTTGAAACCATGGCAGCTAATAATTATCAATGGCCAACAGCAAGAACAACTCCGCCAAGGACAGTCGGAGTGTATGAAGTGGATGCGATGACAGCATTGTCAGCTCAAGTGACAGCTCAGATTTCTGTTCTTACAAAGAAGATAGATGCACTTGGGGTACAACCAGTTCAGAAAATGGAAACGATATGTGAAATATGTGCGGGTAACCACTCAAGTGATCAATGTGCAATAAATCCTGAATCAGTCCATTTTGTTTCCAATTATAACAGGCAGCAGGGCAGTTATGCAAACAACTACAATTCAGGAGTGAGGAACCACCCGAATTTTTCTTGGAGTAATAATCAGTCACATGCTCAAGCTCCAAGGCAAACATATCCACCTGGATTTCAGCCACAGCAACAAACTCAATAACCTGATAAGTTATCACAAATGGAAGAATTGCTGGCAAGATTTGCAACTCAGTTGGAAACCACAACGAAAAACCAATCAGCGGCAATCAAGAATCTGGAGAATCAAATGGGGCAAATGGCTAATGCTTTGAATACTAGAATTCCAGGTTCTTTACCTAGTGATACGGAGAAAAATCCAAGGAATGATGGAAATGAGCACTGTAAGACAGTTACACTCAGAAGAGGGAAGGAGTTGACTACAGATTTGGACGGACACAAGAAAGTAATTTCTGCTGAGGATGGTGAACAAGAGAGTGGAAATGCGGAAAGTAAATCTGGGGAAAAAGTTGTTGACAAGGCAACAAAACAACAAGAAGATAAGCAAACAACAGTTGTACCACCTGTGCCGTTTCCTCAAAGATTTCAAAAGCAGAAATTAAATCGACAATTTTCAAAATTTTTAGAAGTGTTCAAAAAGCTGCAAATCAACATTCTATTCGCAGATGCTTTAGAACAAATGCCTAGTTATGCAAAATTTATGAAAGATATTTTAGCAAGAAAGAGGAAACTAGGGGAGTTCGAAACAGTAGCATTGACAGAAGAATGTAGCGCAATTCTGTAAAGAAAGTTACCACCGAAGTTGAAGGATCCGGGTAGCTTTACAATACCGTGCACGATTGGGCCCCAGTTCTTTAACAGATGTTTGTGTGATTTGGGGGCAAGTATTAACTTGATGCCACTTTTGATCTACACTCAGTTGGGATTACCAGCCCCAAAGCCAACAAATATCTCTCTACAGCTCGCAGATAGATCAGTGACATACCCTAGGGGCATTGTGGAAGATATATTAGTGAAGGTGGACAAATTCATATTTCCAGCAGACTTCATTGTGTTGAACTACGAAGAGGATAAAGACATACCCATTATCCTTGGAAGACCGTTTTTAGCCACTGGAAGGACATTAATTGATGTACAAAAGGGAGAGTTAACAATGAGAGTTCAAGATGAAGAAGTAACTTTTAGTGTTTTCAAGGCTATGAAATTTCCGAAGGAAGAGGAAGAGTGCTTAAGAGTTGATCTAATTGAAGAAGCAATTGAAGAGGTATTTGGTGAATCTGTGATTGAAAACCCTCTTGAAACCGCATTGGTTAGTGAAAATTTATTTGATGATTCAACGGTGATAGAATGGGTCAAAATGCTAGATTCAACTCCGAAATTCACACGATGTCTACAAAAATTTGAACCTCTGGATTATCGGGGAAAGCTAGATGAAAAAGTGACATCATTCGTAGAAGAACCGCCTACCTTGGAACTTAAGCCATTGCCTAACCACCTCCGGTACACCTACCTTGGTTCTTCTTCTTCCTTGCCAGTCATTATTTCTGCATCACTTGATAAGGTTCAAGAAGAAAAGCTACTAAGGGTACTTCGACAATATAAGACTGCTCTTGGATGGACTATTGCAGATATCAAGGGGATAAGCCCATCAATTTGTATGCATAAGATTTTGTTGGAAGACGAAGCGAAACCAACTATTGAACAACAATGAAGACTCAATCCCATCATGAAGGAAGTTGTTAAAAAGGAAATCATTAAATGGTTGGATGCTGGAATTATCTACCCTATCTCAGATAGCTCATGGGTAAGTCCGGTTCAATGCGTGCCAAAGAAAGGGGGAATGACAGTAGTTGCGAATGAGCAGAATGAATTGATCCCAACGCGAACAGTTACTGGTTGGCGAGTGTGTATGGATTACAGGAAGTTGAATAAGGCCACTCGTAAAGACCATTTTCCTCTACCATTCATAGATCAGATGTTGGACAGGCTTGCAGGGCACGAGTATTATTGCCTCTTGGATGGATACTCGGGCTATAACCAAATTGCCATTGCACCCGAGGATCAGGAGAAAACAACATTCACATGCCCATATGGCACCTTTGCTTTTCGCAGAATGTCTTTTGGGTTATGTAATGCACCAGCGACGTTTCAACGGTGTATGATGGCTATTTTTTCAGATATGGTTGAACAAAATCTTGAGGTATTTATGGATGATTTTTCAGTTTTTGGGGATTCATTTGATTATTGTTTGGAAAATCTCACACTCGTGCTCAAACGGTGTATGGAAACAAATTTGGTTTTAAACTGGGAGAAATGTCATTTTATGGTGCAAGAGGGGATAATCTTGGGTCACCGAGTATCATCAAAAGGAATTGAGGTTGATAGAGCAAAAATCGAAACCATTGAGAACCTGCCACCACCAATTTCTGTAAAGGGTATTCGAAGTTTCTTGGGACACGCTGGTTTCTATAGACGATTTATAAAAGACTTCTCCAAAATCACAAAACCACTGTGCAATCTTTTGGAGAAGGATGTCTCATTCAACTTTGATCAAGCATGCCTGGAAGCTTTTGATGTGTTAAAGAAGAAACTTGTTACCGCACCTGTAATCATAGCACCAGATTGGACTATACCGTTCGAATTAATGTGTGATGCTAGCGACTATGCGATTGGTGCAGTTCTTGGCCAACGAAAGGATAAAATTTTTCATGCTATATACTATGCTAGTAAAACATTGACAGATGCTCAACTGAATTATACCACTACCGAGAAGGAGCTATTAGCAGTTGTTTATGCATTTGATAAATTTCGCTCATATTTGATTGGGACAAAGGTGATTGTGTTTACAGATCATTCGACAATTAAGTACTTAATAGCAAAGAAAGACGCGAAGCCGAGATTAATTAGATGGGTATTATTGCTACAAGAGTTTGACTTGGAGATCCGGGACCGAAAAGGAACAGAAAATCAGGTTGCTGATCATTTATCACGGTTAGAGAATTCAGAACTAAAGAAAAATGACACAACAGTGATCAACGAATTTTTTCCGGATGAACAGCTATTTGCGGTAAGGATGGATACACCATGGTATGCAGATTATGTAAATTTCATTGTCAGTAAGGTGTTTCCGCCTGATTTGACAAGCCAGCAGAAGAAGAAATTTCTCCATGACGTGAAACAGTATTTATGGGATGAGCCATTCTTATTTAAACAATGTGGCGATCAAGTAATAAGAAGGTGCATCCCGGAAGTTGAAATGGAGAGTATTCTATACCAATGTCATGCATCTGACTATGGTGGACATTTTGGGGGAGAAAGAACGGCAGCTAAAGTGCTTCAATGTGGATTTTTCTGGCCAACACTCTTCAAAGATGCCCGTGTGTTTTCATTAAAATGTGACAGATGCCAAAGAGTTGGTAATATATCAAAGCGACACGAGATGCCACTTAATATGATCCTGGAAGTCGAATTGTTTGATGTTTGGGGAATTGACTTCATGAGACCATTTCCACCATCTTTCTGTAACTCCTATATACTTCTAGCGGTGGACTACGTTTCGAAGTAAGTAGAAGCTATAGCATCACCTACCAATGACGCGAAGGTGGTGATTAAGTTCATTCGGAAGAACATTTTCTCTAGATTCGTCACTCCTCGCGCAATCATTAGTGATGAAGGAACACATTTCTGTAATAAGCAGTTTTCAGCTATCCTTGCTAAATATGGAGTCACTCATAAGATAGCTACTGCTTACCATCCACAAACAATTGGTCAAGCCGAGGTATCTAACCGAGAAGTGAAACGAATCCTCGAAAAGATAGTGAATCCTAGTCGGAAAGATTGGTCTAGCAAGTTGGACGATGCTTTATGGGCATACCGTACAGCTTACAAAACTTCGATAGGGATGTCTCCGTACAGGTTAGTTTATGGGAAGGCATGCCATCTTCCAGTTGAACTCGAACACAGTGCTTATTGGGCAATTCAGAAGTTAAACCTTGATATATCTGCTGCGGGAGAGAAGCGCCTCTTACAATTGAATCGAATGGATGAATTCAGACTCCAATCGTATGAGAACGCGAAGTTATATAAAGAAAAGATTAAGAGATGGCATGATGAGAAAATTCTGGAAAGAAAGTTTGAAGCAGGTAAAACAGTGTTATTATACAATTCGAGGCTTAAACTATTTCCTGGAAAGTTGAAATCTCGATGGTCTGGGCCATTTATAATCTCAAAAGTCTATCCTCATGGAGCTGTAGAAGTGGAAGACCCGTATTCAAAACGTAATTTTAAAGTCAACGGTCAAAGATTGAAGCACTACTATGGGGGTTGTTTTGATCGTGAAAAGACATCGATCAAACTTGCCGATTAGAACAAAGGAGAAAGTCAGGCTGAAGACTATAAACCAAGCGCTAACTGGGAGACAACCCAGGAAGTTTTATTGTTATTTGATATTTTTCCTCTTATTAATTTACTTTACCATTAGTTTATTTAGTGGTTAAACTTTGCTAGTTAAGGATTTGTTGCATACCTTGTTCTCTAACAGAGATTCAATTGATTGCAGGAAAGGAAAACACGTACAAGTTTAAGATTGGGGATATTTGACGAGGTTTGGGACAAAAGTTACATGGATCGACGTTTGGAGTGGCTAGATTCGCGTTTTCGGTTTGCAATTTACAAAGGAGTCACTTCAGAGCCAATTTGACCACAGCTCCGGATATGATTTCATGAAACTTCAAGAATGAAAGTTGTAGATCTACTTCTCCTCTTTCCAGAACATCTTGAATCATCTAAATCGGAGTTCGGACGAAGAAGTTATGGCCATTTTCCCAAAGGACGTCAGAGCAGAGAATGTTGGAAAAGGACCAAGCGCCTAGGCGCTCCAAGTCAGTAGCTACAAAGCATGCCAAGCGCCTAGGCGCTCCTCCTCAAGCCATTTCAAGCGCCTAGGCGCTCAAAGTCAGAATGTGTTGTCCAGACCAAGCGCCTAGGCGCTCCAAACTAGTGCAACCCAAGCGCCTAGGCGCTCCACACGTCCAAGGCATTCTGCAAGCCACCGCCTAGGCGCTCCAACAGTACACACACCAAGCGCCTAGGCGTTCCAATGTAAAAAAAAAAAAAAAAAAATTTTATAAACCCCCAATTCGGGCAACTCCTCTCCCATTCCAAATCAAAGACTCTCTTACTCTCCTACTCCATCTCTAAACCACCACAAATCTAAACCATCATCTAATCAAGCCTAAACAACCAATCTTTCTCTCCCAAATCCTAATCAAACACTATATCCCTACCCAAACCAAAGCAACTAAGTTCCATATTGTCATCCTTCTTCACAAATTCGGGATTCCACTTGCATTCAAGCCACATCTATTTAAATTAAGGGTTCAAAGCTCAAATTGCTCATCCAACTTTGATTGAACATCAAGATTTGGCTATACCCAAGTAAGTACACAAGATTTTATTGCAAATTCTTTGGATTCACTTGGATAATAGTTAGGTTAGTACTTTGAAGCTAGTTTCTATCATTGTGTTGGCTCAATTGGGTGTGGGTACTCTTAATTGTTGCTTGAATTACCTTGGATGTATAGTGTGTTTAGTAATTGCAAAAATTGGTGAAAATTAAGTTTGGGGGAGTGCATACCAATAGTGTTCCAAATCTGTGCACACAAAGTGTTTGATAAATTGTCACAAAGAAGATTTTGGCTCTCCTAAGTCATTGAGTATCATTTGGGTTAGCAAGAATTTAGTACATAAGACTATGGCTAGTAAGAGACAAAGAGGAGAGACTTCGGGCACTTCGCAAAAGTATGACAAAAAGAGATTTACAAGTGCTAAAGCGTCCGACAGATATTACAATGTTCTCTCTAATAAAGCACTAATTCCCGAACGTGGATTATTGCCCGATATAGAAGATGGGGAATTATTACAGATGATTGGGAGTAGAAGATGGGTGAACTTTACAGCCCAACCGGATGCATCTGTTGTTAAGATTGTTAAGGAATTCTACGCAAATGCAATAGATCATGTGGGTAACGTAATTTGGGTTCGAGGAAAATCAGTGGAGGTTAGTTTTGGGTCAATAAATGCTTATTATGGTTTGAACACGATACCCAACAATGGATACATGCAATATCTACAACACGAGCTAGACTACAGTGAGATTATTCAAGCCTTGTGTGTACCTGGAACGACATGGAAATTAACAGATCAACATGAAGCTGTGTTATTCCCCGCATCCAAACTAAGCAATTATGGGAAGGCATGACATGCATTTATTTGTGCCAAGATGATGCCATGTAGGCATATGAGTGATGTTGTAAATCAAAGGGCAGCCCTGCTTTTCTGCATTGCATCAGGAAAAATTATAGATGTGGGCCAAGTTATTCATGATTCCATTGACAAAGCAATTCGAGGAGGGACCTCAGGTGGATTACCACACCCATCTTTGATCACAGGACTATGCCAACAAGCTGGGGTAAAATGGGATGCCGATGAAGCTACACAGACTCCTTTAGCCGCAATTGACCACTCGCTTATTAAGAAGTACAAGGTATGGAGTGGGGGGATACCACACCCGAGAGGGTTAGGATTCATCATTGCTCCTCCCGAGCCTGCAGCCGAGCCTATTCACCAATCACACGAGAATCCTCCTGCAGCTGGAAGTTCTGGGCAACCACCTAATTTTTATGAAGATATCCGTCGCGATTTGAGAAATCAAACTAGAAGAATTGACATGGTTGCCACTCGAGTTCAGGAAGGTTTTGACCGAATGGAAAGAAATCAGGATAGTTTAGCTCAGCGGCAAACGGAGGTATATCAGAATTTTAGTGCTGCGTTCCTTGAGATGTTTGCCCGCATGAATCCAGGTGCCGCTCCATACCAATTCCCACCATTGTCCGCATACCCCCCAGATGAAGACGAAGATGAGGAAGAAGATTTTGACGAGGAATAAAGCTTCTATCTTTCAGGGAAGTCCTCAGTGCTTAATTTCTTAAATTTTATTTGTTATATACAATGAGGACATTGCATAATTTAAGTTTGGGGGTGTAGGTTTCCAGCTCCAGTTCATGCATGTAGTATTTATCTAGTGCATTCATATAGTATGTTCAGTTAATAGTTTTGCATATAGTTGCATTCATGTAGTTTTCATTTTTATTATTTTCATTTTTATTAAAAAAAAAAAGGTTTAGTATTTGCATGTTTCCAGCTGTTTGATAGTTAAGTCTGTTTTGGCCAGTGATGAGATTGGAATTGAGTAGACAAGTATAGTATTGTCTGTTAAGACTTTGATGTGATTTCTTGTCATGATTTGAATCTTTACCTGTTTGAAACTGATATAATAAGGATAGCACAGTAAAAACAACTATGTTGACTGATTGAGTTTAAATTGACACATAATGGACTTTTAGAGGATAATGCTAGTTTAAATGAATGAAAGACATGAATAGGCGAAGATGACTGAATTTAGATAAAAACTTAAGTTTGGGGGAAAAATTTGGGATATATAAGCTTGAAAAAAAAATAATACTCTGGCTAGTTTTGTTTCGGGGCCTTTGTTACTTGAGCAAGTACGCCCGAAGGGGGATCTTAAAACCTAGCGCCCTAAGGTCTTAAATGGTCTGGGAGTCGTTGGTCGAAAGCTCGCTAAGGGGTAGCACTGTTAGCCTAATGGAATGAAACATTGCACAGTCATAATTAAAATATATATATATATATATATATAAAAACAAAACAAAAAAACAAAAACAATAAAACGGGAAAAGAGCAAAAAGCCCCCGTAAAGCACAATAAAGCATAAGTATCCTGGATTAGACTCTTAAATTTTGGTGGATATTTATCTTTAGTTGGTTTTAGCTTGTTCGTGAAGTTTGTGAGTTTACACTGTATGATTCCTTTAAAGAGATTTATTATGTGGTGAATTTAGCATCATATCAGTTAGCATGGATGTTAAGCACACACACACTATATCAGTAATAACAGGTTAAGATTTGATGATTGACGAGGAAATTATTAATTTATCTTGATATGATGTACTAGCATGTTTATTGTGATTTCTCTGAGGCTTGATGAATAGATTTTGTTCTGTTTGACTGCTGGAATTTAAGCATTTATATAGTTGCATTAGCATTGCATATTTAGTTATTGCATTGTGTTGTGTTGCTTGGGGACAAGCAATTGGTTAAGTTTGGGGGTATTTGATGAGTATGTTTTATACCTATGAATCCGATATTATTAAACTTAATTATTGTTATATTTAATTGTTTTTTAGGATCTTTTTATGTGTTTTGTGTTATTTTGTTGTAGGTTGGAGCTTGAGGGACAAATTGGTCATTTCGGAGAAGAAAAAGGTCAAAAATCATGAAAATTAAAGCTGAGTGGCATTTCTGTAAATATGAGGTCCTGGTCAAGCGCCTAGGCGCTTGGAATTGCACTATGATGAGCGCCTAGGCGCTCTAGTGCGTAAAAAGTTGCTTTTTTCAATTGTCAAGTGGGTTTTTGAAGCCAAATAGGAGTCTGAATGAGGGCTGAGACCAATACAAGTAGGAGAGGACTCTACAAAAGGAGGAGAACGAATTTTGCAAAAAAAAAAGATCAATCAATTTTTCAAGAGATTTGCAGAGAGAACAAGGAAAAAAAGCACGAAGGAGAATTGCAAAGGCTGAAGATCTAAGAGAGAGTTTAAGAGCAAATTCAGAGTTTCTTCTTCTCTTCTCTAGTTTTATCTTTTGTAACTATCTGGGATGTTTGGATTATTTATCTGGATTATGTTTTTCTTTATTATTATCATGAACTAAATTTTAATTAAGATTGCAACGGAACTTGGTATGTAGTTTAAATTGCAAGCTTCCCATTGAATGAAAGTTGGTTTTTAGTGAATTGTTTATTATATCTTATGCTTATTTATTAATTGTTTGGCCAACAATTACTGTGATAATCTATATGAAATTGGAAGATGGAGCATAGATTGAGATCTGGATATGATAACATCTGTTCATATAATCTGAATAGGGTTAATATGATTAGCGTATAGGATAGGAATATACCTATGTGTCTTTTGTATCCATTGAAAGAATTTGCGCGTAAACCCTAATTAACTTGATTCACATAGGAATATAGTGAGTTGATTAACTGGGGTGTTCCTTGTAATTCTGTATCTTAAAGATTGGATTTAGGAGGATTTGTTCACGTGTCTTTGGAAGAAGTGCGTGAATATTCATAAAGCATTCTTGGATAACAATTCATATTAATTGATTTATTTTAAATGGGAAGTAAGTTAGTTTGAATGAAATACCAAGGGAAGTTGTAATCTTAATCTGTTACATCTGCAGTTATTCTTGTGAAATCTTGGTTTTAATTATTAGTTTGTTAAGTTTAATTTTCAAATCTTAAACAAAATTTTCTTAGTTTAAAATAGGATTAATTGCATTGGAGTTAGTAATTGATAAATATTAGTCTATTTCCTCGTGGGAACGATATCCTTGCTTGCTGAATATTACAATTGAACGCGTATACTTGCGTGGTAAAGTGCTATTAAAAAAATTAGGCAACAAGTTTTTGTAAACGGGCCTTCCCAGTTAGGAGCGAATTTTCTTTTAGCCTGATCTTGGTTGTCAAGAATCTTTTTCAAAACCAAGTCATGTTGTTTTAACTGCCGTAGCTGGACTTTTTTGTTGTAGGATCTGGCGATCCTTTGCTGATATAACTGACCATGGAAGATAGTCGCGGTTCGCCTTTCGTCTATTAGAGACAATTGGTGATATCTGTCTTGTACCCATTAGTCCTCATCTAGCTGAGCGTCGATCAATACTCTAAGAGATTCCACTTCAACTTCTATGGGGAGCACTACTTCCATCCCATATGTTAAAGCGTAGAGGGTTGCCCCAGTGGAAGTACGCATTGAAGTTCTGTAGGCTAACAGAGTAAGAGGCAACAGGTCAGGCCAATCTTTGTGGTTGGCGGACATCTTTTGCATAATCTTCTTGATATTTTTGTTAGCCGCTTCAATAGCACCGTTCATCTTCGAATAATAGATGACAGAGTTAAGATGTTTGATGTGAAATTTACTGCATAATTCCTCCATCATTTTGTTGTTGAGGTTCTTGGCATTGTCTGACACAATCACCTCTGGTTGTCCATATCGATATACGACATTGTTTCTGATAAAAGCAATGATGACTTCTTTAGTGACCCTAGGGAAGGAGGCTGTTTCTACCCACTTGGTGAAGTAGTCGATCATGGTGAAGATAAATTAGTGACCATTACTGGTTTTAGGCTCGATGGGCCCGATAACGTTCATTCCCCACATTGATAAGGGCCAAGGCGAACTCATATTGTGGAGTTCCCATGGAGGGGTGTGTATAACATTCCCATGAATCTGGAAATGATAACATCTTTTGACATGGTCGTTACAATCAGCCTTGAAAGATAGCCAATAATGTCCTATCCTGAGGACTTTCTTGACAAGGAGGGGGCCACTCATGTGGGGGCCACAGAATCCACCATGGATTTCATCCATAAGCCTTTGGGCTTGATCTTTGTCTAAACACCTGAGGAGACCTAGTCCTTCATCTCTTTTATAGAGTGCATCTCCACTCAGATAGAACTTCATAGCAAGTCGATGGATCCGCCTTTTCTTAGTCAGGCTCACCTCAGTGGATGTAGATCCATCTTGTAGATATTCCTTAATATGTTGATACCAAGGAGGTTGGATGGGAGGTAGCTCATCCGATACTTCTCCAATGTAATTCCCATAGGCTGGGGCCTTGTTCAGGGAAATTGTGATGCTTAGCAAGCGTTCCTTGTCTGATATGCGAATCAAGGAGGCCAAAGTTGCTAATGCATCCACGAAATCATTCCTATTACAAAGAACATGTAGAAAGGAGATTTCTTCGAACTCTGAAGCCATCTTCAAAACCTGCCGATGGTAAGGCAGCAAATGTAGTTCCTTGGTTTGATAGAATCCGGTGGATTGTCTGATTACCAACTCTGAATCTCCAAGGATAATTAACCGTATGATGCCCATCGAACGAGCAAGTTTTAGCCCCATAAGACAGCCTTCATACTCAGCCGTATTATTGGTGCTGATAAACTGTAATTTAATGTCAACGGGATACTGCTCCCCGTACCAGATACTAGAACTGCTCCAGCTCCAGAGCCTTCCATATTAATAGCTCCATCAAAATACATCTTCCATGATTGGTGCGTATCGTACTGATGGTGTTACTGCACTATCATTACTCCTTCATCGGGGAAATATGTTTCCAAGGGTTTGAAATCTCCTGAAGGTGCAGTGGCCAGTTGATCCATGATTCCTTGACCTTTGATGAACTTTTGAGTCACATATACGATGTCAAATTGTTGTAGGATCAACTGTCATCTGGATAGCCGATAATTTAACATGGGTTTGTTGAACACGTACTTGATAGGATCTACGCGGGATAGGAGATGGGTTGTGTGACCATGGAGGTAATGCTGTAACTTCATGGAGGCCCATGTTAAAGCACAACACGTCTTTTCGATCAAAGTGTACTTGTGTTCACTGCTGCTAAACCTTTTACTGAGGTAATAGATAGCTCGTTCTTGGCCTCTATCATCTTTCTGTCCCAACATGCAGCCCATGGCATTGTCACTTACGGACAGATACATGAACAAGGGAATATCGTCCCTGGGTGGTACCAAGACGAGAGATTTGACTAGCTGTTTCTTAATTATGAGGAAGGCATTCTGGCACTCATCAATCTATTTCATGGAGGAGTTCTTCCTTAATAGCTTGAAGATTGGCTCACAGGTTGCTGTGAGTTGGGAGATAAATCTGCTGATGAAGTTGATCCTTCCCAAAAATCCCCATATTTCCTTCTCTGTCTGAGGAATGGGCATTTCAGTGATGGCTTAAATTTTGGCAGGATCCAGCTCTATCCCTTTGTGGCTGACTAGAAATCCTATCAACTTGCCTGATTTAACGCCAAAGGCGCACTTAGCTGGATTCAACTTCAAATTGTACTTACGCAACCTGTTGAATAACTTTTTGAGATAGTATATATACTTATCCTCCTTCCGGGACTTGACAATGATGTCATCCACGTAGATCTCAATCTCTTTATGCATTAAGTCGTGGAAAAGAGACATCATAGCTCGTTGATAGGTAGCTTCGGCATTGATGAGGCCGAATGACAACCGTCTATAGCAAAAAGTTCCCCAAGGAGTGATGAAAGCAGTCTTCTCACGATCTTCCTCGGCAACCATGATCTGATGGTACCCCGCAAAGCAATCAACAAAGGAGTACATGTCGTATTGCGCAACATTGTCAATGAGAATGTGGATAAATGGCACGTGAAAGCTGTCTTTTAAGCAAGCCTTGTTCAAGTCCCGGTAATCCACGTAAACTCACACCTTCCCTCCAGGTTTGGGCACGGGCACGATGTTGGATATCCACTCAGGATATGTAGACACCATGACGATGTCAGCTTGAAATTGTTTCACAATTTCTTCTTTCACCTTTAAACTCCACTCAAGTTTCAATCGCCTGAGTTTCTGTTTGACTGGCTTAAATCCCTCTTTAATGGGAAGGCGATGAAGGAAAATGTCAGTGGACAAACCCACCATGTCTTCATGAGACCATGCAAACACATCCTGGAATTAGGTTAATAGCATAACCATGTCATTCCGTTGGTTTGGGGCAAGGTCTGAACGAATCTGGATTAACTTAGGGCTTTCTAAGGTTCTGAGATTGAAAGAAGTGGTTTGATCAAGGTTGGGTTTGTCTTGGACCCATTCTTGAATTTTTGGAGGCACCTCAATGTCATCTTGTATATCCATCAAGGCTGAATTCATCTCTACATCAAAGGTACAATCCTTGTGTAGGAGAGGCATCATATCCGCAAGTACAGGCACATCTAAATTCAGAGTCCTGAAAAAAAATATGCTTTCACTTAGTATATATGAAATGTGTTGATCATACACAGTGTTAGCATATACTGGCAAAATAAACTACTAATATTGTACAGAAAAGTAAGCAGTTATTATATCTACAGGGCAGAAAGAGTTTCTGCCCGCTTTACCCTTGACGACCAATGCAAGGAATGTTATTCCAATTGGCAAGGGTAAAGTTCAGGTGGACCGCAGTGATGGAGGGATTGTCATCATCCTCCCTATCTTGAATGATGGCCATTACGTCTGGGCAATCATCGTCTGGGGTGTATCTGTTGGTATGTTCATCATGAACGATGATGCGTATATCGGACATCATCCGTATGACGTCTTGCTTGATTCTTTGTTCCTCTTCTTCCACTGCGGGATTTGGAACAAAGATTTCTTTCTCTTTCACCAGTACCGGCTTCGGAAATAACATAGCCATTACATTGGCTGACACCTTTATGGGAGGTTGTGCGGACTCGGAGTTTGAAGGCGAAGATAAACACCATATGGCTGAGGCTGAAGAATCTGCTGATGCTTATGAGGATTCCTGTGGCTAGAGCTGGCAGAATAGCTTAGCCCGGCTGTTCTAGCTTGTTTGGTTAAGCGAATAGGGTACTTGATACCCTGGAATTCTTTACCCAACCATTGTCCCGGCTAATGACCCGACGACATCATTTCTTGAGTAGCCGACATTACTTCGGCAGAAATTTTAGGTTCGGGCAATGGTGCTCCAATAGCATGGTATTGGGTGTTGCTTATTTCCAAAGCATGAAAACTGACTGGTTCAACGTCCTCATTGGCATTAATGAACGACATGTCCCCGTGATGAGGAATTTCTAGTTCAGTGTTGATTGTGACCAGGCTATTATTGATGAAGAGTGGAGGGGATTGCCCCTGCCATGTGAATCCATGGTCGTCCCAAGAGCAGGTTGTATCCTGAGTCTATCTTGAGCACATGGAAAGATACGTAGAATGTGTGAGGACCAATTTTGATTGGTAGCTCAATTACTCCGACTGAGTTACGGCGGGCTCCATCAAAAGCTTTAATGATAGTATGGCTACTCCGAATTCTGTTAAGATTGATATTCATCTTCACCAAGGTAGTGTATGGGCAGATATTCAGAGAGGAACCTCCATCTATTAAGACTCCAGCTACCATATATCCGGAGGACAAGACCACAATGTGAAATGGTTTGCAATGACCGGTCCCTTCGGGCGGTATGTCATCATCAGTGAAGGATATCACATTGTTGTTGAAAATGTGATAAACCATATGTTGAAAAAATTTCGTATCCACTGGTGTCGGGAGATAAGCTTCTTCTAGAACCTTTAACAAGACCTTCCGGTGATTCTCGAAAGTTAGGACCAAGTCCAAGATTGATATTTGTTGTGGAGCTTCTTTCAAGCTTAAAACCACCGTAGCTTCATTATGACCCACATCACGGAGGAATTTTTCAATCTTCTCCATGGGTATTTTCCCCTTTGATTTGGTGGTGGGCTTCATCACCCGATGGGGGAGATACAGTGGATTTTCCTTCGACACTGCAGCAGTTGTATGTGAGGTGGATCCTTCACCTTCTCCATAATTCCACGGAACCTTGCGCAAGCTAACAATAGGATATTGTGCTCTGCATGACAAGTTAATTGGCTCGGGAGCGGCCACTTTCAAAGGATTGTTTCCTCCCTTGAGTTGAATTGTTGGCGTTGTGGGTAAGGTATTAATCCCATTAGCTTCAGTGGATATGACTGCTACCACACTTTTCCACTTAGTAGGGCCTGCATTCTCACTTGCACGTAACACAGTGTTGTTATCTGCCAAGCGCAGTACACCACTGTCGATTAGATTTTGAATAAGGTGGCGGAGTGCCCAGCATTCTTTTGTGCTGTGACCACGAGACTGGGAGTGATATTGACATACTCTCTCAGAGTTGTACCATCCCGAACGGGGGTTGATTGGAGGTAGAAGAGAACTGATCCTTCCTTCATTGATTAACATATGAAGAATTTTCTCCATAGGTTGGCCCAGATAGGTGAATTCCCTTTTGTTGGCGAAATCCCGATGGGCTTTGGCATTTGTTCTCTTTGTCACTTTGTCTTCTAGCATTTCATTTTCTGAAAGTGACGAGGGAATATTCATGACAATAGGTAGGAGACTGGCATGCTCCTGGCTGATTAACTGGCGAGTTACTTGATGCTGATAAGTTACTAGTTCTGCCAATTGTTCAATTTGTTTGCAGAGAGCTTTGATCTTTCGTTCCATTGTGAATTGGAACTTGGCATAATCCCATATGTCATCACCATCTTTGAGGGTCTGAGAAGATTCATAGCTGAAGTTGGAATTCAGTCCATTGCTCCAATTGATCATGTTGACCTCTTCTTCTTTGTGTTGAGGAAGAGGGTTGTCTTGTACGTGAGGTTAATCTAGTTTAGTGACCACAATCTCTCCATTGTCTATCAGGTCCTGGATCTTGTGTTTCAAGGCCCAACAATCCTGAGTATCATGTCCAGGTGGCCCGGCATGATAAGCACATTTCCTAGCAGCATTGAAACCCCATTCATTAGGGCTGGCTGGTGGAAGAAGATGTGTGATTTTCTTCTGTGTTGTCAGAATATTTAAAATGTTCTCGAGGGTATCCCCTAAGGGTGTAAACACTAGAGGGCGTTTGACTTCTCCACCTTTTAGTATTGGAGGATTTGTAGACTGTGTTGGAAAGGGAGTGTAGTTTCTCCTTTGAATAGGCATGTTTTGATTGCCTTTTTGACCCTGTAGTATCAGAGAAACATCTTCTTCTTTCTTTTTATGGATCCTCCGGGGGTTGTTCCCATAATTTCCAGATTGGATGTGATCTACAACAGCTTTGAGTGCAGCTAGGTCTTGAATCTTTCCTGACTTCAATCCCATCTCAGCCATCTCCCCATGCTTAACCATTTCAGAAAATGGTTTACCGATGTCGGCTAAAACTCTCTCATAGAAAGGAGCTTCTTGTATGTCTATGAAAGTCATGACCATTTCTAATTCCGTCATGGCAGGACTAACTTGGGCAGCCAGGCGTCTCCACCTCTGAGCATACTCTCTGAAAGACTCGTTAGACTGTTTCTTGATCTTGGTAATTTGGTACCAATCAGGATCCATTTGCGTTTAAAAACTGTATTGAGTGAGGAAGTCATTTGCTAGCTCTTCCCAGCTATGGATTTTGGAGTTGTCTAATCTTGTGTACCACGAACGGGCTTCTCTAGTTAGATTCTTTTGGAACAATTGCATTCTGAGTTTTTCATCCTCTGCATAGGATCCAAGTTCTCCAATAAAGACTTTTAAATGTGTATAAGGATCTCCTAACCCGTCATATTTTTCAAAGTCAGGATTTTTAAATTTTTCTGGATAGTGAACACCAGGAAAAATACATAGATCATCATATGAAACACTCCTGTGTGTTCGAATTCCTTTGATAGCGCGAAGGGTCTCTTCCATTTGGAGGACTTTCTTTTTGATGTCACCACTGTCTAGATCTCCTGTGGGATGGGCAGCATCATGAGTTTTGTTGGTCGCATCCAACTGTGGTTCAGGTATGTTAATGATCGGGATTCCTCCTTGTGTGGAGGATTCAGTATGTACGGGTATTTTCTGACCCTGTGTAGACTGGTGTAATTCTTTAAGTAGAACAGCCAAATCTGTAATCTGCTTGCTTAATCTGTCGAATTCTTTGCGAGAAACTGGATTAAGTTCAGTCTGGTCGGATGACGACATGATTGGTTGTAGGCCTGTCGCCTTTTTAGATTTTGACCGGGTAGTAGGTCCGATTGATTCCCTATGAAAGACTTGCATAGTTTAGTCTTTAGGGAATGTATGCAATAACATGCTATGTGATGTGTCCATTTTAAGAATTTTTATCCTGCACAACGGGTGTCAGCTGTATATAGCATGTTAATATGTATGTGCACACATTTCTTCATATTTCTCATTACATGGAGATAGATATGGAATGAAATTACAAGTAATTGTGTTTACAAGTAATTTGAAATGATATCATGAAGAGACTTTCCTCCGTTTTGGGTTTATCAAAGGCTGACCTATCTTAGGCTACTCTCGCGGCTTTTTGGCATGAAGGTTCCCAAATCATCGCAATCTACTTGACGGGAAGTTAATCCGGTCTTTCAACTGGAGTGAATTTGGGTGGTGCCTTTCCTGAGCCTCGGAGAATTAGTCTTCTCACGAGTCCAGTAATCAAACACCGACGGGATAGCCTCCTGGTGGAGGGACCACACAACATATATTCACATATATGGCGTCTCTCCGTATGAAAATGATGACATGTACGAAGCACTAATATCACAAGCAGATATGGTGCGAAGCACTAATATCATAAAGCAGTTATAGTGCGAAACACTAAGTAAGGAAATGCATTCGTACACATTCATCCAATGTAAATGCTACATCCACACACAAGTAGATAACAGTTTTGAAAAGATTGTAATAGCGACTTAAGTCCTCTTACTGGAGTCCCCAGCAGAGTCGCCACCTGTTGACGTCGAGATTTTTGGGTGTCCCTTCCCGTTACTTGTTCTTTGGTATTCTCATTTTAGGTGAGATTTGTTTGAAAAAACAAGTGAAAAATGTCCGACATGTATGATGTCGACGATGGGACTGTTAAGAGTCGCCAGTTGGTTTTTTTAATGGTTATACCAACACAACCGAGAAAAGATTTGCATATTGACCCAATGATGTGACACTGATATACGAGTCGGTGAAACTGAGATTCGTTTAGGGTCCGGGGACTTGGTTATGCGGGGGGGGAAGGTGTTAGGCACCCCGCGACATCCGTGTTACCATGGTGACCGCCTCTTTTCAAGAAACTATTATCTGAATGTGTGTGTGTGTGGGTCAATATGCTATTATATGGAAGTTGTGCGAGGCATCGTTCGAACCTATATACACAGGGTTTGAATTTATGTAAAAATTCAATTTTTAGCAAGATATGGCAGTGATGTTTTATAAAAGAGGTTTTCAAACCCGGATGCTCAATAGGAATTGAGACCTTTTACACTCTCATTTTATTAAGTGATCGGCTTGGTTGATTTTATTTGATGGATGCGAGGCATCCGTACGAAAATAATATATACAAAAATTAATGCTGACTTCCTCGTGGGTATGGAAACCATATGAAGAAATTCAAACACCACAGAATAATTTACAAGCTGCCTACAGCTGAAAAATGTCCATCACGGGAACCGAATCTAGATCCAATGGGATGAATCTGTGATCACATGATTCCTAAGCGCACAGAATGCTGCAATTTATATGAAAGCAGTAAGCAGGTATATACATAAAAGCGGTAAATATATATATACAGACATGATCACCAACCACGAAGCACCTCCATGGGGGATCAGAAATGCAAATAAAGCCGTTAGAGCGATCAACTGCCACGAAGGAAACTCCAGGCAGGACGAAAATAAATAAATAAATATATATATATATATATATATATGTATATATAAAGGGTATCCATCCACAGCAACCAGTTGTTGGGAGAAACCCCTTTTGGCCCAGCCGCTACAACCTGTAGCGGCTTATAAAAAAAATTGTCTAAGGTCGGTACAGGTTGTAGCGGCTGGGCCAAAAGGGGTTGCTCCCCAACAACCGGTTGATGTGGATGGAATCCCATATATAAATAAATAAATATATATATATAAGCAATAAACGCACCGAATGTAAAATCCAGATCATCAAACAGAGTCCGACCATAGTTCATATATATAAGTATATATATATATATATATATATATATATATATATATATATATATATATATATATATATATATATATATACATTTATATATATTAACTGTGCGTCGAACTTTGTTCGATGAGCCTGGATTTTATATTCGGTGTGTTTACTCGCTTATATATATATATATATATATATATATATATATATATATATATATATATATTAAAGCAGTAAACGCACCAGACCGAAGTCTAGGCTCATCGAACAAAGTTTGACACATAGTTAATATATATAAATGTATATATATATATATATATATATATATATATATATATATATATATATATATATATATATTAAAGAAATAAACGCTCCAGACCGAAGTCTAGGCTCAATCGAGGAATAACTCCATAATGTTAGTCAATATATATATAAATATATATATATATATATATATATATATATATATATATATATATATATATATATATATATATATATATATATATATATATATATATATATACATACTGGAATGAAACCATGGACTGAAGTCCGGGCAAAAGCAAGCAACATGACTCTCAATGTGTAGAAGGGTGTATGTAAAGATGAAGAGAAAGACTCTAAAGTGTGTGAGAAGGCTTACAGCTGACTGCTAAAAAAGACTTCTATATCTTTAGAGTGGGTAAACACTGGTTTTTGTGGGTACAAAAGAGGCTATATATGAGCTCACAGGTGTTTGAAAGTGGGAAATACACTGTATGGGCGAGTGCAGAGCGAATTGTGCAAGGTTTCCCCATCTTTTTCTCTTAGAAAATCAGCACCCCAAGCCCTCTATTTATAGGCATATGAGCCGCAGGTGTACCAGAGACAACCCGGGTTTGTCGGGTCGGGTCGTCTTGAAGTACGTGCACTCAGGCACTGTAATATCCACTCAAATTTTCAGAAGTACAATCCGGGCATCCGTTTGAGGTATAAAGGACCTATTTCGGACCGCCGTTATCGAGAGTTATACGATGGCATGGGATTAGAGCTTGTGTGAAGTCATTGAAGATGGGACGATGCCCTCCGGTCTTCAAGCTTTAACTTTTATTCGTTACCCCGAACAATAGTCACTCGGGATTGGTTAGCCTTATAGGACATCGTTACATAGAGACGTGACATGGCATCGTGTTTGACGAGATGACGATGTTTCCCCTCACCGGTGTTATCGCCGGATTGGGCCGATAAAGCAGACGTTGCTCAGACTTTGCTGAGATTGGACTGCTACAATTGTTGAAGGTCCTCATTGTCATCTTTGAGGTGTGCCTGTCTTCCCGATATTATTGCCAGGTTGGTACAATGTATCTCGTTGTGAGTGCCGAGATTGAAGCTGGTCGCATTTGAAATAAGAATTTATGGGGTTATCGCCAAAACTGCATTCCTTGGGGTTACCACCAAGGTTGGTGGCTATTCCCATGGTTGGGACTGAGACTGGATACCTCGGGGTTATCTCTGAGATTAATCAATCTTCTCCGGTGTGTGTTCCGGTATTGTATCTGCAGGTCTCGGGGTTATCTCCGAGGTTGGATTTGGTTACTCCCAGACTACGATCCGGGGTTTGATGCTGAACTTTCGGTAGTATCCGGTATGGATTTGGATTGTCTTTCAGGGTTCTCTCTTAAAAGACGAATCTGTCCTCCTGCAATGTTAGTAACAGTAGTATAGAAAATTTCGAGTGTCTACAAGAACACATCCTAACCCTTTGCCTAAAGAATCGTTGTAGATAACAAATCCATCCGAACTAGATAGTATTGTCAGAACAGGTTCCGAAATGAGTCTCCTCTTGAGCTCTTGGAAACTCTTCTCGCATCCCTCGCTCCATACAAATTTTGTATCTTTCCGAGTCAGCTGAGTTAACGGAGTAGCGATTCTAGAAAATCCTTCCACGAATCTTTGATAATAACCAGCTAAACCCAGAAAGCTACGTACTTCGGTCACCGACTTCTGTTGCTCCCAACTTTGTATTGCTTCAATTTTCACCGGGTCGACAGATACTCCATGTTTTGACACCACGTGCCCAAGGAATGCTACTTCTTCAAGCCAGAACTCGCATTTCTTCAGCTTGGCATATAGCTTGTTGTCACGAAGCCTTTAAAGTACCAGCTTCAAATGGCGCTCATGATCTTCACGGCTTTTGGAATAGATGAGGATGTCATCAATAAAGACAACAACGAACTGATCCAAATATTCCTTGAACACACGGTTCATCATATCCATGAAAGCAGCAGGAGCATTAGTCAATCCAAAAGACATGACTAAGAATTCATAATGCCCGTACCGAGTTCTGAAGGCAGTCTTTGGAATATCCTCAGTTTTAATCTTCAGCTGATGATATCCAGAACGAAGATCGATCTTTGAAAAGAATTGTGATCCTTGCAGCTGGTCAAACAAGTCATGCGGGTACCTATTCTTGATGGTGACATGGTTTAATTCCCGGTAGTCAATACAAAGTCGCATACAACCATCTTTCTTCTTTACGAATAAAATAGGAGCACCCCAAAGAGATGTACTAGAACGAATGAAACCGATGTCAAACAACTCCTGTAGTTGGACCTTTAACTCTTGAAGTTTAATAGGATCCATTCGATATGGGGTTTTAGAAATGGTCTTTGTACCAGGTTCAAGGTCAATAAAGAATTCAACTTCACGTTCTAGGGGTAGACCGGAAAGTTCTTCAGGAAATATGTCAGGAAATTCACTAACAACAGAAATATTATTCAAATCTGACTGTTTTTGTTCAAGTCCGTGACATGGGCTAAGAAAGCTTGACATCCATTTTTCAATAAATGAATAGCTTTATGGCTTGATATGACAGTGATTAACTTTAGTGGTTTAGTTGCTTGAATTCGCATAACAGGTTGGTTAGGAATATAAAAACTAACAACCTTGCGAAAACAATCAATTTTAGCATGATGCGTGGTTAACCAATCAATCCCTAAAATCACATCAAATGCAAGTATTTTCAAAGAAATAAGATCGACAAGTAATGTGATGGTACCAACTTGAATCAAGCAAGATTTATAAACTGTAGATGTAATGAAAGTTTCTCTTAACGGAGTCTCAACAGATAAGTCAAAGTCTAATTTCTCCGGAGTCAAGTTCAAACGTTGAGCACAAGCAGGAGAGATAAAAGAATGGGTAGAACCGGTATCTAATAAGGTATAAACTTCACAAGAGTTTATGATTAGTTTATCCGTGATCACCTCGTTCGAGTTTCTCGTATTTTGGGTAGTCATGACAAACGCTCTTCCAAGAACCACCAAATTTGACTTGTCCGGGATAGCCTTTGGAGTCATCATCCCCGTTAAACTTGGTTTCGTAACAAGACAATCTCTAGCTATATGACCTTCATTTCCATAGTTATAACACACCTTGGATTATTGTGGGCAGTTTGGGCTGATGTGTTCCTCTTTCCTGCATTTATAACAAACGACCGGTGCTCGTTCTCCTCCCCTCGAAACAGCTGATGTTTGTGCTGACGTCTTCATGTTATCATTGTTGTACCTTCTCTTTTTGAAATTTCCCCCCGACTCTCTTCTTCTACCATTATGGCCACAATTACAACCAGTGTGGTTACCGCTTTTGTCCGAATGTTTTTCTCCCCGCTGGTTATTATTGGTCTAATGACTGCTGCCACCGGTATGACCCTGGTTGTGGTCCCTCGGTTGAACATACTCATTATCTCGCTCTAATAATTGAGCCCTGTTTACAATATCTGAATATAAAGAAAATTTATGAGAGATAAGATATTGTCGAATCTCGGGTTTTAGACCTCTCAAAAATATATGCGTCATTCGTTCCTCATTCTCTACCAAATGAGGTGCAAACCTAGATAACTCTGCGAACTTCACCTCGTACTGGGACACCGTCATGTTGTTTTGTTCCAGTCTAATAAACTCTACCTCCTTCATATGACGAATACTTTCAGGAAAGTACTTGTCATTAAATAGTTTCTAAAATGTTTTCCAAGACATGTTGAGTGAGGCAGGCTGGGTACGCTTCACAGATTGCCACCAGTAATCTACCTCACCACGAAACATAAAAGTGGCAAATGGAACCTTCTGTTCCTCTGTGCATCCCAAGACATCAAATATCTTAGTAATTTTCTTAACCCACGTTTCCGCCTTGATTGGATCTGGCTTTCCCACAAATTCTGGTGGTCCCAACTCTTTGAACTGCTCGGCTGTGACAAGCCGCGCATTGCTATCATTTCCACCCGTATTTTGTACATGAGTCTCCCTCGTCTGATTTTGCATGAACTGCAAAAAGCTTCTAAACATCCCATCATTCATCATTTGTTCGGTAGTGTTGTTTACCGAAGGAATATTGCCTTTTTACTGCACGTTCCCCTAGGTGATGATTAAAGGTATCTCAACGCTCTCATTCACTCCATTGTTAATATTTCCAGCTGTCATTCTCAAATACTGCCACAAAATAAGGGTTAATTAACATATCATATATTAACCATATTCTCCGACTGACCAACCAAATAAGCTTAGGTATGACACACTAGCGAAGAATTACTCGTCTATCCCCTCCTAGTTCTATTCCCCGATCTCCGCCAGAGACCATATCCCTAAGCTCTGATACCAACTGTAACACCTCCAAAATAGGTATACATCACCCATTCTGAGTCGCCAAATACATGGTATAGAAACAAATACAACTTCATTAATATAATTGTCGTGTAAAATACGACAACACATATACTATGAGTTTAAATACAAATATTGTCTAATAGACAGTATTCAAACTCAAAAGGAATCTTCATTACAACTATTGATACACTATTTTATAAAGATAGTGAGGACTGCTAAAATAACTTTTTAGAATCATCACTCCATATCCCGGCTAGTTCCTGCTAAATTCTCACCTCCTGAGAAGAAAAATGGAACAAAAAGGAAAATGGTGAGCTCAACTAGCCCAGTAAAGAATATTATGACTAAGATATATACAATAAATTATCATTAGTCTTCAACAGGAAAAAATCTGATAGAATATAATACTCCCTCCGTCCCATAGTTATAGGCTGATTTTCTATTTTGAGATGTCCCAATATATAGGCTACATACTATTTATAAAATTTAGTTGGTTCATTATTTTACTTTTATGCCCTTATAATAAATATTCAACCATTACTCTTTTTTTGAAGAAACAACATTCAATGTCATTATTTTTATCACCATATTTAATGTTGTTGTATTCTCTTTAGTTAAAGTTCTATGGTTATGGACTTTAATGGTTAGTACACGTCAATCAATGAAGTTGAGAGTTCCAGTGTGATAAGTAAGGAGTAATTAACTTATTCATTAATTTCATATTAAGGGGTATATGTGGAAAATTATGTTAAAAATTGCCACTTAAACTGATTTTCTTAAACTATGTGCCAAAAGAAATCAGCCTATAACTATATGACGGAGGGAGTAGACAACGAGTTTTAGATCAACAACTGCAGTGAAAATAGCAATCCATTAGAAGAGTCAAGTAGAGAATGAATTCTACTATCTTCTAAGATTTAAAAGTTCATCATCAATATTTTATCCATGTAACATCAATCAATATACATCTTGAATCAAATATTCATCTTTGCACTATAGACCAAAGATATTCATTTGTATCACCAGTTGGTCATGTTCATCTCAACACATGTTCATCTTTGCACTGCGGGTCAAAGATATTCATCAGTTAATCATTCATATTTGCACAACAAGCCAAAGATATTCAGTAATATCATCATTTAGGACTGAGGATGATGAAAAATATCTTTAAAAAAATGAATTCAGTGAGATAAAAGATCAAATATTAGGAATTCGTACTTTAGTTTATCCAAGTTCAAAAATACTTCATAGTGGTATAAAATTCAAGAATGAAGATCATAACATGGATACAATCAAAGATAGTAACCATAATAGACAACTTGGACAAAGAAAAGAAAATTTCATTTTTTTGTGAATAGTGTCGTATTCGTGAATAGTGTCGTACACGTGAATAGTGTCATATACGTGAATAGTAACCCCGAAACAAAAAGTTAGAAATTCCATAATAAAATTCATATCAATATTTTGGCATAATGATATTGAAGAAAATAACATCTCTTACCTCAAAAGAACAGTACTTCCGACTGGAATATCGGATATAGCAACTCTCAAAATATCTAAATACTAACAAAATACGCTCAATAATATAGAGAAAAAAAAACTTATTTCTGGTGTGATTTTTAATTCTAACTAAGCACCCTATTTATAGAAAAATGCTAAAACGCCAAAGCAGACTAAAATAATAAAATAATATTATTTCTTTTTTTTTCTACGCATGCCAAGTTGCCAACCAAGACTAGCCACCTTTGAACAAAAATTTCCAGCACATGTTTTCAAAAAAATCAAAAGTGGGTCCCACCTATAATTTTAATAAAAATATTTAATTTCCGAAACTTCAATAATTCATAATAAATAGTCCTTTTATCAAAAAAAATACGAATTTTATGTTCATTCCATAGAAATCAAATTCTCTACGACTTTGTAGATTTAAGTTTTTCTAAATTCCAAACGAAAAATGCCTGAAATCCACATACGGACGATTTTTAATACCTTCATTCCTACAAAAATACTGATAAAACACCTCAACATTAATTTTTTCATTTATATCCACACAAAATAAATATTTCCCTATCCATCCACATAAAATAAATATTTTCTAATCATATAAATTAATAATTAATTATTCATAAATAATATTACAGAATCACAATTATGACAACCAGGTTGTTCCCAAGAAAGAGGGGGCTTTCTGATAAGGATTTCTCCTTATTAGCGCGCAATTAGGTGACCAAACCCCTTTTCTAGACAGAACTTCCTTAGACATTGTCAATAATGCTATCTAACAATATTATTCAAATAATATGAGTTATTGATCTGATAATGGAGATACTGTGCAGTGACTATTATTGAAACAATAATAATATAAAATATCAACGTAGCAATTATTGAATCAATAAAATAAAATATTGAACAGTAATTACTGTAACAATTATTGAGTAGTCCTTTGTTACGTAAGAATCAATAATTCAAAAATACTGTGCAATACTGTGTGCTACTGTGCAACCACGCGTATTACTGTATTTTAACCACCGGGTATTCCAACAGTGTTAACGGTACCGTTATTTATAAAACTCAAACTTGTCGTTATCTTCATTCGACTGTTTTCCGTTATGGGACCCACAAATGGTTGTGCCGTCGTACGAATATTTCTCGACAGAAAAAATATTCCACGACCAAACGAATATTCCCCGACAACAATGAATATTTTATAACCACTTGTTTATTTTGCAAAATTTGCACATTTCACTCATAACCAAAGCATTATATCAAATTAACACCTTATTATTCACAATAATAAATAGAGGAAATTCGATTTTATTTATAAAAAGTTGGGATCTTATAAATTAAATTTCATGTTGATTAAAGTTTTAATTTACTTGGTTTTAATTTCCATGTCACGTTTCCATTAAAAATTAAACGGACTAAATGGAATTTAAACTTCTTGTAAAAATAATACCTTTTAATAAGTTGATTGTAAAAAAATTGAGTTGAATGATAAAAATATAAATAAGAGTTGGTTCAATGGTAAAAAAGAATTTAACCCTTATTTAATTTCTCAAGTAAAACTCAAAAAATTGTCTAACATAAACAAGATTGGTAATATCTTGAACTCAAAGGTTCAATTAAAAAAAAAATCTAATACCAATTGATATTTTTAGGAGCTAAAGATTGGAAGTGTTAATCAATAAATTCATTTACTACTATTTTTATTTTATTTTTGTGTGTGCTTTCACCTTATTATGTACATAGAGCTCTTCTAAGTGGACATAAAAATTAGACATGAGTATATTTAAATTTCACTTATTTATATTTTTACCCATCATTAGGGGTCAAAATACAATTAAGTAAATTTTAAATACACTCATGTTCAATTTTCATGTTCACATAGAATTTTTGATGTACATAACTTTTTTCCCTAAAGTTTTGGAAGCACCGCACACAACATTTGAAATCAAACATAAACAAAAGAAAATTTAACATAATTTGCAACCACAAAGATTTAAAGAAAGAATTTAATTATAGAAACTTTGGTGTCAACAAAGATTATACAATAACAACAAAAGTTATAATCATGGGCATTCCGGATTGTTCCCAGGCCCTCCATAGTAAAAATGTGTGCCCCATTCACTATTATACGAGCTTTTAATGTTGTAACAATTGGTGTTTTCAGCAAGGGTTGAGATGTCGTGGACCGAGCTGAGGCTATTATCGGAGTCGACGACCTCTAGGTTTCGAAAGTAGCTTGCTTTTCCAAATCCATCTTCGGCAAATTGGCCCGAGCCCATTTGAGTGTGTGTGTGTTTGCCGTTGGCACGTGAATTAACCACCTCGCCACCCCATTCGACCATTGTAGCCCGGTCCGCCAAGTGTGTAAAGAGTTCCGCAGGCCAATAACCTACTAGTGTATTGTCACTGAAGCCCATCCACCAATTCCCCAATTTTGGATCCTAAAATTACAAAGATATAAATAATTATTGAGTTTCTGAAATTGGATATTGAAATTTTATTTAATTTTAGTACATAGGGAACAAGTTGGCAGCTCTTAATGAAGTCTAAAAATGTACTGTTTCATCGCAATGAAATGGGATTAGGGCTCACAAAGAAATAACATACAAGTATAATAATCAGGCCTACTCAGCTACTGATTGGACATAATGTATAACTGGATACTCTCTGTTCTAAATTATATAATTATTATTGACTTTTAAAAGTCAATTTAAAATATTTTTAAACTCAAAATTAAGATAACTTATTAAAAATTATGAAACAATAAAACTTATAACGAGTAATATTTTTTTATATAATTTATAATATTCATCATTCTATTGATTAATATTAAAAGAATATATATCAATTTTGAATTTAAAAATATTTTAAGTTGACTTTAAAAAGTCAACAATGGTCGAATAATATGAAACGGATTTGGTATTTTTTATTTTTTTTGAATTTCGGACGATTTAAATTAGACAGTCCTACGTAATAATATAAAGTTGTATTTGTATAATACTTGTATAACAAATTCATTTAATTATTTACTAAACAAATGTAGCTCATTTTTATAAATTGACGTAATTTATAATAATTGGAATCGGGATCCTATATTTCTTATCGACATGGTGTGAATGATTACCTAAAATTAAGTAGAATTTGATAAGTGGAATAAGAATAAAACCTTCCAAATAAGAATGGATATGTCAAATTGGTTGCCGGAAAATGATGACACCGGAGAAATGGCAGCTCCGATGGCTATTCTGCTATTGGTCTGCACAAATCCTGAGCATAGAAGGTTGTAGCATCCTGTCGCTTGATATGCATCACTCTGTCGTATATAACACAATTCAAAGATTTTGACAAAATGTATACTTCCTAGTACCAAATTATTAAGCTACATTTAAGGATATTATTTTTCATTTTTCCTCTAAGGTTATATTATAATCAAATATAAAATATTTTAATTTTTTGGAGACCGTTCAAAAGTGTTTATAGTTAATGGAAGCTTCAGTTAAAAAATACCTTTGATGGAAGCAAAAAGATTTGTTTTTGGTAGAAGCATTTTTGGTCAAAAAATAATATACAAATTTATTCTTAGATTTTTTTAAAAAAAATACTTAAAAATCTATATTTCACACTTTTGTATAATTTTATCTTTTACTTTTTCAAAAGCTATTTTATAATTGTTTAATATTATTGTTATTTTTATATATATAATTTTAAAAATATTTTATCTCACTACACCATGTTGGGCGACCCAACCAACATATTGGGAAAGCTATGACCAAAATACTTGTTATATGTATGTCTCGCAAAATATGATTATGGGTTGACTATAATTTTATTAATAATTAAAATTATATAATTTATTTTTAATATGAATTAAATGAGTTAAAATTAAATAATTATAATTTTAATATAAATCAACTTATTTTTTAAGTTTGAAATTTATTATTATTACGACCCAATGAAATAATCACTCACCATATTGATAATTACAACTTTACTATTTCTTTTAAGGATAAATCTATAGGTACATCACTTTTACAATCACATTTTCGATACGCTAGTATACCAAAAACATGCAAGCTATTTGAATAACATGGCAATATATTAGAAGAAGAATGGACAAATGGTGTGGTATCCTCGATTTGCGTATTTTATAGTATTTGGTGCAACTTACTACCCATTTCCCATTTTCTCCAACAATAAAGAAATTTAAAACCCTATACCCTAACACCCAAATACAATACTCGAAAATAATATAATATAATATAATACGAAATAAATTAAAGAAAAAAATAAAACTTAATGAAATAACTTAATTATATCTCATAATAAAATAAAATAAAATAAAATAAATTTAATTTAATTTAATTATATAATATAATATAATATAATACAAAATAAAATAAAATAAAATAAAAATAGAATAACATAAATTAAATTTAATAAATTTAATTACTAAATTATAATAAATAAAATTTGTGTTAATTGTAATTGTGGAAAACTAAACAAATTCGACTTGGTTTATTTTTCAATGATCAGCTAAGTAAATGCTACTCAGTTCATGAAAACTTTTATTTGAATATGGAGACTACTATTCAACATATTCTAATTTATTATTATTTTATTTTATTTTGTATTATATTATATTATATTATATTATTTAATTAAATTTATTTTATTTTATTTTATTATGAGATATAATTTAAGTTATTTCATTTAATTTTATTTTATTTTCTTTAATTTATTTTGTATTATATTATACTAGTATTATATTATTTTCAAGAATTGTATTTGGATGTTAGTGTATAGGGTTTAACATTTTTTTATTGTTGGAGGAAATGGGAAATGACCAATGGGTAGTAAGTTGCGCCAAGTACTAAAAAAATAAGTAAAACGTGTTATAACACGTGATTCCCTCCTTAGGAGGGAACCGTGACTTTCTCTCCCTCTTCTTGACTTCTTCCTTCCTATTCTGCTTGTCTATAAAAGGCAGTACATGCTGCTGAATGAGATATGAACTTCTCTCTGAAAAATTTCTCTCTTCCTTTTCTCTTACTTATTTTCTCTAAATTTATGTAATAAATATAAGAGTATCTTTATACACTTTAGCTAAAGTTTTACAACACGTTATCAGCACGAAACTCTAACCAACTGAGACGATAAAATTAAATTCTTGCAATTTATTATTATGTTGGACCTGTATATGCGAAGTACCGCATACATGGTGAAATTATTTTATTATTCCATTATTTATTATTTTGTCGGAATATCCTGTCGGTGCGTATTATGCCTGATCTGGTTCCATTAATTATTCTGTTGGAATATCCTGTCTATGCGTTTTACGTCGGACCTGGTTCGTCTTTATTATTCTGTTGGGAATAACCTGTCTGTACGGTCTCTATCACATGCATAGTGAATGATCCTTTGTATTTCATTCCTTATTAAATTATAAAAATGATCTGTCTAAATGGATTACCGCATGGCGGGTGAAGATCCATTTACAGTTTATATATATATATATATATATATATATATATATATATATATATATACACAGAGGATCAGGTCCGGACTCCCGGACGGGAGAAAATCCGGACCTGATTTTTTTTCTTTTTTTTTTTTTTTTTTTGGTAGAACAACTAAAAAAAAAAAAAAATTTATGGAACTGAAATTTTTCAATAATACAGTGTTTTGGGTGTGTTTTTAATACCTACCCCAACCAATGTATGTACAGTCTGCCCAGACTGTACAGACATGTTTCGTTATAGGCATCCAAATCACACCCAAAACACTGTATAATGTAAAAATTCCAATTCCATAAATTTTTTTTTTTTTTTTAGTTGTTTCAAAAAAAAAAAGCAAAAAAAAAAAAAAAAAAAAGTCCGAATTTTAAGAAAATCCGGGAGTCCGGACTGGATCCGGACTCTATATATATATATATATATATATATATATATATATATTTGTAATAGTATATATACATTAACGATTGCATATTCTTTCTACTAAGATAATATGCTAATAACATAAATATAAGAATATTTATATTATTTATATTTTCACTTTATTACCACTTGAAGTCATGATTTAGTTTATTTATAAATATATCAAACATGCAATTATTTATTATTTTAATAAATAATAATTGTGCTTTAAACTAGAATAGATGACAAACTTGGCAAAAAATAGATTTTTCTATTTTGAAAATCTCTGGAGACAACTATTTGGCTTGGGCACTTGATGCAGAATTGTACCTAAGTGCAAATGAGTTAGAAAAGACCATTGAATCAGGAAATACGGCAACTTCGGCACAAAATGCAAAAGCAATAATTTTTCTTCGTCACCATATTGATGAAGGATTAAAGACCGAGTATTTAACAGTCAAAGATCCTTTGTCTTTATGGACACAACTGAAGAAAAGATTTGACCACCAAAAATTAATTTTTCTCCCTAATGCCAAATTTGAGTGGCTTAATTTAAGGCTACAAGATTACAAATCAATTACGGAATATAATTCCAATGTTTATAGAATAACCTCTACTTTGGCTTTGTGCGAAGATCCAGTTTCTGAAACCCAAATGTTAGAGAAAACGCTCTCAACTTTTCATCCCACCAACATGATTCTGTCGCAACAATATAGACAGAGTAAGTTCACAAAATTCTGTGACTTATTGTCTATCCTCCTGGTTGCAGAAAAGAATAATGAATTGTTGTTGAAAAACCATCAAGTACGGCCAACGGGTGCTACCCCATTGCCAGATATTAACAGCACGTCATTCCAAAAGAATAAACGTGACAATAGATGGTCATATAATAAGAAGCCTTGGGGACGAAAGAATAAACGATGCCATCATAACAACAAATTCTAAAACCACGACAATTCAGGCCACTAGAAGTGGCAAGTGTCTGGGTCGGGTAAAAATAAAGAAAATGCAGCACCGATAAAGAATAAACCAAATGTTTATTTTAGGTGTGGGATGAAAGGGCATTGGTCGCGTACCTGTCGTACGCCGAGGCATCTGGCTAATTTATTCTAGGAGTCTCAAAAGAACAAAGTAACTGAGGTAGAAACAAACTTTGTTAATCATCAATTAAATATTGTTGATGATTCACCAATGACCGAGAATGAGGAAAAGGTTGTTGATATTACTGAACCTTCTGAAAGTATCTTTTGGGATATCGTTTAATTTCTTGTTTTAATTAAACATCCTGCATGTATAATATTATTAGTTTTCGTTCTATATGTGGTATGTGTTTATTATGAATAAAATTATATTTAAAGTGTAACTTTTCTTATTTATGTTTTTATATGTGTCAGACCATCTTTAATGGATATGGAGGATATATGTTCGGCAGACAGTGCAACAACTCATACAATCTTTCAAAGTGAGAAATATTTTTCACAACTAATCAAAGCTAAGGGAAATGTAGGAACTATCTCTGGCACATCAAATTTAATTGAGAGATTTGGAAAAGCTAGTTTATTGCTACCAAATGAAACACAAGTTTTTATCAAAAATGCTCTATATTCTAGTAAATCAAGAAGAAATTTGCTTAGTTTTAAAGATATTCGACTAAATGGTTTTCACATTGAAACAACTAATGAGAATGATAATGAATATCTTCTTATTACTTTTACAATTTCTGGAAAAAAGAATATCTTAGAAAAACTTCATTCAATTTCTTCTAGATTATATACTATGAAAATTAGAGCAATTGAGTCTCATATTGTTATGATTCCAAAAATCATAGATCCCAAATCCTTTATGCTTTGGCATGAAAGACTCGGTCATCCAGGTACTTCTATGATGCGTCGTATTATTAAAAATTCTACTGGTCATCCTCTCAAAGATAAGAAGGTTTTTCCTAGTAGTGAATTTCCTTGTGCTGCGTGTTCTCGAGAAAAATTAATTGTTCGACCATCACCAGTAAAAGTTTATAAAGAAGCCCCAAAATTCCTAGAAAGAATTCAAGGTGACATTTGTGGACCTATTCAACCATTGTCTGGCCCATTTCGATATTTCATGGTTTTAATAGATGCTTCAACTAGATGGTCTCATGTTTGTCTTCTCTCTTCTTGAAATTTTGCCTTCTCAAAACTTCTTACTCAAATAATCAAGTTACGGGCTCAGTTCCCGGATAATCCAATCAAGTCAATTCGACTTGATAATGCAGCTGAATTTTAACCAATGACTTTTAATGATTTTTGTATGACTATTGGAATTTTCATTGAGCATTCCTTTCCTCATATTCATACACAAAATGGCGTAGCTGAATTTTTAATAAAAAGACTTCAACTAATTGCACGACCATTAATGTTAAGAGATAACTTACCTACCTCAGTTTGGGGTCATGCAATTCTTCATGTTGCTGCCATCATTCGAGTAAGACCAACGGCTCTTCATAAATTTTCTCCTCTACAGATAGTTCTTGGTCAGATACCCAACATATCATACTTTCGAGTTTTTGGAAGTGCAGTATATGTTCCAATTGCACATCCACAAAGAACTAAGATGGGAGCCCAACAAAGAATAAGTATTTATGTTGGTTTTGATTCTCCTTCTATTATCAGATATTTTGAACCTTTAACTAGAGATGTTTTTACTGCACGTTATGTAGACTGTCATTTTGATGAATCTGTATTTCCACCATTAGGAGGGAAAGTTTTAAATAAAAAACCCTCTGAAATATAATGGAATGCATCAGATTTAAATTCACTTGATCCTCGTACAGAACAATGTGAAATTGAAGTTCAAAGAATTATTCATTTACAAAATATTGCAAATCAAATGCCAGATGCATTTAATGATGCTAGAAAAGTGATAAAGTCGCATACACCTGCAGTGAATACTCTAGCACGGATAGAAATACCTATTGAAAAATCAATTCCTGGAGAATTGACGAATAAGGTAATAGAAGAATCTAAACCACGCCAGAAGCGTGGAAGATCGATTGGTGCAAAAGACACTGTACCACGAAAATCAAAAGCAAATAATGGAATCCCAGAAGGAATACCCGCTCCAGAAGTAGCACTTATTTCAAGAGTGGGAATAGCCCCAGAAGAGGTACAAATCGCTCCAGAAGTAGCACTTATTCCAAGAGTGGGAATAGCCCCAGAAGAGGTTCAAAATCTCAATGAAGGGATAAGAGATGAACACCAAGAGATCTCAATAAATTATGTACATGATGAGAAAATATGGGATCGAAGCAAAGTCATGATTGATGACATATTTGTTTTCTCTATAGCATCAGATATTACTTTGATTCCTGACATGGATTCTGAACCACAAAACGTGGAAGAATGTCGGAAAAGAAAAGATTGGCCAAAATGGAAAGATGATATTCAAACTAAGCTACAATCTCTATTGAAAAGAGAAGTATTTGGACCAGTAGTCCAAACACCGCTGGGTGTAATCCCGGTTGTAAACAAATGGGTTTTTGTATGAAAGCGAAATGAGAAAAATGAAATTGTGAGATACAAAGCCCGACTTGTAGCTCAAGGGTTTTCACAAAAACCTGGTATTGATTATCAGGATACATATTCTCCAGTAATGGTTGGAGTCACTTTTCGTTTTCTGATAGGTATGGCAACCATAGAAGGTTTGGAAACACGTCTGATGGATGTTGTAACTGCATACATATATGGCTCACTTGACAGTGAGATTTACATGAGAATCCCTGAAGGATTGAAAATGGCTGAATCAGAAAAGCCCTGTCACATATATTCAATCAAGTTACAACGCTCATTGTATGGGTTGAAACAGTCTGGTCGTATGTGGTATAATCGATATAGTGATTATTTAATAAAAGATGGATATATAAATGATCAAGTGTGTCCATGTATTTTTATTAAGAAATCACAAAGTGGATTTTCCATTATTGCTGTATATGTGAATGATTTGAATCTTGTAGGTACTCCTGAAGAACACACAAGAACTGCTACTTATTTAAAAGATGAATTTGAAATGAAAGATCTCGAAAAGACAAAATTCTGTTTGGGAATACAAGTAGAGCATTTAGCATCTGAAATTTTTGTTCATCAATCCACATATGCTGAAAAGATTCTCAGTTGTTTTCATATGGATAAAGCTCATCTTTTGACTACCCCGATGGTTGTTCGATCTTTAGAAGTTGATGAAGATCCATTTCGGCCTTTAGAAAGTGGGGAAGAAGTTCTTGGACCTGAAGTTCCATACCTAAGTGTAATAGGTGCTCTTATGTATCTTGCAAACTGCACACGATCTGATATTACTTTTACTGTCAACTTGTTAGCAAGATACAGTTATTCTCCTACTAAGAGACATTGGGATGAGATCAAACACATTTTGAGATACCTCCGTGGAAGTATAGATCTTGAGTTATTTTATCCAAGAAATTCCACATCACAATTGGTTGGGTATGCCGATGCAGGATATTTATCAGATCCACACAATGGAAGATCACAAACAGGTTATGTATTTAAATATTGTGATACGGCTATCTTCTGGAAATCCACAAAGCAAACCATGACAGCTACATCTTCAAATCACTCCGAGATTCTCGCTATACATGAAGCAATCAGAGAGTGTGTTTGGTTGAGATCTATTATTCAGTATATTCAAAAGTCATGTGAATTACCATCAATCAAAGACATTCCTACAATTCTGTATGAAGATAACGCTGCATGCATTGCTCAACTTAGAGGAGGTTACATCAAGGGAGATAGAACAAAGCACATTTCACCTAAATTCTTCTTCACACATGAGCTATAAAAGAATGGTGATATTGATGTGCATCAAATTCGATCATGTGATAATCTAGCCGACTTATTCACAAAGTCGCTACCAAGTGCAACATTTGCAAAACTTCGGAAAAAGATCGGAATGTGTCGACTGAAAGACTTATGACAACATTTCATCAAGGAATAATGAATTCTTTTTTAGGGAAAGACTGTACTCTTTTTCCTTAGTCACGGTTTTTATCCCAATGGATTTTTCCTGACAAGTTTTTAACGAGGCAGTCAATTAAAAGATTTATGTAAAAGATATGTACTCTTTTTTCCTTCGTTAAGTTTTTTCCACTGAATTTTCTTAATAAAATTTTTAATGAGACATAATCTTCTATCATAGGAAATAAGGGGAAATGTTATAACACGTGATTCCCTCCTAAGGAGGGAACCATGACTTTCTCTCACTCTTCTTGGCTTCTTCCTTCCTCTTCTGCTTGCCTATAAAAGGCAGTACATGTTGTTGAATGAGATACGAACTTCTCTCTGAAAAATTTCTCTCTTCCTTTTCTCTTACTTATTCTCTCTAAATTTATGCAATAAATATAAGAGTATCTTTATACACTTTTGCTAAAATTTTACAACAAAACGAGGATACCCCACCATTTGTCCATTCTTCTTCTAATATACTGCCATGTTATTCAAATCATCTTGCATGTTTTTGGTATATGATCAAAACGACAAATTTGCTAGCGTATCGAGAAGGTGCTTGTAATAGTGATATAACTATAGATTTATTCTTCTTTTAAATCACAATAATGCCCCACAACTATTATTACACTTGACACGTAGGCCGTAGCATTCAATTCACCTACTCTCTACATCTCATTTCCATCAACCCTCATGCTTCACCATCCCCCTACTATTACTAAAAAACTGACTTTTTAAAAGAAGGATCAAATCCCTAACGCTAAGACTCCTGAATATGCCACTGTATCATGATAGTTCTCTTTAGACTATGGAAAGGATAAAATAAGGAACGGGGGATGTTGAAACCTGAAACACGTGAAAGGAGCCAACAAAAGGTAAGAAAATATGGGTCCAAACCAGTTAACTAGTTTGGGCTTGGGCCTATTTAGTTTTGTTTTTTGTTGTTTTTTTATCATTTTTTTTAAAAAAAATATAGCTCAAAACCTTCATCAATTTAAACAACTTGAAATAGTTAATCAACTTAAATAGTTCTAATTAATTTAGTATGACTCATCAATTTGTAAACCAAATTGACAGGTATATATATATGGACCACCATCTTCAAAAAAAGAGGACCGGAGTGTCTATTTCAAAGTTAATGAGCTATTAAATATGACCACATGTACTTAGTCCCCAAATTTGCCCATTATAACATTTCTACTCGTTTTTTTTTGTTTTGAAAATTGATATTTTTACAATACTTTTTGATATTTTCATATAAAAAGTATCACTATAAATATATAACAATGGAGAAAATCGTCATAACGAAACTCTTTATGTAAAAATATCATTTTTTTTGTAGAAATATCAATTTCCCTCTTCTTCTTTTTTTGTCTACTTGTGCTGATTATTTGATGAGAATTTGGATACCTTCATTTAATGAAAACTCTATTCGATTTTCATTTGGATGCCTTGCACATTTTTATGTGTAAGCAATACATGAGTGCGATTTTTTGTATTTAGTTTTTGCACGTAGTATTATTTATTATTTTGATACTGATACTTGACATTTTATAAAATGGTGAAAATATTCTCTATAATTTTTAAATTAGTTGATTAAAAGTATAGAATAACCAATACAAGCACAATGTATTTTATCCCTCTACTTTTCAGATAGTAAGAACAATTTATATCTTAATTTAAAAAATAAATATTATATAGAATTAAAAATAAATTGAGAAAGAGTTGAGAGGTGAATAGTTCTAACCGTCCAGTAAGTGAATAATCTGGGCCTGCTGTCACCATAAAGCTCCGGACTGACCTGACTAGTAGAAGTATCAAAGCTTCAGAAATTTAACATGTAATTTGTAATTAATTTGAAACATTAAGAAAAAACTCATAACCAAAAGGTAATATTCATATTATATTTAGAAAATTGAAACAGTACGTATTTTTTGCAGTTTAAAAATTTTAAATTTCCTTTTAAATCCTCACAATCATAATGGTGCTCTACAATCTTAAGTCAAGTAAAAACGCACGGATTTTCATATTTTTGTACTTTTTTATACTTACGATTGATTAAAATGACTTTTCATAAATTATTTAATTTTTTTTTACATGTACTTTTTTTACATAAAAAACACTTTATATTTAAAATGATTTTTCATAAATTATTTAAGGTTAATTTTAGAACCCGTTTACTAATATTTTATATAAATTTCTTGTGAAAGAAATAAATTCAATACTTTTTCCGTCCTAAGAAGGGTTTTTAATTTTAAATACAAATAAATGAACACAAATACTCCACCAAAAATATACAATTATAGTTTGAAAACAATAAATTAATAATTTTTCCATCCTAAAAAGGGGAAACTATTGTTTTTCTTAAATGCAAAGAAAATGACAACCAAGGGCAAGGGGTACAGAATTGTATTAACAATAAAATTTATGAAGTGGTTTTAACAATAAAACTAAATATTATTAAATGAAGTAAATGGAAATAAAATAAATTAAAAATTATAAAGAAAAGTACCTGCCAGCCAGCTTCAATACTGTTGAGATCTGAGCCGTCGAAAGACCCGGAGAGAACCCAGATCTGGGAGAGGCTGAACTCGTTTATAACTTCAATCGATGGGTCCCAAACATTAATGGTCGCCCTTGCCCCATACACCTCCTGGGATGCTCCAGTGTATGCAATCGCATGCTTTAATAATTTTTTTTAATTAATATCATAATACAGTTATAAAATATAAATACTGAAAACAAATATATTCTTTAGTCTAGTAAAACACAATAACATGAAATTGTAAATTTTTAATATTAAAAGTAACATTTTATTATTATATTTTTTCACAATGAAATGTCAAATAATATATCTATCTAATAAAATACAAATGATTTTAAATTTTTCGCTCACTCAATAAATCATCTGGGCCGTCCAAAGTTTGGGATAAATCCCACCGTTCATACATCTATCTAATAAAATACATCTATCTATCTAATAATCTAATAATAATTTAATAAAATACAAATGACTTTAAATTTCCCGCTCACTCAATAAATTATTTTGGTCGTTCAAAGTTTGAGATAAATCATATTGTCCATACAGTGCCGGAGACACGGGACCCAGCTAGTATATATATAGGAGATTATTTTCCACCTCTATTTTTGAAAAGAAAGGAAAATATGGTACTCTTTTTTTACAAAATATAAGATTAAAATAATTTTTATTTTGTTACAATAAAACATTGAAACTATGAATAGCCTCATTGCTAAAGAGAACAAGTTATCTTCTTAATTCTTATATTTAACAAATTGTCTTGTACAGCTGAAAAAAAGTAACATTTCCTTTTATTTACATTTGTAGAAAAAAATATAATGACAAATAAAAAATCAAATATTCATACGTTTATTAGAACAAAGTTGAGGCGGATTCATAAAAGGAACAAAGATGAAGAAATCATGATGGAGGTAGCTTCTTGGTAAAGTGGTTTATATTATAACAACATACCCCCATGTTTATTTGTAAAAATTATAATTATTAATCCTAAAATTAAATAGTCTTAATTACGTATTTATTTTTTATAAGATTATTCATGAGATAACTTAAAATAATTACATGTTATGTTTATTTTTTTTCAGAATTAATTAAAATATTGGATTAAAAAATATCGTTTGGACTATTATACACTTACCAATTAGAGGTGGCAAACAGGCAGGCGGACGGGCGGGTGCGGGCAGGGCCAAAAAGGCCCGGATTTTCACGGGCCAAAAAAAATAAGCCCATAGCCCGCGGGCTCACGGGTGGGTTGGGCCGGGCCGCGGGCCGAAGGTGGTTTATGCCTTTTTTGGCACATTTTTGAGCCCGCAAAGCCCGCGGGCGGGCCGGGCTTTGAAGGGGCCAGACCAAAAAGGCTTGAGTTTTTTTGGGCCAAAAAAATGCGGCCCAAAGCCCGCTTTTTGGCGGGTCAGGCCGGCCCGGGGGCTTTGGGCCCGTTTGCCAGGTCTATTACCAATAATAACATATTTTAAGCTTATTTATATATATAAAAAAATTATTTACTGATTATATATACATTCTTATCCCCACCCCAAAAAATTATATTTTCTGATTATATATACACTCTCACCCCCCCAACCACCCACACCCCCCCACCCACACCCACACCCACACCCACACCCACAATAACCTTAGTAATTTATTACTGAAAAAAGTTATATTACCCAAGTTTGACCTACTTAAATTATAAGTATATTTATTCTTATTATATTATTATTAATTCCCTAAAAACAATTACTTACTTTGACTCTATAAAATAAAAACAACATATTTATATACTCCATCTGTTCCTTATTATGTCGTTTTAGATGATTTTATTTTATTTTTAATTAGTTGTTTTATATAATCTCTAGGAAAATTAACTATAATCTTTCTAAAATTACCTCCAATAAAAAAATGTTACAAATGAGAGATAGAGAGTATAAGATTAGTATGATAATTATGAGAATCTAAGGGTATTATAAACAATTGATATTATATTTAATACTATACAATCATCTTCTTAATTCTTGTGCACAATTCTAAAACGACATGCTCCATTCGTCCCTTAATATATGTCGTTTTAGATTATTTTATTTTTGCCTAATTATTTATTATTTTATATAATCTAGGAAAATTAACTACAATCTTTTCAAAATTACTCATGAAAAAATATTATATATGAGAGAGTATGAGATAAATATAGTTATTATAAGAATTTAAGTGTATTATAGATAATTTATATTATATTAATACTATACAATTATTTATTACTTAATTGTTATGTACAACTATAAGACGAGATGTTAAGGGATGGAGAGAGTTAGACCTGACAAACGGGCCGGGTCAAAATAACTCGGGTTTTGGCGGACGGGTTGGGCTGCGGGCCTAAGTTGATTTATGACTAATTTATGATATTTTTTTGGATCAAGTCCAAATAGGTCGGACCAAAATGACTCAATTTTTTGTGGGCTGAAAAATGAGGCACAAAACCCATTTTTTGATAAACGAGTCGGCTCGATCGCGATCGCAAGCTTGAGCCAGGGCTTGAGCCAATTTTACCAAGTCTAGATGAGTATATATTAAAGGGACGGAGCAAGTAGAGAAGTTAGCACAAAACTCAATATATCTCCCTTTTAGAATTTTCGTGCAATAGTAATAATTAATGTGAATCATTCATTGTAAAGTCCGCTTCCACAATTTTAAACTAAGCTATTTCACTTCAATGGCACACCTAAAGTGAAACATAAATAGGAAAAAATTTGATATATTTTTTACAAAATTAATTATGTGACTTTTCAGGTAAGTAAATGCCTTAGAAATGATATTTATTTATGGGTCATGTCATTGTATTTATTTCTCTAAAAATAAGTAGATTTCTGAGTCAAGATTAGTATATAAGATGGGTAATGTGAGTCACGAGTCTCAAAATTTTAATATCAAATAACATGATATTGAATATTTTAATAACAATTTACCAAATTAATGTTAGGATAACACATTATTTGATACAAAAAGCAAATGGAGGTTACGGACAAATGTTAAATATGTTAAAACAAAACAAGTTCAATTTCTACCCAAACTTAATTTTCAATTAAAATCACCAAACTTTTGAATGGCAAAATTATTTTCACCCTCCACACTAAAAGTTATTATACAATTTTTTTTTGATGCAAAGAGTAAAGATAGTGCAAATTGTTTAAATGCTCAAAGTTTAAGTTACTTTTAATCAAAATTAGAATTTAAGGCGAAAATTGAATTTGAGCCTAAACTATACTATACGATTTCTGCTTCAGTCTACATTTTGTTATATGATTTTTTTATATTTTATTTTGAATGTGTTAATTACATAGTTTGAGATTTTTTTTTGGTTTAAAGGTATTTTTTATACTCTATCTTTATCAACAATTCAACATATAACATAATGACAATCTTTACTAGACGGACCGAAATACAGAAAATGCTTACCTCATGGCCGTTGCCACTGACTACATCCGGTGCATTGCTACGCTGCCCGGCCAGTGGTACTCCGCCGCGACGGTGTCGTTTCTTCCCAAAGTCGTACAAAGAGTTGGCCCTCAACACATCGTGTAATTTGCTCCGCCTAATGGGTACAGTTCCGTTGGGACACCGTTGACCTTTTTGATGCCAAGCTTGCCATGCACCTCTTAAATATCCTTCACTACCACTTGTACTTGTTGTGTTCATACTTTCTTTCATTTTTTTCCTCTTAGGCATTTCTGGGCGAATTTTCTGTTGTCACACATTTAAATTGTCACACATTTAACTTCCAAAAATAATTTTAAATAAAAAATTACAAAAAGTCCAAAAAATTGATGGTTTGAATGCAGTTAAAATGGTTAAATATTCACAATGTTAAATTAATAACCGAAACTAAACTCAACTATTCGTCTGTTTAAATAAATATCCACAATAACCTTTTAAAGCCAATGTGAGATACTTTAAATTTTAAAATTAAAATTAAAATTCTTTAATTTTATATAATAAAATTATGAAAATCATAAACTAGGTACAAATAATTTATTATTTTCAATAGTATAATGAATGAGTACAACTTTGAATTTAATAATACATCATTCTGAGCCCGAAAAAGTCAATTTTAATCTTATATTTCGGTACAATATAAATTTTCCATCTTTATGTCACTCAGAAATGGTACATTGAAAATAAAAATTTGATTCTAGATGCATGTTAGATATACATATATATGTATATATGTATTTTTGTATATATGTATGTATATAGAGAGAAATTAAATGAAGAGAGATATAATAGAGAATAGGGATTCATATCATATGTATGGTACTTCAAGTCTTCAAGCAAGGGTGAATTGGTAGTTGAAAAGCTAATTTAACCCATGAACCAAAGAGTAAAATATTTTTTTGTTAAGCCAAAAAATAAAAGGTAAAATATTTAATTTTTCGTTGCTACTTCTCACATTAAAGGCAACAAAAAAAGTTAAGAGAGGTTGTTTAATTTAATTTAATGATTTGTTGGAGATAATTAATTAGTTATGTACCTGGATCTTGTGATTCTTTAAGAGAGGATGATCAAGAGCAGGTTGTTTTCTCTTATGAACACAATCTATAGTATCTCCATCTGGGCTCTGATCAAATATATATATATAAAAAAACATCAGTATTCTCAACCAAAATAACAAAACCTACAAAAATATAACAAAATAGCATACTATATATTCTACTAAATACAAAATAAAATAAATCATCAATAATCACAACCAAAATGAGAAAGCCTGCAAAAATCTAACAAAATAACATAATATTCTACTTAATACAAAAAATAATACCTCTATGGTTAAGACAGGAGGCTTGTTGATACTGTCCAAATGCCTTTGGATCCTTGCTAGTCTCAAGCTCCCTACTTGTCTAAACTTGGTGTAATTTAAACTCGAAACCACGACGGATTTTTGGGACAAAATGACAATGAAAACGAGACGCAGAAAAAAAGATAATGACGAATACGAAAACCCTAATGATCTCTTCCTTCTTCTAACACTAGTAATAGTACTAGTTTTAGAAGTTGTAGTATCCATTCTCATTTCATTCAGTGCCAACAAGAAAAATTAAGAAACTGATTATATAGTAAGCAAAAGACCCAAATGGCACAAACAATTTGGGACAGAACTTCTTAATAGCCCCCAAAACAGGCGAACATGAAAAATGGGAAGTTTGAAAAAGACCTCAAAAAGAGAAGGTGGGATTATATGGCTTGTCTTTCTTTTTTCTTTTTTTTAATAAATAACAGTAAAAATTAAATGGTGAGAAGGAGAGGTAGGTGTAGGATAATTAAGCTGCGCGCACACCCCCAAACAGGTGCTGCTTCACCTTCATCATCATGAGTAGTGTCTGCAGAGGATTTATATCTGTGAAGCTACCACGTACATTAATCTCCATATTTACTATTTTGGAGGAAAAAATTGCACCATCAATGAAATGGAAGAAAGAAAGAAGAGAGAGAGGGAAAGAGAGGATATTGAAAGCACTAAGACCTAACCATCTCCCAACACCCCCACCTTTTTTATTACAACCCCCAACTTGAATATATGCATCTGCCTATGCCAGCATACAATCTTCCCCCATTAATACTTCTTGCTTTTAAACACCTTGTTACTTCCTTTTTATCCTTGGGTTGTTGCATAAAATATTGTTTCTTTATTACTAGTAGTTTATTTTGAATATAATTTATTTAATTTATAAATATAATATTTATAATTTAAACATGTCGTATTAGTATTTATACGATATATGTGATGATGACTAAACAAATTAAATGCTCTTTTCGTTTTTTTTTAATTTGTCTTTTTAGAGAGTCAACTGTTATTTTTTATTTGTCGTTTATGAATTTTAAGAAAATATTAATAATTTAATTTATTATATTATCCCTACAATAAATACTAAATTTTTTATTTTTTATTTTTTGAAGGATAATATTAAAATTGTATACTCATGTTAATTAATCAAATAAAACATTAATTATATTTCTTAATTTTTATGTTTTCTTCTTAAAAATATCAAAAAAAAAGGGAGGAAGTATTGTCCCCGCAATCATCATTATAAATGTTAGTAACTCTAAATTCCGCCATTTCCTCTTTTTTTGGCTATCGCTGTCCTAAAATAAAAGTCACATTCAACTTCTATTTTAAGTATCAAGAAAAAGTATTTGAATGATTTTTTACTATATTGAAAAAAATTAATAAATGCACCCGGAATTTTATAATTGCAATCCATTACAAATTAATATTTTTACTATTGACAATATAATCAGGGTATGCAATAGGATAACCATTCAATGGAGTGTAAACATTAAAATATGGAGTGCATTTATCAGTTTATTTTTTTTTTCAATTTTAGGAACACCTTTGTTACGACTTATGTAACATTTTGTACATTTTTATTAGAGGATAAACTTAAAAACATGGCCATGAATAATAAGAAAACAGTCACAAATTTAAGTTTATCTCTTTATAAAAATCTGAATCAACATATGCTACAAAGATTGAAAGTAAAAGTTTTTCCTATATTCCCTTCCTGACCCCCTTCCAAGTTCCCATATACCTCTGGAATAAAATTGTATTATAGGATTGATATTTAAAAGAGGTCACTCTCAGGAAAAAAATTGATATTTTTACGTGGGAAAAAAGATATATATTTTCACATAAATCTCTTTTTTATATACACTTGGGACTCACTCGCTATTTATGAAGGAATCGTGTGAAAGTGTCATTTTTATATGTAGAAATATCAATTCTCTTAAATCAATTAAAGATTAGCAAATAAGGTGTTTGATTGTATATTAACAACTCACCTTTTAATACATTTTAACAGTCTATATCTTAATTTGTATTAAGAGATTCTCTGAATAGTTAAGATACAAATACGAGTCTAAAACTATTTAGAAGACCTCTTAATACAAAGATGTGGATTGTTAACCTGCATTAAGAGGTGAGTTGTTAAGATACATCAAGATGCAATCAAACACCATAAATTGATAATTCCACAAGTAAATTTGATAGTTTCAGAAGCTCCTCCTAACATAAATAATAAATGAGATCCACCCTCATAAGTCATATAAATAAGTATCTTGTAAAATTAACACTAAATATTAATTCCCTACTAATTAAGGTGTCTTCTTCTTGTGCAGCCAAAGTACCAATAACATATATGTACCATATATCCTCTTAGAATTGAAATATATCTTAAAATTATATTGTAATTGTACATGTTTAAAAATAAAAAATCGCTCATTTTTAAATAAAGCAATTTGTAGTTGCATACTTGCATGCAATCACTATTCTCCCCAACTCGTGTGATTGTCACGTGACTATAGGTAAGGTACATTTTGTTCCATTCATATATGCTTTTCTGGTGGCGTCACATTTCTTTACCTCTAATTTACGTATGACCAGAATTAACGTAAAAGATTTGTTCCTCTATCTTTAAGAAGCATCCAAACTACCCACCACAATGAGTATTTGAACAAACTTATTTTTGTAAGGTTTTAAGCCTAAAAAAATATATTTATTTTATTATTTTAATAATAAAATTTAATTTTATTTTACATAATTAAATGTGTCATAAATTTTATAATTTTACATAATTATACATTTTATAATTTATGTATATAAAGAAGTGTCATATATAGAAGACATAAATTATATGTTATGTATAATTAAATAAATATATTGTTCTCAATCTTAGATGGAAATTGACAAACCATTCTAGTAGATTGTAATACCAGGGACGGAGCCAGGATTTGTTCTTTGGGGGGGGCGAATTTTTTTTAACATCATAAAATATATTCATCACTAAAAAATAAAATTTTACTATTACAAAACATATTTTTACTAAAACAAAAATAATATAGTAATAAAATTTGTTTTGACAAAGATAATAAAACATAGCAAAAAAAGTCTTTTAAAACATATCAAAACTTCGTTAAAACTTGGGGGCCGTAGTCTTACAAAATTTTTAAAACTAACCAAATGTACAACTGAATTTTATAAAATTTTCTAGTGTATTGGTGTATTTTTCAAATGTATAGAACTGAATCATTACCAAAAATTATTTATTAAATACTGTTATTATAAATAATTTTTCAATTACTATTAATGTGCAATTACTCTTAATCCTGAGAGAATAATGAACTTGATTTTATAATGTATGTTACTTCAATATACTGAAGAGTGAGATTTTAAATACAATCAATACCTCAATATGTTGGGTGATATATTTTATGAAATTAGGAACATGTATTTTTCAAGATGAAATTCTATAATTAAATTATAATATCCCCTTGATATAATTTATTTGTTGATCACCAAAATCTTGGCCAAGTATTTTAGTAATTTAAATTATTAAAGTATTAGTTTAATTATTACATTGATGTGTGATCAAAAGTTTATAAATTATGTAATCGATGATATAAGCAATAAACGTATCACTATGCAGTATTTTGAGCTCACACTCAGAAAAGTATGTAATATCAAAATAAGGATCATATATAGGGAGGAATATCAATAGGGAGGAAAACCTATCATCAAAATAAACAAAAAATTCTCCATTGTACTACAACTATACTTGACAATATAGTTGGTTAACTGTTGGGTTAACCCATATTAACTGGAACCAAATGGGTTGGTTAACTATTTTTATTTATTTGGGTTGGGTAAAGTGTAGAACCATATTTTAAAAAGAAATATAGGTTCAACCCGGTTAACCATTTTTCGACCCATATTTTATTCTAAATCCAAATCAAAAGTTCTTTCCATCTATATTTTCATACTAGCAACAGTCTCGTGCCTCCGACACTATGGACGGTGGAATTTATCTCAAACTTTGGACAGCCCAGATGATTTATTAAGATGAGCGAGAAATTAAAAATTATTTGTATTTTATTATATAGATTCAAGAAGCTTAACCACCCACCCACCTCATCCCACCCCACGCCACCCCACTCCACGCACCCTCACTGTCACCCTACCAAAAAAATAATATTATGTAATTATATATACACCCCTTACCCCCCACCCCACCCCACCCCACCCCCCTCCAAAAAAAATAATATTATGTGATTATGTATACACCCCTTACCATTCACCCACATCTACCACCACCGAAAAATAATAATATTATGTGATTATGTATACACCCCTTATCCCCCACCCCACTACACCCCACCACCTAACCCCACCCCCACCCCATCCACCCCCACCCACCCCCACCCACCCCCACCCACCCCCACCCACCCCCACAAAAAAAATATATTATGTGATTATGTATACACCCCTTACCCACCCACCCCAGCCCCACCCCCACCCCCACCCCCACCCCAAAAAAAATATTTATACACCACCCACCTCACCCCCTACCCTTACCCACCCCACCCCACCCCACCCCACCCCTACCCTACCCTACCACTCCTTCCCAAAAAAATTTAATATTAAGTCATTATGTATAAACTACCCACCCTCTACCCTCACGCATCCCTCCCCACCCCACCCCACCCCACCCACCCACCCACCCACTCACCTACCCACCCACCACTCCCTCCCCAAAAAAAATATTATTAAGCAATTATGTATACACCACCCACCCCCACACCCTACTCCACCCACCCACCCACCCCACCCCCACCCCATCCTCACCTCACCCACCCCTCCCTCCCTCCCTCCCTCCCTCCCTCCCTCCCTCCAAAAAAAATAATATTTAGTGATTATGTATAAATGATATATCTAATAATAATTTATTTAATTGAATCATAATAATGGTATGTTTGAAATTTAAAATATGGGTCGACCTATATTTGAACCATAACCATATGGTTCCAACCCATATAACCCATATTAAAAATGGTTAATATGGTTTTAGTTCTTAAATGGAACCACAACCATATTTTGAAAACCAAAATCATCCCATAACCATATTTTGCCAGGCCTACAACAAAGCACGAGGTATGTAATATAATTTATTTAATTTTTTGATTATGCTAAATTATGAAAAAGATCTTAAGATACAAAATTTTAAAAATAAAAATTATTAATTTATTTGAAAATCGTTTCCTACAATTTTATCTACAAATATTAAACTTCCTTTATCTACAAATATTATTTATTTTTTATTCCTCTAAAATATGAACATTCATATCAATTTATACAGTAAAAAGTAGACTTGGCAAACATGGTCCAAGCCCGCGGGCCGTGCCTGATTTTTTTAGCCCAATAAAATGTTACTACTTGTGGGTTATGAAGCTTGAACACAAGACTTGTACGTAAATAAGAGTTCAAACCAACTGAGCTACAACAATTGTTTATTTTTAATGTAATTTTCAATATATTGTTTCTTTACGTTTGTTTAAATTTTACTATTCTTAAAAGTAAAACATAAATCGTGCCTAATTTATAATATTTATGAGCATTACTATTTTTCAAAAAATTTGTTTATAAATTTCAAATTAAACAATCAAGTAAATTCCTTTTTGGGTTAGAAACATTTACAATGAAAATATATAGCTAGGCGGTTGGTAATGTCAAAATAATGAATTAACTGTAATAAATATGGTTAAAAATTACCCCACTACTAAAATTGTGGGTGACTAAATACATGGGAGGAGTATTTGTTTTGGCAATATTATATTATATTACTATACTAATTATAATTATGCACTCATTTGTTTTCATTCATTCATTCCCCAAACACATGCAGACACACAAAAGAGAACAGAAAGAGATACTAGTGTAACCTCAGACTAATTAAAAACTCTCATATCACAACCTCTCGTTGGAATTGAAAAGTACTGGAACTCTCTTCTAGGAGAAATATAATCTCTCCAAATCAAGTGTTTAAATTTTCAAATCTCACTGCCTTCTTTATTGAAATGTCTAGCTTAATATAGTCATCCAACAATAACAAAATAGCAAAATTAACGCAACAAATAACAACTAAAAGTAACAAATAAGAAAAGAAAACAAAGCTATTCTAACAGCTCTAGCTAACTAAGGCTCCTTAAATTACTGACTGTGACGTTTTGGAAGTTGAGATGGTCACACAATAGACTTGGTCAAGTCCCCTCACGTGCTCTGTTTTCATCAGTCCTCACGTGCTCTGTTTGCATCAATTGCAACCCTCCCAGAAGAACTTTCCTCCGACAAGTTTTGTTACAGATAGTCTTCCATAAGTTCTGGGTTCAAACGCAAAACTTCATCGGCAGGAAGCCACACAGAATCTGATAATGGTCTGTTCTTCCAGCTAACCAAAAACTTGTGATATCCTGCGCGACGCGTGGAAACAAATTGATGATCTCGGATAACATCAATCTCTTCCCGTTTTGCTGGTACGGTAGGAATTCGAACCACTGGCTCCTCTGGTGGTTCATCTGTTATTGCCTCGCCTCGGTACTTCGTCAAATCTTCAACATTAAAAACTGGGCTAATACGAAAGCTTGTGGGTAAGTCTATAACATATGCATTGGTTCCCAATTTCTTAAGGATTGGAAAAGGCCTTTCTCGTCGAGCATGAAGTTTGTTATAGCTAACTGGAAGAAATCGTTTGGAACGAAGTCTTATCAAAACCATATCACCAACTGCATATTGGTTGTCCCGCTTTTTTTATTGGCTTGGTTGGAGTATTCCTCCACGTGGATCGCAATCTTCTGCCGAACATCATCATGCATAGTGGACATATATTTGGAAAAATCAATTGCGGCCTCGCTAACCTGCAGTGGCATAGGAAGAGAGCTGATATCCAAGGGAGTCTTTGGACTGTACCCATAAACACTTTGAAATGGTGTGCACCCAGTTGTTCGGTTTACTGAATTGTTAAAGGCAAATTCTGCTTGAGGCAAAATCAAATCCCAGCTGGTCATATGATCTTGCACGAGGCATCGCAGCAAATTGCCTAAACTCCGGTTTATAACTTCTGTCTGGCGATCTGTCTGTGGGTGGAACGCACTGGAAAAGGCTAACTTTGTACCCATCTTCGACCACAGAGTTTTCCAGAAATAACTCACAAATTTCACATCACGATCAGAGACAATTGTAGATGGGATTCCATGCAAGCGTATTATTTGCCTTAGGAACAAGGTTGCAACTTGCGAAGCATCATAAGTCTTTCGACAGGGCATAAAATGGGCCATCTTTGAAAAATGGTCGACAACGACCATCACTGAGTCATTACCGCGAAGAGTCTTGGGCAAGCCCAACACAAAGTTCATGCTAAAATCAACCCATGGTCGGTGGGGTATCGGCATGGGAGTATACAGTCCTAAATTTTTCTTAACCCCTTTATTAACTTGGCACATCATGACGCATCCTGGGCTAGAAAAAATGATCGACAACTACTGCAAAGGTTTTGTCATAGCCAAAATGTCCTGCTAGACCACCACCATGGAGTTCACGGATTATGAACTCTCTCAAGGACCCGTCGAGCACACAAACTCGAGAGTGTTTGGTGAGGAAGCCATCCTTGATAGAGTAACCAGACATTACAGTAGACCGATCGTGCTGGAGGTCCACCCAAGTAACATTAAAATCTGGATCTGTAGCGTATTGATCCTTCATTGCTTCAAATCCCGTAGTATTTACACAAAAAATAGGCAACAGGTGTGATCGTCTACTAAGAGCGTCGGCAGCCTTGTTTTCCTTCCCAACTTTATGTTTAATTATGAACTCAAATTGTTGGAGGTAATCAAACCAGCGAGCATGTTTTGGATTCAACCTATTTTGAGAATGGAGGTGTTTCAATGAGTCATGGTCTGTGAAAAGAATAAACTCACGATGGAGGAGATAGGTTCGCCAGTGTTTTAACGTTTGGACCAACGCATAAAACTCCATATCATAGTTGGAGTATTTTTGTCGTGATTCATTAAGCTTTTCGCTAAAAAAAGCGATGGGATGCCCTTCTTGACTCAAAACACCACCGATGCCAACGTGAGAGACGTCACATGCGACCTCAAAAACTTTAGAGAAATCAGGTGATTTGAGCACAGGGGTGGTGGACATCTTCTTTTTAATTTCAGAAAATGCATTATCTGCCACAGCTATCCAGTGAAACACTTTCGCCTTCAAGCATTCAGTAATTGGAGACATTATAGTGCTGAATCCTTGTATAAAACGTCTATAAAAAGTTGCCAGCCCATGGAAGCTTCGAACATCAAAGAAAGAACAAGGGGTTGGCCAGTCAAGGATGGCTTGAACTTTTGAAGGATCAACTTCCACTCCTCTATGTGACACTATGAATCCCAAAAAATTAGCCTGTGGTTTAAGAAAAGAGCACTTGTTTCGATTGAGAAAAAGTTGCTCCTTTCGCAAAGTATCTAATACTTGACGAAGATGACCAAAATGGTCTAATACCGAATGACTAAAGATGAAGATGTCATCTAAATACACTACCACAAACTTTCCCAAGAATGGCTTAAGTTCTTGGGTCATTACTCGCATGAACGTACTAGGTGCATTGGTCAATCCAAATGGCATCACAAGCCATTCATAGAGTCCCTCCTTTGTTTTAAAATCCGTCTTTCATTCGTCTCCAGGCCTAAGACGAATCTAGTGGTACCCACTACGCAAATCAAGTTTAGTAAAAATGACCGATCCTCCCAATAGATCCAACATGTCGTCGAGCCGAGGAATGGGGAATCGATATTTCACAGTTATCTTGTTTATGGATCTGCTGTCGATACACATGCGTCAACTTGCATCTTTCTTTGGTGTAAGTAATACGGGCACGACGCATGGACTTAAACTTTCGCGTACAAACCCATGGTCCAACCACTCTTGGACTTGGCGCTGAAGCTCGGTGTGCTCAATTGGGCTCATCCAGTAATGGGGAAGGTTGGGCAATATGGACCCAGGCACCAAGTCGATGATGTGTTAAATATTTCGCAGGGGTGACATGTGGTGTAGTAGTTGATCAGGCATTAAATCTTGATATTCATGAAACATCTCAGCAAGCTTGGTTGGTATCATACCATCTGTCTCTTTGGCATCCCTACCAACTAAGAAAAAGATCATTTGTTCTTTTGGTACAACCTTGATAAACTGTCGAAGGGTAAGGACTGAGGTGGGTTGCTTAACGGCGTCGAATTCATTGATTGGGAGTGGTTCGAGAACAATTTTCTTATTCCGATAGATAAAGGAATAAGTGTTCTCAAAACCGTCATAAGTGACACGTCGATCATACAACCAAGGTAGCCCCAAGAGCAAGTGACATACCGTCATGGGGATGATATCACACCATACTTCATCTGCATATTTTTTTCCCAATGAAAACTTAACAAGACAACGGTACTGAATGGGAATTTAGTTGGTGTTATTTATCCAGCTAATACGATAGGGGGTAGGGTGTGCTTCTTGTTTCAACCCCAATCGTTCAACCACTTCTCTAGAAATGACATTCATGCCGCTGCCATTATCGATGATTACATTCAACGCCTTGCTGCCATGTTCGACTCGTGTGTGAAAAATATTATTTCATTTCTACCCATGGTCGCCTTGCTCGAACTTGCTATTGTACCCAACCAAGACTCTTTGAATGACACAACTAGGGAGTGTAGTAGCTTCCAATCGCTCTTCTTCAGGATCGACTTTTTCTATTACAACATCATCGTCTATCTCCTGCATATCTTCGGCAAGCAGCAGGTCATTCTCGTAAACATAAGCTATTCGTTGGTCTCGAGTGGGACAGACCACGATGAAATGGCCAAATCCCTTGCATTTGTAGCATTGAGGCCCCTCGCCAAACGCTTTAGCTTTTCCCTTTCAATCACTTGCATTTCCTCCTTTGGACAACTCCGTCGGTGGCGACGATTTTGAATTTGGAGTTGTTGCTTGTCTGTTGGTCCTAGCTTTGGCAAATGGGAACCTCCGCAGCCCGGCTGAATTCATCTATTTTTCTACTTGGAGGGCTACTCAGTAAGCTTCATCGATGCCATAGAATCGCGTCGTCAATATTTCTCTTCTTATTTCACTCTTCAACCCATTGAGGTAACGGGCCAAGGTCTGGGTTTCGGTCTCCACCACCTTGCTTCTCACTGTTAGTTTATGAAACCGTTCAGTATATTGATCGATAGTTGCCCTCACTCCTTGTTTTAGTTGAAGCATGTCCTCATAAATAACTTGTTCGTAGTTGATCGGAAAGTATTTCCCCTGTAGTTGTTCTTTCATTTCTCCCCACTCAGAAACAGGAGGTTGACGCGTTCGGCGCAGCTATTCTTCCACGTTGCCCCACCACGCGCGAGCAGGAACCTTTAGTTTCATTCTTACAAATCTTACTTGGCGGTCTTCTGAAACTGCAAACAATTCAAAATAATCTTCAATAGCAGTAAGCCAGTCAAGGAAAGCATCAGGATCGAGCTTTCCAAAAAAAATGGGGACATCGACCTTCATCCTCTTGGTTACTTCATCCAGGGGTTCCCTTCAAACATACTGGTTGGCTTCAAGTTGACCCTGCTAGCAATTTCCTTGTTCATAAAAGACTCTCCGCCCTCTTATTCGGCCCATTTGTACCTCTTATTCTTCTTCCCGATCACTTTTCTCACCCCATTCTCCTCTCCGTGGATCCCTCCAATCTCCTCTTGGTTCCCTAAATTCCTCACAGTGTCGTCGCACATCCATGACATCCAACCTTCGTGCGACCACGTCCACCGTTTGGGAGAGCTGGTCCAGTTGTTGTTGAAGGCTTGCTTGTGCTGGGTTGGGATTGGCGTCGGAATTTTGATCCATGGGGTTGTAAGCTTGGCCACTTCTGGTTCGGGGCATATGGTGAGGGGTTCAGATCGAACAACGCTTTGATACCAATTTGGTGTAACCTCAGGCTAATTAGAAACTCTCATATCACAACCTCTCGTTGGAATTGAAAAGTACTGGAACTCTCTTCCAGGAGAAATGGAATCTCTCCAAATCAAGTGTAAATTTTCAAATCTCACTGCCTTCTTTATTGAAATGTCTGGCTTAATATAGCCATCCAACAGTAACAAAATAGCAAAATTAACGCAACAAATAACAACTAAAAGTAACAAATAAGAAAAGAAAGCAGAGCTATTCTAACAGCTCCAGCTAACTAAGGCTCCTTAAATTACTGACTGTGACGTTTTGGAAGTTGAGATGGTCACACAATAGACTTGGTTAAGTCCCCTCACATGCTCTGTTTTCATCAGTCCTCACGTGCTCTGTTTGCATCAGATACTAATTAAGATACTTAAAGCAATGTAGGGATCGAAGCGGATGAGAGCATAAGCAGTCTAGCAAACCCCATTCATAAAGGAAAATAGGGAGAAGAAAAATGGCATATACTCCACACTTTTTGTTCTAATCACCATTTTCTGCAAACCAAATTAATTAAAACTTTAAATTACTATATACCAGATTTTAACTGAATGAATTTGTACGTACGTGTGTGTGTGTAAAATTAAATTAAATTAAATTAAATGAACATGTTTATAAAATTCAAAAAGTGGTCTCCTCTGATTACAAGGAATTTACTTAAGAAGAGTATGTTCAAATTAATAATTTTGTTATTTCTTCCATACTATTCATTATCTATCTATCTATCTATCTATCTATCTATCTATCTATCTATCTATCTATCTATCTTCATTATTAACATTAGGTTAGATATTTTATTTTATTTTAATTTTTTTTTTTGCAAAAAAAGAGAGGAAAAAACTCGTGGGCCGGGCCGGACCGGCCCAACCCGGGCCACGGGCCTCATATTATCAACCCATCAAAACCCGGACAATTTTTGTGACGCCCCCAAAATAGGTATACAATACCCATTTTGAGTCGCCAAATACATGGTACAGAAAGCAAAATACAACTTCAATAATACAATTATCGTGCAAAATACGACAACACATACTGTGAGTTTAAATATAAATATTATCTTCTAGACAATATCCACACTCAAAAAAGTACTTGTTATAATTATTCAAACACTATTTTACAGAAATAGTGAGGACTGCTAAAACATCTTTCTAGAACCATCACTTCGTACCCCGACTAGTTCCTGCTATGTTCTCACCTCCTGAGAAAAATGGAACAAAAAGAAAAAGGGTGAGCTCAACTAGCCCAGTAAAAAATATTATGACTAAGATAATATACAACAAATTAGCGTTAGTCTTGAACAGGAAAAAATCTGATACAATATAATAGCCAACAAGTTTTAGATCAACAACTGCAGCGGAAACAATAATCCATTAGAAGAGTCAAGTAGAGAATGAGTTCTACTATCTTCTAAGATTTAAAAGTCCATAATCAATATTTTATCTCTGTAACAACAATCAATATACATCTTTAATCAAATATTCATCTTTGCACTACAGGCTAAAGATATTCATTTGTATCACCAGTTGGTCATGTTCATCTCAACACCTGTTCATCTTTGCACTACGGGCCAAAGATATTCACCAGTTAATCATTTATCTTTGCACTACAGGCCGAAGATATTTAGTAATATCATCATTTAGGACTGAGGATGATGAAAAATATTTTAAAGAAAATGAATCCAGTGAAACGGAAGGACAAATAGTAGGGATTCGTATAACAGTTTATCCAAGATCAATAATACTTCATAAATACCTATTTTGAAGCAGAATTCAAAAATAAAGATCAAAACATGGATACAATCAAAGATAGTAACCATAATAGACATCTTGGACTAAAAGAAGAAAATTTCATTTTTTGTGCCGTATTCGTGAATAGTGCCGTATACGTGAATAGTGCCGTATACGTGAATAGTAACCCCGATACAAAAAGTTACAAATCTGATAAAAATTAAGATCAATACTTCGGCATAATGATATTGAAGAAATAATATCATATATGAAGAAAATAACATCCCTGACCTCAAAATATCAGTACTTCTGATCTGAATATCGGTATCAGGCTAAAGGAAACTTGCACTGATGAATAGAAACTCACAAAGTATCTAAATACTCACAAAATACACTCAATAATCTAGAGAGAGAAAGAGAGAAAACTTGTTTCTGGTGTGATTTTCAATTCTAACTTAGCCCTCTATTTATAGGAAAATGTTAGCAGACTTGACTTGCAACCTGAGGGCTTTACCTGCTACTATTCCCACCCACCATATTTGAAATAAATTCAGCACATTTCTTCACCAACCACAAGTGGGACCCACTCAATTCTAGAATTTTTCACCAAAATCATTTATAAACCTAATTTCTAAATCAGTAACCTCTTAAAATTCATAACAAATCATACACTCATTTTTAACGGTTCAAAATTTGTGGACATATACTCAACTTATATATGTATAACATATCCAAAAATTACAACGATCCAACGGTCGGATTAAAAATTATAACTCACATGATATATCTCAAAAACACTGGTTTAATTTTTAATACCTTTATCCCGACAAAAATACTGATAAAACACCTCAACATTAACTCTTTCATTTTTAACCACAATAAATATATCCAACATTTATATCCACATAAAATAAATATTTCCTTATCATATGAATCAATAATTAATTATTCACATATAATATTACAGAATCACATTTATGACAACCAGGCCGTTCCCAGGAAAGAGGGGTTTTCTAATAAGAATTTCTCCTTATTGGCGTGCAATTAGGTGACCAAACCTCTCCTTGACAGAACTTTCTAGACATTGCCAATAATGCTATCTAATAATATTATTCAAATAATATGAATTATTGATCTGATAATGGGAAATACTGTGCAGTGATAATTATTAAAATAACAACAATATAAAATATCAACGCAGCAATTATTAAATCAATAAAATAAAATATTGAACAGTAACTACTGTAACAATTATTGAGTAGTGCCTTCTTACGTAAGGATCAATAATTCATTAATACTGTGCATCCACGCATATTACTATATTTTAACCACCGGGTATTCCAATAGTGTTAACGGTAACAACTACGCCGTTATTTATAAAAACTCAAACTTGTCGTTTTCTTCATCAGACAGTTATTCTGTTATGGGGCCCATAAATGACTGCGCCGTCATACGAATATTCCCCGACAACAAGAATATTCCACGACCAAACGAATATTCCCCGACAACAATGATTATTTTATAACCACTTGCATATTTTGCAAAATTTGCACATTTCACCCATAACCAGAGAATTATATCAAATTAATACCTTATTATTCACAAATATAATTAGAGGAAATTTGATTTTATTTATAATAAGTTGGGGTCTTACAACCTCCCCTCCTTATGAAATTTCATCCTCGAAATTGACATACGTACCTGATGTTTCGAAAAGGTGAGGATACCTCGTTTTCATTTCTGATTCCAACTCCTAGGTCATTTCTTCAATAGCATGGTTTTTCCATAAAACCTTAACTTGTGGTATAACCTTGGTGCGTAGGACATGCTCTTTCCTATCCAAGATCTTAACAAGTACTTCTTCGTACGTTAAATCTTCGGCTATCTCGTCTGATTCTAACGCAATAATATGGTTCGGGTCTTTCACATATTTACGAAGCATGGATATGTCAAAAATATTATGAACAAGAGACATACTTGGAGGTAATGCGAGTCTATAGGCCACATTTTCTATTCGGTCAAGAATCTCAAATGGACCAATAAATCGTGGATTGAGCTTTCCCCTCTTCCCAAATCTTGTAACTCCCTTCCATGGTACAACACGTAACAATACATGATCCCAAATATTAAATTCCACGTCTTTTCGATGAAGATCCGCATAACTCTTTTGTCGATCTTGTGCCGTTTGTATACGTTATCGAATCATTTGGATCTTTTCTGTAGTCATGCGTACTAATTCTGGTCCCAACAACGTTGCTTCTCCCACCTCATCCCAGCATACTGGAGAACGACACTTTCGTCCATACAACGCCTCAAATGGAGCCATGCCTATACTTGCTTGATAACTGTTGTTGTAGGAGAATTCCACCAGTGGCAAGTACTTATCCCAACATCCTTTAAAATATAGGACACAAAGTCTTAATAGATCTTCAAGGGTTTGAATAGTCCTCTCTGATTGTCCGTCCGTTTGAGGATGGTATGCCGAACTGAATCGTAAATTCGTGCCCATAGCTTTCTGCAAGCTAACCCAAAATTGTGAAGTGAATATTGGATCACGATTCGAAACTATGGATACTGGCCTGCCATGCAATCTCACAATCTCATTCACGTACATGCGAGCAAGACGTTCAAGGGAATAAGTCTCACGTATCGGTAAGAAATGGGCAGACTTGGTTAATGTATCAACAATAACCCAAATCGCATCTATGCCTTGAGAAACTTTGGGAAGACCTGTAACAAAATCCATAGTAATATGTTCCCACTTCCATTTCGTAATCTCAAGTGATTGTAATGGACCCTTTGGCACTTGATGCTCTGCCTTTACACATTGACAAGTTAAACACCTCGAGATAAACACTGCGATCTCTCTCTTCATATTGTTCCACCAAAATGTATGTCGAATATCATGATACATTTTGGTACTTCCAAGATGGATTGCAAACGGGGTGTTGTTTGCCTCCATCATGATTCTATGCTTCAAGTCAGAATCGTTAGGAACACAAAGTCTGGAGTTGAATCTAAGTATTTCTTCTTCATCGACTCTCGCTTCTGGAATAGCTCCTTCTTGCACTTTCTTCTTCGTACGTATCAGCTCCACGTCCGTAGCTTGAGTAGCTTTAACTTTATCGATTAAAATCGGTTCTACTTATATATTCACCATCATCATGTGGGTCCCTGGAGTCTTTAATTCTACCTCCATCCTTTGCAAGTCATACAGAATGGGCCTTTGCATTAACAATATCGCACTCGTACTCGCATATGATCTTCTACTCAATGCGTCAGCTATTACGTTCGCTTTTCCAGGATGATATTGAATAGTGTGATCGTAATCTTTCAAAAGTTCAAGCCAACGTCGTTGCCGCATGTTGAGTTCTTTTTGGGTGAAGAAATATTTGAGGCTTTTATGGTCCGTATAAATCTCCACTTTCTCCCCATACAAGTAGTGTCTCCAAATTTTCAACGCGAATACGACTGCTGCCAATTCTAGATCATGAGTAGGATAATTCCTCTCACATTCTTTGAGTTGTCGTGAGGCATAGGCTATGACTTTCCCATGTTGCATGAGAACGCATCCTAACCCTTTGCCTGAAGCATCACTGTATATAACAAATCCATTCGTACCAGAAGGTATTGCCAAAACAGGTGCCGAAATAAATCTCCTCTTGAGCTCTTGGAAACTCTTCTCACATTCCTCGCTCCATACAGATTTTGTATCTTTTCGAGTCAACTGATTTAAAGGAGTAGCGATTCGAGAAAATCCTTCCATGAATTTTGATAATAACCAGCTAAGCCCAGAAAGCTACGCACTTCGGTCACCAACTTTGGTTGCTCCCAACTTTGTACTGCTTCAATCTTCGTCGGGTCGACAGATACTCCATGTTTTGACACCATGTGCCCAAGGAATGCTACTTCCTCAAGCCAGAACTCGCATTTCTTCAGCTTGGCATAAAGTTTGTTTTCACGAAGCCTTTCAAGTATCTGTTTCAAATGGTGCTCATGATCTTCACGGTTTTTGGAATAGATGAGGATGTCATCAATAAAGACAATAACAAACTGATCCAAATATTCCTTGAATACATGGTTCATCATATCCATGAAAGCAGCAGGAGCATTAGTCAATCCAAAAGACATGACTAAGAATTTTTAATGCCCGTACCGAGTTTTGAAGGCAGTCTTTGGAATATCCTCAGTTTTAATCTTCATCTGATGATATCTAGAACGACGATCGATCTATGAAAAGAATTGTGCTCCTTGCAACTGGTCGAACAGGCCATCAATGCAAGGTAGCGGATACCTATTCTTGATGGTGACATGGTTTAATTCTCGGTAGTCAATACAAAGTCGCATACTCTTTTCTTTCTTCTTTACGAATAAAACAGGAGCACCCCAAGGAGATGTACTAGGACGAATGAAACCTATGTCTAACAATTCCTGTAGTTGGACTTTTAACTCTTGAAGTTCAATAAGAGCCATTCGATATGGGGTTTTAGAAATGGGTTTTGTACCCAGCTCAAGGTTAATAAATAATTCAACATCACGTTCTGGGGGTAGACCGGGAAGTTCTTCAGGAAATACATCAGAAAATTCTCTAACAACAAAAATATTATTCAAATCTGACTTGTCTTTGTTCAAATCCATAACATGGGCTAAGAAAGCTTGACATCCTTTTTTCAATAAACGAATAGCTTTATGGCTTGATATGATAGTGACTGATTTTAGTGGTTTAGTTGTTTGAATTCGTATGACAGGTTGGTTAGGAATATGAAAACTAACAACTTACGAAAACAATTAATTTTGGCATGATGAGTGGTTAACCAATCAATTCCTAAAATCACATCAAAAGCAAGTATCTTTAAAGATATAAGATCAACAGGTAATGTGATAGTGCCAACTTGGATCATGCAAGATTTATAAACTGTAGATGTAACGAAGGTTTCACCCAACAGAGTTTCAACAGATAAGTCAAAGTCCAATTTCTCCGGAGTCAAGTTTAAATGTTGAGCACAAGCAAGAGAGATAAAAGAATGGGTAGAACCGGTATCTAGTAAGGTATAAACTTTGCAAGAGTTCAAGATTAGCTTACCCGTAATCACCTCGTTCGGGTTCCTCGCATTTTGGCCAGTCACGATAAACGCTCTTCCAGGAACCGCTGATTTCGACTTATCCGGGACAACCCTTGGAGTCACTATCCCCGTTGAACTTGGTTTTGCTATAGAATAATCCCGAGCTATATGGCCTTCCTTTCCACAGTTGTAACATACCTTGGATTGTTGTGGACAGTTTGGGCTGATATGTCCCTCTTTCCCGCATTTGTAACATCTAACTGGTGGTCGTTCTCCTCCCCTAGAATTTTTTATTGGTGCTGGTGCTGCTGTTGATGTCTTCCCGTCATTGTTGAATCTCCTCTTTCTGAAATTTTCATTTGACTCACCTCTCCTATTATCATGGCCACGATGACCACCCGAGTGGTTACCGCCTTTGTTCGTATTTTCCCCCCTCGTTGGTTATCATCGCTCTGATGACTGCTGTCACCGGTATGACCCTGGTTGTGGTCCCTCGGTTGAACATACTCATTATCTCACTCTAATAATTGAGCCCTGTTTACAACATCTGAATATAAAGAAAATTTATGAGATATAAGATATTGCCGAATCTCGGGCTTTAGATCTCTCAGAAACATCCTCATCATTTGTTCCTCATTTTTGACCAAATGAGGTGCAAACCTGGATAACTCTGCAAACTTCGCCTCGTACTGGGACACCGTCATGTTGTTTTATTCCAGTCTGATAAACTCCACCTCCTTCATATGACGAATACTTTCAGGAAAGTACTTGTCATTTAGAAAGTTTCTGAAATCTTTCCCAAGATATGTTGAGTGCGACTGGCTGGGTACGCTTCACAGACTCCCACCAGTAATCTGCCTCACCGTGGAACATAAAGGTAGCGAATGGAACCTTCTGTTCCTCCGTGCATCCCAAGACATCGAATATCTTGGTAATTTGCTTGACCCACATTTCTGCGATGATCGGATCCGGCTTTCCCTTAGATTCTGGTGGTCCTAACTCCTTGAACTGCTTGGCTGTGACAAGCAGCGCATTGCTATCATTTCCACCCGTATTTTGTGCATGAGTCTCCCTCGTCTATTTTTTCATGAACTGCAAAATGCTCCTAAACATTCCATCATTCATTGTTTGCTTGGTAGTGTTATTTACAGGGGGAATATTTGCCTTCCTGTTGCACGTTCTCCTGGTTTATAACTAAAGGTTGTTCCACAGTCTCATACACTCCATTGTTAACGTTCTCAGCGGCCATTCTTAAATACTGCCATAAAACAAGGGTTAATTAAACAAATTAACATATCACATAATATCCCTATATTATGACTGACCAACAAATAAGCTTAGATAAGACACACTAGCGGATTTACTCATCTCTCCCCTCCTAGTTCTATTCTCCGATCTCCGCCAGAGACCATATCCCTAAGCTTTGATACCAACTGTGACTCATGTCCCAACCGTGGACAGCACCTCACAGCGGTACCTATCATTTTACCACCGCAGAACGGCGTCCCCTACGTAGAGTCTGGCTTCAGTGCATCCCCCATCAATAGGAAGTCACCAGCAAGAGGCTCGGGGCTCTTTACTTATAGCTCTGATACCAACTGTGACGCCCCCAAAATAGATATACAACACCCATTCTGAGTCGCCAAATACATGGTACATAAAGCAAACTACTACTTCAATAATACAATTGTCGTGCAAAATACGACAACACATACTGTGAGTTTAAATACAAATATTGTCTTCTAGACAATATCCACACTCAAATAAGTCCTCGTTATAATTATTCAAATGCTATTTTACAGAAATAGTGAGGACTGCTAAAACATCTTTCTAGAACCATCACTTCGTACCCCGACTAGTTCCTGCTATGTTCTCACCTCCTGAGAAAAATGGAACAAAAATGAAAAGGGTGAGCTCAACTAGCCCAGTAAAAAATATTATGACTAAGATAATATACAACAAATTATCGTTAGTCTTGAACAGGGAAAAATCTGATACAATATAATAGCCAACAAGTTTTAGATCAACAACTGCAGTGGAAACAACAATCCATTAGAAGAGTCAAGTAGAGAATGAGTTCTACTATCTTCTAAGATTTAAAAGTCCATCATCAATATTTTATCCCTGTAACAACAATCAATATACATCTTTAATCAAATATTCATCTTTGCACTACAGGCCAAAGATATTCATTTGTATCACCAGTTGGTCATGTTCATCTCAACACCTGTTCATCTTTGCACTACGGGCCAAAGATATTCATCAGTTAATCATTTATCTTTGCACTACAGGCCGAAGATATTTAGTAATATCATCATTTAGGACTGAGGATGATGAAAAATATTTTAAAGAAAATGAATCCAGTGAAACGGAAGGACAAATAGTAGGGATTCGTATAACAGTTTATCCAAGATCAATAATACTTCATAAATACCTATTTTGAAGCAGAATTCAAAAATAAAGATCAAAACATGGATACAATCAAAGATAGTAACCATAATAGACATCTTGGACTAAAAGAAGAAAATTTCATTTTTTGTGCCGTATTCGTGAATAGTGCCGTATACGTGAATAGTCCGTATATGTGAATAGTAACCCGGATACAAAAAGTTACAAATCTGATAAAAATTAAGATCAATACTTCGGCATAATGATATTGAAGAAATAATATCATATATGAAGAAAATAACATCCCTGACCTCAAAATATCAGTACTTCTGATCGGAATATCGGTATAAGGCTGAAGGAAACTTTCACTGATGAATAGAAACTCACAAAATATCTAAATACTTACAAAATACACTAAATAATCTAGAGAGAGAAAGAGTGAAAACTTGTTTCTGGTGTGATTTTCAATTCTAACTTAGCTCTCTATTTATAGGAAAATGTTAGCAGACTTGACTTGCAACCTGATGGCTTTACCTGATACTATTCCCACCCACCACATTTGAAATAAATTCAGCACATTTCTTCACCAACCACAAGTGGGTCTCACTCAATTCTAGAATTTTTCACCAAAATCATTTATAAACCTAATTTCTAAATCAGCAACCTCTTAAAATTCATAACAAATCATACGTTCATTTTTAACGGTTCAAAATTTGTGGACATATACTCAACGTATATATGTATAACATATCCAAAAATTACAACGATCCAACGGTCGGATTAAAAATTATAACTCACACGATATATCTCAAAAACACTGGTTTAATTTTTAATACCTTCATTCCGACAAATATACTGATAAAACACCTCAACATTAACTCCTTCATTTTTAACCACAATAAATATATCCAACATTTATATCCACATAAAATAAATATTTCCTTATCATATGAATCAATAATTAATTATTCACAAATAATATTACAGAATCACATTTATGACAACCATACCGTTCCCCGGAAAGATGGGGCTTTCCAATAAGAATTTCTCCTTATTGGCGCGCAATTAGGTGACCAAACCTCTCCTTGACAAAACTTTCTAGACATTGCCAATAATGCTATCTAATAATATTATTCAAATAATATGAATTATTGATCTGATAATGGGAAATACTGTGCAGTGACAATTATTGAAACAACAACGATATAAAATATCAACGCAGCAATTATTGAATCAATAAAATAAAATATTGAACAGTAACTACTGTAATAATTATTGAGTAGTGTCTTCTTACGTAAGGATCAATAATTCATCAATACTGTGCATCCACGCATATTACTATATTTTAACCACCGGATATTCCAACAGTGTTAACGGTAACAACTACACCGTTATTTATAAAAACTCAAACCTGTAATTTTCCTCATCTGACAGTTATTCTGTTATGGGGCCCACAAATGACTGCGCCGTCGTACGAATATTCCACGACAACAAGAATATTTCACGACCAAACGAATATTCCCCGACAACAATGATTATTTTATAACCACTTGCATATTTTGCAAAATTTGCATATTTCACCCATAACCAGAGAATTATATCAAATTAATACCTTATTATTCACAAATATAATTAGAGGAAATTCGATTTTATATATAATAAGTTTGGGTCTTACAATTTTGACCCGGACCGCCGTTGGGCCGACCCGCTTTTGGCCTGTCCCTCCCGTTTGCTAGGTCTAATAAAAAGTACCAACAAATTAACAAAGAAAAAGAAAATGAGTAGGATGAAGAGTTGAGATTCTGAAGTTCCATAAAACTCTGAGGGCAAAACACATTCAAATGACTACATATTGAGGTGCATTAATATTTCCCCCCCAATTATTATTATTATTACCATTCAAAATCCCATTTTCTCATGTAATTTTTTAATATTGTATCTCTAATTGAATCATCTTTTATAAATAGAAAAAGCATATACTTGATGACAATATATATACTCCCTCCGCCCCATAGTTATAGGCTGATATCTATTTTGAGATGTCCTAATATATAGGTTACTTACTATTTAAAAAATTTAGTTAATTCATTGTTTTACTTTTATGCCCTTATAATAAATATTCAACCATTACTTTTTTTTTTGAAGAAACAACATTCAATGTCATTATTTTTATCACCAAATTTAATGTTGTTGTATTATCTTTGGTTAAAGTTCTATGGTTATGGACTTTAATAGTCAGTACACGTCAATCAATGAAGTTGAGAGTTCCGGTGTGATAAGTAAAGAGTAATTAACTTATTCATTAATTCCATATTAAGGGGTATATGTAAAAAATTTATGTTCAAAATTTCCACTTAAACTGATTTTTTTAAACTTGTGTCAAAAGAAATCAACCTATAACTATTGAACGGAGGGAGTATATACTAGCTGGGTCCCATACCTTAGGCACTGTATGGACGGTGTGATTTATCTCAAACTTTGAACGACCCAGATGATTTATTGAGTGAGTGGGAAATTCAAAATCATTTGTATTTTATTATATATATATATATATATTAAATACTTTTAAACAAAATACAATGAAGAAAACGATACGGAAAAAAATTTGTGAGTGTACTAAACTCTTACAAACACTTATTATTAGATACTCCCTCCAATTCATAAGATCATTATTAATATTTTGAAGTTAATTTAATATATATATAAATTGAAAATAGACATTAATTCATTTAAATTCAATTTATATAAAATGATGAATATTATAAATTGTTTAAAAAACATTACTAATTCTATTATTTATTGTTTCTTAATTTTTATGAATCTTATTTATTTTGAGTTTAGAAATATTAAAAATTTAATTTTACAAGTCAATAATGATCTCATAATTTAGAACGATCTATTTCAAATTATGTGATGATTTTTGACTTTTTAAAGTCAACTTAAGATATTTTTAAACTCAAAATTGACATAAATTCTTTTAATTTTAATCAATACAATGGTGAATATTGTAAACTATCTAAAAAGTATTACTTATTGTAAACTTTATAATTTCATAATTTATGACGAGTCATCTTAATTTTGAGTTTGAAAATATCTTAAACTAACTTTTAAAAGTCAACAATTATCAAATAATTGAGAACAAATGAAATATTATTTAAGGGAACTGATAATTTTTACATTAAAAAATTAATATTTTCGCATGATCTCTCTCTCACATGGATAGTGAAAGATTAAATACATGTATGCTAGCATTCGTTTACACATAATTGAGAACCAAAGACATACCTGTTGATACGTGTTAGTCTTTGGTGCGAAAAACTCGTTCAATTCTACGTGCTCTGCATCCCAATAGTTTCTCCGAACTAAAATCCTCGTGGGATGTGAACGGAGCCCAAATCCACAGTTCGTAACAACTATGATTTAGTTAGTATTTGAGAGCTCTCAATTATTAAAGTGTATTGTCTCTCTCTGTTTGGAATTTTGAAGACTCATTAATATGATAACTGAGGAAATGTGTGTATTAATGGTTGAAGTGGTTGAACCACTTCCCTACTTTTCCTCCAACTCCCACTCCATTTACGTTTAAAAATTAAACTGCTTAATTGACTTTGTCAATTAGATAAAATAGTTAATAAGCCAAATGGGTCGGACTCTCTATAGACGCCTCATTTAGATACCAAAAATCCAACATCTCCCACTTGCCCATGGCGAGGACGACATAATCCTCACATATGCCAAAACAACTCCAATCAAAAAACTTGTAAACTATTAGCTCTTGGACCGTGCGACCACTAAGTTCACTTGCAATACTGGAGCTCTATATCAAACTCGTTAGGGCCAACATAGAGGCATCTCCCCTTTTAAAGAAAACATTGCGGAAGCTTTTACGCCAAACTCAATTAGTTTATGTAGATGCTACAACTCATAAACTCAGAGTACCCCAGATACATTTGAATTTTTACTAAGTTAATTATCTCTTTTGTTTACCAATGCTTAGCTTCTTTTGTCCACTCGACCCTCATGTTGTGCCTTCATTGATCACATGCCATCTACTAATGCCGATCTCATGCCATTTCCTACACTTTTACACCAAAGGAGTTCTCAGTACATGCAATGCAAAATATCATGAAATGCAACCAAAAATGCACTAAAATGTACTTGAGATGTTCATAGTTCTCGTGAATAGATATCCAATAAGTAGGTATAAAACCCACTTATCAGCAGTGTCGAAGGAAAATCTACTGTATCTTCCCCAACGGGTGATGAAGTCTACCATCAAATCAAAGGGGAAAATACCCATAGAGAAGATTGAGAAATTCCTCCGCACTATGGGTCATAACGAAGCCAAGTTGGTTTTAATCTTAAAAGAAGCTCCACACCAAATTTAAATTCTGGACTTGGTCTTAACTTCCGAGGATCACTGGAAGATCTTGCTGAAGGTTTTAGAAGAAGCCTATTTACCAAAATTAGTGGATGTAGAAAAATTTCAACATTTGGTTGATCACATTTTTAACAACAATGTGATATCCTTCACTGATGACGACATACCGCCCGAAGGGACCGATCATTGTTAGCCGTTACACATTGCGGTCTTGTCCTCTGGATACATGCTAGCTGGAGTCTTGATAGATGGAGGTTCATATCTAAATATCTGTTCATACGCTACCTTGTTGAAGATGAATGTCAATCTCAACCAAATCCAGAGCAACCATACGGTTATCAAAGCTTTTGATGGGGCCCGCCAGAATTCTGTCGGAGTAATTGAACTGCCAATCGAAATTGGTCCCCATACATTCTGCGTGTCTTTTCACGTACTCAAGATAGACTCAGGATACAACCTGCTCTTGGGAAGACCGTGGATTCATATGGCCGGGGCAGTCCCCTCCACCCTTCATCAACAAGTGAAATACATTATCAACAATAGCTTAGTAACGGTCAATGCTGAACCGGAGTGTCCTCCACATGGTGACATACCATACATCAACATCAATTAGGATGTTGAACTGGTCAGTTTTCATGCCCTAGAGGTGATCAACACTCACTACCACCCTATTGGGGCGCCACCTCTCACACCCAAGATTTCCGCCGAAGTAATGTCGGCTACTCAAAAAATGATATCATTGGGTCATCAGCCAGGACAAGGGCTGGGTAAAGATCACCAGGGTATCAAGTACCCTATTCAAGTATCCAGTCAAACTGGGACAGCTGGACTAGGCTATCCTACCAGTTCTCGTCATAGGAATCCTCATAAGCATCAGCAGATTCCTTCATCTTCAGCCACATGGCGGTTATGTCCGTCTTTGAATTTTCAGTCCGCACAACCTCCGGTAAAGGTTCCAGCCAATGTAATGGCTATGTCATTTCCCAAGCCGGTACCGGTAAAGGTGAAAGAAATCTTTGTTCCAGACCCCAAAATGGAGGAACATAAACAAAGAATTAAACAAGATGTCATCCGGATGATGTCAGACATACACATCATTGTCCATGATGAACATACAAATAGATACACCCCATACGATGATTGCCCAGACAAAATGGTCATCATTCGGGATAAGGAGGACGATGACAGCCCCTCCATCACTACAGTCCACCCGAACTTTGCCCTTGCAAATTGGAGCAACACTTTTTGTATTGGTCGACAAGGGTAAAACGAGGAGGAAATCTTTATGCCCTATAGATATCATAACTGCTTACTTTTCTGTACAATATTAGCAGTCGTTTTGCCAGTACATGCTAACGCTTTGTATGATCAAACCCTTTCATATATACTAAATGAAAGCATATTTTGTTTCAGGATTCTGAATTTAGATGTGCCTGTACTTGCTGATATGGTGCCTCTTCTCCACAAAGACTGTAACTTTAATGTAGAGATGAATTCAGCCTTGTTGGAAATACATGAGGACATTGAGGTGCCTCCAGAAATTCAAGAATGGGTCGAAGACAAACCAAAACCCAACCTTGATCAAACCACTTCCTTCAATCTCGAAACCTTAGAAAGCACTAAGTTAATCTAGATTGGTTCAGACCTTACTCCAAACCAAAGGAATGATATGGTTACACTACTAACCCAATTCCAGGATATGTGTGCATGGTCTCATGAAGACATGGTGGGTTTGTCCACTGACATTGTCCTTCATCGCCTTCCCATTAAAGAGGGATTCAAGCCAGTCAAGCAGAATCTCAAGCGATTGAAACCTGAGTGGAGTTTAAAGGTGAAAGAAGAAATTGTGAAATAGTTTAAGGCTGGCATCATCATGGTGTCCACATATCTTGAGTGGATATCCAACATCGTTTCCATGCCTAAACCTGAAGGAAAAGTATGAGTTGGCATGGATTATCGGGACTTTAACAAAGCTTTCCTTAAATATAGCTTTTCCGTGCCATTTATCCACTTTCTTATTGACAATACTGCTCAATATTGCATGTACTCCTTTGCTGATTGCTTTGTGGGGTACCATCAGATCATGGTTGCTAAGGAAGATCGTGAGAAAACTGCTTTCAACATGTCTTGGGGAATCTTTTGCTATAGATGGTTATCATTCAGCCTCATCAGTGCCGGAGCCACCTACCAGCGAGCTATGATGGCTTTCTTCCATGACTTAATGAACAAAGAGATCGAGATCTATGTGGATGACATCATTGTCAAGTCCCGGAGGGAGGAAGACCACTTAGACCATCCCAAAAAGTTATTCAACAGGTTGCATAAGTAAAACTTGAAGTTGAATCCAGCCAAGTGTGCCTTTGGCGTTAAATCAGGCAAGTTGCTAGGATTCCTAGTCATCCACAAAGGGATTGAGCTGGATCCTACCAAAATCCAAGTTATAACAGAAATGCCCATTCCTCAGACAGAGAAGAAAATACGAGGATTTTTGGGAAGAATCAACTTCATTGGCAGGTTCATTTCTCAACTCACCGTAACATGTGAGCCAATCTTCAAGCTGTTAAGGAAGAACTCCTCCATAAAATGGAATGATGAGTGCCAAAAGGCCTTCCTTATAATCAAAGAACAACTAGTCAAAGCTCCCATTTTGGTACCACCCAGGGATGATGTTTCCCTGTTCATGTACCTGTCTATAAGTGACAATGCCATGGGCTGCATGCTGGGATAGAAAGACGATAGATGCCAAGAATGAGCTATCTATTACCTCAGCAAACGATTCAGCAGCTGTGAACACAAGTACACTCTGATTGAGAAGACTTGTTGTGCTTTAGCATGGGCTTCCATGAGGTTAAATCATTACCTCCATGGTCACATAACCCATCTCATATCCCGTATTGATCCTCTTAAGTACGTGTTCAATAAACCCATGTTAAATTGCCGGCTGTCCAGATGGCAGTTGATCCTACAATAATTTGACATCGTATACGTGACTCAAAAGTCCACCGAAGGTCAAGAAATTGAGGATCAACTGGCCGCCACACCTTCAGGGGACTTCAAACCTTTGGAGACATACTTCCCCGATGAAGGGGTAATGACAGTTCAACAACACCATTTGTATAATACACGCCAAACATAGAAGATGTATTTTGATGGGGCTATTAATATGGAAGGTTCTAGAGCTGGTGCAGTTCTATTATCTGGTACGGGGGAACATTATCCCATCGCCGTCAAATTGTAGTTTGTCAGCACCAACAACACAACTGAGTATGAAGGCTGTCTCATGGGGACAAAACTTGCCCGTTCAATGGGCATCAGGCGGTTAACTGTGTTTGGGGATTCAAATTTGGTCATCAGACAAATCATAAGAATCTATCAAACCAAAGAGCTACATTTGTTGCCTTACCATCGGCAAGTTTTATAGATGGTTTTGGAGTTTGAAGAAATCTCCTTTCTACATATTCCTCGTAATAGGAATGACTTTGCAGATGCATTAGCAACTTTGGCCTCCTTGGTTCATATACCTAACAAAGGACACTTGCTAAATGTCACAATTGCCCTGCACAAGGCCCCAACCTATGGGAACTACGTTGGAGAAGTATCGGATGAACTACCTCCCATCCATCATCCTTGGTAGCAACATATCAAGGAATACCTACGAGATGGATCTATACCCGGTGAGGCAAGCCTAAATGAGAAAAGGCGGATCCATCGACTTGCTATGAAATTCTACCTGAGTGGAGATGCCCTCTATAAGAGAGATGCATGACAAGGTCTCCTCATATGTTTATACAAAGACCAAGTTCAAAGAATTATGGATGAGATCCATGGTGGAGTCTGTGGTCCACACATAAGTGGCCCCCTCCTTGTTAAGAAAATCCTCAGAACAGGACATTACTGGCTCTCTCTCAAAGCTGACTGCAATTACATTACCTGTTCATTAAATAATAATAAAATCATATTCCATGTGTTATCAAGATGGTTGTCATTGTATAACCTATTGATGTTAGAATGTCATAGTATTTGAGCTACGTGGATGAATTAAAGTGTTTGAATTTCTAAGACGAAAATAAAAGTTTTTCGAGAAATTTTCTGAAAAACACTATTCATCGGTATTTGCTCGGGATATAATTTTGAGTTTTCGAGAAATACGTAATGATGGAATAACAAGGTAAGATGGATTATGTAATAAAAATCTAGTTGTGGAAAAAGTAATAATTCGCTTGTTGACTTAATTTGTAAACTTTAAGTAAGGCGAATTAGTAGTGAATAAGTAATAATTGCATGATACTTAGGTAATGTATAAAGTAATGAAAACGAGTATAATATGAAGTATTATACGAGTTTGTATGGAGAATGAAATATTGTATATATTCTCTATAGGAATTAGAATACAAAAATAATACATAAACTATATGTATGTGTATTAAGTAAAGTTAATGGACTTGTAAAGATTGATTGAATTAGTACAAGTTCAATTGAATTAAAGGGAGAGGCCCAACTATTAATTAATGAATCAATTGATGTTCATTAATGCAAAGCCCAAAGAGTGAATTAATGCAAAGCCCAAGGATTTATTAATCCAAGCCCAAGCTAGAATTCATGAGTTAATAAACCCATGGGGCAAAACCATATTAATATGGTTAATATGTGATGACCAAGATAAGTGGTGACCAAGTTAAATGAGTAGTGGTCAAGCAAAGGATAAGATTAGAGCTAGCAATTAATGAATAGTAAGGAGGTGGCTAAAGGAGGTGGGATGATTTAAAGACTAAACTACCCTAACCTTGGAAAGTCTATAAATAGAAGAGCCTTGCTAGCCATTTAACAATTGTTCAAGCAATTAAACAATTACAAAGTGATTAAGTGTTAGAGAGAATAATCTATCATAAGTTAAGTTCCATAAGCCAGGAAGAAGAAGAAGCTACTTATCAAAGACTTCAAGAGTAAGACCTCTTCTCCAATTATCTTATATCTCTACCATGATAGGTTGATAAGAAAAATTGGAATTAAGAAACATGAATGATAAGAAGCAAGAAGAATGAATAAGTCATGAAATTAAGCCACATAAGTTGGCAATAAGTCATTTGAACTTATAAAAGTTATAAACTTATTATAAGTTAACCTTGAATGTTAAGTATGAAAATATGAACTTGTGATGAGTTTAGTAAGAAAAGTGAATTAAGAATTTATATGATTATATGTATCATATATACCTAAGTAAAGTTATATGTGAAAAACATGTAAAGTATGATGATTAAGAAACTCTAATTGTCATAAGTCATGAATAATCAAATCTTAAGTAGTTTATAATTTGACAAGTTATAAGCTCTTGAAGAATAAGTCCAAAAATCCAACAATGAATATAAGTTATTGTATTAAGTATGTTAAGATGTTCACATGATGAATGAAGTTCATTTGTAATGTTTAACAAATCATAAGAATGCAGAATTGCCGGGATTTGCACGATTGGACGATAAACGTCGAATTCGTAAAATTCTCGGAATGGAAGTCAAATTTTGTGTTGGATCACAAAATCATTGTTTTCCAATAGATAAAAGTCATATTTGATATTTAAGAGTTGCGGACTCGAAAATGATCGAATTCCGACTAAGAACAAAGAAACGAGCGTTGAACGTTCACGAACGATTATCGTTTTCGTTAAAAATGAACCAATAGGTGAATTTTTAGCAAACGAAGTCAAATAGATAAAATTCTTGAATGATCATGTAGATTACGTAATTTTTAAACCGTAGGCTTTTGAACTAGCCAATTCAGACTTATAACGAAGAAGTTATGCGTCCGGGAAGTTCGCAAAATTCACAAACTGAATTTGGTTTTTGGTGCACAGAGTTAGCGCCACGGCGCCAACCCTAGGCAAAATGACCCGCGCCGCAGCGCGGAACATTGTTCGAGCCTACTGCAAGAGTTCACCGCAGCGCGAACCTTAGTTCAATATATGGCGCCGCAACGCCATGTACAGTACAAAATCCTCTGGAGTGCGGCGCTGCAGCGCGGCCCATTAAGTAAGGACTCGCGCCGCAACGCCAAGTCCGGGACAGAGATACAATAAGTTTGCGCCTCAGTGCAAGATGTAAGCATAAAGCTGGTGTCGCAGCGCCAGTCTCAGAACAAGAATAGTAATGAGGGTTTCTAAGTACAAAGAAAAGAAAGCTAATTGATTAAAAGTAAACATAACTTAAGGAAGGTAATGTAACATTGTTTAAATTTTGTTAAACCTTAAGGAATGTAATGTAAAGGTTGAGATAACCTAGTCGAATATAAATGCAAGGGTAATGATAAACCGAAATGAATAGTAACTGAATCTAATTCATAATTAGATTAAAATGAAGGGTATGATATAGTCATATACATACTTGATTATATGTGACCTAATGTAAGGCATTTTATGATCATGTATTGTAGAGACTTGAACGACTTGAACATAAAGTTAATATACTGTAGCAGACACTAAAGGCAAGTATTATAACTCTTGTCTCAGTTCAATTTGAACAAGTTTTTTTGAGATTCATGTATCCTTTCGCATGAATTGAGGTATGTTGAAGTTAAAGCCAATTCCTTTGGCTAGACTTGATGTATTGATAATCTATTCATGTATTATCAAATGTTGTTATCTTTTGTCAACTACTTGATATGGTTTTCAAAAGAAGACTGAAATATTAAATAAATGTTTTTTCGGTAAAACGACAGGCACGTGAGGTTGCCAAATGCTTAAACGTACATACGTTTAATGGATATAGTGTTGATCAACATAGAGTACAATAGTCTGATCACCTAGAAGTGCTCATAAGTGATATCGGGCTTACGGACTTGCTTCCGGGTTGTCCTTTTTCCAATAAAGAATGAATACTCGAGGTCTTTGACCAGAGTGAATGTTTTACTAAATACTGTTGTTATTGTAAAACATCTTGAAAGAAAAGATGAGGTGCTATTTTCAATTATCAATAGTACTTCATAACTATTGTTCAATTATTAAAGATATATTATTTATATGTGTCAAACATGTTGTTATTAAATTGTTATACTTGCTGAGCTAGTTATGCTCACTCTTGCTTGAACCATATGAATGCAGCTAAGACTGAACGTCCCGAATGATCGAAAAAGGATAAGGGAAAAGCTAAAGCAGATTACTAAATTGTCTTGTAATAGTATAGGTCTATTATTGTAATGTAACTGATATTATGACAAAGAACCTTTGTAACGGGTATAGAACCTGGGAAATGTAAATATTACTTTAAATATATAGAAGTATATTCGTTCTTTGAGACTTTTCAATTGAATGAATGTATGAAATTGTACAGTATAGCACCATCTGTCGGGTTGGAAGATACCCGGATTTGGGGGCGCTACAATTACCACGTTAGGAGATGTTATCAATGCCAAATTCATAGGAATGCTATCCACGCCCCTCCACGGGAACTCCACAATATGAGTTCGCTTTGGCCCTTCTCAATGTGTGGAATGGACTTGATCGGGCCCACTGAGCCTAAAGCTAGTAATGGACATCGATTTATCTTCACCATGATCGACTACTTTACCAAGTGGGTAGAAGCAGCCTCCTTCCCCAGGGTTACCAAAGAAGTCATCATTGCTTTCATAAAAAATAATGTCATTTTTCGATATGGACAACCCGAGGTGATTTTATCAGATAATGCTAAGAACCTCAACAACAAGATGATGGAGGAATTATGCAATAAATTCCACATCAAACATCTTAACTCCATCATCTACTGTCCAAAGATGAATGGTGATGTTTAAGCAGCTAACAAAAACATCAAGAAGATCATGCAAAAGATGTCCACCAACCACAAAGAATGGCCTGACTTATTGCCTCTTACTCTGTTAGCCTACAGAATATCAATGCGCACTTCCACTGGGGCAACCCCCTACGCATTAACCTATGGGATGGAAGCAGTGCTCCCCATAGAAGTAGAAATGGAATCCCTCAGAGTGCTGATAGACGCTCAGCTGGATGAAGACCAATGGGCACAAGACATGTATCACCAATTGTCTCTAATAGACGAAAGGCGAGTCGCGACAATCATCCATGGTCAGTTATATCAACAAAGGATCGCCAGATCCTACAACATAAAAGTCCGGCTACGGCAGTTTAAACAACATGACTTTGTTTTGAAAAAGATACTTGAAAATCAAAATCAGTTCAAGGGAAAATTCGCTCCTAACTGGGAAGGCTCATTTGTTGTCAAGGAAGTATTGACATGAGGTGCTCTCAGATTACAAGAAATGGACGGCGATGAATTTCCACAACTCATCTGTAAAGTCCCCGAACCCGGATACTTGAAACCCGAACTCTGTACTTCACGATACCATTTCTATGAGCGGAAATATTACTAATAATAATAACAATAATATAAATTTTAAACTTAACTTATATTTATCAGAGTTTAATCCCAAGTACGCAACCTTTACTACATTCTTTACATGATATATAATAAATATCATTAACTTAATACAATTTATCTATTACAAATGATACCAATAACATATTCTGTTTGCTTTCCTTTTCACTTGTTTTGACATGAGCTTTCTGGTCCTTCACACTTAGCTGAAAACATTTAAATTAAGCAAGGATGAGCATTTGAGTGCCCAGAAAGTATTATATATATATATATATATATATATATATATATATATATATATAAGCTGAAAGAATTTAAATGTTTTCTTTATAATATTCTTCTACAACCAGTCAATAGTTATGAAGTAATATGTACCAATAATCATAACATAACAACCCTCGTTCAAATTTTTTGAAATTGCGTATTGACTATACATGGGGTTTCTGTGACATACTATGAATATTGTTTTCATTTTTGAAAGGGTTTAAATAGAAATTCATCTGTAAACCGGCCATTGCTTACGGGCCTAAGGGTGTACAGTCCATGGGCCCTGTATTGATCAATACTACATTGCTAGAAGGATATTATCGTTCATCCTTTGTCCGCCGTAGCGCATAAAAATTTTCCCATTATCGGGATGTTCATACCTGTCGGGTTTTCATAACAAAGGTCTTATATAATTAAACATATATATATATATATATATATATATATATATATATATATATATATATATATATATATATATATATATATATATATATATCAAAGGTGTATCAACATGTGATTAAATACAATGATTATCCAAGTGGGGATACTTGTATAATCATTTCTAGAAATTAAAGAATAGAATATATATAACTGAATTATCATATACTAACATGTTGATAATCAATGGGCTTATATAATATAGGTTTAACAATCTGTATAATAATAATATAATTCTGAAACATTCTTACACTTGTCCATTGCATAAAGAAAATGCAAAGTTAGGATACTTGCCTGATTCGCTGCTTACAATTACGCAACTTAGATTTATCTTTTATATCACGACCTATCATTAATCAAATCATTCGTTCGATTAGAACAATATTCCATAACACATAGTACTGTATTTCGCAGTCAGCACATAACCTAATCACATTATCACACCTGTTCAACAGTCATTGACTCACAAACAAACATCAACACATTCCTAATCATATTGTCACACAACTTTAACAACCATTGAATCACAAATAAACAGTTAACTAACTAAATTATCTAAGTCCAGATCAATTTCTGAAACATGTCGGTCTATCGACAAATTTATCGGGTAAAAATTGAGTCTAAGACATTATCCCGAAGTTCAATATCCAAATAGATAACTTAAACAACAGTCGCACTATTTTTCATGACCTTATAATAATTATAAAATAATTATTACCATTTACCATAATTTTTGAAATATCAGAATCATTATTAAATGATTTAAATATCAAACAATTCTATTATCATTAACATTTAATCAATATTAAACTATTGATGAAAGCATTGCCAAAATATTAAAGTTATGTATAATAACTCAAAATATTTTTAAAACATTTATATTACCCTTAAATGATTTTTAAAACATTTAAAATCATTCTTAAATAATTACCATTAATATTAAAATATTAATGTACTATTTATCTAAATATTAAAAGTTATTATAACTTAAAATATTTTTAATTAATTTATATCCCTTTTAAATGATTTTTAAATTAATAAAACCATTTTTAACTATTTATTTAATATAATTATTAAATAAATTCAATATCATTAATATCAAATAATTAATGAAATTATCCTTTAAATATTAAAAGTTATATTTTATAACTTAAAATATCTTTAAATACTTTATTTTCATTTAAAATTATTTTTATAATAATAAAATTATTTTTAAACTAATTTATTTAATATAAATATGAAATAACTTTAATATCATTAATAATCATTAATTAATGAATTTAACCTTTAAATATTAAAAGTTATATTTTATAACTTCAAATATTTTTTAAATACATTATCATTATTTAAAATGATTTTTAAAATAATAAAATCATATTTAATTTAATTATTTAATTCATTTAACAAATAAATTAATTATCATTAATATTAATTTATTAATGAAAATTATCAAATAATATTAAAAGTTATTAAAAATAACTTAAAATATTTTCTTATATCATAATATAATTTTAAATGATTTTTTTAAATATTAAAATCATTTTTAGCTAATTTATTTAATATTATAATTAAATAAATTAAATACTTTTAATATTCCAAAAATATTAAATATTTATGAAATATACTAAAAATAATTAAAAACTAATTTTCGGAATTAAAAATAATTTTTTAATAATTTATTTTATATTTTTCGGAATTAAAAACTATTATTTATTTATTTATTAATTTCCAGAAAATAATATATTATCCGTCGCTAAAGACCACCTATAGCGACAGAACCGTCGCTATAGGTGTTCTTCATGTTCTTGAGCATTCATAAGGCAGTTTCGAGGGGCTCTATTTGACCAAGATTAAAACCGTGTGTAGTGTGTTTCTGAAAATGTTATTGATCAGATCTTGTAGTACTCATGCATCACTGTAACTACAAACTGATTCCATGGTCAAATCATTAACGAACAAAGAGATTTAATCTCTCAAAACCATTGTCAGACGTTGTTCTTCATTTCTGGGTTTTCCAGAAATGAAGAACCGTACAAGGTACCTACTTTAGATCTCCATAACGTGCAATACAGGTAACGTTTATGTGATTTAAGACTTCTGAGTTCTAGCCCACATGTAACATTACATATCTATCTCATAAAAACACAATAACAACAATAGAACAACCAGATTCGACTCGGTCAAACCATGTCAGACGACATGGTCAAGTGTTTTCTGGGTTACCCAGAAAACAACTTTTTCTGTTCGTCCAGCTTGGTTTGACCATTGATTACTAATTTTCTGTTTGATTAAAAGGAGATTTTAAGGCATAAACATGTAATTCATATAGCACACTACAATCTGGTTATACTAACATCAACAAAAAGCTTAAAATCTGACAGATCAAAGCTTCCAAACTTCTTGTCAGACGCTGTTTAAGACTTTCTGGGTTACCCAGAATTCAGCCGGTCATGCCCGGTCAAAGGGTATTGGCCGTTTATAAAATGAAATCCATACATCATTGAATCTTTATTCTTATACCAGAGGAAAGATCTCATACTAGACTACAAAATCAAATACTTAAACAACAAAAACACGTAACATACCAAGATCTATGATGACTAACATTTGACTGTCAGACTCAAAATTAAAAAATGTTAGATTTTTGAAAACACCAATTTCGTGTATTTAAATGTTACGGATTTATTAAATACCAACCCAGATCATCATTATATATTATAACCAACATGTATAACACAAAAAACTAACATCTAACATCAGATTTTTGGACAGATTATAGCTAGGGTTTTTATACCTTTGATGTCCAAATTCTGATTTTGTGTTGCTGATTTGATACGGAATTTCGTGGGGCTGGTATATGGGACTGATCTAGCTTAAAATTTCGGATATATGGGGCTTGAGAGAGAATGGTTGAGTGTTGTGCAAAATTTAGTGAACAAATGCATTTTCTCTCTCCTTCAATCTATATATAGGCCACATGGTTCATGAATTTGGATGCTAAGGGCTTGATTTGCTGGCCTTGTGAGTCACCAAGAGTGGGTAGGAGTTGTTGAACAACTCAAAATATGGAAGGATTTGCAAGCAAGCTATCAAAGATTGCTAAAAGGGTAATTTGGTCATTTGATAATTCATTTAAATGACAAATTTGAAACTTGACAAATCCTTAGGGTTTGACCCTTAGGGTTTAGCACATAGCAAAAATAAAATTTAGCAACTAGGGTTTATAAAATTATAAACTAATTTTAGTTTCCAAAATTTAAAAAATTAAAATTATTAATTAGATTAAATTAATAATTTTATTATACAGGAATATTAGGGTATTATAACATAATTAGCTTTGATATTTAAACAATTAATGTTTAAAATTAGCAATTAGGGTTCCAAGAAATATCGGTTAGGGTTTTGATTTCGCAATTAGGGTATCGCGACAACAATTAGGGTTTTAATCATTAAGGTTTTAATTAACTAATTAAGGTTACCTTAATTAGTAATTAAAGTATATCACACGTGTTATTAATCACAGTACCACAATTTCTGACAGATAAAAGTCTCTGATTTTTGAATTAGGGTTTCTAATATCAGAAATTCAAATCTAATTAGGGTTTGACATTTATAATTAGGGTTTCCTAATTAGCATAACACGAAGTAACACATAACACATATCATATAACACAGATATTAAATAATCTTAAATTTCCCATTTAAATTGATAAATAGGGTTAAATCAATTAATGCCAGGGTTTGGTCAATATACCATAATTGACCAACCATCTACAATACATACATACAGTACATAATTATAGCACTGAAAAATTAAAATATATATAATATTATAATATTATTCTCATGCCTTGATCAAAACCCAGAATTAGAGTTTGGATTCCATATATGATTTATCTGTCATAAATAACATTATAAATTAAGTTAAAATAATTAACTTAATATCCTGAACAAATTCATATAATGAAATAATCATTATAATTATTCTAAAATCATTTCATATATTATCTAAATAATATAAGATTATATTTTCCTTGAAAATTAATTAATAAAACATTTCCATTAAGGAATTAATTAATATAATTGATAATAATCAATAATTCTAAAATAAATTTATTTGCAATACTTAATGTAATAAATAAATTTTATTTATCACATATAAAAATATATTGCACATTACCTTGATACATATCATTCATATTTATTTTAATAAATAAAAAAAAATATACGTAAAATTTATGATTTATTTTTATAGAAAATATCAGGTTGTCACATCATCAACTCGGACACCGTGAAATGGTACTATGTCTGAAGTTACCATCAAGCAAACATCCTGGTGTTGGATCATCAGATCACCAGTCATTCCAGTTCTTTAATCCTTTACCACATACAACTCTTTCCACACTTTGCCCCTCAGGGAAACATACTTTTCAAGCCAGCAGCCTGACTTCACTGCGTTCCTACAACTTCGGTCATCCCACTAGGGATTGAATCTTTCGCGCTTACAGTTTGTTACCCCAGAACATGGGATCAAATTCTTCACACCTGCAGTTTATCCTCAACCTAGGATCAAACTTTCTCCTCCCCGCAGTCTGACATGTAATACCCGAGAATTTTCACGTGTTATAAAATGAATATATTAATGGAAATACTATTTATGTAAACATAAGTGTTATTGTTTTATGAGTTGGTAAATACAATTGGTTCGTATTTGATCAATGCGTATTAAGAAATGTGAATTGGCAATAAGAAGTGTGAAATGCCTTGTGTGGCATAATGTGAAACGAGAAAATTCATTAAGCGAATTAAAATGAGAATTAAGGGTGATTAATCGTGTGTGATCATGAGATTTTATATAAGTAATCAATACACTCGTAGTAACACTCTTTTGGGCATTAATTCATGTCGTGTAAGGCGGGTATGGCGATAGGGGTTGACACTGGCTTAAGCTAAACCAGTCTTGGCACTGTCAGGGCACAGCGCAGCTGCGCCGTCCTAGCAGTACAAACTGGCGCAACTGCGCCAATAGTCAGTTGGAGAAGAGTAATTTTTCCACTTTGGAAATTAAATGGAACAATTATGTGATATGTGGGACATTAATAAACCATGAAATAAAGTGTGAAATTAAGTAATATTAATTGTTAATTTAATTAATTGTTAATGGTTGTGGTAGAATATTAAATTCTTAGTAATTAACTAATAATGTGTGATTACTACTATTTGCAATATATTATATAGATAAATAATGATTATGGAAATCCATAAATATATTGATCAGTGATGATTGGATTAATTAATAATGGTGTTAATTAATCAAGTAAGTGAATAAATTATTTATTTATATGATCATATTATATTAACAGTTATGCGTATAAGAGCAATAATACAACTATATAGCTCAATGTACCTATATATATTAAGTCTTATAAAACTATATTGTGTGAGGCAATGTGAGTAAACATATTGAAACTAGATGTTATAAATACATTATCTATGTGACAATATGTATGTGGGTATGTATTAAAATAATATACCATGAACACATTGTAAACTATCATTTTGATAAAATGTACATGAATTATATGTATGTTGCATAACATCTACCACCTTGAAATGTTAGGTCGTATTGTGACATTAGGTTATAATATATGGTTGAGATGTGTATTAAAAATATAATATAAGAGTAAGAATGTGTAGGAGTATACAAGAATACTGAGTTTTTCCTTTTATCCCAAATTGAGAGTCCCATTCACTTGTCATTTCTCATTCACGTGTATTTCAAAAAGGCTAGCCTATGTTCTTCATTTTCTTCCAACTCCCTAGCTCATGATCATGTGGGAGTGGTGATTATGATGAGTTCCAACAACCAATCTAACAACTCCTCCATAACCTTCATGCAATCCTACAATCCATGGGTTTGATTCAATGGAAAATTGCCATGTCTGTGTATTGATTTTTCTATTAATAAGAGCTCTCCTTCCATTTTTCCAAGTGTTGAGAATTGCTAAGTCAGAGTTGAGAGCATACAAGTAATCTAGAGTTTGAGAGTTCATTAGGATTAAGTTCATTGCAATTATAAAGGTATAAAATTCCTTCTTATTCTTCATTTTCAGTTTCTGTTAAAATTCCATTCTTGAAATTCAAACTCTTGATTTTGTGGAATTGGTTGTTAACGAGGTTGGGTAATGTCCATATAGTTGTTATATGACCATATGAGCATGATGCAACTGATATATGATGGTTTAAAATTGAAATCATGAGTAATTTTTGAGGTTGGGCTGGAGTTCTGCCGAAGTAGACTGCTTCTGTGCCTGAACCAGGCACGGCGCAGCTGCGCCGATTGTTGAATTCAGTTGAGCAGTCTGTTTTCAAATCTGATCAATATTAGCTAGTTATTTTGGCTCAAGCTAGCATGTAATCATGTGTATGATGTATATATGGATACATTAACCTAATGTGAGCATGTTTAGACTAGACTTGCATGATTAACGAAGGTGTATGGTTTACATGGAGATTTGGACTAAGTTTTGAAAATAAACTATGTTAAAGATCATGTTCTACAAATTGTGAACCTAGTAAGCTATGCATGACTGATTTTACACATAGATGAGCATGTTGTAGTGTATATAGTTCTTTTGAGCATGATCAAACTTATTAAGCCTTATGTTAGAAATATTTTCAATAAGAAGCTTAGCCTAGTGAGCTAACATGCATGATTTCTACGTGGTTTATATTTTGACTTTGAAAGCATGTGAGTATGACTTGGAAATGCATGAATAAACATTTATCTTGTGTTTATTTGATTAATAAGGAAACATAAACATGTTGAACCTACTAGCAAGCTTTGAATGTGAATATTGTCAAGATGCCATAAGGACTAAATTCTGACATTTGTGATCACGTTTAATGACTCTCTTAGACTCGCTCATGTAGTATAAACATATATATACCATGCTTGTGTAGCACATTTTAAGAAAAGCATGAACGAAACTTATTTTCAACTAAAATGGTTTTAGTTTCACGTATGTGTTATGAATACACACAAGCATGCCTAATATAAGTTTTATAACTATCTTGTATGCTTAAAAAGAAAGCATGCTAGACCTTGTGAGTTCATGACCTTGAATGGCCTTAAATGGTTGAAATGTTTAATTTAGAAATATATTATAAAAGGGAACCTATATTGACTTGAGGAGCATGAAAGGAACCTTAACATAACAAATAGATCATGTATGATTATTTTGGGCAAGCCTGATAGGAACCACAAGGCAGTAGCTACATCTTGGCTTAGCCAGAGGATGGCGCAACTGTGCTGGTCCTAGGCTTAGCCATGGCGCAGCTGCGCCAGTCTGGAATCCCAGATAGTGAGTTCTGACTTTGGACAGCTATCTTGTATGATGCATATGATGCTAAGTGTGATCTAAAAGGTACTGATGTATATATATATATATATATATATATATGTGTGTGTGTGTGTGTGTGTGTGTATGTGTGTGTGTGATGCTTAGTTGATGAGTTGGTGTTGCATTGTAATGAAAAGTCCATGAGTAAAGAAGTCTTAACCTTGAGCATTCTTGATTTTCTTATAACTAATTATTTAATTCTTGATGACTTATGAACTAATTTTGTACCATATGTGCATAGTTGAATCGTGTCGAGCTTGATTAAAAACTGTGTTAGCTAATGAACATCGTATACTTATAATACGCTATACTAGGATTTGAAAGTGTTGATTTATTAACGTGGATAAACTACACTTAAGGCAAGTATCCTAATCCCTTGCATTACTTTATTCGACAAATATCGTAAGTTTATCTCTTTGAATACAAGTTATATTACTTTCTCATTCAAAAGAGCTAGTATGTTAAACCCTTGTGAAAACTATTATTCATCTTGAAATTGGTATTGTCCTTGAATATTGTGAAAGAGTCGATGTCATTTGATTCGCCTAGACTATATGTATGTTTATAAGAACTGTCCAACAAAAATCTTGAAAACTGAGTTGAACAACCCTTATGGTAAGGGGAGTGTATGTTATTGGAAACCCCAACACATGAGTGATTTATTATTGTGGTGTTATGCATAACATATAGTATTGTAGATTGATCATCTATAGTACTTGATATTTTGGGTTATCAGTTTAATATTGGTAACTCTAGTGGAAGTTCAATAGTCCTTAGTGACTGCTCAGTATAAATTGTTTATTCAGTTGGATACCTTGATAGTCGTTGAATTTATATATATCTGTTGATTTATATCGAATTATCGTTCTTATTTAAAGAATTGTTGATATTTCTTATACCTGATGTTATTCTGATACTTTGAACTATCCTAGAAATGACATTTCAATATTTTAAACCTTGTGATATTATATCCTACACCCTTGTTGTATATTACTTGCTGGGCAATTTGTGCTCATCCTTGCTTTTAAAAACTTTTCAGTTAAGGCAAAACAGGGAAGTGCATCTGAGCAGGACAAGGGCAAGGCTACCGACTAGCTTGTCCCTTTTATGTTTAAAATCTATTATGTTGTATTAAGACTATTTCAGACTATGTTTAAGCTTAAGTAAGATCATGTAATAAGTCTTTATTAGATATTATTATGTAATCTTTTAAGCACTGTAGGTTGCGAGACTTGGGGGAATAATTATAATAAATCATTATATATTATTCTAAAGTAGATTTTCCGGTGTGTATGTGTTATTTTAGATATTATGGTTTTACCATAAGAACGTGATGAACCAAATTTGAGTGACTAAGTGACGGTCAGAATTTGGGGGCGTCACATGACCTGTACATGGCATTACGCTTTTCAACTTGTCCTGAGGGGCGAACTACGTTGACGTGATCTCCTCTTAAATAGGAGTACGTAGCAACCATTTTACATGACCTGGACGTAATAAAACAAAAACAAATAAAAACATTTTTACCCCCTTCTCCTTACAAAAACAAAAACAAAAACAAAAAAAATTCCTACACCATTCCTGCCACATACAACGTTGAACCTCTTACACCAGGTTCGAACTATGCAGACCTGATCTCCTTTTCAATAAGAGTACGTAGGCGGCCATTTATGGTTCGGTCTCACCCCCTACCAAAACATAAACACTTGTCAACTGGTACTGGGATCATCCTTCAATCCACTACATTCATTCGGCTTTAGACCAAAGGGGTGGAATTACCTGAACTCCGCCCAAATAAGAGATTCGGCGACCATCTAAGCTGTGGTTGTGCCTCAAAGAGCAACACCAATCCATAAGAGATGGAATTAACTAGGCTTCTCACAAATAGATGTACTGGCGACCATCTGTGGTGCGGTCAATCTCAGAGAGGAAAGCCACACTCCTCTCCATATTTCCATACAGAAACCAGTCCAAAGAAACCAAAGATGGTAGGGATACACACAGATCAATGATCCATTCTGAACTATCCAGAGACAAATTAATGTCCATCCATCCAGGAGGAGTTCATAATACATCAAGATCACAAGTCTTGAAGAAGCAGACAAAATATCAAGCAAATATCAGAGCATATCTAAAAGGGAAATGATCAAAAATATATTTCCCTGCTATATATAATGCTGTTTGATATACATGATGTAAAATGTACATGACAAAATGGATATGCTAGTCTGTGCAGGAAAGTACAAGCCCATCTACAAATTGGGGTATATGCGAGCTAACAAGCCCAACATGGCATCCCTCTCAGAAGAAGGAGGCGAAGCTCTGGTCTCCTGTACAAGGATATCCACACTACCCAACAGATCTGCAGCCATCTGCATGGTGACCATATGCTCATCAATGTAAGTGCTCATCTCTACAATCATGCCAGTGGTAAGGGACCTCACTGCAATACTATCTATGACGGCTACATCCTGGGCAGATATGGCACTATACCGCTCAACTATCACTGCATCTCTGGCTGATCTGGCCTCATCCCGCTCGACAACAGCGACGTCTCTACGAGCCAATGCATCATCTCTCTCTAATAGAGCTGCGTCTCTCCCATCAAGGGCTGTCAACATCAAGGCTCTAGCCTGGTCTCTCTTGAAGGTCATTAGATGAAGACTCTGCTCAAAATACTGTGTCGAATGCTGGATCACAACAGTGCTAGTAATGGGGGAATCCAAAGGAAATGCTGGCAACATAGTAGACTACTCTTCCTCGATGTTAGAATCAACGTCCTCTATGGGCTCTCTATCGTCTGAATCATGATCCAGTACTGTGGATACTGCCATAGCTGATGAAATCTATGTCTCCATCTACGCAGAATACTCTGGCGAACAACCCAGATGGCTAATAAAGAAAGCAGTTATCTCACGCTGATCCAAACAAGCATACACACGGGATTGGTCCTCTGCTAAAAGATAGCGAGAAGCTAAATGCTGGCCCAACGCCCCCTCAAAAGGATGAAAAACCTAGAACTGGTCAAACTGTGAGATCACGGTCATCAGGTGATATGTAGTCATGCCCCTCAAACCAGCTAGAGGGAGGTAATCAATGCCCAGAGCATGAGTAATAAAGCTTTAAGGTGAGCTGAGCCCTGAACACGATAATATGCTAAACAGATCACCGATCTCCGTCAAAAATATCGACCAAGACATAACGTCCAAACACTCCGCAGGCTGAAAGGAGTATGCCATAGCTATATCATGGGTAAAACAATACCCATGCCATCTAAAAGTGCCAATCGGTCTCAAGTGGGACATAAACCACACGTATAACATGACTGAGCTGTCTGTAAACACTATTGTCGGATAAATGCATCAGTATTTAGCTGACCTCAAAGTCTCTGCTATAATATCGGTATAATGGTATGACCCTCCCTAAGAGCTCTCACTGCCACGATAACTCCTATGTCCAACTCATCCATATACCGTGGCATATATACATATGACAATACGCACAATAGCAGTACATCTACCCTGGATAGACGCCAATTATCCTCTGGTGTGGTGAAATCCCCGAAATGTCATGTATAACTATCCTCAGAGCCAAATCTGTCAAATAAAAAATGCTGGGATATAACGTGGCCAGATGTAAGCTCATCCTAAACCACCCTACGCCTCAATCCAGTAAGGGTCTTGAACTGTCGACTCATGTCACCCAAAGCCATATGCACGTAAGGTTTATCCAATGGCAACATCGTCAACCATGCATACTCCTCCAGAGTGGGAGTCAACTCCTGGGTCCCAAATCGGAAAACTTGCCTCTCCAATACCCAATGCTCTAGCATGCCATCCACGAATCCTGTGTAGACCTAAAACATTAATAATGTCATAGTATGCTGCAACAAATGATCTAGAGTCATCCTGTCTGATGGTGACATGCTGTCATACCACGATCGCATACACGATGCCACCAATAATGGTGGGGTATGATCAATACGACTCACTATCGAAGAAGACATTTGTACGAGCCCTGTCATAAGACCATCCAAGGGTTAATGATGAATATCTTTTGAAATACATACATATGTATAACATGATACATGCATTACATATAATAGATGGCAATATGATATAGGGAATGGAAAATTGTACATACATTCCTAAGTATATCATCATCTACATACATCAGCTATGTACAACTAAAAATATAGGGAAATGGGGGCACAGACACCCTACTACTAATAGAGGCCTATCAAAAGATATAGCTAGAATGGGGCACAGCCACCCAATAGCTAACATAGGCCTATCAAAAGAGATAACGAGAATACACATCAGAAGATGATAATGGTGTCTATATCTACATCATCAATCCTGTCCACCTGATGTAACTCCTCCTGAGTCACTGAATCTCTATCAACAGGGATGTCAGGCCTATACATAAGAGGATTTGCACTGGCAAAGACAAATGGGTCATCTAAGGGGCCAGCGCCTGAGTTAGAAGGATCAAATGAATCTGCCTCTGTCGGATCTCTGCCCAAATGCTGGATAAAGAAATGTGCCCAGTCTAGTCGCTGGGTCAAACTGTCAACCTGTGTCACATGAGTCAGATCTTGGACACAGGCTAGCCAATCCGTCATCATCATGGATCCTGGAAACATATCCCCCATGAATTGAGTGGCACGGGTCTGGGCTCCAATAGTACGAGGGAACCACCAACGATGGAATATCTCCTGAGTATAAAGGGCCTCTGATAATGCAAAACCGTAAAACCCCAACAATGGGATGTTAGTGAAGGGTGACTACGATACATGCCAATGACGCTTGACAAGAGGCAAGATCGGCATACAGATCTCCCATGTGGTGCTCCTAATATCACACTCTCTTAAATAGATATCCCATCCTCCATCTGTAAAGAGAGGAACTCTCCGGGTGGAAATCACATACTTGATGCCAGTCGGGTATCCATCCTCAAAATTGATGGGCAAGTGGTCCCCAGAATAGGGAATCCACGTAATGATGTCAGTTGTCAACAACTCCAGCTGTAGGCGACAATGAGTGAAACCCTCAGCTACAGGGACCTCTGGAAATATGGAATGATGTCATCGTCATCCTTGTGTATAGGTATCTAAACCTAACACGCTCATAGGGCGTAAATATGGAAACCTCTCATAGGCCCAAAACTGCCAACACAAAGTTAAAACATCTACGACCAATAAACGCTCTTGACCTATACATGGGAAATTACAAGAGAAATACTCACCAACAGAAATGGGTAGAATCCTAACCAAGCCTCAGTCAAACCCCACGAGTGCATACGCATGCCTCCTGAGGAAATTGGTAAAGGTGTAGGAACCCCAATCATACTCTCCAATATGGTCCACATGATGCGTGGCGCTGACCAAAGCAAATGACACCGTAGAAGAGTTATCTGTTATGAAGCAGCCTCTAATTATCATCAGGAACAATCGCCGAAGAATGTGATCCCTGACTCTGACATCATCTGGCATGGGCTCACTCAAAAGCCCACTTATAGCATCCACGCTCAAAGGACCCATACTAACGGTCCTGCCCTTGAGCGCCTCCGCCGGAACTCCTAGCAAGGATCTTACGGTAGTAGGGGTAATATCCGCCATGCAAGGCACTGATGCCCCTCCTAACTCCATACCTGTGATAAATTGCAAAGCCATCGGCGTCATCATCACCTCATAGTATAGAAAATGGAGTGGCTGAGTCTGGTAAAACCATCGCTCAGATAATGCCCTTAGGAAACCCCAGGGACAATGACGGGGAAGGATGGAAAAGTATGCTCCAAATCTTCAGTCATGAACAATCACTCTAAAGTCAGGATGAAGAGCCTGGTACACGGAGTGAATGCTAAACTAGTTCGATCGAGGCTTGGTAAAGCCGGGAACCTACTTGAAATGCATATCAACATCAGAATCCTTTTATCATCATCAATAGGAAAGAAGGAAGATCAAGATCTAATGTTGTACCTCGTTGGCATTCAAACACATCGAGGGATGTCGACTCAAATCGTCCAGAAGCTCTGGCTTTGCGACCTGAATACTCGGGAGGTCCCTATGGGAAACATGTGTAGTGGGAGCGGGGTCCGCAACCAGAACATCCTCATCCTCATCCTTGACGTCTGGCACATCAACCCAGACTGGACGTATCATCACCTCCACCAACTGACGAGGCTGTCTAACAAAGCAGGGTCGAGGCACTTCAGAAGCCCTCCTTCGTACACCAGAAGTGGTCCTGCTGGAACTACTCGGCTGATCCAGATCCATAATATCTGGACAACAAGTCTCCAAATCACCTCAAAAAGGGTGTGGTATTTTCTAACTTGCAGCTTTTCAAAATGCATTTTATGACTACATGCATGCATGCGTTACTTTAACATGCGTTTATAGTAGAGTTAAAAATGCATGACTAATTAAATGCCTAAACTTTGGGAAAATTTTGCCATAGTCCCCTTTGTAAATCAGACTATCCACATGCACATAGGCATGACTAGGTAGCCATTCAGCAGCACACCTGCCCAAAGTCATATACAAAATATATGCAAGTCATCAATACATAAGGTTAACCTCAATACGAGGAGTACTTTGCCTTTTTACCTTTTGCTCATTTGTCCTCAAATAGGATAAGAAATAGCAGAAAAAGGTGCCAATTTGACTGTCTCAATAGTCAAAATTTTTCACATCATTATGTTCAACATGGTTTAATACTAACATTGAATATTTTTTTATCAAGTCATTTGAGGATACATAATCACTACTATGTGTTTAGATGAATTTCATATGATAAATCATTTTCCAACAGATAAAAACTGGAAAAAAATACATGCATACGTTTCCAGGATAAGGTAGAACACTTGTACAGTGATAGAATTTGCAGAAAGTCGCCCGAACACAGCAGATTTGAAGAAGAGCTCTCAGATTTCCTTTGTGACGCAACTTGAAAATAACTTATGAAAGCAACCTGCAGGATTTTAACATTCACGGTTGGTCACAGGTCCATCTGCGGCTGAAGCAGGTGTACCTACAGTACCCCTATTATGGTCCCACCCCTCCGACTCAGTTCAGTTCGAGTTGCAAAGGAGTTCTTACAGACTGAAAAGGTCAAATCAGGAATAAAAATGTTACGTGATTGAGCATAATGGCTTACAAATCCTGGTCTTCTCGGGTTGAACATTTGGTCTATACATCACTCATTGGTATTCGCCCAAGCATAGGGTATACTTTGCCGATGATCTCTAATGTTATAAGTCACGCTGATAAGTAGGATTTACACCTACTTACACTGAACTATGCCTATCTCAAGTACATTTTAGTATGTTTTAGCTGCATTTTATGTTAAATTGCATTTCGCATACTTAAAACTCCTTTTGGTGAATAAGTGCAGGAATTGGCCTAATTTGGTGGTGATATCAGGCACGAGGCTAATGAAACCGTAAGGTGAGGAAAAAGATAAGATGTGCATGGGATTGAGTGGAGCATGGATGGACAAGCATGGATATATATAGGATATGTCAGTAGTAGCAGTAATATTGCATAACTAAGCTAAGGAGAAGAATCAGAAGACAGAAACTGCAAGCCGCGTGGGAAAGATAGCTTAGAAGCACGCGCCCGCGCGAGTTCCCAGCAAAAGCAGGGCAACCTACTGCAAATTACGCGGCCGCGAGAAGGACAAGCCTAGGTAGCGCGAGCTCGCGCGCAAGACCGGCCCAACATACAAACCTACTGCAAGTCTCGCGGCCGCGAGAATATCACGCTGGATGAGCGCGCGGCCGCACGCGAGGCCTGAAGTTGCTTACTTGTTTTATTTTATTTCCAAATTTTAAAGGTTGTAATTGATTTAAAAATGATTCCTAACTGGTGTCAGGGTATCACTTGACATTTTATTAGTTTTTCATGTATCTTTACATCGTAATTAGGGTTTTACTCTTTGGGAGAAAATTCCAACGTAGAAGGAGGCTACAACACTATCTTTCTGTTCCTTCTTGGGATTTTCTACCAGAGTGGGATTATTATTATTAGTTTTTGCTGGAATCGTATGAGGATTTGAATTTTTATTCGTATTCCACAATTTGGTTTGATAGTTTCATCTTTTATTTTTCAATTGTTGTTTATTGATCATGTTTAGATTTGATCCCATAATGGCTTTTGGTTCAATCGTGAACTAAACTCCATTATGGGATTCTAGCGGCTTTTAATATGTAGTTTGATTGCATGTTTAAATGCTGGATTGTTTTGCATATCATATGGGATGTCTATCATGATTGTTTTGCATGTATGAATGCTTGATCACCATTCGTTTCAGTATTTGTATGGAATTGACAATGAACATGCAAATATGGAATGTAATCTTATAGTATACGTATATTGGGCTGTGTTATATGGCTTATGTATTTCGTAAACCAGATAGACATATACTATTTCACCGTATAAGTTAGAATAAGGGCTTGAACTTAAAATCAATATAATTGCAATTTCATATAGACATATAGTGATGTTGGTTAGATTGATGATTACATAGAGTCTATCATCTGTGGATGCTGTGTAAGTAGGTCGTATTGCATTGAAAAATGGCTAATACTCTTTTAGTGCTCTTGGCTACTTTCCTGTGATATGTGAACAAGTCATGCATGATAGTGGCGATTGAATGAAGTATTAAATGAAGTTAGAATCCCATTAGTTCCAATATCATTTATTCTATCGTTATTATTGTTGTAGTTGTTATTTGTAATTCAAGAACAAACCAAGTTTAATCAATAGTGTGAGCATAAAAATATAGTGATTTAATTAATGAATAATAGTTTAACTTAAACAACTTTCTCTGTGGGATCGGTACTTTACTTGCTATGTATTACTTGTTGACGCATGTATGCTTGCATGAGTTAGAGCTCTTTTGTTAGTTGTAAAAAAGAGGCAACAAGTTTTTGGCACCGTTGCCGGGGACATGCATCTAATTTAGTATTATTATCATTAATTTTAAGCTATATTGTATGACTTAGACAATTCTAGTCTTATCTCATTTCAGTTTTTGTTTTTGTTTCAGGAATTTGGATAAATTTTTATGCGCACACGGTCAACCAACCCCGAGTTAACACCTGTTCAGGATAACATAAACGTGAGAGGTTTGAAAGCGGGTGTTCGTAGAAATTTACAAGAACAGTTGGAAAACACGACAGCTAATATGGCAGCCGAGGCACAAGGAGAAGATCAAAGAGAGGTGCATAGGGTTCTGAAGGAATATTCGATGCCCAATATTAATGGATTACAGTCTATCATAGTCAGACCAGCGATAGTAACAAATACATTCGAGATAAAAACTGGCACTATTCAAATGGTGCAGAATACAGTTCAGTTTGGGAGTGCTGCTACAGATGATCCGAATGAACATCTGTTGAGTTTCATCGAAATTTGTGATACATTCAGATACAACGGTGTGACAGAGGATGCTATTAGACTAAGGTTGTTCCCATTTTCATTGAGGGATAAAGCGAAAAGTTGGCTTCATTCTCTACCAGCAGGATCTATAACTACATGGGAGGATTTAGCACAGAAATTCTTAGCTAAGTTCTTCCCAATGGCTAAGACTGCCAAGATGAGGACAACTATCACTTAGTTTGAGCAACAACAGGGCGAGTCGTTATATGAAGCATGGGAGAGATACAAAGAAATTCTGAGAAAGTTCCCACATCACAGTATGCCAGATTGGATGGTAATCAACACATTTTATAATGGATTGAGATGGCAGTCGAGACCGATTGTAGATGCAGCTGTTGGAGGGGCATTATGGGCAAAGAGCTACGAGGAAGCCTATGATCTTATCGAGATAATGGCATCGAATTATTTATAGAATCCTACATCCCGAATGCCATAAACCAAAGTTGCAGGTGTATTGGAGGTTGATGCTATTACTCAGTTGTCAGCACAGATGGCAACCATGGCAAAGAAGATAGATACTTTGGCAGAAGGAAAAGTAAAGATGGTTGCCTTCGTATGTGAGATTTATGCAGGGTCACACTCGACGGATCAATGTGCTATCAGCTCAGAATCAGTGCAGTATGTGAGCAACTATAGAAAAGACCAAGGTTAATTTTAGAACACATACCACCCCAACAACAGAAATCATCCAAATTTTAGTTGGTCGAATAATCAAGGGAATCAGTAGACTCAGTTTCAATCAAATAATCAATTTCAGGCGCAACCAGCGCAACCGCAGTTTAATCATAGACCACCCTTTCCACCGGGATTTTCTCTACAACAACATCAACATCACACTCCAACTGCACCTCATCAAGAAAAGAAATCAGAAGTGGACGAGATGATGATGAAATACATGGCAAACACAGAAGTTATGATCAAAAGCCAAGCAGTGGCTATAAAGAATCTGGAAACTCAAATGGGGCAGATGGCGAACATGCTTACTAATAGTGTAATACCCGGTAAAAAAAATAAAAATAAATATATTAAATCCATATTTAATTGGTTTTTTCTTATGTTTTGGTCAAACTAGTTATTTAATTTGTGTGGGCTAATAAATAATAATAAGTGATGGGTAAATTAATTTAGTATAATTTGGGCCTTAAAAATTAATTGGGTTTAATTTAATTAAATGTGGGTAATAATTAATCCTATCTAATTAGGAGAGTTAGTAAATAATAATAATAAATACCCAAAACCTAACCCTATGTTCATTAGTTCTGTTACGAATTAAAAACAATCGGACGTGAGGCGGAAAAGAACCGAAGAGCAGTTCGGATATTCAACAAGAAGCTGGTAAGTTACTACTATTTTGTAAATTTGGTAGATGGATTGTGCAAGATTCTGTGTTGATCTATGTGAACCTTAATATATATATATATAAATTATGTATTTACTATTAGTCTTTATTGGGAGGATATGATTACAAGATACTATGGAATGATGTTATATTACAAGAAATAATATCAAGGTGTCATGATTAAAGAAGGGCCAGATTTATAAAGAAAATTTATATTTTTATTATATATATAACTAAATATTTAAATTTGTAAAGAATGAATCTCATGTTTATTAAATTGGAACGGAAGGCAGTGAATATATTTGGCCTAATATGTGTATATGGAATATGAAGATACTTATTATTTTATAATAATAATGAAAGTATATAGGTTACTTCTTATTTGTTAAAAACTTATATTTATTATTATTTTATTTAATTAGATTGAACGGAAAGAATTTAAAGAGTTATACTTGGAATATAAATTTTGGAGTATTAATAATTGATATAAGGCGATGAGTAAAGGCATATTAAATAGATTATGAATTAATTTGGAATTATTAGTTTAGATTATTTTTAATTTGAGGTGAATATGTTTAGGTTGCGAATAACGTTTCGTATTTGATATCGTTGGCATTTGGGGGTAAAATTTTATGGAGTGTGCTATAAATGGTTTGGAAGTATCAGGTACGGATTCCGTACTCTTTCAGCGATACTCCTGTTAAATTTGATTTGTTCGTTTGTTTTCTTATTTCGAATTATGTTATGATTTCACATTATTGTTTCCTGTGAAATAAATATATTAGTTTCATTTTTGAGTTGATACACATGACTCATATTTGTACTCTTTGAATTAGGTTATCATGTTTAGTATTTATTTTTGATAATTGTAGAGCGGTACATGTTACTACCTTCTTTTTAAGACCTTGTGACTATAATTTGATTTGGTTCAACATGTACATATAGAACCCTTTTGTTGGTATTATATCGCATGTGTTGTGACATAGTATTATTGTTAGAATATACCATAGGGTATACCTGAGCTATAACCACCTGTGGGGGGTACCACATGCATGTCATCTTGACACGAGAGGCATGACACTTTCCGTGGTGGTGTGATTAGTCCACGGCGTCTTCATTTTGGGCTCCGCAGGAAGTGGGCTATTTGGTGTTTTGTTATGGGAGGCGTATGGGTTAACCCTAGTTTTATGTTCTGCGAATTGGTGATGTTGTGCCGAACACACTATCTAATTTGCATACATTTGGATTCGCGGTCCAATGTATGATTTTCCTGTGTGGCATTATTTTGGTATTGCCTGTGTGGCATCATTTGATTTGCCTGTGTGGCATTAGTTTGACTTGCCTGTGTGGCAAGATATATTTTCGAGCTCATTCAGTATGAATTAACTCCAGCCATTTGTTTCAGCCTATTATTTTATTGGATTAGTTTTGTTGGTTTCTGTTCAGTTCAAGTCATTGAGTTAGTTACTATAGTTCGTTATTTCTTTATTCTTTTATTGGTTTCGTTAATTGTGTTAATTTAGATATATTCCATTTAGATCTTTGGATATTATATTTTTGTTCGTATTTGCACTTGAGGATTTGTTCAGTATTTTGTCTCAGTTATTTTCGTATACCAGTTGTATATCTTTTGTATATCTATATCAGTACTGGGCAATTGGCTCATGCTATGTTTTTCTTCCGGCAGGTTTGCAGGGGTGATTCAGGGCTAATGTGATGAGAGTTTTGCCTTTGACCATTTAGGATGATTTGAAATTTAAGTTTTGATTATTTCGACTCTATGTGGAGAATTTCATTTAATACTTTATTGATGGATATCATTATTACATATGTGAAGTCATTAGTGCTCTGATTACTTATTTTTGAGGTTTGTTGTGCTTTGCACGTGACCTCCCTTTCCTTTTCGTGAAGGGAGTGTTACAGAGATGGTATCAAAGCCAGGTTCTTTCTTGTAGAAAACCTATTTAGGTTTGACCTGTGAGTTATGGGTAAACCATTGGGTAGACGTAAGAGTTTGATTCGATTTTGTCCTTTGTTTGGTTGGTCTCTATGTTGACCAACTGTCTATTTCTTTTCAATTTGTAGTTGATTTGAGGAAAGTGGAATGATTCGTTAAGGTGATTGAGTAATGATACTAGTTAAGAATTATGATTTAATCATTGAAGTGAATAAAGTTATACTTTGTACAGATAAGAAGTGATCTTATATGAGAAGCGACTATGATGCGAGTATTTGTATCGACGAGTATTTGATTTTAGAAAATTATTTGTTAGAGTTGTTTTTTTTGTTGTGACAATTATTATGATCGTTGAATTGAGGATTTGATTTGAGTTAGGTTTTGATTTATGTTAAGCTTGTGGATAATTTGAGGTTTGTGTATTAATGGCGTACTATGATAAAATGAAAATTATTAAATATAGAGTTCTTGTAATTTGAGTTGTTGATATTCGAGGTAATTAGATTTATCATTTGGAGTTAATGATCAATTTTGTGGCTATTTTCTAGTACGATATTGGAGTTATGTTCTATGGACTTTCTTTGTGATGGTATGGGGAGACATTGAAATTTATTGGATTAAGGTTTGGAATAAAGGATGATTGATTTATTATATGATTAGATAGTATGATGAAATTCAATTTATTTTGAGAGATCTTGAATATTTATATTTTGCTCATGCAGATAGTAGAATATTTGACTTAGAGTTTGATATGACGATAAAGAGATCTTAGTAGTATATTCTTTGGTGTAATAATATTTAAGAACTAGTTAGTTCAAATTGAGATTTGAATATTTTGAAGCTCTTGAAGATTTAGGAAAAGTTGATATAATTTGTTGAGTTGTTTGGTTTATCCGATATCCTTGGAGTTTTGTATGATCGATTTTATGTAAATTAAACAAAAATAATTTGTTAGATCTTTGTCATGTGTGAAACATAAACGTTTTACGAATTAAAAATAATTTTAAATATTTTGGGTATTCGAATCGTATTTAGATGAAGAAATTTTTTTGTGATTTCAAATTATGTTCCGAAGAGTGCGTTTACAAGAATTAAACTCAAAGATATTAGCGACAGCCGCACCAACGGTGGATTATGTGCTCTAATTTGATGCAACATGAACTTTACCAAGGCTTGACACAGTAGCTGACGAATCTTTTACTAGTATATTGATAATTACGTGGACCGATGATTTATACGCGTTGATCATTACAATGGAGACGCTACGTCGTAACTAAATTTATTTATTTTTTGTAGCTTATTTGAATTCCGAGGACATAATTATTTTTAAGAGGTGAAAAATGTAATAACCCATTTTTTTAAGAATTAAATATTAATTAATTTTATCTTATACGATTGTATTTAAATTGGAAAAGGTAAATGATTTTGTTTCCCTCTTTTCTTCCTTGTTTTTTTTAGAAAATTAAATTCTTTTAGTAGATAATGAAATAACTGATTAAATTAAAATTGAGGAAGATAATTCCTTTTTTTAAAGTCTTGTGGTAAAATCATTCGGAGCGGGAAGCTACTTGGGAAATAGAGGAGTCTATTCGAGCGGAGTATTCACATCTTTTGATAATTTGGCACGTTCATTCTTTTGATTCCGGGGACGGAATCCTTTTTAAGGGGTATGTGATGTAATACTCGGTAAAAAAATAAAACTAAATATATTAAATCCATATTTAATTGGGTTTTTCTTATGTTTGGGTCAAACTAGTTATTTAATTTGTGTGGGGTAATAAATAATAATAAGTGATGGGTAAATTAATTTAGTATAATTTGGGCCTTAAAAATTAATTGGATTTAATTTAATTAAATGTGGGTAATAATTAATCCTATCTAATTAGGAGAGTTAGTAAATAATAATAATAAATACCCAAAACCTAACCCTATGTTCATTAGTTTTGTTACGAATTAAAAACAATCGGACGTGAGGCGGAAAAGAACCGAAGATCAATTCAAATATTCAACATGAAGCTGGTAAGTTACTACTATTTTGTAAATTTGGTAGATGGATTGTGCAAGATTCTGTGTTGATCTATGTGAACCTTAATATATATATATATATATATATAATATGTATTTACTGTTAGTCTTTATTGGGAGGATATGATTATAAGATACTATGGAATGATGTTATATTACAAGAAATAATATCAAGGTGTCATGATTAAAGATGGGCCAGATTGATAAAGGAAATTTATATTTTTATTATATATATATAACTAATGATTTAAATTTGTAAAAAATGAATCTCATGTTTATTAAATTGGAACGGAAGGCGGTGAATATATTTGGCCTAATATGTGTATATGGAACATGAAGATACATATTATTTTATAATAATAATGAAAGTATGTAGGTTACTTCTTATTTGTTAAAAACTTATATTTATTATTATTTTGTTTAATTAGATTGAACGGAAAGAATTTAAAGAGTTATACTTGGAATATAAATTTTGGAGTATTAATAATTGATATAAGGCGATGAGTAAAGGCATATTAAATAGATTATGAATTATTTTGGAATTATTAGTTTGGATTATTTTTAATTTGAGGTGAATATGTTTAGGTTGTGAATAACGTTTCGTATTTGATATCGTTGGCATTTGAGGGTAAAATTTTGTGGAGTGTGCTATAAATGGTTTGGAAGTATAAGGTACGGATTCCGTACTCTTTCAGCGATACTCCTGTTAAATTTTATTTGTTCGTTTGTTTCCTTATTTCGAATTATGTTATGATTTCACATTATTGTTTCCTGTGAAATAAATATATTAGTTTCATTTTGGAGTTGATACACATGATTCATATTTGTACTCTTTGAATTAGGTTATCATGTTTAATATTTATTTTTGATAATTGTAGAGCGGTACATGTTGCTACCTTCTTTTTAAGACCTTGTGACTATAATTTGATTTGATTCAACATGTACATATAGAACCCTTTCGTTGGTATTATGTCGCAAGTGTTGTGACATAGTATAATTGTTAGAATATACCGTAGGGTATACCTGAGCTATAACCACCTGTGGAGGTACCACAGGCATGTCGTCTTGGCACGAGAGGCATGATACTTTTCGTGGCGGTGTGATTAGTCCACGGAGTCTCCGTTTTGGGCTCCGGAGGAATTGGGCCATTTGGTGTTTTATTGTGGGAGTCGTATGGGTTAACCCTAGTTTTCTGTTCCGCGGATTGGTGATGTTGTGCCGAACACACTATCTGATTTGCATATATTTGGATTCGCGGTCCAATGTATGATTTGCCTGTGTGGCCTTATTTTGGTGTTGCCTGTGTGGCATCATTTGATTTGCCTGTGTGGCATTAGTTTGACTTGCCTGTGTGGCAAGATATATTTCTGAGCTCATTCAGTATGAAATAACTCCAGCCATTTGTTTCAGCCTATTATTTTATTGGATTAGTTTTGTTGGTTTCTGTTTAGTTCAAGTCATTGAGTTAGTTACATCAGTTCGTTATTTCTTTATTTTTTATTGGTTTCGTCAATTATGTTGATTCAGATATATTCCATTCAGATCTTTGGATATTATATTTTTGTTCGTATTTGCACTTGAGGCTTTGTTCAGTATTTTGTCTCAGTTGTTTTCGTATATTAGTTGTATATCTTTTGTATATCTGTATCCGTACTGGGCAATTGGCTCATGCTGTGTTTTTCTTCCGGCAGGTTTACAGGGGTGATTCAGGGCTAATGTGATGAGAGTTTTGCCTTTGACCATTTAGGTTGATTTGAATTTTAAGTTTTGATTATTTCGACTCTATGTGGAGAATTTCATTTAATACTTTATTGATGGATATCATTATTACATATGTGAAGTCATTAGTGCTCTGATTACTTATTTTGAGGTTTGTTTTGCTTTGCACGTAACCTCCCTTTCCTTTTCGGGAAGGGGGTGTTACAAATAGGCCCCAGGGTTCATTGCCAAGTAATACGGAGACAAATCTAAGGAGAGAAGGGAAGGAACAGTGTTAAGCGATCACATTGAGATCTGGGAAAGATCTATCAGTTACTGCAATTCGCGCACCCGCGCGAGAATGCATTGAGTAGGCCGCGCGACCGCGCGAGGTAAAGGAGCCAGCCACTGAGCAAGAAAATTTAGAGAAATCAGAGGATCAAGAGGAAGAGAAACACAAAGCAGGTTCAGAGGAGACAGTTAAGAGTCCAGTACCACCAATGCACATTCAAGTTCTGTATCTGCAGAGATTAAATAAGAAAAGGGAAGATAATCAGTTCAGCAAATTCTTGGAGGTGTTAAAAAAGCTGCAGATCAACATACCATTCGCCAAGGCATTGGAACAAATGCCCAGCTACGCTAAGTTTATGAAGGGTATATTGTCAAGGAAGAGGAGATTAGATGAGTTTGAGACAGTTGCCTTGACAGAGGATTGCAGTGCAGTGCTTCAGCAAAAATTACCTCCAAAACTGAAGGATCCAGGCAGTTTCACAATTCCATGCACCATTGGAAAGGTGAATTTTAGTAAGTGTTTATGTGATATTGGGGCAAGCATAAATTTGATGCCCTTGTCAGTATTTAACCTGTTGGGGTTGCTGGATCCAAAACTAACAAACATATCAATCCAGCTAGCTGATAGATTGATCACGTATCCACGAGGAATTGTTGAAGATATGTTGGTTAAGGTGGATAAGTTTATTTTCCCAGTTGACTTCATCATTCTAGACTATGAGGAGGACAAAAGCATACCAATAATATTGGGAAGACCATTCTTAGCCTCATGAAAAACTCTGATAGATGTACAGAAGGGGGAACTCACTATGTGTGTTCATGATCAAGAGGTCACCTTTAATGTTTTCAAAGCTATGAAGTTTCCAGCAGATGAAGAGGAATGTTTCGGGTGGCTGCTAAACCTTTGAGGAGTGTAATTGCTAAAAATTCAGATTTGGAGGACGAGGAACTTGATGAACTTGTGCAATATCTAGATACCACTCCACAAGTCAGGGAATTAAGGATACCTATTGAGCCATTGACAAAAGCAAGAGAAACCTTCGTAAAATTAAAACCATCTCTGGAGACACCTCCAGAACTTGAATTGAAACCACTTCCAAATCATCTCAGTTTAGCATTTTTAAATACAGATTCTAAGCTACCTGTCATTATTTCTTCTGCATTAACATTATGTCAGGAAGAAAAACTGCTACGAGTGCTTCGAGAGTTCAAATCAGCGATTGGATGGACCATAGCGGATATCAATGGGATCAACCCTTCATTTTGTATGCATAAAATCCTGATGGAAGATGAAAGTAAACCATCGGTTGAGCAACAAAGGAGACTTAATCCGATAATGAAAGAAGTGGTTAAGAAAGAGGTGCTAAAATGGTTAGATGCAGGAATAATCTATCTTATCTCAGATAGCTCATGGGTGAGCCCAGTGCAGTGTGTACCGAAAAAGGGTGGAATGACAGTTGTGACTAATGAGAACAACGAGTTGATTCCAACACGAACAGTGACAAGGTGGAGAGTTTGCATGGACTACCGCGGGCTTAATAAAGTTACAGGGAAAGATCATTTTCCACTACCATTCATTGATCAGATGTTGGACAGATTAGCAGGTCATGAGTACTATTGCCTACTGGAAGGATATTCAGGATATAATCAAATAATGATAGCTCCAGAAGACCAAGAAAAGACAACTTTCACATGTCCATACCACACATTCGCCTTTAGAAGGATGTCTTTTGGGTTGTGCAACGCTCCAGCCACTCTTCAGAGATGCATGATGGCTATATTTTTAGATATGGTAGAGCAGAATGTGGAAGTATTTATGGATGACTTCTCAGTTTTGGGAGACTCGTTTGATCTATGCCTCGAGAATTTGGTGATGGTGTTGAAGCGATGTGTTGAAACAAATCTGGTATTAAACTGGGAAAAATGCCATTTTATGGTACAAGAAGGAATCATACTTAGACACAAAGTATCTAAGAAGGGACTCGAGGTAGATAGAGCAAAGTTGGAAACTATAGAGAAATTGCCACCACCCACTTCGGTAAAAGGTGTTCGCAGCTTTCTGGGCCATGCAGGTTTCTACCGCAGATTTATCAAAGACTTCTCCAAGATAACTAAACCATTATGCAGTTTATTGGAGAAGGATGCGCATTTTATCTTCAATGAGGCTTTCATGTCGGCATTTGAGCATTTTAAAGGGAAACTAACATCAGCACCAATTATTACTGCTCCAGATTGGGAATTGCCATTTGAGCTGATGTGTGACGCCAGTGATTATGCCGTAGAAGCTTCTTTGGGACAAAGGAAAGAGAAGATGTTTCATGTGATTTACTATGCCAACAAGACCCTTACAAATGCATAGTTAAACTACACCACCACAGAGAAAGAATTATTAGCAGTAGTGTATGCCTTTGATAAATTTCGAGCTTATTTGATCGGCACAAAGGTGATAATGTATACGGATCACGCTGATATTCGACATTTAGTAGCGAAAAGGATGCAAAGCCCCGGTTAATCAGATGGATTTTACTACTGCAGGAATTTGATTTGGAAATTAAGGACAGGAAGGGCACTGAAACCAAGTGGCGAACCACTTATCTCGAATTGAGAATCCCAAAAGGGAAACAAATGACAAGATGTTAATTAATGAATCTTTTCCAGATGAACAGTTGTTTGTGGTGAAAGGGGAAGTGCCATGGTTTGCAGATTATGCAAACTATTTGGTAAGTAAAATGCTACCTTCCGATTTGGTGGGCTATCAAACGAAGAAATTTCTGCATGATGTCAAATGGTACATATGGGATGAACCGTATTTGTTCAAACAATGCTCTGATCAAGTTATACGAAGGTGTGTTCCATATAGTGAGACCAAAGGGATTCTGCAGTATTGTCACTCTACTTTGTATGGTGGACACTATGATGGTGAAAGAACAGAAGCGAGAATACTACAAGCGGGATTCTACTAGCCGACAATTTCAAGGATGCGTACAATTTTATCCATCGATGTGATAGATGTCAGCAAGTGGGGAACATCTCTAAAAGAAATGAAATGCCATTGAATACAATCTTGGAAGTCAAAATTTTTGATGTATAGGGAATTGATTTCATGGGGCCATTCATTTCTTCTTGCGAAAATCTCTACATTCTGCTTGCTGTCGACTATGTCTTGAAATGGGTAGAAGTGGCAGCTCTTCCGACAAATGATGCCAAGGTTGTCCTTAGATTTTTATGAAGCAGTATCTTCACGAAATTTGGGACCCCACGGGCTATCATCAGTGACGAGGGCAGTCACTTTTGCAACAGGCAGTTTATAGCTTTGTTGGCTAAATATGGTGTGAATCATCGCATTGCTACATCATATCACCCACAAATGAATTGCCAAGCTGAAGTGTCAAATCGAGAAGTCAAGAGAATTCTGGAGAAAGTTGTGAATCCAACAAGGAAGGACTGGTCCTTGAAGTTAGATGATACAGTATGGGCTTATAGGACAGCCTATAAAACACCGTTATGTATGTCACCTTTTCAGCTAGTATATGGAAAAGCATGCCACCTTCCCATGGAGCTAGAGCATAAAGCATACTGGGCCATTCGAAAGCTAAATTTTGATGTGATAGCTGTCGGAGAGAAACGCTTATACCAACTCAATGAGTGGGATGAATTCAGACTGCAGGCATATGAGAATTCGAAGCTTTGTAAGGAAAAAGTGAAGAAGTGTCATGATCGAAAAATCATTGAGAGAGCATTTGAACCAGGACAAAGGGTTTTGCTTTATAACTCTAGACTTAAACTTTTTCCTGGAAAGCTGAAATCGAGGTGGTCAGGACCATTCACAGTGAAAATTGTTTTTCTGCATGGTGCGATCAAAATATTTGATACGTTGCCCGACAAGCCTTTTAAGGTGAATGGACAGCGCTTAAAACATTACTTTGGTTGAGAAGTAGACAGACAGACAGTCGCCTCAATTCTTTCTTCAACATGAACATCGGAGACAGTCAAACTAATTGACTATAACTTAGCGCTGGATGGGAGGCAACCCATTATTTTTCTTCTCTAAAATCTCTCTTTCATTCTTTGTTTATTTTGTTGAGTTATTTCTTCCTAAGTTAACACAATCACATAATAGCTGATAGTATAGGGGAGCGTGTATCTGTATTGCATAAAATGATATATGTGGTATACTCTATTTTGATGATGTCTATTGATGAATTGCAAGTGCAATGGATAACACACATTTCTCTCTTGCTGTATATACAATTGAATACAGCAGTGCATAACACAGGATCGCGCGGCCGCGTGATGCATACAACATACGACCGCGCGCCCGCACGCGACACAGAGCAGATCATTATAGCCACTCGCGCGCTCGCGCCTGTAATCCATTACCAAGCCACGCGACCGCGCGTTCTCGCAGACGTGGAAAAAGTTTTTATGTCAAAAATCAGAGTTGCGGTCTGATTGGTTTTTTTCTTCCAATATAAAAGCAGCATTTTATTCTATCTCCTCTATTTAGACGGCTAATCAACTCTCATCAAAGTTCATACCCACACATCACATTCCTGGCACAATTTTAGGGTTCTACTTGGGGTGTGTATCAATAAGTCTAGGGAAAAACTCATCAATAAGTCCTTCCTATTGTCTCTATCATCCCCACATGGGTCCAAAACGAGCACGTGCAATCTCACTCTCCTCTTCATCCGAATTTTCTTCCGATCACCACGAAGAGGAGGTCTTGGATGAAAGTAGATTTGCCAGTTTGGAAGCGCAGCAAGAGTATTATCGGAGTATGGCAAAATCTCTTGTGAAGGAACGAGGACTTAAACCTGCAAAACAGGATGGCCAACTTTGGCAGATGATACGCGAACGAGAATGGGTTGGCTTAACTGCATCTCCTATGCCCATCCCCGTGGGGATTGTTATAGAATTTTATGCTAATGCCATGGAGTTGCTAACAAGAGGTATAATGATTGTTCAAGCAGAACAGGTGAATTATTTCCATTCCGCGATCAGAGAAGTATTCAACATATATGATGCACCACCCACCGGGTCTGACAATTGGTTAGAAAGAGAATACTTGGAGACAGATCTCGCAGTTGTGATTACTGATCTGTGTATCCTGGGAACCAAATGGGAATATAAGACAGGAACAATGGAACCAAAATCATTTCAGTCATCAGCATTGAATCGATATGCCCAGGCCTGGACATTACAATGCCATAACTACCAAGCGGGCAATTATTTTGTGGGGAATCATCAAAGGGAAGTACATCGATATCAGCCTTTTTATCCACAGAAACATGCTGAGTTATATGAGTGGGAATAGAAATGGGACTATTCCGCATGCATTGGTGGTAGCCATGCTCTGTACTCAACAAGGAGTCCAGTGGCATAATGAGCCGCTGCAGTACTCACACCATGCAATCACTCATGCTGTTATTGCAAATTTCAAAGAGTGGACAGGGGGTGTACCGCACCCACGCGGACTAGGATTCATCCTTCAGTCTATTTTTCCAAAGCCACCACAACAACCCCCGCAAAAAGAAGAGGCGGGTCCGTCTACGCACGCACGTGCCACCAATGGCGATCGTCAGCTCCGAAGGTTGGAGCGCAAGGTCGATGTCATGTATGACAATTTGGGCACATTTGCGACGGGACTCACAAGGTCTTTAGCCGAAGCATTTGCGCAACAAGGAACAACATAAGAATGACCTAAGTTTGGAACAGCATCACCATATCCACCACTGGATTCACCACCCGAGGAGGGGTCACCACCGATAATTATGGGAGTTTTCATACCCTTTACCTTCATTTAATTGGGACATTGAATATTTTAAGTTTGGGGGTATTGGGTAGTAGTTAGTATTTTTAGTTTTACATATAGTTTTGCATGATTCATATAGTTTTTCATGATTAGTTTACTTTTTATGTGCATGTTTAGATTACATTTTAGCATATAGTTGCATGTTATAATTGCATACCTCAAAGTTCTTACCGTTTAGAAAAATTTTGTCTAGCCAATGATGAGTGTGAAGTTTTTAAATGATTTCTGAATATTTTGGATAACACGAGTTGAGATGTAATGTTTTATACAATGAAATTCATAATGCTGTTTAAATGCTTTTGGTTTGCACAAATGTGTTCACAAGCACTTGTAGGTATAAGAAGTACGTTATGCCTTGCGCGATAAAAAAACGTAGTCTTAAAAAGAGAAATATGTGAAAAGTGACTTTTGGACTGTATAAAACATTAATTTTTAAACTTTGGGAAAACATGGGTATCTGTGTATAAAAAAAAGAGAAAAAGAAAGAAAAATGGAAATAACATGGCTAGTCTTATTTCGGGGACCTGGCTACTTGAGTAAGTACGCCTGAGGGGATTGTCTCTACACCTAGCGCCCTAAGTTCTTTCATGGTCTGGGAGTCGTTGGTCAAAAGCTCACTAAGGGGTAGCAGTGTGCCTAATGGAGTAAGACATTGCACAGTCATGAAGAAAAATAAGAAAAAAAGAAAAGAAAAGAAAAATAGCAATAAACACCGCGAGAAAGTGTGAAATTCGCCCTTGTGAGTAGAATAAAGCAGTTAAGCCCATTGTTGAACCTTAGTTTATTTTAAGATGTTGAAATAGTCCGAGTCGTATATATATACATAAGTCTTAATTTAAGCTATAATTTTTCTGGTTTGAGCAAGATATCATGAGCACTCTACACCGAAATTAAGTATTGGGCGAACACAACACACACACAACATCTGTATAGTATTTTTGAATTATATGAGTATATGACATTATGCCTGCAGTTTAGTTTGAATCTGTATTCTCGAATCTAGAAAAAATTCGCTGAGGCAAATTAGAGTGAATTTTTATGATGGTTGGGACAATGTAAGAATTAGTTGCATAATAATATAGTTGCATTTTTATTGTTCATTAGTATGCATTGCTTGAGGGCAAGCAATGGTTCAAGTTTGAGGGTATTTAATAAGTAGGATTTACACATACTTATGCATTACCAATTCATGCGAACTATGCCCATCTCAAGTACATTTTAGTCTATTTTAGCTGCATTTTATGTTAAATTGCATTTCGCATACTTAAAACTCCTTTTGGTGAATAAGTGCAGGAATTTGCCTAATTTGGTGGTGCTATCGGGCACGAGGCTAATGAAAGCGTAAGGCGAGGCAAAAGATAGGATGTGCATGGGATTGAGTGGAGCATGGATGGACAACCATGGATATATATAGGACATGTCAGTAGCAGCAGCAACATTGCAGAACTTAGCAAAGGAGAAGAATCAGAAGACAGAAACTACAAGCAACGCGGTCGCGCGACAAAGATAGCTTGGAAGCGCGCGCCTGTATGAGTTCCCAACCAAACCAAGACAACCTACTGCAAGTTACACGATCGCGAGAAGGACAAGCCTAGGGAGCGTGCGCTCGTGCGTGAGACCGGCCAAACATACAAACCTACTACAAGTCTCTTAACCGCGAGAATATCACGCTGGAGGAGAGCGCGGCAGTGCGCGAGGCCTGAAGCTGGTGACTTGTTTTATTTTATTTCCAAATTTTAAAGGTTGTAATTGATTTAAAAACGATTCCTGACTGGTGTCACGTGTGAGACCCCGAATTTTATGAATAAAGATTTAATTTTCTCGAAATAATTTTTTTTATATTATGGTGTTGATTTGATGTAATGTTATAGTTGTGGGTAATATTTACAAATTTTTCAAAGTAAGCAAGTGGTTATATAATATTCGATTGGTCAGGGAATATTCTTTTTGTCGGGGAATATCCGTACGAAGGTACAATCATTGGTGGACCCCGCAAAGGAATTATTGTCGGATAGAGAAAATGACAAAAATACTTTATGAAAATAACGGCGGAAGTTTTACCGTTAACTGTTGAAACACCCGGTGTTAAAAGTATAGTAATACGCGTGGTTGCATAGTAGCGCACGGTATTGATTATTGATGCTTACGTGAGAAGTCACTCAGTTATACTCAATTATTGCTTCAGTAATTACTGCATCATATCTCTCATATTATTGATTCAATTATTGTTACAGTATCATCTGCATAATATGATATATTGTTCAATCGGGAATTCGGGACACTTTTCGTGTCAGAGTACTATTCACGAGTTACTATTTATGAGTTACTATTCACAAGTTACTATTCACCCGGTTATTATTCACTCTATCATTGTGCATTCGGGTATTTGGGTACCATATTATTCCATGAGGAGATGTGCTAATTTTTCAGACCGTTGGTTTAAGATATAATAGTAAGTCAATATGGACCGTTAGTGGAGTTATAATAGTAAATCAATATGGATCGCTGGTTTAAAGTTTTAATAGTAAATCAGTATGGACCATTATTTTAAGTTTTAATAGTAAACCAATATGGACCGTCCGTTTAATAGTAAATCAATCTGGACCATTCATGAATTAGTTAATGTTCATTCCATTTTCCTATAAATAGAAGCTCATTCCTTCATTATTTCTTACGAATTCACTGAAACTCTAGAGAGAGAATTACAAGAAAACCTATAGAAAAGTATTCTGCTACTTCCCTACTCTTATATTTAGTTTCTTTTACGGTAAGGGATGTTATTTGTTGTACTCATGAAGAGAACATCTGTTATTCCATTATTTATTATTCTGTTGGAATAACCTGTATACGCGGGCTACCCTATACATGGTGACATTATTCTAATATTCTGTTCTTTATTATTCTGTCGGAATATCCTGTCTGTGCGTTTACGCCAGACCTGGTTCCATTATTTATTATTCTGTCAAAATATCTTGTCTGTGCGTTTACGCCGGACCTGGTTCCATTATTTATTATTCTGTCAGAATATCTTGTCTGTGCGTTTACGTTGGACCTAGTTCCATTATTTATTATTCTGTTAGAATATCCTGTTTGTGCGTTTACGCCGGACCTGGTTTCATCCTTTATTATTCTGTTGGAATAATTGTCTGTGCGGTCTATCTCATGCATGGTGATTTCTTTTGTTATTCCATTCTTTATTATACTCAGTTGGTTAAAACTTTGACTTCTATACCCATGAAATTAGTGGAATATCTTTGATATTTGTGCTTCATCCAATATCTTTTCATGGAAATATTCTTCTGAGCATTCTTGAATTTTACTCTACAAAGCAGTATCATGTGGACAATTTGGAGGTTATCAGTTCCTAGATAAATTAATTCTTGAACTTGTTTTTATTGAATTCTTATATCATTGTCATCATCCTCAATTTGGAGGTTACCAGTATCGTTATTATTGTTTTAGTGTTTATTTGTAATTCAAGAACAAACGAAGTTTAATCAATAGTGTGAGCATATAAATATAGTGATTTAATTAATGAATAATAGTTTAAGTTAAACAACTTTCTCTGTGGGATCGATACTTTACTTGCTATGTATTACTTGTTGACTCGTGTATGCTTGCATGAGTTAGAGCTCTTTTGTTAGTTGTAAAAAAGAGGCAACACACGCTCGGCAATACCTTGCGCAGGTCCAATGCCTCCAATTCAAGGTCTTCAACCTAATTTTCAAACACAACCCCGACGGGGGTTACAATGCTTACCCCAACAGGGGTTACAACGCAAACTCAAGAATCAGAACCCCGACGGGGGTTACAACGCATGTTCTAGTGATATATACATCAGCGATGATCCAAACAGATACCCCGACGGGGGTTACAACGCATATCAACCGTTTATTCACACGTCAGTGAAGGTCAAGCATCCTTGACAGTCTACCCCACAGGGTTTTCATCAGTTGATTCATACGTCATTGAAGTATACGTCAACGAAGGTCAGGTAACCCTGACAGCATATGTTGTTGGCAGTAAATCCAACAGAACATTGAAATATCCTTAAAATACAAACTAGGAAAGGTCAGCATCATCGAGGAGGATCGATGATGGAATATGTTATACACATCCTCAAACAGATGAAACTATATCCCTATAGATCTCTTACACATAAGAGGCACCTCTTCGGAATCAAGTCTGTATCAAGGATTAAAGACTTTGGTGATTGCCCCAACGTCAACATCCTAGAAGATTGGGATCACACATCCAATCTGATCATCGTTGCCAATCCTCGGTAGAAGCTACACGGAGCCGACAATTATCCCCAACATGTTGGGCAACAACCCCGCACACATGAATCATACATTTTGCATCATGTTGCATTTCAAGTGTCTAGGATTCTTTATCCTACCCATGCATTGCATGAATATGATAAAGAAGGGCATCTGTAGACACTCAAAAGTTTCTGTACACCTATCACTGACGTTGCAGGAGGGCAGATTCGTCTTTCAGAGATAACCCTAGAAGATAGCTCACATCCAGTCCAGATACTACCAGAATTTCTGTCTCAACCCCATAACACACACCGGAAGTAACAGTTCTAACCTCGGAGATAACCCTGAGCCATGCAGTTCCAATGCCAGAAATTCCTCCGGAGAAGACCGATTAATCTCGCAGATAACCCTGAGGTATCTAGTCTCAGTCCCAACACTGGGAGTAGCAACTATTAACCTTGGAGATAACCCCAAGGAATGCAGTTTTGACGATAACCCGAGAAATGCTTGTTTTAAGGGCATGTAATCAGCTTTAACCTTGGCGCTCACACCGAGGCACTCAGTACAAGACCCGGAGATAACACTGGGAAGACAGGTACACCTTAGAGATGACACCGAGGACCTTCAACACTTGCAAAAGTCCAATCTCAGCGATAACGCTGAGCAACGTCTGCTTTATCAGCCCAAACTGGTGATAACCCCGGTGAGGGGAAAAGTTATCATCTTACCACTTCGACGCCACATCACCTCGTCTCAACATCTCATATATACATTTCTACACAACAATGTCCCACAAGAATAAGGGGAAATCGATCCCAACTGACTATTACGCAGGGTAACGAATAGAATTTGAAGCTTGAAGACCGGAGGGCACCGTCCCATCTTCCTGACTTTGTACAACCTCTAATCCCACGCTATTGCGTAACTCTCAACAACGACGGTCCAAAATAGGTCCTAAATACCTCATTCAGATTCCCGTATTGTAATTCTAAAAGTTTAAGCGGACATTACAGTGCCTACGTGTACGTACTACGATACGACGCTACCCGCGAAGCCCGGGGCAACTCGGCCAGCCGCGGGTATAACTACGGCTACCTGCGGCTCCCCCCTCTGTAAATAGAGGGCTTGGGGTGGCCATTTGTAAGAGAAAAAAGGCGAGGAAGCCCTATCAAATTTGCTCCTTAATCTCTCTATACTAAGTGCTTTCTCATTTTAAACACTTGTGAGCTCACATATAGCTACTTTTGTACCGGTGGGAGTCGATTATTCATCCCTTTAAAGGTATAGAAGTCTTCTTTGGCAGCCAACTGTAAGCCTTCTCACACACTTTAAAGCCTTTCTCTTCATCTTTTCACACACCCTTCTTCACATTGAGAGTCGTGTTGCATGTGTTTGCCTGGACTTCGGTCTGTGGTTTTATTTAAGTTTGTATATACATATATATTTATATATATGGACTAACATTATCGAGTTATGCCTCGATTGAGCCTAGACTTCAGTCTGGAGCATTTATTTGCTTCTATATATATATATATATATATATATATATATATACGTATATACTTTCTTTACGTTTCGTCTTTTCTGGAGTTTACTTCGTGGCAGTTGATCGTTTCTATAGCTTTATTTATATTTCGTCCTGCCTGGAGTTTCCTCCGTGGCGGTTGATGGCTTTTACAACTTTGTTTACATTTTCTGATCCGCCATGGAGGTGCTTCATGGTGGTTGATCATGTCTATATATATATATATATATATATATATATATATATATATATATATATATATATATATATATATATATATATTTACCGCTTTTATATATATATATATATCTGCTTACAGCTTTCATATAAATTGCAGCATCATGTGAGCCTAGGAATCATGTGATCACAGATTCAGTCTATTAGATCCGGTTCCCGTGATGGAAATTTTCAGCTGTAAGCAGCTTGTAAATTTATCTGCGATGTCTGAATTTCCTCAGATGGTTTTCATACCCACGAGGAAGTCGACATTATTTTGTACATTATTTTCTTATAGATGCTTCACATCTCGAAAATAAAAACAAACTAGTCGAACACTTAATAAAATGGGAGTGTAAAAGGTCTCAATTACTATTGAGCATAAAGGTTTGAAAAACCTCTTTTATAAAACATCACTGCCATATATTGCTAAAAATTGAATTTCTTACATAAATTCAAACCCTGTGTATATAGGTGCGAACGAGGCTTCGCACCACTTCCAAATAAACAACACATAGACCCTCACACACACACACATTTAGATAACAGTTTCTTGAAAAGTGGTAGTCACCGTGGTAACACGGATTTCGAGTGGTGCCTAACACCTTCCCTCTAGATAATCAAGTCCCCAGAACCTAATGAATCTCTGTTTCACCGACACGTTTAGCAGTGTCACATCACAGGGTCAATGTACAAACCTTTTCTCGGTTGTGTTGGTACAACCATTTAAAAAACTAACTGGCGACTCTTAACAGTCCATTGTCGACATTATATATATCGGACCTTTTTCACTTGTTTTTTCAAACAAATCTCACCTAAAATGAGAACACCAAAGAACAAGTAACGAAAAGGGACAACTAAAAAATACCGATGTCGATAGTAACCAAGTGAGTAGTACCCCGTGAATAGTACTCCGACATGAAAAAGTTAAAACTTATCAAGAATGCTCAGAATAATATTTTCATGAAAAGATACTGGATAAAGCGCAAATTTCAAGGATATTCAACTAATTTCATGGAGTTTAGAAGCCAAAACTTAACAAAATGAGTGTAGAATTCGGAATCTAAAATGAAATAATATTACTTACATACTATAGAATATGAAAGAAAATATTATTTCTTACGAATATTGAACAAAAATAATATCCCTTACCTTAAAAAGAAGAGTATTCCAACTGGTATAACGAGAATATTCTTGAAGAAAACTTTCACTATTTTCTACGCTCAAAGCTTTTTAAAACTCTAAAAAAATACGCTCAATATTATAGAAGAAGAATTCTCTGATTCTGCTGTAACTAAGCATCCTATTTATAGGATAATGGAAGGATACTATTTGAATTTAGAAAATCACGTGTGCACAAGAAAAGGGTCACGGGCGCCGATCGTTTGAAAATTTTAATTTTCTGATTTACTATGCAAACACTATGCAGATACTTTGCAAATACTATGCATAATAAAATATAATATATTCTATTTTTTATAAAAAAAACAAAACTTATAAAATATATTATTATATATACTCCCTCCATTCCACGCCAACCTTACCCACCCACCATCATAAATTCATAAGCACAAATCTGTGAATTAAATTAAATGTAATAATAACACTCCTTTTTTCACCACCCTTATTCCACCCGTGAATCCATTCCTTTTTCTCCCCTCCTATTTCATTTTTCTTCCCACATGTGGGCCCACCCCACATGTTACTTTCACACACATCACATTCACACACAAATATTGTGTGTGTATATATATATATACTGGAAAATTTTCTACCGATTATTTTGAAAAATGAGTAAATGGGGTTCCATATAATTTACAACAAATAATTCATAAAAATCCCCTCAATATTTTTAACAATATTTATTTATCATTATTATAACTTGCAATATTAACAACCAGATCGTTCCCAGGAAAGAGGGGGTTTTGGATAAGGATTTCTCCCTATTTATACACAATTAGGTGACCAAACCCCTTCCTCAATAGAACTTTCTAGACATTGTTAATTATGAAGATAATATTATGAATAACTTGTCATCTCAATTATTAATTTAATAATATAAAATATTGACAATAAATGAATCAAATAACGTGAGATACTATGCAATAATTACTATAGCAATAATTGAATATAAACACTATGCAGATAATTTTAATTTTCTTATTTACTATGCAAACACTATGCAGATACTTTGCAAATACTATGCATAATAAAATATAATATATTCTATTTTTTATAAAAAAACAAAACTTATAAAATATATTATTATATATACTCCCTCCATTCCACGCCAACCTTACCCACCCACCATCATAAATTCATAAGCACAAATCTGTGAATTAAATTAAATGTAATAATAACACTCCTTTTTTCACCACCCTTATTCCACCCGTGAATCCATTCCTTTTTCTCCCCTCCTATTTCATTTCTTCCCACATGTGGGCCCACCCCACATGTTACTTTCACACACATCACATTCACTGGAAAATTTTCTACCGATTATTTTGAAAAATGAGTAAATGGGGTTCCATAAAATTTACAACAAATAATTCATAAAAATCCCCTCAATATTTTTAACAATATTTATTTATCATTATTATAACTTGCAATATTAACAACCAGATCGTTCCCAGGAAAGAGGGGGCTTTTGGATAAGGATTTCTCCCTATTTATACACAATTAGGTGACCAAACCCCTTCCTCAATAGAACTTTCTAGACATTGTTAATTATGAAGATAATATTATGAATAACTTGTCATCTCAATTATTAATTTAATAATATAAAATATTGACAATAAATGAATCAAATAACGTGAGATACTATGCAATAATTACTATAGCAATAATTGAATATAACTGAGTGACTTCTCACGTAAGCATCAATAATCAATACCATGTGCTACTATGCAACAACGCATATTAATGTACTTTTACCACCAGGTATTTCAACAGTTTAACGGTAAAACTTTCGCCGTTATTTTTATAAAAAGATATTTCTGTCGTTTTCTCATTCCGATAATAATTCTGTTGTTGGGTCCACCAATGATTGTGTCGTCGTATGAATATTTTCTGTTAAAATGAATATTACCCGACCAATCTAATATTTTATAACAACTTGCATACTTTGAAAAATTTATAAATATTACCCACAACTATAATATTATATCAAATCCACACCATAATATTCAAAAATATATTTCGAGAAAAATTGATCTTTATTTGTGAAAGTTGGGGTCTTACAACATCCCCTACTTATGAAATTTCGCCTCGAAATTAGGGTGCGTACCTGGTATGTCAAAGAGGTGAGGATACCTTAATTTTATTTCAGATTCCAACTCCCAGGTCATTTCCTCAACATTGTGGTTTCTCCACAAAACTTTGACTTGAGGTATAACCTTGGAGCGTAGAATATGTTCCATCTTATCCAAGATTTTAATAGGTACCTCTTCATACATTAAATCTTCCGTTATTTCGTCTGGTTCTAACTCATTAATGTAGTTTGGGTCTTCCACATATTTACGTAACATAGATATGTGAAAAACGTTATGAACACGAAACATACTTGGCGGTAAGACGAGTCTATATGCCACAGTTCCTACTCGATCGAGGATTTCGAATGGGCCAATGATTCAAGGATTGAGCTTTCCTCTTTTTCCAAATCTCGTAACTCCTTTCCATGGAGCAACCCATAACAACACATGAACACCAACATTGAATTCCACATCCTTTCGATGAAGATCAGCATAACTCTTTTGTCGATTATGTGAGGTTTTTATACGTTGTCGGATCATTTGAATCTTCTCCGTAGTCATACGTACCAATTTCGGTCGCAACAATGTTGCTTCACCCACCTCATCCCAGCATACTGGAGAACGACACTTGCGTTCATACAACACCTCGAATGGAGCCATGCCAATACTTTATTGATAACTGTTGTTCTAAGAAAATTCCACCAATGGCAAGAACTTGTTCCAACTTCCTTTGAAGTCAAGGACATATAGTCTTAATAGATCTTCAAGAGTTTGAATAGTCCTCTCCGACTTCCTGTCCGTTTGAGGATGATATGCCGAACTAAATCGTAAATCCATGCCCATAGCTTTTTGTAAACTAACCTAAAATCGTGAAGTAAATCTTGGGTCTCGATCAGAAACTATGGATATTGGTATACCATTCAGTCTTACAATCTCATTAATGTACATATGAGTAAGACGTTCTAATGAATAAGTTTCTCGTATAGGTAAGAAATTAGTAGACTTGGATAATCTATCGACAATGACCTAAATCGCATTTATGCCTTGAGAAACCTTGGGAAGACCATTAATAAAATCCATGGTAATGTGTTCCCACTTCTATTCTAGAATTTCAAGTGGTTACAATGGAAATTTTGGCAATTGATGCTCCACCTTGACTCGTTGACACGTTAGACACCTTGACATAAACTCTGCGATCTCTCTTTTCATATTACTCCACCAAAATAGATGTCGAAGATCACGATACATTTTGGTACTCCTAGGATGGATTGTAAACGGTGTGTTGTATGCCTCCATCATGATTTTATACTTTAAATTCGGGACATTATGAATACAAAGTCTAGAGTTGACTTGAATTATTCATTCTTCATCGATTCTTACTTTCGAAATAGCACCTTCTTGCACTTTCTTCTTCATACGCATCAGCTCCAGGTTTGTAGCTTGAACAGCTTTAACTTTATCGATTAAAGTCGATTCTACTAGTATATTTAACATCATTACATGGGTCCCTAGAGTCTTTATCTCTCTCTCCATCCTTTGTAAGTCATACCAAAAGGAACTTTGCGTTGACAATATCGCACTCGTACCCACATATGATCTTCTACTCAACGTGTCAGCTACTACGTTCGTTTTTCTAGGATGATATTTAATGGTATGATCGTAATCTTTCAACAGCTCGAGCCAACGTCGTTGTCTCATGTTGAGTTCTTTTTGGGTGAAGAAATATTTGAGGCTTTTATGATCCGTGTAGATCTCCACTTTCTCCCCATATAGGTAATGCCTCCATATTTTAAATGTGAAAACGATAGCTGCCAACTCTAGATCATGAGTAGGATAATTCCTCTCATATTCTTTGAGTTGTCGTGAGGCATAGGCTATGACTTTCCCATGTTGCATGAGAACACATCCTAGCCCTCTGCCTGAAGCATGGCTGTAGATGACAAATCCCTTTGAACCAGATGGTATTGTCAGAACATGTGCCGAAATAAGTCTCCTCTTGAGTTCTTGAAAACTCTTCTCACATTTCTCGCTCCAAAATTTTTTTGTATCTTTTCGAGTCAGCTGAGTTAATGGAGTAGCGATTCGAGAAAACCCTTCTACGAATCTCCGATAATAACCAGCTAAGCCGAGAAAGCTATGCACTTTATTTTCAATTTTCGATAAGGTTTAACAGAACTTTATATGCAACCATCATAACTTACATGCACGGGGGGTGATCAACCCGTTATGCCCTGTATTGATCAATACTACATACCAGAACGATATTCTCGTTCATCATATTCGCCTAAGGCGCACAAAAATTTTCCCATGTTCAGGATGTTCATACTTAGTCAGGAATCCAAACCAACAATTCGGTTGGATATCAATAAGGTTCTATCATATTCAAAGATATTTTAAATATGTGTCTAGCTAAAACAAATAGCTTAGACGACTTTCAATTAAGATATACATATTGGAAATCAATAAGTATGTATCACCATGTTCAATAATTATCCAAGTTAGGACACTTGTATAATCAATCTTAGGAATTTATGAACATAATTGATATACCTGAATCTAATAGTAATACTGTACTGATAAACAATGTATGAATAAAGTTCGAGAACTTGCATGAATACGAATATTTAGATACATAATCAATAACAATAGAGTTAATAATCTGGCACAACGATAATATAATTCTGAAACTTTCTTACTCATGTCCATTGCATAAAGTAAATACAAAGTTTAGGATACTTGCACAATGTAAAGTATGGTTCGAATACTTGTCTGGTGTGACGCCCCCAAAATAGGTATACATTACCCATCTTGAGTCACCAAAATAGGTATACCAAAATAGGTATAGCACCTTCTTGCACTTTCTTCTTCATACGCATCAGCTCCAGGTTTGTAGCTTGAACAGCTTTAACTTTATCGATTAAAGTCGATTCTACTAGTATATTTAACATCATTACATGGGTCCCTAGAGTCTTTATCTCTCTCTCCATCCTTTGTAAGTCATACCAAAAGGAACTTTGCGTTGACAATATCGCACTCGTACCCACATATGATCTTCTACTCAACGTGTCAGCTACTACGTTCATTTTTCTAGGATGATATTTAATGGTATGATCGTAATCTTTCAACAGCTCGAGCCAACGTCGTTGTCTCATGTTGAGTTCTTTTTGGGTGAAGAAATATTTGAGGCTTTTATGATCCGTGTAGATCTCCACTTTCTCCCCATATAGGTAATGCCTCCATATTTTAAATGTGAAAACGATAGCTGCCAACTCTAGATCATGAGTAGGATAATTCCTCTCATATTCTTTGAGTTGTCGTGAGGCATAGGCTATGACTTTCCCATGTTGCATGAGAACACATCCTAGCCCTCTGCCTGAAGCATGGCTGTAGATGACAAATCCCTTTGAACCAGATGGTATTGTCAGAACATGTGCCGAAATAAGTCTCCTCTTGAGTTCTTGAAAACTCTTCTCACATTTCTCGCTCCAAAATTTTTTTGTATCTTTTCGAGTCAGCTGAGTTAATGGAGTAGCGATTCGAGAAAACCCTTCTACGAATCTCCGATAATAACCAGCTAAGCCGAGAAAGCTATGCACTTTATTTTCAATTTTCGATAAGGTTTAACAGAACTTTATATGCAACCATCATAACTTACATGCACGGGGGGTGATCAACCCGTTATGCCCTGTATTGATCAATACTACATACCAGAACGATATTCTCGTTCATCATATTCGCCTAAGGCGCACAAAAATTTTCCCATGTTCAGGATGTTCATACTTAGTCAGGAATCCAAACCAACAATTCGGTTGGATATCAATAAGGTTCTATCATATTCAAAGATATTTTAAATATGTGTCTAGCTGAAACAAATAGCTTAGACGACTTTCAATTAAGATATACATATTGGAAATCAATAAGTATGTATCACCATGTTCAATAATTATCCAAGTTAGGACACTTGTATAATCAATCTTAGGAATTTATGAACATAATTGATATACCTGAATCTAATAGTAATACTGTACTGATAAACAATGTATGAATAAAGTTCGAGAACTTGCATGAATACGAATATTTAGATACATAATCAATAACAATAGAGTTAATAATCTGGCACAACGATAATATAATTCTGAAACTTTCTTACTCATGTCCATTGCATAAAGTAAATACAAAGTTTAGGATACTTGCACAATGTAAAGTATGGTTCGAATACTTGTCTGGTGTGACGCCCCCAAAATAGGTATACATTACCCATCTTGAGTCACCAAATACATGGTAAAAAATTCAAATACAACTTAATTATACAATAGTCGTGTAAAATACGACAAAACATAATCTAAGAGTTTTAATAAGAATATTGTCATCTAGACAATATCCACACTCAATGGAGTCCTCATTGAATTTATTGTCACAATATTTTATAGAATAGTGAGGACTACTAAAACAACCATCTGGACCATCAATCCTTTCCTCGACTCATCCCAACTATATTCTCATTTCCTGAAGAGAACAGTGAAAGAAAGGGTGAGCTCAACTAGCCCAGTAAGAAATATTATGACTAAGATAATGCAGAATAAATTATCCTTAGCCTTCAACAGTATAACAACTGATAGAATATAATAGAAAACAAGTTTTAGATCAACAATTGCAGCGGAATAAGAAATCCATTAGAAGAGTCAAGTAGGGTATAAAATCTACTATCTTCTATGATTTAAAAAGTTTTTCATCAGCTTTATCGCTAAGACTCAGCTTAATAAATAAAATTAAATCATCCCTGCATCACGACCAATGATATTCATGTAATAATCATTGGTCATGATTATACCGAATAATCCCTAGTCATAATCATACCAACAACTGTCCATCAATGAACTACAGGCCAATGAGGACTTTCACCACATCATTCGTCATATTACGGTCATGATTATACCGAATAATCCCTGGTCATAATCATACCAAGTCCATCTATGCACGTAAGCCAGAGATAACTTTCATCACAATATAAGCATGGGGATGATGACAATGACATAATAATTCAATAAAACAAGTTCAAGATAAATTTTAAAGATTTATAATATTATTTATCCAGAAATCAATAACGTCCAAATTGTCAACATGATACTGCTTTGTGGAGTAAAATTCAAGAATGCTCAAAAGAATATTTCCATGAAAAGATATTGGATGAAGTGCAAATATCCAGAATATTCTACTAATTTCATGGAGTATAGAAGCCAAAACTTTAACAAACTGAGTATAATACAATATATGAAACTGCAAATGGATTTTTGCCCGCCATGCAGTAATCCACGTAGAGAGATCATTTCCACAATTTAATAAGGAATGAATACGAAGGATCATTCACCATGCATGAGGTAATCCACATAGACAGATTATTCCAACAGAATAATAAAGAATGGAATAACAGAAGAATTCACCAGGTGTGCGTAATCCGCACAGACAGGTTATTCCAACAGAATGATAAAGAATGGAATAACAGAAGAATTCACCTTGCATGCGATAGACCGCACAGACAGGTTATTCCAACAGAATAATAAAGAATGGAATAACAACAGAATTCACCAGGCATGCAATAGACCGCACAGAAAGGTTATTTCAACAAAATAATAAAGAATGGAATAACAGAAGAATTTCACCATGTATGCGGTACTTCGCATAGACAGGTTATTCCAACATAATAATAAAGAATGGAATAACAACCCTTACGAGTATTGAAAGAAAATAACTCTCTTCATGGATATGAAAGAAATAATACCCCTTACATTAGAAGAAACTGGATACTGGAATAGTGAGGTAGCAGACTTCTCTTCTTCTTTCTCTCTATAATTTCTCTTTATAATAAATGCTCTTGTGAGACTTAGTGAATTGGTGAGAATGAAAGAAGAATGAGCTTCTATTTATAGGAAAATATAGTTTCGTTAATTGCATGTTTTGGGGCTCAAAATATTACAGTATAATACCTTCCGCTTTTTTTCATTTTTAATTTAGTACTGCAAGTATTATCAAACTTGCACCACCTCACCTAATAGTAAATAATGTGAATTAATAGTTCATTCATGTGACTTAATAGTATAATCATGTGAAAAAACTAATTACAGTATAGTACCTTCATCTATACCTCCATTTTTAATTTAGTCATGCAAGTATTATAAATCTTGCATCAACTCCCCTAATAGTAAATCATGTGAATTAATAGTACACACATGTGAACACATAGTTATAAGCATGTGAATTAATAGCAATTAATTGCTCATTTATCCGGTGAATTACCCGATTGGTCAATATAACCTCCAGACATTAATTATCATCAAAATAAATGTCGATTTCCACTAACACTAATAATCCCAACACAATGGAAATATCAATTTGATCTTTAATTAATACGAACTTATTCATCATTAATATTATAACTCACAATATTTAACAACCAGGTCATTCCCAGGAAAGAGGGGGCTTTTCGATAAGAATTTCTCCTTATTGGCGCGCAATTAGGTCACCAAACCTCTCCTGGACAGAACTTCCAGACATTGTCAATATTGCAAATAATAATATGAATAACTTTGTCGTCTCAATTATTGATTTAATAATATATAAAATATTATGCAGATGATACTTTGACAATAATTGAATCAATAATATGAGAGATATGATACAGCAATTACTGTAGCAATAATTGAGTATAACTGAGTGACTTCTCACGTAAGTATCAATAATCAATACCGTGTGCTACTATGCAACCACGCGTATTACTGTACTTTTACTACCGGGTAGTTCAACAGTTTTAACGGTAACACTTTCGCCGTTATTTTTATAAAAAGATAATTCTGTCATTTTTCAACTACGGCAATACTTCTGTTGTGGGGTCCACCAATGATTGTGCCGTCGTACAAATATTTCCTGTTAAAACGAATATTCCCCGACCAATAGAATATTATATAACCACTTGCTTACTTTACAAAATTTGTAAATAGTACGCACAACTATAACATTATATCAAATTCACACCATAATATTCAAAAATATATTTCGAGAAAATTATTCATTATTTATAAAAGTTGGGGTCTTACATCTGGTCTGCTACTTACACAACTTAGTTCTATCTTTAATTCAGCGACCTATCATTTATAAGATTGTTCTATTGATTAGAATAACATATCATAACACATAGTACTATTATTTACAGTCAACACATAACCTAATTATGACACCCCCAAATTAGGTATACATCACTCATTATGAGTCGCCAAATACATGGTACATAAATAAATATAACTTCAGTAATACAATTGTCGTGCAAAATACGACAACGCATATACTGTGAGTTTGAATACAACTATTGTATAATAAAAAGTATGCAAACTCAAAAGGAGTCCTCATTATAATTATTGATAAACTATTTTAAAAAATAGTGAGGACTACTAATAAAACTATCCTGAACCATCACTCCATACCCCGACTAGTTCCTGCTATGTTCACACCTCCTGAGAAGAAAAATGGAACAAAAAGGAAAATGGTGAGCTCAACTAGCCCAGTAAAGAATACTATGACTAAGATAATATACAATAATTTATCATTAGTCTTCAACATGGAAAAATCTGATAAAATATAATAGACAACAAGTTTTAGATCAACAACTGCAGCGGAAACAACAATCCATTAGAAGAGTCAAGTAGAGAAAGAATTCCACTATCTTCTAAGATTTAAAAGTCCATCATCAATATGTTATCCCTGTAAAATCAGTCAATATACATCTTGAATCAAATATTCATCTTTGCACTACAGGCTAAAGATATTCATTTGTATCACCAGTTGGTCATGTTCATCACAACACATGTTCATCTCTGCACTACGGGCCAAAGATATTCATTAGGTAATCATTCATCTTTTCACTACAGGCCAAAGATATTCAGTAATATCATAATTTAGGACTGAGGATGATGAAAAATATTTTAAAGAAAAGAATCCAGTGAAACAAAATAACAAATGTGTCGGCCCCAAAATCAGTATACATCACCTATTCTGAGTGGCCAAATACATGGTACAAAATTCAAATATAACTTAATTATACAACATTCGTGTAAAATACGACTAAACATATGCTATGAGTTTTAATACAAATATTGTTATCTAGACAATATACAAACTCAATGGGGTCCTCATTAAATTTATTATCACACTATTTCATAGAATAGTGAGGACTACTAATGCTATTATCTAGACCATCACTCTGTTCCCCAACTAGTCCCTGCTACGTTCTCATTTCCTGAAAAGAACAATGAAAGCAAAAGGGTGAGCTCAACTAGCCCAGTAAGAAATATTATGACTAAGATAATGCAGAATAAATTATCATTAGCCTTTAACAGTGTTAAACTGATAAAATATAACAAACATCAAGTTTAACTGCAGCGGAACAAGCAATCCATTAGAAGAGTCAAGTAGAGAATAAAATCTACTATCTTCTATGATTTAAAAGATTTTTCATGACTTTTATCGCTGAGACTCAGCTTAATAAATAATCCACATCATCCCTGCACTACGGCCAAGGATATTCATTAGTATAACAACCACAAATTATCCATGCACCACAGCCAAGGATATTCGTGTATTTATCAATGGTCATGATCATGCCAACAACTGTCCATCAATGCACTACGGGTCAATGAGAACTTTTTCCACATCATTTGTAACATAATCATACCAAGTCCATCTATGCACTACAGGCCACAAATGAATTTCAACATAATATAAAGATGAAGATGATGACAATGATATAAGAATTAAAAAAACAAGTTCAAGAATTAATTTATCCAGAAACTAATAATGTGCAAATTGTCAACATGACACTTCTTTGTAGAGTAACACTCAAGAATGCTCAAAAGAATATTTCCATAAAAAGATATTGGATGAAGCGCAAATATCAAGGATATTTCACTAATTTCATGGAGTATATAAGTCAAAACTTTAACCAACTGAGTATAATAAAGAATGGAATAACAAAAGAAATCACCAGGCATGTGATAGACCGCACTGACAGGTTACTCCAACAGAATAATAAATCATGAAACTAGGTCATGTGTAAACGCACCGATAGGATATTCCAACAGAATAATAAATAATGGAACCAGGTCATGCGTAAACATACAGACATGATGTTCCAACAAAATAATAAACAACGGAACCAGGTCATGCGTAAACGCACAGACAGGATGTTCCAACAGAATAATAAATAATGGAATAACAGAAGAATTTCACCAAGTATAGGGTATCCCGCGTATACAGGTTATTCCAACAGAATAATAAAGAACGGAATAATAAAAGAATTTCACCAATAAGAAAGAAGGAATACCCCTAACGAGTACAACAAATAATATCCCTTACCGTAAAAGAAGAGTATTGTGACTGGTAGGGCGAGGATATATTCAAAGAAAAATTGCACTACGCTCAAAGCTTTCTTAAACTCTAAAAAAATACGCTCAAGATTATAGAAGAAGAACTCTCTCTATAGTTTCTCTCTCTAGAGTTTCAGTGAATTCGTAAGAAATAATGATGGAATGCGCTTCTATTTATAAAAGAATGGACTGCATAGTAACTAATTCGTGAACGGTCCAGATTGATTTACTTTAAACGGACGGTCCAGATTGGTTTACAATAAAATATAATATATTCTATTTATAATCTAATAAAATTAATAACTTTATAAAAGTATTCTGTTTTATTTAAAAAAAATTAACTATGCAAACACTATGCATAAAATATAATATATTCTAATTATTGTCTAATAAAACAGATAACTTTATAAAAGTATTCTATTTTATATAAAAAAATTCTGTTTTATTACATTAATAATACTAATAAAATAAAACTCATCATCATTATTATAATTCACAATATTAATCGATCAAATCGTTCTCAGGAAAGAGGGGGTTTTCCAATAAGGATTTCTCCCCATTTGCGAGCAATTAGGTGACCAAACCTCTCCTTGACAGAACTTCTAGACATCGTTAATATTGTAAATAATAATATTCATAACTTTGTAATCTCAATTATTGATTATAAAATATTGACAATAATTAAATCAAATAACACGAGATACTATGCAGCAATTATTGTAACAATAATTGAACAAAACTGAGTGACTTCTCCTGTAAGCATCAATAATCAATACCGTGTGCTACTATGCAACTACGCATATTACTGTACTTTTAGCACCGGGTGTTTCAACAGTTAACGGTAAAACTTCCGCCGTTATTTTCATAAAGTATTTTTGTCGTTTTCTCAATCCGACAATAATTCTGTTGTGGGGTCAACCAATGATTGTGTCGTTGTACGAATATTCCCTGTTAAAACGAATATTCCCCGACCAATTGAATATTATATAACAACTTGCGTACTTTACAAAATTTATAAATATTACCCACAACTATAACATTATATCAAATTCATTCCATAATATTCAAAAATGATATTTATAGGAAATTCATCTTTATTCATAAAAGTTGGGGTCTTAAAACCTCCCTTTCTTATGAAATTTTGCCCTCGAAATTAGGGTACGTACCTGGTATGTCGAAGAGGTAAGGATATCTTGATTTCATTTCAGATTCTAACTCCCAAGTCATTTCCTCAACATCGTGGTTTCTCCACAAAACTTTGACTTGAGGTATAACCTTGGAGCGTAGAATATGCTCCTTCTTATCCAAGATTTGAACAGGAACCTCTTCATACGTCAAATTTTCCGCTATTTCATCCGATTCTAACTCAATAATGTGGTTCGGGTCTTCCACATATTTATATAACATGGATATGTGAAAAACGTTATGAACACGAGACATACTTAGCGGTAAAGCGAGTCTATAGGCCACAGTTCCTACTCGATCGAGGATTAAAAATGGGCCGATGAATCGAGGATTGAGTTTTCCTCTTTCCAAATCTCGTAACTCCTTTCCATGGAGTAACACGTAACAACACATGATCTCCTATATCAAAGTCTACATCCTTTCGATGAAAATCAGCATAACTCTTTTATCGATCTTGTGAGGTTTTTATACGTTGTCGGATCGTTTGAATCTTTTCCGTAGTCATACGTACCAACTCCGGTCCCAACAACGTTGCTTCACCCACCTCATCCCAGCATACTAGAGAACGACACTTTCTTCCATACAACGCCTCAAATGGAGTCATGCCAATACTTGCTTGATAACTATTGTTGTAGGAAAACTCCACCAATGGTAAGAACTTATCCCAACTTCCCTTGAAGTCAAGGACACAGAGTCTTAATAAATCTTTAAGAGTTTGAATAGTCCTCTCCGGCTGTCCGTCCGTTTGAGGATGATATGCTGAGCTAAATCGTAAATCTATGCATATAGATTTCTGCAAACTAACCCAAAATCGTGATGTGAATCTTAGGTCTCGATCAGAAACTATGGATACTGGCATACCATGCAGTCTTACAATCTCATGTATGTACATACGAACAAGATGTTCAAGTGTATAAGTTTCTCGTATCGGTAAGAAATGAGCAGACTTGGTCAATCTATAAACAATTATCCAAATCACATCTATACCTTGAGAAACCTTAGGAAGACCGATAACGAAATCCATGGTAATGTGCTCCCACTTCCATTCTGGAATTTCAAGTTGTTGCAATGGACCTTTTGGTACTTGATGCTCTGCTTTAACTCGTTGACAAGTTAGACACCTTGAGATAAACAGCGCTATCTCTGTCTTCATATTGCTCCACCAAAATGTATGACGAATATCATGATACATTTTTTACTCCCAGGATGGATTGCAAACGGTGTGTTGTGTGCCTCCATCATGATTTTATACTTTAAATCAGGGTCATTAGGAACACAAAGTCTGGAGTTGACTCGAAGTATTCCTTATTCATGGATTCTTGCTTCCGGCATAGCACCTTCTTGCACTTTCTTCCTCATACGCATCAGCTCTAGGTCTGTAGCTTGAGCAGCTTTAACTTTATCAATTAAAGTCGGTTCTACTCGTATATTCGCCATCATTACATGGGTCCCTAGAGTCTTTAACTTTTCTCCATCCTTTGCAAGTAACACAAAATTGGCCTTTGTATTGACAATATCGCACTCGTACTTGCATATAATCTTCTACTTAATGTGTCAGCTACCACGTTCGCTTTTACAGGATGGTATTGGATGGTATGATCATAATCTTTCAACAGTTCAAGCCAACGTCGTTATCACATGTTGAGTTCCTTTTGAGTGAAGAAATATTTGAGGCTTTTATGATCCGTAAAGATCTTCAACTTCTCCCCATACAAGCAATGCCTCCAAATTTTAAATGCAAAGACAACAGCTGCTAACTCTAGGTCATGAGTAGGATAATTCCTCTCATATTCTTTCAGTTTTCTTGAGGCATAGGCTATGACTTTCCAATGTTTCATGAGAACACATCCCAACCCTTTGCCTGAAGCATCACTGTAGATGACAAATCCCTCCGAGCCAGATGGTATTGTCAGGACAGGTGCTGAAATGAGTCTCCTCTTGAGTTCTTGAAAACTTTTCTCACATTCTTTGCTCCAACCGAACTTTGTATCTTTCCGAGTCAGATGAGCTAATGGAGTAGCCATTCGAGAAAATCCTTCCACAAATCTTCGATAATAACCACCTAAGTAGAGCAAGATACGTACTTTGGTCACTGATTTAGGTTGCTCCCAACTTTGAATTGCTTTAATCTTTGTCGGGTCAACAGACATGACTTGATACTATGTGCCCAATGAATGTTACTTCCTCAAGCCAGAACTCATATTTCTTCAACTTGGCATAAAGATTGTATTCACGAAGCTTTTGGAGTGTCAGCCTCTAGTGTTGCTCATGATCTTCACAGCTTTTGGAATAAATAAGGATGTCATCAATAAAGACAACCACAAAGTGATCCAAATATTCCTTGAATACTCAGTTCATCATATCCATGAAGGCAGCAGGAGCATTAGTCAATCCAAATGACATGACTAGGAATTCTAATGCCCGTACCGATTCTGAAAATCATTTTTGGAATGTCATCGGTTCTAATCTTCATTTGGTGATATCCGAAATGAAGATCAATCTTTGAAAAGAATTTGGCTCCTTGCAACTGGTCAAACATGTCAACAATACGTGGCAATGGGTACCAATTTTTGATGGTGACATGATTCAACTCCCGATAATCAATACAAAGTCGCATACTCCCATCTTTCTTCTTCACAAACAGAACAGGAGCACCCCAAGGAGACGTACTAGGATGAATGAAACCAATGTCTAACAATTCTTGCAATTGGGTCTTTAACTCCTGAAGTTCAATAGGAGCCATTAGAAAGAGGGGGTTTTCCAATAAGGATTTCTCCCCATTGGCGCGCAATTAGGTGACCAAACATCTCCTTGACAGAACTTCTAGACATCGTTAATATTGTAAATAATAATATTAATAACTTTGTAATCAATATTATTGATTATAAAATATTGACAATAATTGAATCAAATAACGCGAGATACTATGCAGCAATTACTGTAACAATAATTGAACAAAACTGAGTGACTTCTCCTGTAAGCATCAATAATCAATACCGTGTGCTACTGTACAACTACGCATATTACTGTACTTTTAGCACCGGGTGTTTCAACAGTTAACGGTAAAACTTCCGCCGTTATTTTCATAAAGTATTTTTGTCGTTTTCTCAATCCGACAATAATTCCGTTGTGGGGTCAACCAATGATTGTGTCATTGTACGAATATTCCATGTTAAAACGAATATTCCCGACCAATCGAATATTATATAACAACTTGCGTACTTTACAAAATTTATAAATATTACCCACAACTATTACATTATATCAAATTCATTACATAATATTCAAAAATGATATTTATAGAAAATTCTTCTTTATTCATAAAAGTTGGGGTCTTACAACAAATATTAGAGATTCGTATTACAGTTTATTCAAGATCAATAATACTTCATAATAACCAATTTTGAAGTAAAATTCAAGAATAAAGATCAAAACATGGATACAATCAAAGATAGTAACCATAATAGACATCTTAGACAAAAAGGAGAAAATTTCATTTTTCGGCGAATAATGCCGTATTCGTGAATAGTTTCATATACGTGAATAGTGTCGTATACGTGAAAAGTAACCCCGACACAAAAAGTTCCAAATTTGATAAAAAGTTCAGACCAATATTTTGGCATAATGATATTGAAAGAAATAATATCATTTACGAAGAAAATAACAACCCTTACCTCAAAATAACAGTACTTCTGATCGGAATATCGGAGTAAGGCTGAAGGAAACTAGCACTGATAAATAGAAACTCACAAAGTATCTCAATACTCACAAAATACGCTCGATAATATAGAGAGAGAGAGAAAGAGAGAAAGCTTATGTTTTTGGTGTGATTTTCAATTCTAACTTAGCCCTCTATTTATAGGAAAATGTTAGCACGCTGAAGCAGACTTGACCTGCTACCTGATGGCTTTACCTACTACTATTGTCACCCACCACATTTGAAATTCAATTTGAGCACATTTCTCACCAACCAAAAGTGGGGCCCACCAATTCTACAATTTTCCACCAAAACGATAAATTCTGAAACTTTAACAATTTCTGAACCAGTCACATCTTAAAATTCATAACAAATCATACGCTCATTTTTAACTGTTTAAAATTTGTGGACATATATTTAACTTATATATATATAACATATTCAAAAATCACAACGATCCAACGCCTGGATTAAAAATTATAACTCACGCAATAGAGCTTTAAGAACACCGATTTGATTTTTTAATACCTCCAATGCGACAAAATACTGATAAAACACCTCAACATTAATTCCTTCATTTATAACCACATAAATAAATCCATCATTTATATCCACATCAAATAAATATTTCCTTATCATATAAATCAATAATTAATTATTCACAAATAATATTATAGAATCACAATTATGACAATCATGTCGTTCCCAGGAAAGAGGGGGCTATCCAATAAGGATTTCTCCTTACTGGCACGCAATTAGGTGACCAAACCTCTCATTGACAGAACTTTCTAGACATTGCCAATAATGTTATCTAATAATAATATTCAAATAATATGAATTATTGATCTGATAATGGGAAATATTGTGCAGTAACAATTATTGAAATAACAATAATATAAAATATCAACGCAGCAATTATTGAATCAATAAAATAAAATATTAAATAGTAATTACTGTAACAATTATTGAGTAGTGCCTTCTTACTTAAGAATCAATAATTCAAAAATACTGTGCAAACCCGTGTGCTACTGTGCAACCACGCGTATTACTGCATTTTAGCCACCAGATAATCCAACAGTGTTAACGGTAACAATTACATTGTTATTTATAAAAACTCAAACTTTATCATTTTCTTCATCCGACAGTTATTCTGTTATGGGGCCCACAAATGGATGCGCCTTCGTACGAATATTCCCTGACAGAAAGAATATTTCACGACCAAACGAATATTCTCCGACAACAATGAATATTTTATAACCACTTGCTTATTTTGAAAAATTTACGCATTTCACCCATAACCAAAGAATTATATCCAATTAACACCTTATTATTCACAATAATAATTAGAGGAAATATGATTTTATTTATAATAAGTTGGGGTCTTACAACCTCCCCTCCTTATGAAATTTTATCCTCAAAATTGACGTACGTACCTGGTGTTTCGAAAGGGTGAGGATACCTCACTTTCATTTTTGATTCCAACTCCCACGTCATTTCTTCAATAGCATGATTTCTCCACAAAATCTTAACTTGTGGTATAACCTTCGTGCGTTGGACATGCTCTTTCCTATCCAAGATCTTAACAGGTACCTCCTCGTACGTTAAATCTTCGGCTATTTCGTCTGGTTCTAACTCAATAATGTGGTTCGGGTTTTTCACATATTTACGAAGCATAGATATGTGAAAAACATTATGAACACGAGACATGTTTGGAGTTAATGTGAGTCTATAGGCAACATTTCCTATTCGGTCAAAAATCTTAAATGGACCAACAAATCCTGGATTGAGCTTTCCTTTCTTCCCAAATCTTGTAACTCCCTTCCATGGTGAAACACGTAACAATACATGATCCCCAATATTAAATTCCACGTCCTTTCGATGAAGATCCGCATAACTCTTTTGTCGATCCTGTGCCATTTGTATACGTTATCGGATCATTTGGATCTTCTCTGTAGTCATTCGTACCAATTATGGTCCTAGCAATGTTACTTCTCCCACCTCATCCCAACATACTGAAGAGCGATACTTTCGTCCATACAATGCTTCAAATGGAGCCACACCTATACTTGCCTGATAACTGTTGTCGTAAGAGAATTCCACCAATGGTAGGTACTTATCCCAACTCCCTTTGAAATCTAGGACATATAGTCTTAATAGATCTTCAAGAGTTTGAATAGTCCTCTCTGATTGTCCGTCTGTTTGAGGATGGTATGCCGAACTGAATCGTAAATTCGTGCCCATAGCTTTCTGCAAGCTAACCCAAAATTATGAAGTGAATCTTGGGTCACGATCCTAAACTATGGATACTGGCATGCTATGCAATCTCACAATCTCATTCACATATATATGAGCAAGACGTTCAAGGGAATAAGTCTCCCGTATAGGCAAGAAATGGGCAGACTTGGTTAATCTATCAACAATAACCCAAATCATATATATGCCTTGAGAAACCTTGGGAAGACCCGTAACAAAATCCATAGTAATGTGTTCCCACTTCCATTTCGGAATATCAAGTGGTTGCAATGGACCCTTTGGCACTTGATGCTCTGCCTTTACACGTTGACAAGTTAAACACCTCGAGATAAACTCCGCGATCTCTCTTTTCATATTACTCCACCAAAATGTATGTCGAAGATCATGATACATTTTGGTACTCCCATGATGGATTGAAAATGGTGTGTTGTGTGCCTCCATCATGATTCAATGCTTCAAGTCAGAATCTTTAGGAACACGAAGTCTGGAGTTGACTCGAAGTATTCCTTCTTCATCAATTCTTGCTTCTGAAATAGCACCTTCTTGCACTTTCTTCTTCATACGCATTAGCTCCATGTCCGTAGCTTGAGCAGCTTTAACTTTATCGATTAAAGTTGGTTCTACTCGTATGTTTGATTTCATCACGTGGTTACTTGGAGCCTTTACCTTTATTTCCATCCTTTGCAAGTCATACAAAATGGACCTTTGTGTTAACAACATTGCACTCATACTCGCATATGATCTTCTACTCAAAGCATCAGCAACCACGTTTGATTTTCAAGGATGATATTGGATGGTGTGATCGTAATCTTTTAACAGCTCGAGCCAACGTTGTTGCCGCATGTTGAGTTCTTTTTGGGTGAAGAAATATTTGAGGCTTTTATGATCTGTATAGATCTCTACTTTCTCCCCAAACACGTACTGTCTCCAGATCTTTAATATGAAAATTACTGCTGCCAACTCCAAATCATGAGTATGATAATTCCTCTCATATTCTTTGAGTTGTCGCGAGACATAGGCTATTACTTTTTCATGTTGCATGAGAACACATCATAACCCTTTGCCTAAAGCATCGCTGTAGATAACAAATCCATCCGAACCAGATGGTATTGTCAGAACAAGTGCCGAAATGAGTCTTCTCTTGAGTTCTTGAAAACTCTTCTCACAATCCTCGCTCCAACCGAATTTTGTATCTTTACGAGTCAGCTGAGTTAACGGAGTAGAGATTCAGGAAAATCCTTCCATGAATCTCCGATAGTAACCAGCTAAGCCCAGAAAGCTACGTACTTTGGTCACCGACTTCGGTTGCTCCCAACTTTGTATGCCTTCAATCTTCGTCGGGTCAACAGATACTCCATGTTTTGACACCACGTGCCCAAGGAATGCTACTTCCTCAAGCCAGAACTCGCATTTCTTCAGCTTGGCATATAGCTTGTTATCACGAAACCTTTACATTACCAGCTTCAAATGGCGCTCATGATCTTCACGGCTTTTGGAATAGATGAGGATGTCATCAATAAAGACAACAACGAACTGATCCAAATATTCTTTGAATACACGGTTCATCATATATCCATGAAAGAAGCAAGAGCATTAGTTAATCCAAAAGACATGACGAAGAATTCATAATGCTCGTACCGAGTTCTGAAGGCAGTCTTTGGAATATCCTCAGTTTTAATCTTCAGCTGATGATATCCAGAATGAAGATTTATCTTTGAAAAGAATTATGCTCCTTGCAACTAGTCGAACAAGTCATCTATGCAAGGTAGCGGATACCTATTCTTGATAGTGACATGGTTCAATTCTTGGTAGTCAATACAAAGTCGCATACTCCCGTCTTTCTTCTTTACAAATAACATAGGAGAACCCCAAGGAGATGTACTAGGACGAATGAAATTGATGTCTAACAACTCCTGTAATTGGACCTTTAACTCCTGAAGTTCAATAGGATCCATTCGATATGGGGTTTTAGAAATGGGCTTTGTACCAGGCTCAAGGTCAATAAAGAATTCAACTTCACGTTCTGAGGGTAGACAGGGAAGTTCTTCAGGAAATACGTCAGGAAATTCACTAACAATAGAAATATTATTCAAATCTGACGTGTTTTTGTTCAAGTACGTGACATGGGCTAAGAAAGCTTGACATCCATTTTTCAATAAATGAATAGCTTTATGGCTTGATATGACAGTGATTGACTTTAATGGTTTGGTTGTTTGAATTCGTATAACATGTTTGTTAGAAATATTAAAACTAACAACCTTATGAAAATTATCAATTTTATCATGATTCGTGGTTAACCAATCAATTCCTAAAATCACATCAAATGCAAGAATTTTTAACGAAATAATATCGGCAGATAATGCGATGGTACCAAATTGAATCAAGCAAGATTTATAAACAGTAGATGTAATGAAAGTTTCTCCTAACGGAGTCTTAACAGAAAAGTCAATGTCTAACTTCTCCGAAATCAAGTTTAAACGTTAAAGCACAAGTAGGAGAGATAAAAGAATGGGTAGAACTGGTATCTAGTAAGGTATAAACTTCGCAAGAATTTATGATAAGCTTACCCGTGATCACCTCGTTCGGGTTCCTTGCGTTTTGGGCAGTCACGACAAATGCCCTTCCTGGAACCACCGACTTTGACTTGTCTAGAATAGCCTTTGGAGTCACCATCCCCGTTGAACTTGATTGCGTAACTAGACAATCTCTAGCTATATGACCTTCCTTTCCACAGTTATAACATACCTTGGATTGTTGTGGGCAGTTTCGGCTGATGTGTCCCTCTTTACCGCATTTGTAACAAACGATCAGTGTTCGTTCTCCCCTAAAATAGTTGATGTTTGTGCTAACGTCTTCATGTTATCATTGTTGTACCTTCTCTTCTTGAAATCTCCTCCTGACTCACTTCTTCTATTTTCACGGCCACGATTACCACCAGAGTGGTTACCGCTTTTGTCTGAATATTTTCCGCCCTGCTGGTTGTCATTGCTCCGATGACCGCTGCCACCGGTATGACCTTGGTTGTGGTCCCTCGGTTGAACATACTCATTATCTCGCTCTAATAATTGAGCCATGTTTACAACATCTGAATATAAAGAAAATTTTTGAGAGATAAGATATTGCCGAATCTCGGGTTTTAGACCTCTCAGAAACATCCGTGCCATTCATTCCTTATTTTCTACCAAATGAGGTGCAAGCCTGGATAACTCAGCGAACTTCGCCTCATACTGGGACACCGTCATGTTGTTTTGTTCCAGTCTGATAAACTTTATCTCCTTCATATGACGAATACTTTCAGAAAAGTACTTGTCATTGAATAGTTTCTGAAACGTATCCCAATATATGTTGAGTGCGGCAGGCTGGGTACGTTTCACAGACTCCCGCCAGTAGTCTGCCTCACCGCGAACCATAAAGGTGGCGAATGGAACCTTCTGTTCCTCTGTGCATCCCAAGACATCGAATATCTTGGTAATTTGTTTATCCCACATTTTCGCCTTTATCGGATCCGGCTTTCCAATAAATTATGGTGGTCCCAATTCTTTGAACTACTTGGCTGTGACAAGTCGCGCATTGCTATCATTTCCACCTGTATTTTGTGCACGAGTCTCCCTCGTCTGATTTTGCATGAATTGCAAAAAGCTTCTAAACATCCCATCATTCATCATTTATTCGGTAGTGTTGTTTACAGGAGGAATATTGCCTTCCTGTTGCTCGTTCCCCTGGGTGGTGATTAAAGGTGTCTCCACTGTCTCATTCATTCCATCGTTAATATTTCCCGCTGTCTTTCTTAAATACTGCCATAAAACAAGGGTTAATTAATAAATTAACATATCACATATTAACCATATGTTCTGACTTACCAACCAAATAATAATTAAGGTCATACTAGTGAAGGAATTTCCCGACTCTCCCCTCCTAGTTCTTGTCTCACATCTCAGCTAGTGATCATATCCCTAAGCTTTGATACAAACTGTGACGCCGCCAAAATAGGTATACATCACCCATTCTGAGTCGCCAAATACATGTTACATAAACAAATATAACTTCAGTAATACAATTGTCGTGCAAAATACGACAACACATATACTGTGAGTTTGAATACAATTATTGTCTAATAGAGAGAATACAAACTCAAAAGGAGTCCTCATTATAATTATTGATACACTATTTTACAAAATAGTGAGGACTACTAATACAACTATCCTGAACCATCACTCTATACCCCAGCTAGTTCCTGCTATGTTCTCACCTCCTGAGAAGAAAAATGAAACAAAAAGGAAAAGGGTGAGCTCAACTAGCCCAATAAAGAATATTATGACTAAGATAATATACAACAAATTATCAATAGTCTTCAACAGGGAAAAATCAGATAAAATATAATAGACAACAAGTTTTAGATCAACAACTACAGCGGAAACATCAATCCATTAGAAGAGTCAAGTAGAGAAAGAATTCTAATATCTTCTAAGATTTAAAAGTCCATCATCAATATTTTATCCCTGTAACGTCAATCAATATACATCTTGAATCAAATATTCATCTTTACACTACAGGCCAAAGATATTCATTTGTATCACTAGTTGGTCATGTTCATCTCAACACATGTTCATCTTTGCGCTACGGGCCAAAGATATTCATTAGGTAATCATTCATCTTTGCACTACAGGCCAAAGATATTCATTAATATCATCATTTAGGACAGAGGATGATGAAAAATATCTTAAAGAAAATGAATCCATTGAAACAAAAGGACAAATATTAGGGATTCGTATTACAGTTTATCCAAGTTCAATAATACTCCATAATAACTAAATTTGAAGCAGAATTCAAAAATAAAGATCAAAACATGGATACAATCAAAGATAGTAACCATAATAGACATCTTACACAAAAAGGAGAAAATTTCATTTTTCGGTGAATAATGCCATATTCGTGAATAGTTTCATATACGTGAATAGTGTCGTATACGTGAATAGTAATCCCGACACAAAAAGTTCCAAATTTGATAAAAAATTCAAACCAATATTTTGGCATAATGATATCGAAAGAAATAATATCATTTACGAAGAAAATAACATGCATTACCTCAAAATAACAGTACTTCTGATCGAAATATTGGTATATGGCTGAAGAAAACTTGCACTAATAAATAAAAACTCACAAAGTATCTCAATACTCACAAAATACACTCGATAATATAGAGAGAGAAAGCTTATGTTTCTGGTGTGATTTTCAATTCTAACTTGGCCCTCTATTTATAGGAAAATGTTAGCACGCCGAAGCAGACTTGACTTGCTACCTGATGGCTTTACCTGCTACTATTGCCACCCACCATATTTGACATTCAGTTTGAGCACATTTCTCACCAACCAAAAGTGGGGCCTACCAATTCTAGAATTTCCACCAAAATAATAAATTCTGAAACTTCAACAATTTCTGAACCAGTCACCTCTTAAAAATCATAACAAATCATACACTCATTTTTAATGGTTCAAAATTTGTGGACATATACTCAACTTATATATGTATAACATATTCAAAAATCACAACGATCCAACGGTCGGATTAAAAATTATAACTCACGCAATAGAGCTTTAAGAACACCGATTTGATCTTTTAATATCTCCATTCCGACAAAATACCGATAAAGCACATCAACATTAATTCCTTCATTTATAACCACACAAATAAATCCATCATTTATATTCACATCAAATAAATATTTCCTTATCATATAAATTAATAATTAGTTATTCATAAATAATATTACAAAATCACAATTATGATAACCAGGCCGTTCCCAGGAAAGAGGTGGCTTTCCAATAAGAATTTCTCCTTACTGGCGCACAATTAGGTGACAAAACCTCTCCTTGACATAACTTTATAGACATTGCCATTAATGTTATCTAATAATAGTATTCAAATAATATGAATTATTGATGAAATAATGGAAAATACTATGCAGTGACAATTATTGAAATAACAATAATATAAAATATCAACGCATCAATTATTGAATCAATAAAATAAAATATTAAACAGTAATTACTGTAACAATTATTGAGTAGTGCCTTCTTACGTAAGAATCAATAATTCAAAAATACTGTGCAAAACTGTGTGCTACTGTGCAACCACACGTATTACTGTATTTTATCCACCAGGTAATTCAACAGTGTTAACGGTAACAATTAAGCCATTATTTATAAAAACTCAAACTTTATCGTTTTCTTCATCCGACAGTTATTCTGTTATGGGGCCCACAAATGGCTGCGCCGTCGTACGAATATTCCCCGATAGAACGAATATTTCACGACCAATCGAATATTCTCCGACAACAATGAATATTTTATAACCACTTGCTTAATTTGCAAAATTTGTACATTTCACCCATAACCAAAGGATTATATCCAATTAACACCTTATTATTCACAATAATAATTAGAGAAAATTCGATTTTATTTATAATAAGTTGGGGTCTTACACTAATCACATTGTCACATAGTTATATCAATCATTGGATCATAAATAGACATTTATATAGTCAAACTATATAGTTTCGGATCAATTTCGGTAACATTTCGGTGTACTGACGGCTTTATCGGGTAATTATCAAGTTTAAAACTCTATCCTGTAGTTCAATATTATCCTGAATATTTTAAATACCAGTCGTATTATTTTTAAATGACATATAATTATTTTTAAATAATTATAATAATTTATCTTGATATTTCAAACTCTAGAATCATTATTAAATGATTTAAATATTTGATAATTCTATTATCATTGATATTAGAATAATATTAAAATATTAATGCAACCATTGTCAGAAAATCAAAGTTATTTATAATAACTCAAAATATTTTTAAAGTATTAATATTACCCTTAAATGATTTTTAAGTAATTACCATTAATATTTAAATATTAAGGTATTATTCACTAAAATATAAAAAGTCAGTTATAATAGCTTAAAATATTTTAAAACCATTTATATCCTTTTTTAAATGATTTTTAAATTAATAAAATCATTTTTAATCTATTTATTTAATATAATTATTAAATAAATCTAATATCATTAATATTAAATAATTAATGAAATTTGCTTTAAACTATTGAAAGTTACATTTAATAACTTAAAATATTTTTAAATACTTTATTATCATTTAAAATGATTTTTAATATAATAAAATCATTTTTAATTTATTTATTTAATGCATTTATTAAATAAATTAAATATCAATAATATAAAAATAATTACTAATATTTATGGAAAATATGCCAAATTATTAAAAGTTAATTTTTATGACTTAAAATAATTTTTAAAACTGATTTTATAATTTTCAGAAATTATTTTCTATTTTTAAATGATTTTTAAAAATTAAAATAACTAAAATAAATAAACCTGTCGCTATAGCCTTTAGCGACAGAATCTGTCGCCTTAGGTGTTCTTAAGGCTCAAGAACAAGTTTAAGCAGTTATCGAGTGACCTGCTTTGACCAGTGATCATTCACTGTGTAATGTGTTTCTGGGTTAACTATCATTCATAGCTTGTAGAACTAATGTAACTCTACATCATCCAACAACAAACATGGCCAAATAGCATAACACAAAAGATATCTAAGCATCCAAAGTGGCTGTCAGAGCTGTTCTTCATTTCCTGGTTACCTAAAAATGAAGAACAGTTCGAGCAGTTACTTTTGGGCTTCCACAACTTTCTGTTCATGTAATGTTTTTGTTATTTAAAAGTTCTAGATTGTAGACAACATGTAAGACAACATATCTATTACATAAAAATAGTATAACAACATTACATCAAGCAAATATACGCCGATCAAAGCATGTCAGAAACCGTGCTCATAGGTTTTCTAGGTTACCCAGAAAATTGTTATCATTCTCAACCATGCTACTTTGACTAGTCACCACATTCTGTCTGTTATTCATTTAGGTAATCTAAAGGCATGATTGTGACGCCCCCAAAATAGGTATACATCACTCATCTTGAGTCGCCAAATACATGGTACAAAATTCAAATACAACTTAATTATACAACAGTCGTGTAAAATACGACAAAACATAATCTAAGAGTTTTAATAAGAATATTGTCATCTAGATAATATCCACACTCAATGGAGTCCTCATTATATTTATTGTCATACTATTTTATAGACTAGTGAGGACTACTAAAACAACCATATGGACCGTCAATCCGTTCCCCGACTCGTCCCAGCTATATTCTCATTTCCTGAAGAGAACAGTGAAAGAAAGTGTGAGCTCAACTAGCCCAGTAAGAAATATTATGACTAAGATAATGCAGAATAATTTATCGTTAGCCTTCAACAGTGTTAAACTGATAAAATATAACAAACATCAAGTTTAACTGCAGCAAAACAAGCAATCCATTAGAAGAGTCAAGTAGAGAATAAAATCTACTATCTTCTATGATTTAAAAGGTTTTTCATCACTTTTATCGCTGAGACTCGGCTTAATAAATAAACCACATCATCCCTGCACTGCGGTCAAGGATATTCATTAGTATCATGACCACAAATTATCCATGCATTACAGGCCAAGGATATTCGTGTATTCATCAATGGTCATGATCATGGCAACAACTGTCCATCAATGCACTACGACCAATGAGGACTTTTACCACATCATTTGTAATATTACGGTCATGATTATACCGAATAATCCTTTGTCATAATCACACCAAGTCCATCTATGCACTACAGGCCACAGATGAGTTTCAATATATTATAAACATGATGATGATGGCAATGATATAAGAATTCAATAAAACAAGTTCAAGGATAAATTTTTAAAGATTTATTATTTAATTTATCCAGAAATCAATAAATTCCAAATTGTCAACATGATACTATTTTGTAGAGTAAAATTCAAGAATTCTCAGAAGAATATTTTCATGAAAAGATATTGGATGAAGTGCAAATATCCAGGATATTCTACTAATTTCATGGATTATAGAAGCCAAAACTTTAACCAACTGAGTATAATAGAATATATGAAACTACAAATGGATTTTTTTCCGCCATGCGGTAATCTACGTAGACAGATCATTTCCATAATTTAATAAGGAATGAATATGAAGGATCATTCACCATGCATGCGGTAATCCACACAGACAGGTTATTCCAACGTAATGATAAAGAATGGAACCAGGTCATGCGTAACCCGCACACACATGATATTCCAACAGAATAATAAAGAATGGAATTAGGTCATGCGTAATCCGTACAGACAGGATATTCCAACAAAATAATAAAGAATGGAATAACAACAGAATTTACCAGGCATGCGATAGACCACACAGACAGGTTATTTCAACAGAATGATAAAGAATGGAATAACAGAAGAATTTTACCATGTATGCGGTACTTCGCATAGACAGGTTATTCCAACATAATAATAAAGAATGGAATAACAACCCTTACGAGTATTGAAAGAAAATAACCCTCTTCATGAATACGAAAGAATAATGTCCCTTACCTTAGAAAAAGACTGAATACTAGAATAGTGAGGTAACAGACTTCTCTTTTTCTTTCTCTCTATAATTTCTCTCTATAGCTTTAGTGAATTGGTGAGAAATGAAGGAATAATGACCTTCTATTTATAGGAAAATATAGTTTCGATAATTGCACGTTTTGGGGCTCAAAATATTATAGTATAATACCTTCCTATTTTTCTTTATTTTTAATTTAGTCCTGCAAGTATTATTAAACTTGCATCACCTCCCCTAATAGTAAATAATGTGAATTAATAGTTCATTAATATGACTTAATAGTATAATCATGTGAAAAAACTAATTACAGTATAGTACCTTCATCTATACCTCCATTTTTAATTTAGTCATGCAAGTATTATCAATCTTGCACCACCTCACCTAATAGTACATGAATGTGAATCAATAGTACACACATGTGAATAAATAGTTATAAGCATGTGAAATAATAGCAATTAATTGCTCATTTATCCGATTAATTACTCGATTAGTCAATATAACCTCCAAACATCAATTATTATCGAAATAAATGTCGATTTTCACTAACACTAATAATCCCAACACAATGGAACTATCAATTTCATCTTTAATCAACACAACTTATTCATCATTAATATTATAACTCACAATATTTAACAACCAGGTCGTTCCCAGGAAAGAGAGGGCTTTCCGATAAGGATTTCTCCTTATTGGCGCGCAATTAGGTGACCAAACCTCTCCTTGACAGAACTTCTAGACATTGTCAATATTGCAAATAATAATATGAATAACTTTGTCGTCTCAATTATTGATTTAATAATAATAAATATTATGCAGATGATACTGTGACAATAATTGAATCAATAATATATATGAGAGATGTGATGCAGCAATTATTGTAGCAATAATTGAGTATAACTGAGTGACTTCTCATGTAATCATCAATAATCAATACCGTTTGCTACTATGCAACCACGTGTATTACTGTACTTTTACTACCGGGTAGTTCAACAGTTTAACGGTAAAACTTTCGCCGTTATTTTTATAAAAAGATAATTCTGTCGTTTTCTAACTACAACAATACTTCCGTTGTGGGGTCTACCAATGATTGTGCCGTCCTACGAATATTTCCCGACCAATCGAATATTATATAATAACTTGCTTAATTTGCAAAATTTGAAAAATATTACCCACAACTATAACATTATACTAAATCCACACCATAATATTCAAAAATATATTTCGATAAAGATATTTTTTATTCATAAAAGTTGGGGTCTTACAGACAATACTTTCGTTGTGGGGTCTACCAATGATTGTGCCTTCGTACGAATATTCCCTGTTAAAATGAATATTCCCCGACCAATCGAATATTATATAACCACTTGCTTACTTTGCAAAATTTATAAATATTACCCACAGCTATAACATTATATCAAATCCACACCATAATATTCAAAAATATATTTCGAGAAAATTATTCTTTATTCATAAAAGTTGGGGATCTTACACTTTACGCTAAGGTCTTCACCAGTCTCATCACAATACCTTGTTGTTATATAGCTCTCAATACTTAACTTAATTGAATAGAGTTTCTATAACTCATGTCACAACAATATTCAATTATACTCAAATAAATACTTGACTTTTATTAATATATTTATTAATAATATTCATAAATTCTCGAGTATTACAATATCTCTATGTGAATTACAATTAAAGAGGATTTAAAGTACAAGTTCTCTATCAGATTACATGCAATGTATATGTATATCTCTATCCTAGACATAAATCATAAATTTCAACACCATGCAGAAAACATAATCACATGCTATTATGATCAGATCTAAATCTATAATCCATCTCTCGAGTTTATATAGATTATCACGGTAATTGTAAGCTAGGCAATTAAGCAAGCGATAAACATAAACCATAATAGACAATCCAAGAATAATCACAATAATTAATTAACAAAGAAGCATACTAAAACTAAACTATGCAACAAGCTCTATTGTAATCTTAAACAAGAATTTAGTTCATGATTAATGAATTAAAATCAAGACTCCACAATTGAATAAACATTAAAAGACAAAAATAAGAGTAGAGAAAAGAATAAAATATGTTGTCTGCAGATTTGATGCTCCTTTTTGCTCCTACTTTGAATCTTCAATGGTCTCCAAGTTTCTTTTTTTTTCTTTTTTTTTGATAATGTGGAGTTTTCCAACCGCAGTCGGACTAAGTCTCCCTACCCCAGACCAGGCTTTACGCACAGGTTCGGCCTAAGACATGGCTCCGCCCAGAAATATGCGATCCGTGGCCACACAAACTAATTTTTAATTGGCCCTCACACTTGTTGAAGGCGGTAATCGATCCCAGAATGCCCGGGTTTACGGTTCACCCCAGGTGGAAATTTACCACTACGCCAAGTGTTGTGGTTACTCCAAGTTTCTTTAATCTCTAAATCTAAAAAAAACTAGGATTTGTCCTAATCTAATGAAAATCTAATCTAACGGAATCCTCTACTTAATCTTTGTGATTCTCCTCCTTTTATAAGCATCTTCATGTGACTTTTAGTCCTCCTTAAAGTCCTCTAACAAACTTCTCCTTAAACTCAAATTCTAAAAAACTCTTTATTTCTTCCCGACAAGTCCGCCCCGACGGACTTTTTTACACTAGAAAACCCCCGCCCCGACGGGGGTACTTTTTCAGAAATTACGAAAAATGTCACTAAGCTCCATTTTTCATGTTTTGACCTTCCGAAGTCGTTTTCTACCACACAAACACAAAAACAAGTAAAATGACACTAAAAATACTTAAAGTTAACAAAGAATTAACCCCCTAAAGATATCCAAATCATAAGTATAAAACCCACTCATCAATTATGTAATTAGAAATGCAAAATTGTTTTTAAGTATCTATATTTATATTATTTATAAATATGTATTTAATAATTATAGAAAAGAGAATATATAAGAAGAGAGTCTTCTATTCTGCAGTTTTTAAGCATTGGGTCGCAAGCAATTCCTTGATACATGCTACAATGCACTCATCTCCATGTGGATGCATTATATTAAAATGTACTACTATATTTAATACATACAAATATATAATTATAATAATAATAGATATCAAGAACTATAAAGAACTATAAATACACAATACTCCTACATGTTACTTGTAGTTGTAGATACGAAGTTGAATGTGCTGAAGTAAAAGCTTCTATTCTCGAATCTCAAAGTGCTTCAAACAACATTAATTGTCAGCTTCTGTAACTCCCCAAGATGAAAGCTAGGTTGGGTTGGTATTTAAATAACACAAATTAATAGGTCAATAGACCTAAATACCTAATTGCCCTTCGTCGACAATTTGACATTTGATGTACTTGCACATTGTTTTATGAAGACCAAATTCGATAGCTTAGTTGTAGAGGTATTTTTTTATTCTTGAAAATTATAAATTTGACTTTACTCGTCAATATAAATCAAAAGATTTTTAAATTAATCAAGACTGCATAAAATAACGCAAGTTTTCTTTAGGTTCATGTATACCTAGAATCGAATTATAATAAAATAGGTTCTCATAAAATATTATTTTTAAAAAACAAAACAAAAAACAATGCCATATGAAAATATCGTGTCAAAGGGGGTATGCCAAAGTTAAAGGACTACTAACAAAAATAAAAAATTATTTTACATATTTTGTGCGAGTAAAAGACATCTCAAATTTTTGTATGTCTGACATCGTGTTGACTAAAGATAACTTCATTAGTTTCAAGATTAGATATATATATTTTGATTTTTTGAGTTAATTCGTAAAATTTTAAAATTTAAATTTGATATGAAGTTATTTAGTTTTAATACAAATAAATATAATAATTGTAAACTAACTATAAAATATTACTAATTATCATCTTTGTTATTTTCAAAACTTAAACAAAACTATATCAAGTTTTAGAATTTCGCAAATTAATTTTAAAAAATTAAAATATATATCTAATTTTGAAACGAAATACTTCAAAAAATAGTTTAATCACAAGAAATATCTAATCAATTAATGCAATGATGACACGTTATTTAAAATAAAATATTTGAGAATTTTATTACTCATTTAAGTAATTAAACACAATGTCAATGGACCGATGATTCCCTACTTTCTAAAAAAAATTAATAAATATATAGAATGTACAAAACATGGTAACTAGACTTATTTGATTGTTACCTTTTTATTTTTGGAAAATTATATTTTTACGTAATTTTTTAATATTTTTACATAAAAATCATCGTTATAAATCTTATAACGACGTTTTTACCGACACTATACATCTATAACAACACTTTTCATGTGGAAATATTAAAAAATCATGTGAAAATATCATTTTCTTTTTATTTTCTTGTGTTAAAGTTGGTTAAAAATATAGGTAGATAGATATTTTTTTCGGTTAGTGTTGTTTAATTTTAAAGCAATATCTTTTATAAAAAGAAAAACTACAATATATATAAGTGTGTGTATATATATGATGAATATTGAATTGGACTCACCAGAGGTGAAGTACACCGCATTCGCAGAGTCCCCTACTTCATTTTTGGAACAATTATATTTTATAGTATATTTGAAAACATAATTACAAGAAAAGTGCACTCATTAAATATTTACACAATTAATATATTTAAAATTTTATTTTCATTATTAGTACATATTTATGCTTCCTTTAATTATGGGATGTGTTTTAATTCTCCCTCATCTCTCTCACAATTTTCTCCCCATCTCTCCCACGATTTTCTCCCACTCCGTTTCTGTTTCCCTTCTTCTCCTCCATCCCTCCGCCTCCTCCTCCTGTCCAACCCCTCCCCACCCTCCGCCCCCCTCCGCCCGCCTCCCCTCCTCCCCTCCTCCCCGCCTCCACCTCCTCCCGCCACCCCTCCTCCCTTCCTCCCCTCCCTTCCTCCTCCCCTCCTCCCCTCCTCCTCCTCCCGCCTCCACCTTCTCCCGCCACCCCTCTTCCCTTCCTCCCCTCCTCCCTCCTTCCGCCTCCCTCCTCCCGCCTCCACTCCTCCCGTCCTCCCGCCTCCACCTCTTCCCGCCACCCCTCCTCCTCCTCCTCCTCCCCCCGCCTCCACCTCCTCCCGCCACCCCTCTTCCCCTCCTCCCCTCCTCCCCTCCTCCCCTCCTCCCTCCTTCCGCCTCCCCACCCTCCGCCTCCCCTCCTCCCCTCCTCCCTCCTCCCCTCCTCCCTCCTCCCTCCTCCCTCCTCCCTCCTCCACCTCCTTCCGCCTCCCCTCCTCCCCTCGTCCCTCCTCCCGCCTCCACCTCCTCCCGCCTCTCCCTCTCCTCGATCCCTCCGCCTCCCACCGCCACCGGTCCATTCTTTATTTTCACAGGTAACGAAATCTTCCGATAAGGTAACCAATTCAGTTTTATTTAGGTTACTAATTTATTTTGGATGTGATGCAGTTGGTAATCAAACTTCATGTAGTTGGTTACCAAATCATTTGATAAGGTAACCAATTCAATTTTATTAGTTTACTAATATATTTTGATTGTTCTGCAGTTGGTAACCAAAATTTATGCAGTTGGTTACTAAACCTTCCGATAAGGTAACCACTTTAGTTTTATTAGGTTACTAATTTATTTTGGATGTGATGCAGTTGGTAACCAAATTTCATATAGTTGGTTACCAAACCATTTGATAAGGTAATCAATTCAGTTTTATTTGATTACTAATTTTATTTTAAATGTGATGCAGTTACTAGTCAAAATTCGTATAAAGGTAACCATTTCAATTTTTGTGGGTAACCAAATCGTTAAAAGAAATTCAGAATACCAACTCCGGCGGCGGCGGCGGCGGCGATGTGACGGCGACAGCGGTGGTGGCGAGAGAGGAGGATGATGAACATTAGCTCCTTCATAATTTTTTATTTTTAATTTTCTCATTTTGATTTGAATTTTGAAATATGGATTTGAAATTGTTGTTAGAGACAAGATTTGAAATTGAATTTGAATTATTAGTTATCCTTGATTTTAGGTTTTTTATTAATGTGAATTGTAATATTTTTGTAATATGAGTCCTAATTACACTCTTTTTGTAATTATTTAGTTGATGCACTTTTCTTGTAATTACTTTATATTTGTTATATACTTATGTAAAGGAACCTTCATTTTTTTTGTGGTAATTTCAAGTCAATATTATCACAATGTATTATAGTCATAGGTTGGGAAGACATGAAAAACCCTATGTAAAGGCCAGCTGGCGACTACAGTTTTAAAATTAGAAATATATTTTTATTTTGTTTTATTATAATAATTCTAACTTTTTACAATATCACAAATATTAGCTAGGATTAATGGTACATTTGAAAATATTATATTATTACAAAATTTGACATATAAATATATTTTTAATTTAGAAGAGAGGAAATTTATATGTTAAAAAAAAGAAATAAAAGCAGCTAATAAATTCTCAGTTTTGGAAGATGGGACAACTAGGTATTTAACATTTGGAAAGTAGGAATTTTATATTAGACTTATCAATGCGTTCATTGAAAGTGTTTACAAGGGATTAAAAAAATCATACTTCCTACCTTTCATATCATTAACTTTTTGAAGTTAATTTAAGACATTTTTAAATTTAAATTTAATATTAATTTCTTTAATTTTATTAAGTATAATACTTAATATTGTAAATTATTTAATGTTCAAGTTCAGGTCATTGTAAAATTTATTGGACTAATTTTTAATAAATTATCTAAATTTTAGGTTTAAAAATCTCTCAAATAAATCAGCAATGATCGTCGGAATAGAGGTAGTATTAAAATTTGAGTATATTTTGGTTTCTTGAGGCTAAATTGATACACATCAAGTGTACCAAGATCATTGATGTTTTATGTTGGAATGTCATTATATCACTCAATCTTGAGCTGAACAAGAAGTTGACTCCCTACTAACGAAATAACTCTCACAATTGAAAATTACAACAATGACTAGATTCTGGAAAAATTGGCTCCTTCAACATAATACAAAATCAAAGTTGGGACATGAATTGCCAATGTTGACATAATCAAACCAAAACTTCATTTCAACAAGCAATGAATGAATCAAGGATATTAGGTAATTCTCATGTTTTGGTTTCCTTTTGGTCTGTCAATTCTCATGTAAACTGACTACTATTTAGCACAATCATAAGCGAAAAAAGCGAAGAGAAAAGAAATGAACAATATTAAATCATAAGTGCGAATGAAGGAACCAATCGGCTCAGGCACCTTTCTGTGGCAGAGTTTCAAAGGCAGATACTGTGTTTTCGAATTTGATACGATGTAGGGGGGCACCACTTTGCTTGATGGCGCATGCCTGCTTATCTTCTAATGGACAGCGAGCTTTCAGCATGGAGAATACATGATTGTTCAACCGTCTTGCTTTCTTCATAGCTTCTAATAGAGCTTCCCATCCCTTTTTTAGCCAAAACAAGGACCAATTTGCATTACAGGAAGAAAAATTAGCAGTTCAAGAACTCATTAATATCGAAGTTTTAAGAATTCCATACATCAGTCATTTACAAAGACAGACCCGATAAAAAAAAAATGTAAAATGTTAGAATATCCTTATTTAAGTAAAATAAGGAAATAACTAATAATAAAAATCACATAGTTCAAGCTAATTAATGTAAATTCACCCAAAATTTGTTGATTGGACAAAAATATGCAACTACACATTTCTAAAGGATGCCGAGACCTTCCTTATCTCTCTCTCTCCCCCCCCCCCAAAAAAAAAAAAAGCATAATCACAATTTTAATCCTAATATAGATAAATGAGGAGAATAAGAAATATGTCTTTACGTAGTTATGCTTGGAAGAGGGACAGGTCTTTCTGGCTTGAGTTAATGTGGATTAATAATCGTCTATCAAAGATTGAAATTCTAATGTTTTGAGTATAAGCGTGAACAATTTAGTCATAATATATAGATGAAGTTCCACAAGGAATTGTTAGAGATTAACAATGCAGCGCAAAATAATAGCAAAAGAGAAAACGAAAGAAAAACAATCACACAAAACACAAAATTTATGTGGTTCACCCAAAACGTTTGGTTAGCCTACGGTCAGCGGCTGACAGTTTCACTATCTCTTAGAAAATTCGTATATCATACAATTGCAGAATCATCTCCTTATGTAATGAATATAAGTAACTCTAATTCACCCGAAAGTACAAAACTACCTGTTCAGACCGACCCTCTTCTTCATGAACGAGCCCTTGCACAATTACCTTTTAGATTTCTTTACAATCAGCTCAGAATTAAAGTTTGGATCAGTAGAATACAGTGTAGGCATGTCATGGGATTTGTCCAAGCATGTTCAGAGTAACTGAAGTTTCCATCAGTAACATCTTTGGTTCCTATTTGATATGCTTTCCACGAAATGATTGTAGGGCTTGTATTGAAAACTTCACCACTCAAGAATTCATCATTTAAATTTAGGAGATCAAATAACTTTCATATTAAACACTGTCGTCTCTATGACCTTGGATTGAAAGACTAGATAAATTCCCCATAAGCAGAGATGAGTAGATGCATATTACACAAGAAAAATACAACTCTGGATCCTCATAACATAAAATTTAACTTGTCATCTTGTTTTCTCTAACGCTAATGCTGTGTTTGGATTTAAGGAATCAGGGCCGAAATGGAATAGAATAAAATGAAAAAATGTATATGTGGTTACTCATATTGACGGATAAACCATTCCAATGGAAAAAAAATTCTTTCCATTCCGTTGATTTTCATTCCATGGTTGAGGTGGTGGAATGGAATCCACTCTAATAAAATGAATGAACGTGACAGCTATGCTATCCTATCGTACCACCCACTACCATCACCAACCAAACATGCACTTAAGATGCTAAAATCATTCAATTCCTTACTCCATTCCATTCCTTCAATCCGAAAGAGCATAAGACATAAGCCTACTACATAAAGTTACAAGAATGGGTCTTAAGTGGAGTGACAAAGTATCATGCTATAGGAACCATGTAACACCGTACTAGTAAAAGGAAAACAGAAAAACGCTCATCTTCCATTCTTTAGGTGGTTGAGATGAGAAAATCTGGTGCGAGCAGAAGTACTTGTAGGAATCTTTTTCTGTCCCCCTTGCGTTCTCTCGTTTGATGCTATTTTCCTTTAATGATGTAAGACACTTGGACAATCATTTTACATCTTTCTTTTAATTTTGCACAAATATCCCATGTCCCGTCATTGGGAAATACATATCTGATTTTAATGTAGAATCCAATAGATAAAAGCACATATTTAAATTGAAGGTAGGAGCAAGCATAAAGGATCCAATCCAACCCCTTAAACCCACCCTTGAATAGAGAAAGATTCCCTTGTGTTAAAAATTTCTTTCATGAATTATAATAAGGTCTAAACTCCTTAATCCAGGTCGGTTAAACAAAATCTTCCAAAAGTGCGAACGAGCAGTTCCATATTAACCAAAGGGGTCTTGATACATATCCGATAAGGAAATAAATAGTAACATAACTATTACTAATATCAGTCTAATGAAGCAAGGTAGAGTACAGATATATAAAGGTAGACACTATTTGCATCGGTGAATTAAATGGAAACATGCTAAAGCGACATCAAAACAACCTGATACCCCAAATAACTTTTCCTATCTGAGGACCAGTAAATTTCAATTACCTGGGCAAACTGTGGGTTCTTGTGGGATTGTGTTATTGCTGCAGCTTCCGCTTCTGCAACATTCAGGACTTGATACGAAAAATCAAATAGTTCAAAATGCAGTTGTTGGCCAAGCAAGTATATTACAGTACAACCACCCCAGGCCACGGAATCACCAAGTGTATCATGATTGTTTGGTGCTACCTGAACAGATTCTTCAAGAAATTCCTGCAGGTTAGGAACTTGTTCAGATCAAAAGTGGGAGTGTGGTGCACAAGTTGGTGTCAATTAAAAGTTGTTTCTAGGTGACTGGATTACAAACTTTTCCATCAGAATGAAATTATACGACCATCTTGTGTCTAGCATAACATACAGCACATTATGCAACCATCTTCTTCCGAATATATTGTCATCAATACATAATTGAGTTTTTATGGTATTCATACAGACTAAAGAAAGTAAGTGTAAAAAATGCTGCTTCATCATCACTGGTGAATATTAAGTTAGAATTACTGAATTTATGCAATTAAAGTCAGAAAACAAAGAAATATTCTGGTAATCTAAATTTAGAGGTTTGGCATATAAGAGTACCATGTTGGAGCACAAGTACCATAAATAGTTTGCTTGTTCAATAAGAGTAACTAGTAACTCTTTTCCAAAATATACTAGGGTAAAATCTATAATGTGGCATCAGGCATGATCTTCTTGAGCAAAAGTTTATGGTAAAAATACAGGTGGGTCTCACGCAAAGAGGCAATTGTGGAACTAAAATATTTCCTTGATCAAAAAGCTAATCGGGAAAACTTAATGCAAGAACTACAAAGTAAACCATACTGGTAAAAAATTACATTTGCACCTCTTCTCAAGATGGGTTCTAATAAGCTCTGATTAGAGCATTAATTTTCTTATAATTCGTCATTCCAAAAAGAGAACACAAGTCGATGAAACAACCACCAAAATTTCTCCTCGGAATATTATCAAAGAATTAGAACACGCATTGCATGTGGAAGTTCTATTTATAATATTCTAAACTTTTTCTTTAAATGCCTCAAATTTATTTCAAGTAGGAAGAACTTAAAGATGACACTTCATTAATTGAGGAATACTAATCGTACTGAGATTCATCTTCACTATGTGATGCAATGCATCAAGGGAGTATTTTTATGGATGCATTTGGGACGGAGATGCATTTGGAAGATATTGAAATAACTTGAATCTAGACGCATTAGAATCTTGGTATAAGTACCTAATTGTTGTCTGTCCTAGTAATTAGTGTCTACTAAGTTGTATCTAGACTAGGAAATGGCCTTGGACTATTGTTACATTGTATTGGGAACGATTAAGTGATTAGTTGTGGAGAATAAGAATACTATAAACACTTATCATATACATATTTTATCAATTTGGTTGAGGAAAGTTTCCTTTTGTTCTCCTTTCTATGACGTGCTCTTGAATTTTGATTTCTTCTTCCTCCCCATATCAATCCGCATCAGTATGTAACAAATTTATAACAATCTTTGTATTATGCATACTCTTCAAAGCGAAACAATTTATTATACAGAAATTACCCAGCTTATGATTAAACAAAAAAGATAAACAGTTCAGAAAGTTAATTAAGTTTTAACTAATGGCTTAATAGTTCAGAAAGATATGTGAAGTGCATTTCTTGAGACATCCATATTCCCAACTTCAAAAAATCTTATACATGGAAATTCTAACGGAAATTTTGTCATAAAGTAGTATAGTGCTAGCATATAAGTGAGCTAGGAGACATATACCAACCTTATCAGGGCTAATACATTATAAAAACAGTATCTGCCTACTATATTTAGTTCCCAATCTCTTTTAACTTTTCCTGGATTTATACCATGTCAATATATAAGATAGATGAAAAGGAAAGTTGGTATGTTTCCACAAAGTTAGAGTAAATATATCTGCCTAACAGCAATATAAGGAATTACTTCTTAGGTTATCCACGTTAAAATAAAGTTAATTGAGCTACTGTTAACATTATTCAAATAGCTCAACATGATATATGTTCAATGGCTGTTATAATCTAGGAAATGTATGGAGCCATGATAGAGCCGTCATGGACTGTGTATTCATACTATATTATGTTTTTTCATTCAATTATTCAACATGTATGGAGCCATGATGGACCGTCATGGAGCCATAATGTAGGTAGAGCTAGAACCATACTAAACATTCAATTATTCGTTCTACTCAAAATCAGAGATTACAACTTTATTTATGGACAATGGGACTAGCATTACCCAGATTCGAGAGACGTGAAACATGAAAACAGATTAAGATGTACCCAATAGTTTTTGTGATGCGTTGGTATTCTTAATGTATTTGACAAGGACATGTTGGCCTAGGGGAAGTATATGTACTTCCTAAATTTTCCATGCATTTGGTCCTTGGTTCAACTCACGATCAAGAGCATCTCTACAAAGTTCTAGAGTTATTTCTCTAGGTTAACTTGACAAGGTGTTCTTATCTTTCCCTTAAAATTCTGATCTTCAAACTGAATACAAGTTGGTGTCACAACAATGGAAATATAGTTTAAGATATATCATCTGTGAGAAATAACACCTAAACCTAGTTAAGAGTATAAATTTGAATAAACATATTACATGTCATGAAATTGGCAGTCAAAGAGCAAAACCAAAGACCATCTTTCGTTAACGGTTAGGAGCCTAGTAACAGAAGACTGGTAAAACTATATAGTATTGAGAAAGAAATTATGACTTGCCTATTGGTGTAGAAAAATTATCATATATTTTATTATCACGAGAGTTGAATTGTAAGTAAATCAAGATATCAATATCATTACATATTTGAGATTCATGGAGTATGGATTTAAGATATTTTACACCACAAGTTTACTATATATTATACCTTTGGCGACTAAAAATAAAAGAGGCTTAGAAGACAAGTTCTTACGAATTGCAGGCCACTAAATATACGGTAGAAGTCCTTCGATGTTGTAATATCAATAAAACCCGTCTTTGGAGCTGCACTCCATTTACCGCAATATTTATCGAGTGCCGCACTTGTGAAAGCAAGGGCATATTCCAATACACTTCCACTACTAATGTTAGCCTTATACAACAGATCTACAACAAAAGGAAAATGCTCAAACCCTAAGTCAAGAACCTATGCAAAATTGTAACATTAAATTGCTAAAGAACGTATGCAAATACCTGAAAAAGAAAGAAGTATGACAATGGATATTAAAATGAAGACAGAAGGTTCTTACCACATACAGTAATGATAACTATAATGCTAATAATAATACCAATAATGATGAGCCTGCACTTAAATATCTTTATTCAAAATTTCTGGGTGACATGAGCCAAATCAAGATGATGGAAACGAAAAAGAAAAGACTTAAGTAATTCAAATGTTGAATGATTTAGAAGATTAGTACTGATAACGACATTAATGCTTATAATAATAGGAGTAAAGATGGGTCTCATTCTTGCTTTATTGCAATATTCCTGCTTTTATGAATATGAACTCAAAAGGACAAAAAGAAAAAGAATTGGATTTATCACCCTTAGATTGTTCTTCTGAAGATGTATATACATCATAGTTATCAAGGCGCCAAGTCGAGGTAAAGCGACAGCCGAGAGCTTAGTCGACAAAGCGCACAACTAGTCGTCCGTAAGTTGACAAGTCGTTAACAATGTAAATTTTATACGTATAAAATTATATATATTTAACATTTATATGAATATTTATATATTTATATTTCTAATGATTTTCCATATTCAAAATAAAGGTTATAGCATATCAAATCACAAGAAGTGGACAAGATCAAGTCAAAATGATAAAAAGCATGCCAATTACCATATCAATTAGCAGCATATTATATCATATTCAGTAACAAATTCATGAGTCAACAAAGAGTTGTGAGTTAACACTTAACAAAGCAGAACAATATCATATATATATATATATATATATAATGAGGATCCAGTCCGGTCTCCCGGACTGGTCCTAAAATACGGACCCCGTATTTTTTTTTTGTTTTTTTTTTTTTGAAACAACTAAAAAAAAATAAATTATGGAACTGAAATTTTTCCATAATACAGTGTTTTGGGTGTGTTTTTAATACCTATACCAACCAATGTATGTACAGTCTGTCCAGACTGTACAGAAATGTTTTGGTATATGTATCCAAATCACACCCAAAACACTGTATTATGTAAAAGTTTCAATTCCATAATTTTTTTTTTATTTTTTTTAGTTGTTTTAAAAAAAAAAAGCAAAAAAAAAAAAAAGGTCCGAATTTTGTTAAAATGCGGGAGTCCGGACCTGATCCGGACTCTCTCTCTCTCTCTCTCTCTCTCTCTCTATATATATATATATATATATATATATCAGTGTTCTAAAAATTCCCTCTTGGCGCCCCGCCTAGGCCTAGGCCCCCTTAGCGCCTTGTCTAGGCGCTAGGCCCCCTTAGCGCCTCACTTGGGCCCAAAGCGGCAAAAAAAGCTCTCTAGAAAATTAGGCGGTGCCTAAGTGGGGTTTAGGCGGAGAGATTTTTTTTTATTCTAATAACTACTCAAACCAAATCTTGATATATTTATTTTTCTAATGATTTACTATATTCATAATGCATGTTGTAGCATATCAAATCACAATAATAAGTGAACAATATCAAGTCAAAATGGATAATTTTATTATAGCTGTAATTTGAACTTGTACCAACTTCAAATTATATAAATGATGATACATTTGTAATATTTTGTTTAATTCAATATAATTCTTAAATTTATGTTTAGTTTCTTAAGTTTTAATATTGAATTAAATTCTTGAAATTTTAATTTTTATTATTTAATAGCAATCTTGTTTATGAATAAAACTAATACGTTAAAAATATGTTTGAACTTTGAACAATTGCATGTTTGTGTTTGAACTTTGACATTAGCAATATGTATGTGTTTGGACTTTAAGCAAAAACCTTTATTATAGATTGTTTTGCTTTATATTATTGTTTGGTTTGGATAAATATAAGAAAAAATATTAAAATTGACTTAGAATAAAAAATCCCGCCTAGGCCCCGCCCTTGCCCCGCCTAGGCCCCCTAGGCACTAGACCCCCACTAGCCGCCCGACTCCCGCCTAGCGCCTTTTAGAACATTGATATATATATACAAAAAATTAGCAAATGACAACTGACTAGTGACTAAGCAGAATAGATAAGAAATAACAAAAGAAAAAAATTGGCAAAACTAATGATTTGGTCACTAAAGTTGACACGTTTTATTGAATACCCGATTGAATTTTTAATTTTTCAAATCAAGTCACTGAACTAATTATTATTTTCAAATTAGGTCATTCCGTTAACAATAGTAGACAGACGTTAAAATTTAATCTACGTGGCAATGAAAAAAATATATAAAAAATAAAAAAAATACATGTGGCAAAAAAATAAATAAGACTTCTTTTTACATTTTAAAGTTTAAAAAACATAAAAAAATAACATTTTAGAATTTTAAAAATGACAAAAACAATAAAATAAAACAAAAACAAAAAAATCAAATCATCTTTCTTGAATCAGACACAAGAAGAAAACGAGTGCGCCTATGGTGGGTGTGATGAAAGGGAAAGACAAGATGAGAGAGAAAACACCCCAGAAATTCTCCCCACCATCCATACAATCCATCTGGGCAACCAGTTTTAGTTCTAACATTCATTTCCTTGATTTGGATTTCTCTTTGGTGAAATTTGTGTCCAATTTGGATCTGAGAATTAGGTTTTTGTGATTTTTAACTTTTTATAATTTGGGCATCGTCTCGATCAATTGTGATGTCTGATTGTGATGTCTTCTAAGTTGTGAATTGATGTTTGGTCAATTATGTGAAAATGGTGGTCTTGTTTTTATGCAGATAATTGGAAACTACTCATTCCAAAGAATACAAGTGTTGTGGGTTTGTGGGTTTTGCGTCTAGATCCTGTTACCATTTTTCTTGTAGGGAATTAAGATAAACTTGAGTAAAGATGATGTCCAGATCTTATACCAATCTTTTAGATTTGGCATTTGGGAATTTCCCAATAATGGGTCAGGAGCGGAGGCGGCTCCCCAGGGTAATGACAGTCCCTGGGAGTATTTCCGAGCTTGATGATGATCAGGCTCATAGTGTTTGCTCCGACAACCCCTCTTCACTTGCTTCAGATATAATGATGAAGTGAGCCGGCGTTTGGCGGTACGAAGGATAGAGATGAAGGCATTGACGGAATAAGCTAAATAATGGGCTATTTGCTGGAACTTCAAGAGGTATAGATCTAGAATCCTCAGAAAAATCCTCATAGATCTAGAATCCTCAGAAGAATCCTCATATATCTAGTTATGTTTTGAATGTTTTTGATTTTTTTACTTTTAATGTTGTCTTTTTTTTAAGGAAAATATGTTTGATTTTTTAATTGATTAAGATTTGATTTATCTTGATAAATAAATTTAATTTAATGAATGAAAAAATATTTTATTTTTATTAGTTTTTATTGTGTCATTTTTAAAAATTTAAAATGTTAAAAATGTGTCAAAAAATAAATTTTTTATTTTTATTTCCATGTCTTTGTTGCTGATTGGCCGCTTCATTTTTTATTTTTTTCTCTTTTTTTTTGCTTCCACGTATGAAAAATTTTGACAGCTGTTAACCAGATTTGACGGAATGACCCAATTTGAAAATAATAATTAGTTCAGTGATTTAATTTGAAAAATTAAAAGTTCAATCGTGTATTCAATAAAACGTGCCAACTTTGATGGCCAAATCATTAGTTTTGCCGAAAAAAATTGAGCAACATGTCAACAAAGCCAGAAATAAAGAAAGAAAAAAAATAGGGCATCATGTCAACACACTCAACACAACAGAATATATACCCAAAAAGAAAAATAAAAGAAAGAAAAAAGGTCGAACTTAGAAGAGAGAAGAAGAGTAGAGAGGAGAAGAAGAGTAGAAGAGCATAGTTGTCACGGCGCCACCGCGACTCATGGAGGTAGCCGACTGCCAGGACACCTAGGCGATAAGGCAACCGCCATGGCGTCCGTATGGCGATAAGTCGTTTACAATGTGCAATTTATATATTATTTATTTTACTTAACAAATATGTTGGCAATAAAATTTCATATACATTACAACCCAAAACATAATACTGTGGAATAACATTAAAAACACAATTATGTAAATACTTAGCAATAGGGTTAAATGCAAAGTCGACCACTAAAATTTTTTGATATTTGGGTATTGAGCCCCATTCTTCAAAAATTCCTATTCAAAAATTTGGACTTTGAACCCCCAGGCACCACATGTGCGTTAACCGGCTGACGTGACTTCTTTTGATTTTTTTTCAAAAATTTGCCTTTGCAAGGATTTGAACTCACAACCTCATATTTGGAACTTTGGCCATATGACCACTAGAGCAACACAAGCCAACTGTTAATATTTTGCAAGAATTAATCTTTATATCAAAACATAATATTTCCCCATCTTGCCTTAACATTAGCAGTTGTAGTACTAATAATAATAATAATAATAATAGTACTAATAATAATAATAATAATAATAATAATAATAAAATTAAAATAAAATAATAGTAACAATAACAATAACAATAACAATAACAATAACAATAACAATAACAATAACAATAACAATAACAACATTAATAACAATAACAATAACAATAACAATAACAATTAATAATAATAAAAATAACAATAACAATAATAATAATAATAATAATAATACAAATAAAATTATTGACTGTTATAGTATAGTAATTGACTATTTATAAAATAACAATGACTCAATTATTGATAAAATAACAATGACTCAATTATTGACTGTTATAGTATAGTAAAATAAGCTAAATTCACAAAATAAAAGGCTTAAAAATCTTACGTTAATTTTAATTGCAAGTACACATAATAATATAATTTATAAATGAATATAGATAATTAACTAATAAGTCGTCGCGACGTTGTCTAAGGCGTCGGTTGTTTTTGCTAGGCGCTCGCCTTTCAGCCATCGACCAAGTCGCACACTCGCCTTGCAGGTCTCTCACCGAGTGGACGCCTTGGCGTCGCCTAGGCGACGCCGTAACAACTATGTAGAAGAGTAGAAGAAGAAGAAGAAGATAAAAGAAGCATACCTGTAGAAGTGTAGATCGCGATTCGCGAGCTGCCGAAGTACGGGAGTAGTCGACGACGCCGATAATTTCTTTTCTCCCTCTCTATTGCAGACTTGTAATCCCTTTCTCCCTTTCTGTTGCTCCCTTTCTCCCTTTCTCCTTGTGAATAGCGATTGATCTAACGATCGATTAGGTTTTAGCTGTTTTTTTACCCAGTTAACTTCGGGTCGACCCGCAATATCCAAGTCGAACACTGTACTCGTAAGTCGTCCAAGTCGCCTTGTAGTCATCCAAGGCGTCGCCTTTTGCGGCTGAGCGCGCGACTTACTTACCTCCAACCAAGTCGTCCAAACGACTTCAAAAATTCTACCACTCGTAAGACTAAGCGTCGCCTAGGCGACTACTTGATAACCATGATTTACATATATTTATTGTGAAAGAGAGATTAGTCCTCTATTTTATTTAGACTTAGAAACAAGGACGAAACAAAAGTACATGATTTACTACTCTATTTCTCAGTAGTCTAGAAAGGCAAAGGGCCACTCAAAGATTTATACATGATTTACTTTTATTGTTCAATATATTTTTGAAGTAAAATAAACAAATATATAAATTGCACATTGTTAATGATTTGTTGCCATACGGACGCCATGGAGGGCGCCTTATCGCCTAGGCAACCTGGCGGTCAACTACCGTTGCGTCTCGTCATGGCGCCGTAACAACTATGATTCAGATAAGAAAAAGATGGAGGTTCCCATATATGAATCACCATTGCAAGCTTATATACAAAAAACAACTCATTATGAACATAAAATGTGAAAAGGACAAACAAGGAATACAACAGTAACCCGTAGATTCTTCCAACATGAATACAATTACCATCTTCAACTTGAAAACGAACGTAAGAAACAACAGAGTACCCTTGAGACATGAACTTCCTGATCTTTAGTGCGTATAGAAGATTAAAAAAGGATTACCACCCTAATCACTCTGCCAAAGACCAAACTGGTTTTGATTCACAAGGTGACAGACTTTCTCATTATTTCTCATAAATGTCATACCCTACCCACCCAAGATATGTTTATAACAGACTAAGTTCCCTAACCTGAACTCCCTTCTTGTAGGAGGGGATACACCAGCTCTCAACCGAGCAAATTATCTTTCTTCTCCACTACAGCCCTTGGTCAAAGAAACATACATACTATCCTCTCATGAGACTAAGCTGCAAAAAGTGAGGAAATACTAATCAAGAGTAAAAGCTTTCAAACCTATCACAACTTCCTTACCTTTCAAATTCTAAATCATGCGTGATTGAAAGATTATCTGAGCGACTTTGGGTAAAATCAAGACCTCCCTTAGCATTATCAAATCGTTGTGGTTTAAGAGAATATGATAATCCATAAATGATAATATTTTAATAATTATAATAAAAGGCTGAAATTTTCAGTTACCTTTATTATTCAAGAGAACATAATTTAGGTACAATGTACCTAGGATATGCATGCAGATGTTCAATTGTACTAACCTACACATCATATATAAACAGCAATAAACTATTAAATACAATATTGGAGGATGGGTCATAACACACCTGCAGCTTCTGCTTGTTTTGATATGGTGTAGTTAGATGTTGGATTTGAGCGGCCAGGGGTGGACACAGTCACAGCAGTTGCTGATTTGAAGAGAGTGACAATAGGGCTATCTCCTGCTCCTTGAGAATGTAATATTTGTCCATCTACACTTGGTATCAAGCCCAACCATGGGGCTGTTTGCATGAAATGTGTAGTATCTACTTCTCTCTATTAAATAAGTAAGAATATGTTAGTAAGAAAGTGTAAAATAAAAACATAATGAGACACAATTAGACATTAAAATGATGAGACTTCATTCTCTCTCTCTCCCCCCCCCTCCCCCTCCCCCTCCCCCTTTCTCCACAGATAAGATGGCCATAAATTTGAGGTGTAAGAGTTGGGAGTATTTAAGTCATTGTATTATGTGCTCAGTTTAATATAAACAAACTGAGGATTATGCTCTCCAATTTTTTGTATACAGGTTTCCATCAGTTCTTCATTTTATCAAGGTATGAGGTATCATAGTCTGATTTCCTGAGGTTTGGGTTCAAGTTAGTTTTTCTTTTCAGGAAGTTTAGGACTTATAAGTAAAGGATTTTAATACATGTAACATCACTCCAACATGGAAGTCAAGTAGTGCTGTAAACAGTTAATAGCGGATGCAGGTACAAGCTAATCCGTATCCAAGATTTTCTATTATATTCGTGTTCAACAAATATTTATAATTGATTATCCGTATCAATATCCAACAAATATAATTTGGATATGGATATTATTCATATCCATCAAGCACAATGGCATATGAATTAATATCCGCAATATCCACATATTCATATCCGTATCCGGGAATATCCAAACTAATTTTCCAAAACTTTCAAATTAAAATTTTAAATTCTTACTTTTTCTCAACAACCTTTTAGATATCCTTTTACATTATTATTGTATTTTATTTTTTATGTATTTTTTCAATATTAGTTTAGTTTATAGACAAATACACACACACACACACACTATAACGGAATAAGGAATACAAGTAGTCACGTTTATTGCTAGGAACTGGAACAGACGATACTGCGCTATTTGGTGCGGGAAATTAAAACAATAAAGTGAGTTCGCTATCTCCTCCTGTTAACTTCATTCCTCTCATATCGCCCAACTCGGCGACAACCATTGAAGAACTCATAAAGATTTCCAGTGAAGATCCAGTCGGCGGCAGCAATCGAGTTATTAGATCTTCAATTGAATACTCATCCAAGTTTTTCATGGTTGTTATTCTGAACAGAATTAAAACCAGCCCAGATAGGTTACAACACACAAAAAAAAAAGGGTGCCCGTGATGCAGATAAGCAGTAATTCTAGTAAAATTGAAAATAATGGCCTACATGGATCCTGCCACTAGCAGTTGCCTCAGCTGGTAAACACATTAATATGCTAGCCATACACATGATTTACACTGGAGGTGAGTATGGTGACAGCTGTTAGGCCTAACACAGGCTCTCTAACCAGGTCATTTATGTTTCCAAACACCAATTGGATAAGCCTCGGCATACTGTCAAACATGTCCCATCAACAAATCCTCAATTAACACAGCTTGTAATCAGTCCATGCAACACAACTTGTAATGGGTCTATGCAACACTACTTGTAATACTGTACTGAACTGAGAATATGTAACTTTGCATTGTGACAGTAGGCACAATTGTAACACCCCGAACCCGATATAGGCCCAAACAAAATAACTTAACATTAATCTTAACTTAAAGCCCAACAATAAATATACTTTAAATCAATCCAAATGAAATACTAATAAATACTACATTCAAATAATGGAGACGCTGCTCCTCGAAACTAAGAGTTTTATCAAAATTCATCAACAAAAGAATAACATCTAAAACTAAACTCCAGCTATTCCAAGCGTATCAAATAAGTGCTCAGCTTTCAACGATGGGACCTGTAAAAATCTGTAAGGGGTTGAGCGATGAAGCCCAGCAAGTAGCAATCCTCTCTATCTAGCCGAATCAAGTACAATTTACAAAATACTTTTTCGAAATAACTTTTTGTTCAACAACAATAGTACAAAAACTTTCAAAACTAAAACAATTCAAAAATGATTTCAATATATATCATATATCTTTTAATCCACAGCCTTAGCGACTAAGGTTACAATAGCCCTGTAACACGGCCCAAAAGTTTGATAATGTTATGATACGCACCCTACTAAGGTATCTATAAAAATGCACGCTCCCCGAAGGGCATCTAAAAGGTGTGCGCCTTAGTAGGTCCTATATTAGCTCCGGAACTAAACGTAATCAATAACGGGTTCTATACATAGTTAGACTGAGGATTTCAAAAACTTTTCTCAATATTATCGATAATATAAACGATACTTTTTCACAGTTCATAATCATATATTCTCATTCACAGTTCGAAAATAAATACTTGATCCGAATTTTGAAATAAAAGAACATAACAATTTAATTTAAATGGAAGCCTTATATAAAAGATAACGAATTTTGAAATTGTACATTTAGGCATCCGAATAATTAATAAGACATACTTAAAAGTAACGATAATCTTAAAAACACTAAATAGTTCGGAAAGCCACTTACCTCGATATTGCAAAACACGAAATTAAAAACGAACAAATCCTAAATATAAAATTAAGACATAGAATTATTAGAATACAATATGATAACACAATCATACTCTTTATTCGAATATTATGCACATAAATCTTAAGTTTTAAATAAATTCGTAGTTAATTATTAAAAAAAAATTGATTACAAAATAAACCATATATATATAAGGCAATTATCATCTCATAATAATAATAAAAAAAAGGGTTTAAGTTTTACCTTTTTGAATTTTCTTCTTTTCTTCTTCACTGTTCTGCTGTACTCCAAAGCCAAATAAATTTGTACGTTCTTCTCTCTCTCTAGTTGTTTAAATATATGTAAATCCTTTGCAAAATAGGTTACTAGGTAAAAGAGTCCTTTTTAAAATTAAGAATTTGTTAAACTTGAATGACTTTTCTTATCCTTATAGGTTTTAGATATGTATAAATAATTATTAGTTACACTTATATTATCTAATTATATTATTTAATTATCTTTTATCTTTTATTTTTAAACCGGATATTACAACAATTGTTAACAATTTTGTGGGAGGTATACTCCTCACACCAGTTCATATGCAATTAATGTTTAGTGTTTTGCAAAACATTTTGCACTCCACGCGATAATCTGAAGGTTAAAGACTTCCCTCAGACACGAACATGTTTAATTGTTAGCTATGTGACAGGTGATAGAAGGTCCCTCAACTAGGAAGAACATGGAGCAGCTGCTTGAAAGAATAAATACATCAATAAGTCCTCCTGTATAAATTCATAATTATGAAGAATTTAGTCTTGTGGGATTCGTTTGCAGCCTATCCCAAGTAGTTTGAGATAAAAGGCGTTGTTGAGTTGAGTTGAATCTATGAAGAGTTTGAGATAAAAGGTTAATCATTTGCTTCTTCATTATGAGGCATCGAGGAGTCTCTGGACTGTAGTGTTCTCTTTGTGTGGTACAACTTGGGTGATGTCGAGGCTTAACTTGGGGTGAAGGTGACAAAGGAGTGGAAAAAAGCATTGGACTTGGTACTTCGTGGTATTTGGTGGACTATCTGGAAGTAACTGAATAATAAAAACTGGAAAGGAAATAAAAGACTGGTTGTTGTTATTTGTATAGAGCATTTTGTGGATTTTTTGGCAGAGTTTGCTTTAGGAGCCTTTAAGGTATGTTTTGTTGGAAGTTCCTTGTATAAAGAGGGCTCTTTTGGTGAGATTGGGGCATAGAAGCTCTTTTTTACGTTTTGTATATTGTACGTATACAGGAGTTCACCCCCATTTGGTGATTTAAGTGGAATTGTTTACTTAACAGAAAATAAAATAGGAAGAATATATGTAACTCACCAAAACAATATCAAGGAGCCCCATTAAGTATAATACACTTCCAATCTCCTTTATTCCACCAACACCTTCCGCTTTCAGTTCAGATTTTGAATGCCAGTTGAGATATTCTTTAACAAGCCTCTTGCAACCTAAACATAATAAATTAAAGTCATGTATCACAAATAGAGAAAAATGCTATTCCAGATACATGAATGAAAAACAATGTAGGATAGGATCAGAAATTTTTATAATAAGGTTGAGGTAGTACTGATTTGAGGAAAAGATGAACATCAGTTGAGATGGTTTGGTCATATACAACGTTGCCCTATGGATGAACCAGTAAGAAGAGGAATCTTGAATCAAGAGAAGATATAAGAAGAGATAGGGGTAACTGAAAATTACATGGGGTAATGTAGTACAACTACAAAGAGACTTGAAGGAGAAAAATATAGTTGAGGACATGGCCTGTGATACGAGTGAGCAGAGGAGAGCAATATGGTGTTCCACATTTTTGATCTGTTCTTAATTTTCTCTCTTTGCGCTCCCTTTTTCATTTAAGTTTTATATGTATGTATAACCTTTTTATATTATTTATTTCCATCAATTCTATTCTTTCTATTGTTCTTATCTTATTTCTATATATTGGACCCTTTTATTTTTCTCATTGCCTTTCAATTTTATGCTTATGATGGGATTCATTTGAGGCTAACCCAACTAATTTCAAATACAAGGCTTTGGTGAGTTTAGTAAACATGCAAAACATCAAACTTTTAACAAACGATCACGCCATTATTTAATTTTAGGCATTAGCTTCTCCATTAAAATAGACACTACTGACATGTAAAAAAAATCTTTTCTTTTAGTGTATAAAAGAACAACCAATTTTTTTATGAATACAAATAATAAGCTTCTCACCACATGGAAATTTCTTACACCAAGGAATTCTAGAACACTATTTAAAGCTCCATGTAAGGCCGGTATAGCATGATCTGATGCAGTGTTAGACCATGACCCATAACAAAGGCCCATTTCCAACAAGTATAAAATCTATAAAAATGCCCTCAAGTTATAAACAAAAGCATAAATAGAGCTGCACTAGTAGTATCCACAGACACTGCAAAAATTTTAAAGTTAATTTTAGGAAGTTATTTATGTTTTAAGTATTTTTCATTTTGACGGATGTAGTTAGGAAATTATTTATCAGCAAGAGAAATTTAGTCTCAAGCTTGCTTGCAACTTAAAAGCTTCTTCAACCTTCCCCTACCTTCTACAAATTTCAAGCCCGTTCATCCCTTCTAGCTGCCGATTTTGTTTTTCCAGGCAAGCTTCCAAGTTCCAACCACCATCAATGTTCTCCTATTCCATATTAGTCTCGAGCCTAACAACCTGCATTTAGTTTCAGTCCCTAGAAGGCTAGAACCCCCCCTAGTCAACTGTAATTTGACCCCTTTCCTCCTCAAAATTTAGTCCATTCCAACTAGGAAAATTCACAAACAGTTACCAAAGCAAGCTTGTTCTCATTTTCCCCGTTCTGTAAACATGTAACTCAAAATTTCCTCATAATATAGGTTGCAGTTTTACTCATTTTTGAAACTATAGTTTTCGTCTTTCGTAGTAAATATTATACAAAGATTTCTGAACTGACAAAAGACCCACACCCAAGTTCCATAGCTGTTGGTCCGTTATCCCGATCATGATTTACCTACATTTTGAATTTTCGGCTAGTGGGGCTTATTTTTCACTAATTTAAGAAATAAATTTCCAATGGTGTGGAATTTGTCTTTCTTCAAAGACGCTATAGAAAGACAAACTTACTGGACTAGATATAATGTTTTCCTTTGAAGTAAAAAGGGACATTTGGGCGTTCCATACTTATAGTTTAGGTTACACGAACTCTTCACTTTACCCTAAAGTACCTATGTCCAACACTCGTAAAGGGGTATGAGTACTAGACATTTCATTTTAGTATAAACAATTGGCAAAATTGAGGAGTACCCGTATCGGAACTGTGTCCAGCCGGACACTCCATCCGCGTTCGTGTAACATAGCTTAAAGTTTTAGGCTTTCCAAGCCAAACAAAAACAATTTTTTTTATAAAAAAAAAGTCAAGATGCTTTCCCATAAAACATGATGGCTAACGAACTATATCCAGCATTTGAAATGATTTTTCCAAATTCAAGTTAAGATTTGGGACAAAGAAGATGTATCAATCATTAAGAATTAAGATGCATCAGAGGAACTGAGCCTAGAGCACCTTTAGTAAAACTGACTTTGTAGCAAGTTCAACTTGTGCACTTACAAAAGAAAAAAGAATAAAAATTACTTGCCAAGTTAATAGGCAACTCCATAAACCTTCTCAAGCCATAACGGCGAAAGTGACTAAGACTAAGTTTTGTGACGTCTAGGAGATGGGAGACATGAAAACTGCAGGCATAATGGCCTAAAAGACTAGGAAAAGAAAAGAAAGTAAATAAAATGCACAATTATATAAACATTCATTTTACACAATTTACCTGTCAATCCTCCATCGAAAGGAAGCAATCCAATAGATTTTGGCAATGCTTCTCGCAAGCCTGTAATAATTGGCTCAAGGGAAGTAATCTGAAATTAGGGTGTGAAAATGTGAGCCATTACATCAGGAATACTTGATCTCTGATGAGAAACATCGCATTAATCCACATAGAAGAGAAAGGATATAATATGATGCATAAATTGGATAAATTGACTTATGAGGATTGAGGAACTTTTACTGTCGGCAAACAATGAACATAGGTTAATTCACAGATAGTGCATTTTTGAGGAATAAGTTTTGCATTCTATAATGAAACAAACAACAATTAACAAAAGGTATATTAACAGATAGGCTTACCATCAAAAACAGCGATATATATCATGTATCAAAGAAAGAAGAAGAGGCGAAATTAAAAACGAAATATTAATTGATTCGTCAATTCTCTATAAGATAAATAATGTTTGTTTTTGTTATCCTTGCTTTAATTTTATGTATAATGTATTATAAGAAATAGTAACAATCTCTTCGCTATTTAACTTAATCACTTCAGACTATCTCGGAACAATTTTCATTTACACAATTTGTTAAAAAAATCATTCATGATTGGCTTTAGCTGCTCGTGCAACGGCTGCCGATGCAACAACTATTCTTCTCTGTTTTTTGTGCATGTCCAGAACCCCCACAAAGTGACTGGACAAACAAACCTGAGCTTACTTTCAAACCCTACCATTAGAAATACTGTAAAAGAGAAAAGATGGACTACTCAAAACACGTAACTCTAACAGAACCTCTCCATTGATATGAAAAGCAATCTGAAGTTTACCCATACTTTTGGAGACTTTGGTGATTAGAGTATATGGGTTTGACTGAAAGCACTATAGACTGGAAAATACTAAAACCTCAATGGAATATCATGTAACAATTTGTAAATAAATTAGTCACATACTATGTTACACGGACTCTTCACGTTGCCCTAAAATACCTGTGTTCGACACTCAACATTCAGACAAGGTATGAGTACGGGACACTTCATTTAGCGTAAAAAATTGGCAAAATTGAGGAGTATCCATGTCGGACTCTTCAAAATACCATGTCAAACCGGACTCCAACAAAGTCCGTGTAACATAGGACACATGAGAAATTGTGTTCTGTCACAGAATTACTAGCTAATAGAATCTGAGATGATAGCAATTATGTGAGTGATGTTCAGGTAAGTGATATCAATGAAAAAAATACATCTGGACTAGTGTTTACAACATGAGCAAAGTACATGATTAATCATATTCCCCATACTAAACAACATGTTTCCTTTAACTATTTCTTGCAAATTAATCATTACTTTTATTAGCTGACAAGAAGAGAAATTAACATTTAAACTACCCATAAAAGTTAATCTGGATCCTTTTACAAAATGGGTAATAAAAAACAAGCACAAAGTTGCAAAGTAATATAACAAAGTATAATCAGCTTTACCATGACCAAATATGCAATGAAGTTGTATAAATAAAGAATGCATTAGGTTTTATCAAACTTCAGACCATTTGAGTTTTAGAAATTATTGCCATGTCCGTAACAGCAGAGTAATAGAGAAAATATACCTTATTTGATATATGATCCAGTAGTGCTCGAATAAGCCAAGGCAATGATTTAGATCCTAAGAGCCTTACTATGGAAAAAACATGAGGTATTCCAAAAAATCCACTATATAATCGAGCGAAGCTTTGGTGTGCAGAATTTAGTTCCTAGTAGAACAACAACAAAAGAGGATTAGGGTCAGCACAGTTTTATAAGAACATGATGATATAAATCAACCACTCAATATTTTCAGTTGGCATTAGAATACAAACGAAGAAGCTGGGGAAGGCCCTTTCATAGCTTTAGCATGTGCAAAAATAATGCAGTTATATGAAAGGCTACAACTTTCAATGATAGCACATATGAACATATTTTCCAGTGTAAGCAGATGCTAAAATTTCTGAATAAATATAGAGGGAAAATAGCATTTATACCAATATTGCTTTTTCATGCAATGAGTATATGATAATAAAAATTTGAAAGCCGAGTAATAGGATTGCTAAGGAGGTTTCGAGGATGACAGATAGTACATACCAAGGCAACTTACATATAAGAAAGAAATTATATCAAAGAAAGGACTTAACAGAAATGAAACGTAAAATTGGTGACCAGTGATTATTACTTACTAGTAACATTTCCAAAGAGAACTGGTTTCCATATTTCATTAATTTAGTAGCAATCTCTTCTGCAATATAAAAAAGAACATTCAGTCTGGGACTTCTGCCACATTTTCTACCACACGGAGCATTTTAGTGCCACATTTGTTTCTTTTTCAGGTCAAGTGCATGCCGTATTCTTTGTTTCATGCCTTCCACACCAGAAACACAACTCTTCTATAAGCCTACTTTCTACTTCTAAAAAATTTGTCCAAATAGCTTCCATGATGTCTAGCGACCGCTCCCTCTATCGCTTTCTTATGAGAGAGAGAGGGGGGGGGTGAGCATTTAGTCTTTTTTACTCTTTTAATTTGTTGCAATTTTCTGTTCTGTCCAGACTAAGCGTCTAGATCAGGTATTCTGTTCAAGTTGAGGGAACATACTTTGATTTTAAGTCTTTATACATGTTCTAGCCACTGTCCTATGCTTGATAATTGTATTTCCGTGCTTTTAAATTCAACCTTTCACGAAAATATGAGCTATTCTGTTGCCCTCCTTTATCAGTATAGGGATCGACTGGTCCTTTTGACAAATAGATTTGGCATTTATGGGAGTAGGAGAAAAGTGAGAGAGAGAGAAAGAGACGTACAGAGAGCAAAAGAAGCTTGTACATGGTGCATCCAAGAATCTCATATATCTAATACTAAATACAAAGTTATAATATTTCCTTATTACTAACTCTAACATAAGATATTGTTAGAAGATATGACAGGATATGCCATAATTGTAGCTTTCTTAATCAGTATGTATACATTACTGTAATTTAGGAATTACCATAAATGTAATTAGGTTGTTTTATGTATATATATCAATCTATGTAATAGATAGAAATAACTTTAACGAAATAAGCTTCTCAATTTCTACATGGTATCAAAGCCTGCTTCTTTTTTCCAGAAGCTGTGACGCCCCCAAATCCGGGTTACCTGACCCCCGAGTCTGGTGCTCACGATCCACAATATAAATAATATTTAACTACCCATTTTATATAGATAGCAACATACATAAGATTTTATCAGAGTTTGATAATACATTACCCAGGTTCTCTAACCTTAACATTACAAACATACCCTTGAGATATACATAAAGGGTTTACAAATACAACATAATAAATATGCTAATCATAACTAATTGATAACTATGCCTTTGCCTTTATCCTTCGCAGCACCTCCTGCCACTTCGTCCCTAGCTGAAAAGTTTTATTTAGCAAAGGTGAGCAACCAATTTGCCCCGCAAGTTAAGACATACAATAAATGTATAAGAATTCAAAACAACAAACTATCTATTTTGATAGAATGAAACCAAAGTTCGGGGAACTTTGAAATAGCTGAACAAATCGTTATTCAATAACAAGTCTTCTCGTATCCTGTACAATACAATAATTCAATAATGAAAGAGTACAACGCTTTCAAAGTTTCTACGATATTCTAATGAATAATCAAGAATCAGTTCTACGAAATAGCAAAGTGGAATGTTTTCCAGATTTATACTGAGCGATCACACTAGATCTTGAACTTATACTCTCGGGTATCTATCAAAGATTTACTTTGATAAATACTCAGGTGTATCAGATAACCATAAAGATTAAATCATACCCCTAGCTGTGCAGGTCCTCGGATTAAATACTCAGGTGTATCTATTTTGTCAGGTTGAATGTACGGGCAGTTGATCTTCCTAGCTGTGCAGGTCCTCAGATTGCCAAGGTTCCACCACTGGGTCCCTTGTTGGCGCTTTCCTTCTCAGCATTTCTCTTCGGACAGTTCCTTACCAAATGATCAGTCGATCCGCAGGCATAACAACCTTGTATCTTCTTCGGATTGGGACAATTGGGCGACATATGCCCCTCTTGTCCGCAGTTGTAACAAACCCCCTTCTTCTTTAGACAAACACCAGCATGGTTCTTCCCACAATTTGCACAAAGCACTCCTCCTTTCCTATTCCCTTCAGTTTTACTACCCGATTCGGTATTCTCGCTCCACTTCCTCTTGTTTAGATTACTGCCACCACTACTTCCACCATCATTGGTCTTCTTCTTCTTCTCCTGATGAAAACGAGATGCAGCCTCGCTTCCTCCTTCAGCAATTAACGCTTTCTCCAGTAAAGCCGCAAACGTGTTGATCTGCAATACTGCCACCTTGTTGAATATCCCTGGTTTCAGTCCGTTCTCAAATCTTCTTGCTTTTCTAGCTTCGGTGTCCACCTGATGAAGTGCAAATCTTGCTAATTCGTTGAATTTAGCCGCGTATTCAGAAACAGACATGTTCTCCTGCTTACGTTCCAAGAACTTAACTTCCATCCGAGCTTGCATACTCGGTGAGAAGTAGTTCTCAAAGAACAATTCCTTAAATCTGGTCCACGTCACCACCGATGTACCCGCTCTCGCTTGATTGGTTTCCCACCAATAATTGGCTTCTCCCTTCATTAAGTATGTTGTAAAAGCCGTCTTTTGCTCTTCCGCCACTCGCGCAATCACGAACGCTTTCTCCATCTCTTTCACCCAAGTTTGGGCTTCAATTGGATCCGTAGTCCCCTTAAATTCCGGCGGTCCTACCGCTTTAAAATCCTTAAAATTAGCCAATCTGTCGGCTGGCTGATTCCTTGGTCTTCCCCTGGCTGGAGCCCTATTTTCCATAACTTGAGCCTGCATTTCCACAAAATTCTGCATCGGGTACGCTTGACCTCCTTCGTTATTCACTGATTGTTCTTCTCTTTGGTTTCGATTCTGTAGTCTAGGCGGCATGATCTGATTTAAATGAAAATCTTATATTAATATTCTTTCTCTATACAAATTCTTAACACAATAAGAATTCAACACATAATTCTCAAGTAATCGCATATTTATTCAAATAGCACATAGTACCTATAGTACTTAACACATAACTATCCCTTTAAAATAATACTAGGATTAACACACTCAACTTTACAAAAGTTGCAATTCCCCAACTTTACACAAAAAGTTGACATTCTCCAATTTCACATTACTATTTCCAGTTCATCAAACTTACCACACTTAGGAGTTCAGTAACTTGCCACAACTATATGAGCGTATGAACTTATCCTAGTCAGACCTTTGGCGTCCATTCACTGAGGGGTTCAGGACATTTCATATAATTATGAGTCATGAACATACCATAAGTATGAGTTTTAAGAACACATAATTTCATTTTAATCTTATATTCATATAGAAAATAAAGATTTCATTCATACAAACATATATTTACATAGGTTCAAACATCGTTCTTGATATTACATATCTTAATATCAGAAACTTCTACCAAAAGATATTATAACTTATATCTAAGTTATCTAACGTCCACTCCCTTCACCAATCTTCTTCTTGCTGGGACACTTGTTGAACTCGTGCCCCGTTTGCCCACAGGAAAAACACTTCCTCATATTCGGTTTAGGACAATACAAAGAGATATGTCCTTCCTGCTTACAGTTGAAGCACACGTTCTTCCACATCATGCATTCCCCCACGTGAGTTTTACCACACTTGCTACATGCTTTCTTTTTCTTCGGGTTCGAATTTCCAGAGTTGTCACTGTCATTGTTCCTCTTTCTTTTCTTCTTGTCCTTCTTGCCGGTTCCTTCAGACGATCCACCACCTTTAGCCTTCATCTTCTCCACCTGCGCTTTCAGCTCGTTCCGTTCTTCAGTCTTTTCACGTAACGCCAGCTCCGTCTTCCACAACTCCTCCAAAAGAAATACTTTGCTTCGGAGTTCTTGGACTTCCACAGATAGCTGATCTTGTTCACCAACCTTGATCTTATTCTTTAGTAGTTCCACCTTAGCTTCTTCAGACTCCGCCTCCTCATCACCACTTAGATACATCTCAGGATAATCGTCATGATCACTCCCAAGATTGATCATTGGTTCATCTTTCCCCACTTCTTCAACCAACTCGCTCTGTGCTGGCACCTCGACTACTGGCACTGGTGCGACAGCCGCTGGTATCTTCGTACTTATCTTATCTTCTTCCGACATCCTACAATCAATTTTAACAACTTGATTAGCACTTTTCTAATACAAACTTCTCACCCTATGTGTCCACATTTCTCACTATCGTTGCACTTCGGCAATCTCTCACTTAGTACTCTAAATGAGTATTCTCTATCTCGCTATGGTTATAATCCTAGGGTTTTCCCCACCCCACTTAAGGTTTATAACCTACAGCTTTGATACCAACCTGTGACGCCCCCAAATCCGGGTTACCTGACCCCCGAGTCTGGTGCTCACGATCCACAATATAAATAATATTTAACTACCCATTTTATATAGATAGCAACATACATAAGATTTTATCAGAGTTTGATAATACATTACCCAGGTTCTCTAACCTTAACATTACAAACATACTCTTGAGATATACATAAAGCGTTTACAAATTCAACATAATAAATATGTTAATCATAACTAATTGATAACTATGCCTTTGCCTTTATCCTTCGCATCACCTCCTGCCACTTCGTCCCTAGCTGAAAAGTTTTATTTAGCAAGGGTGAGCAACTAATTTGCCCCGCAAGTTAAGACATACAATAAATGTATAAGAATTCAAAACAACAAACTATCTATTTTGATAGAATGAAACCAAAGTTCGGGGAACTTCGAAATAACTGAACAAATCGTTATTCAATAACAAGTCTTCTCGTATCCTGTACAATACAATAATTCAATAATGAAAGAGTACAACGCTTTCAAAGTTTCTACGATATTCTAATGAATAATCAAGAATCAGTTCTACGAAATAGCAAAGTGAAATGTTTTCCAGATTTATACTGAGCGATCACACTAGATCTTGAACTTATATTCTCGGGTATCTATCAACGATTTACTTTGATAAATACTCAGGTGTATCAGATAACCATAAAGATTAAATCATACCCCTATGCAAGTACTCAGTGCCGGCCAACTCTTTGTACCCTATATTATGCATAATATTCAAAACGCGCGCAAAGATCGAATTCACGACCAATAAAATGTTCCTTTTATATAAAAGGTTGTTCTTCTCCGTCTTAGAATCAAGATTTTGATTTTACAACGAAATACTGTGATTTCAAATTCTATTTACTTCTCGGTCTAGCCGAAATAATTGGCATCGATCTGTCAAAAATAATTGAATTCTCTTTTCGAACCTATCAAATTCAAACAATTGTTCGTCTAGCCAGAATAATTAGCTAAGACATTTCTCAGTATAATTTGACAATAAACAGGAATTATCTGTATTGTCAATTCTAACTTCTACAGATATGAATATCCAACAACAGTTATTCTACAAATATATATTTCTGAATCAAAACATGCACTAACTGCGAATAATCAACAATAAATTCCCTGGATGTGGTGTAATTAACAATAATTAACCACTATAATAATTGAATGAATTTAACTCAAGGTTGAGTTAGGAAACTAGCCTCTTCTGCTGATTACAGCTACACAAAATACTTATCTGCTTTCGAAAGACCTATAACCAATAATATCGGTCTAACAATTAGCACAATAATTCACATAACACACAACACTATAATTCACAGTCAAACTTCTCCTAGATACATTACCACATAGCCACATCAGTGTTTATAACCTATATAAACACATAACAAGTCTAACTATTTCGGTCTGGTTGGACTTCGGTCCGTTCTCGGTGTTCTGGTCAACCTATCCGATAATTAACACAGTTATCTGTCAATTACACTTGGTCTTTAAGCTTTAATATTATTTTCGATAAGTCAAATATCATTAATAATATTTTTCGGAAGCTTTTAATAATTATCAAGCAATTATTATATTTTATAATAATTTTTCAAACATCAGAATCATCATTTTTTTTAAATGATTTAATTATCAATTAATCTTATCATTATTAATATTTAATAATATCAAAATATTAATAACATACTTGTCAAAATATTAAAGTTATTATTAATAACTTAAAATACTTTTAAATCAACAATATTCAACTTAAATGATTTTTAAAGTAATTAAAATCATTTTTAAATCATCACCATTAATATATAAATATTAATGAAATTATCATCTAAATATTAAAAGTCATTAATTATAACTTAAAATATTTTTAAATCATTTTTCTCATTTTTAAATGATTTTTAATTTAATAAAACCATTTTTAATTCATTTATTTAATATAACAATTAAATAAATCTAATATCATTAATATTAATTTATTAATGAGAATTCTCCAAAAATATTGAAAATTATATTTTATAATTTAAAATATTTTCTAACACTTTATTCTTAATTAAAATGATTTTTAAATCATTAAAATCATTTTTATCTTATTTCTTTAATTTAATAATCAAATAAATCTATTATCATTAATATTAAATTATTAATGAAAATTCTCCAAAAATATTAAAAGTTACATTTTATAACTCAAAATATTTTTAAATACATTTTTCTTAATTAAAATGATTTTTCATAATATTAAACCATTTTTCTCTAATTTATTTAATACACTAATTAAATAAATTAAATACCATTAATAATCAAATAAATATAAATATTAATGAAAAATATTCTAATTGGTCAGAAATTAATTTTCATAATTTAAAATAATTTTTAAAACCAATTTTAGTAATTTTAGAATTTATTTCTAATTTTTATTAATTTTCGGAAATTCAGAAATTAAAATTAATGAAAACCGTCGCTAAAAGCCTTTAGCGATACATTCTGTAGCCTTAGGTGTTCTTGGCTCAAGAACACTGACAAAGTCGGTGTTCAAGGGGTCATGTTTGACCGGCCCTAATTCTCTGTTCAAATCGTTTCTGGGCCATATAAGACTTAGGTTTTGAAGTAGAAATGTAATAATACATTTATCAATCACCAACTTGGTCATAACACTTCTTAGCAAGGAGATCTGAACCTCTAAAATCACTGACAACGTGTTTCTGAGATTTCTGGGCTTAAACAGTTTCGAGTTGCCATATTCAACCTCAATTTAATCTATGTCCTGGTCTTGTTTCATGTGGTTTGATGGCTCAAACATGTAGTTCTAGTGTCAAGGTACATTAATAAAGCAGAAACGGAGATTATAATCAATAGAATAACCATTAATCATACGGTCAAAGTATGTCAGACGGCTTGTTCATAGAATCTGGAAATTCCCAGAAAATCCTTACCCGTGGCCAAGTGACCTACTTTGACCATCGATTTCAACCAATATACTTGATGTTTATGGAATATAAAGGCATGTAATTGGACTCCATATTACAGTCTACAACATGTATACAATAACAACATCAAATCATCTAACTTCTGGCAGATCAAGGCCCTAGAAAAGCTTGTCAAACGCTGCCTTAAACTTTCTGGGCTTGCCCAGAAAGTCCCGGTCATGCTAGGTCAATGTTGTTTGACCAAGAATAACATCAAATCCAGGGATCAACTTGCTATGATACCACTTTCAGCTTAAAGCCCACATATCAGGCTACTGATTAAAGCAATAAAGCAACAAAAATAACAAACGAACAAAGATCTGTGGCTCCTGACATTAGCTTGTCAGGCCACAGAAATTGTTCATGGACAGTTTGTGAAAACTTCATTTTTTTTCCCATTTTGATGCTATGGATCCATCATGGATCAACATATATCAACTAAAAACAACTTCTAACATGTACTAAAACACAAACATAAATTTTTCTCAAGCATACAAGATCAAAATAAAATAAATAAGTTTATACCTTTCTCTTTAAATTCTTGATCTATGTTCTCCAATTTGTTTATGGTTGATATAGGGCTGGTATTATGACTGATTTACTTGCAATTTTCGGAGGTGGAGAGAGAAGTGAGAGTTGGTGAGAGCAAAGTTGCAAAATGGCTAGATTTTTATGATTTTTCTCTCTCTAAATCTCTTATATAATACTTGTCAAGTTGCTAGATCTGATATTTTCGGCTGAGTTAGGCTGATTTGCTGGACTTCAATAGTCACCAAGTCAAATGGTTAGGTGAACAACTAAAGGTTTTACCAATTTTACAAGTTAGCTCATTTAAAATGTAAAAAGGGTATTTTTGACATTTGTAAAATACAATTAAATGGTATTCTTGACATTCTCCAAACCCTTAGGGTTTAACTCTTAGGTTTTAAAAATTCTAGATCCCAAAATTTTCAAATTTAGGATTTAATTAGAAAAATAAAATTCCTAAAATATAATTAGGGTTTCTAAAATAGAAATTAATATACTAAAATATAATTAGGGTTTTCTAATCATATTTAAGTTTAATAAACCCATTAGGTTTGTCAATTAGAATTAGGGTTTCCTAATTTAGGGTTTACAATCTCCGATTTTGAAATCAGGGTTTCCCGGCTATCGATTAAGGTTTATAACAGCACGTTAGGGTTTCTAATCCCGAGATTAGAGTTTCTAATCTCTTACTAGATTTTATTAATATTAAACCTTATCCAGTCAAACATTGGTCAACTTTTCTATACAGTCCTAACACATAATTAACAGTACAATTATTTTAATTGTATTTTCTACCGAATCCATATCCGAAAATTAGGGTTAGGGTTTTCTAAAGTTGTTAAGCACAACTCTACTCTATTTTCTTAGTCAAATCACATATTAACTAATTCTCGAGACTTGTCTCACAAATTCTCAGTATAATATTAACAGTCAATATTAAATAAAAAAAAATTTATTCGTAAAATTTTGATTTTTCGAAATCCCGGGTTATCTCAGAAGCTTTCTTTTCTTTTTCCTGCTACCGTTCACAGTTTCAATTAGAAAACTAGTTGAACGACTTGATATGGAGAAATTGAGATCATAATTGAGTTCTACAGTACCAGGTGACCTAACTTGAGTTTTCAATTTTTCGACGCACAGCTGCACGCGGCCCCACGCGCCGCCCACTCGCCGGACGGCCGACGCCACGCGCCGGCGCGTGAGACCTTTTCCGGTCATTTTTTTCGGCGCGGTTTTCTTCCAGTCTGGTCGGTTATCTTCCCTCTTGCTATCTATAGTGGTATTGAAGGTCTTCCTCAGTTGGCCTGGCCGGCAACGAGTTTGGTTTCCATTGTGTTTGGCTTCGAGTTTTCGATTTCTTTTTCCTCTCTTCAGTTGGTTTGTTTGGTTCCTTGATTACTTCTATGCTACTGCAATTTGTTAGCCCGTTCATTCACAGCACCGTACCCTTTTCTTTCGTATCCTTTTGGAAGGTTTATTCTCCTAAGATATATAGTTTTTTTTATCTGTTATATGGCGGAACAAAGTGGTGTTGACAATGGAATTCATAAGGGTAACATGGAACAACAGGCTATTAGAAGCCATACACTTAATTCAGCACTGGTTCTAAGTCCCTTCAAACTGGATGGAACCAACTATTTGTTATGGTCTCAAGAATGCCGCATGTCAATTGAGGCCAATCGTATGTAACACTTCATCAATGGAACAACCACTATGCCTGAGAAACCGGGTCTAATCCAAGAGGAATGGAAATCTGATAATTCCATGGTAAAAACATGGATTTTTAATTCCATGGAACCAAGTATGCGGAGTAGTTACATGTTCTTAGACACTGCCTATGAGCTTTGGGAGGCTATCTCTCAAACTTTCTCTGTTTCTCTGTTTCTGGTGATATGTCTAAGGCATATGATATTCGTAAAAGAATTCGCGAGCTAAGTCAAGGGGAGAAGATTGTGGCTCAGTATTTTGCAGAAATTAATGCTCTTTGGCAAGAACTTGATCATTACCGGGTTTTTTCAGCCAAATGTTTGGAAGATGAGGCAACTTATCAAAAGTTTGTTAGTGCAGATAGAGTTGTGGATTTCCTAGCAGGTTTGAATATAGAATTTGATCAAGTTCGAGCACAGTTGATTGGTCAGACACCTTTTCCATCGTTACGAGAGGCTCATGCTAGGGTCCAACAAGAGGAAAGTAGGCGTCGGGTGATGATTTTAAATTCTGTTGACTGGTCCGCCATGGTTGCTTCGTATACTAAGTTTGGCTTCACTACTCAGTCTCCTGTTTAGAAGGAATCCCGTGAATGTGATTACTGTGGGGGAAAGAACCATACCAGAGATCGTTGTTTCAAGTTTCATGGATGTCCTAAAGGGCGAGGGGGTATGTTTGGTAGTGGTCGTGGACGTGGATCTCAGACCTATGTGACTACTACCACACCTCAGGTTGATACCTCCAGTGCTTCAAACACTACTTCTGCACTCACTCCTGAGGAAATCTCAGCTTTTCGGAAACTCTATTCCAAATCCACTTCTTCTCATTACGCCCAGCCAGGTATACAGTCTTGTCCTCTTAATGTTTCATCAACTTGCTCTAGTTGGATCATTGACATAGGTGCCTCCGAGCATATGACCGGGTCATCCACCCTCTTTACTTCATACAAGCCTTGTTCTGGAAAGACAAGGTTCGCGTAGCTGATGGTTCCCTCTCTTCTATCTCTGGGAGAGGCTTTGTAGTTTGTATTCCTTCATTGACATTGTCATCTGTTCTTCATATTCCTTCATTCACTGCAAATTTTTTATCTATTCAACGTCTTTCTGAATCCTTAAACTGTTCAGTAACATTTTTCTCATCTCATTGTGTTTTTCAGGACTTGGTGACGGGGCAGAAGATTGGCAGTAGTAGTGCAGTTGGTGGTCTCTATTACTTAGATATTCCCTCGTCGAATATGTTCCCTACTTAGGCTCTTCACTCTACTTCTGACTCAAGTTTGACTTCTCTCCATCAGTGGCATCGACGTTTGATCCCTCTTTTTCTATTTTAGAGTCTTTGTTTCCATCTTTAGTTCAACAATGTAATAAAACTCAGTTTTTGTGTAAACCATGTGAATTGGGGAAACACAAACGTTCTGTTTATTCTGCTATTAACAGTCGACATTCAGAATCTTTTGCTGTTATACATTCTGATGTGTGGGGACCCTTTCGGGTTGTTTCCCGTTATGGTCATAGATGGTTTGTTAACTTTATTGATTGTCATTCTCATGTCACTTGGATTTATCTTCTTCGTTCCAAAGACAAGGTGTTTGAATGTTTCCAGGAATTTCATAAAATGATTCAAACCCAATTTGACGCTAAAGTAAAGATTTTTCATAGTGATAATGGTCGTGAATATAGTAATAATACTGCTTTTGCATTTTATCTCTCTCAGCATGGCATTATTCTTCAAACCTCTTGTGTCAAAACTCCAGAACAAAATGGTGTGGCGGAAAGAAAGAATCGCCACTTACTAGAGGTAGCCCTCACCCTTATGTTCACTATGAACACCGCTAAATTTCTATGGGGAGATGATGTTTTGACTGCTGCATTTTTGATAAATCGACTTCCTTCTAGAATTCTTATGAACAAAAGTCCAATATCTTTGCTTCAACACACAAGTTCTTCTCCTTCGCCTCGAGTCTTTGGTTGTGTGTGCTATGTTCATGATAAATCTCCCACTCGGAGAAAATTAGATCACAAGTCTCTTCAGTGTGTTTTCATTGGTTACTCTCCCACCCAAAAATGGTATAAATGTTATCATCCTCCTTCACACAAAGTATTCGTCACTTGAGATGTAACTTTTTGGGAATTAGAACCTTTTTATTCTTCTTCACCTTCTCCTCGGGGGGAGGATGTTATTGATGAGGAGAAACTTCTTCCCGAGGCTGGCATTACAAGTTCTATTCTACCCTCTTTTCCTGTTCCATCTTCCCTTGTTCCTATTGATGTTCCTGATAATTCTACACAGGGGGAGTTACAGAATGAACCTAAGTTGAGAACCTATGTTCAAAGAGGCAAGCATAAGGTCACCATTTCTACACCACTACTCCAACCCTGCTCAGAACCTAGTCTTGATAATACTAATGGTGAGAATCCTAATCCTACTTGTTTATCTAATGATACTGATATTCCTATTGCTCTTAGAAAAGGGGGTTAGAGCTTGTACTCAACATCCGATCTCTAATTTCGTAGCCTATGATAAATTGTCTGCAACCTATCTCTCTTTTGTTTCTTCCTTGTCTTCAATATCTGTACCTCAGGGATGGAAAGAAGCAATGAGTGATGAGAATTGGAAATAGACTATGATAGAGGAGATGAATGCCCTGAAAAAAAATGATACATGGGAACTAGTCTCACTTTCTTACGAAAAAAGACCAATTGGTTGCAAATGGGTATATACAATCAAACAGAAGCCAGATGGGACAGTTGAGCGATTCAAAGCCAGATTAGTTGCAAAAGGGTACACTCAAACTCATGGGATTGATTACCAGGAGACATTTGCTCCTGTGGAAAAGATGAACTCTGTTCGTACCATAATCTCATGTGCAACAAACTTCGGCTGGGATATTCAATAGTTGGATGTGAAAAATGCATTCCTTCATGGTGACTTAGAGGAGGAAGTATATATGGAAATACCCTCTGGTTTTGCTTCATCTACCACCAAGGGTAAGGTTTGTAAACTGCGAAAGGCTTTATATGGGTTGAAGCAATCTCCCAGAGCTTGGTTTGGTAGATTCCTAATAAGATTTGGATACAAGCAGAGTAGAGCGGACCATACCCTATTTGTCAAACAGATAAACAGTAAGACTACCATTCTTATTGTTTATGTTGATGACATTGTGGTGACAGGGGATAAAAAAAAAGAGATTGTGAATCTCAAAGCAAGTTTGGCCAAAGAATTTGAGATCAAAGATCTTGGTCCTTTGAAATATTTTCTTGGTATTGAAATTGTAAGATCTACCAGTGGGATTTTTTTATCTCAAAAAAAGTATGTCCTTGATCTTTTAACAGAAACTGGCATGATGGGATGTAAGCCTGCTGATTCTCCTATTGAAGTTAATCATCATATAGTAAGTGGCACAGGACCTACGGTTGATAAAGAAAAATATCAACGTTTGGTGGGACGATTGATATATCTTTCTCATACTAGACTTGATATATGTTATGTTGTGCGCATGATCCTCGACATTGTCACATGAAAACTGTTAACAGAATTCTGAGCTATCTCAAGTCTGCTCCCGGAAAAGGATTATTGTTCGCATCACATGGTCATATGAGAGTTGAAGCTTTTTCCAACTCAGATTGGGCAAGTTCTATAGAGGATCGTCGTTCTACATCAGGTTACTGTTCATTTGTTGGAGGTAATCTTGTTACTTGGCGTAGTAAGAAACAATCCGTGGTAGCAAGATCTAGTGCTGAAGCGGAATATCGAGCTATTCCCTTGGGTATATGTTAACTAATGTGGCTTCAAACCTTGTTAGAAGATTTGGGTGTTACAACTAATAGGCCTATGCAGTTATTTTGTGATAATAATGAGCCATTAGTATTGCGAACGACCCAGTACAACACGAATGAACGAAGCACATTGAGATTGACAGACAGTTCATCAAAGAAAAGTTAACTGGTGGTCTTATGTGCTTACCTTTTGTCAAAACAGAAAATCAGCTTGCTGATATTTTGACCAAAAGTCTTAGTAGTAAGATGTTTCAGTCACTATGTTTCAAGTTGGGTAAGCGAGACATCTATACACCACCTTGAGGGGGAGTGTTAGAAGATATGACAGGATATACCATAATTGTAGCTTCCTTAATTAGTGTGTACACATTACTGTAATTTAGGAATTACCATAAATGTAATTAGGTAATTTTATGTATATATATCAATCTATGTAATAGATAGAAATAACTTCAATGAAATAAGCTTCTCAATTTCTACAGATATCATCTAACATCTAGTATTCATACCCTCAGTAAATATGGATAACAAGTTATTTCTGTCCAAATTATTTATTCAGTTAACATAAGTTTCTTATCACCCTCTTCAATATTTCTATGACTCCTCTCCTCCTGTAGAGGGCCTATACTATTTTAACCATTTAACAGTTTAGTTTCGGTCAATACTCAATATTCTATCAAATTATGCCGAAAGATAAAATATAAATAGCTCTAATTTTCTGCTTGCACAAACCCAGCAGATCCATCCACAATTCACCCTTGCGCACACCCCACCCGGCACCCCCAAAAAAATAAAAATAAAAATAAAAAATAAAAAACAAGAAAACCTCATCAACAAACCCCATCCTTGATCCTTCTATTTAATATGGAAAAGGAGTTTACGTCCAAGTGCACCTCAAGTATCAAGATCAACAGAGAATGGTCATAAGCCTATCTTGAATGACAAAATATAGAAACCTATGCGAAAGACTTCCCACCCAGCAAAAGTGAGAAAATGGTTGGTCCAAACGTAGAAGCTAGCCCTCATCCCTAAAAAAAGTAAAAGGATGTTCCTCAACAGCTACATCCATCAGGACCATAGTACGAATTTCTATGGAACAAATGATGTCTCTCAACGGCTACATTCATCAGGACCATTCACCATAGTACAAATTACTACAGAAAAGAATAACAATACTAGACACAAAAGTTTGAAACAGGAAAGTATCTTTTGAAATGAAAGCCATGCAGTGCTTTGTCAGTTGCCTGCTTGATAGCAATATTTTAGACAATGAATATTCAAATATAGAATAGCGATCGCGGATATGGATGCCACACACAAAAGTTAATTAGGACGAATATAGAGAATCCAACCGAGTAATGATGTTTAGTTGATCATTTCTTACTTGAGTACCACAATAGAAGTTTGGCTTTGCATATGGAACTGATGGCTTCTGAACAGGAACAAGGGGTACTTTTGATGATCGTACAAAGCGTTGAGTCGTATTACAAAGGATGAAATTTGGCAAGAAATCGCTTTGCATCTCTGTCCAAATCTGGGATACATAATTAAATATAGTAAGACGAATCATCCCCAATAACTCAAACAGTATATGCACACAATTCATAATAAGTAAATATACTCTTTTGGCGCGCGCGCGCACACACACACTCACACACATATATATATACAGTGATCCATAACCAGTCTATGGCCGTCCAATCATAATGTGGATAACATACTTATAGACTAGAGATGATACTCCAAAGAGAATAAGGGAATAAGAAAAAGTGACAAACCTGAGAAGCTATTCGGCTAGAATATGAAACGGGAGAAATATTTTCCTTCATCTCACTAAACATGAGAGTAAATGAATCTATTGACAGATCTTTAGATAGCAATTCATGAGCAAGTTGCAAGACACCTAGGAGTTTTTCCAATTCCTGAAATAAAAATACCACTGAGAGAGCGACAAAGAGACAGATAGAGAGAGAGAGAGAGAGAGAGAGAGAGGGACCACGGACCACAATAGCACACAGATCCTGCGACTCAAAACGATCAAACAGAAACTCAATATTTTCTCTGAATACTTTATTCATCCTCTCAGCAATTAAACTTCTCAAGTTAATTGTCCTTCCCAGTAACTATATATCAACAAAAAGAAAGATCATGTGAGGAAGTATCACAAGAAAAAAATATTCCCAATGAAAAAATTGCTGCAGCTAAGCAAGATAAGAAAGAAAACAAATAAGAACAGATGGTAATAGAATGAAACATTTCAACTTTAAGTATTTTCAGATGAAAATTAACATGACAAGCAAACCTTTTCTATTCATTGACCGATGATTGAACAGAAGCAACACGATGAATATATTAGAAGAAAAAAAATGATATTCATGGGATAGTTTCTAGGAACTCTTTTAAGAAATTGAATATTTCAATGTTGCGCTTTACATATTGGTTCTCTATCTAACAAAACCATTCACTACATAGTCTTCGGCTTTAATTTGTGAATCTAAAGGAGCTAATGCGGACAAACATTCTTCGACGCATTATGCATACAACGTCCAATTGATAAAGATGCATGATGGGTGATCATAGCTCGCTCGATTACCCTGCTCGAGGGATAAAAGAAAGAAAAGAGATGATTACTGAATTTTAACATGTAAATGATTTTCACCTTGTACATCCAAGTTCTGGTCCTAGTTCGATTTTATTATGTTTTAAGGCTAATAAACTGCGAGTGTTGTTTTCATTATGTTTAGTTTGGTTTTATGCAGCAACGGTATTCGCCATTTTAAAAGTAATGGAGAGGTGATGTAATCGGCCCACCATCTCACTTGAGTTGTTTTATATTGACCTTATAAAGAGATTATCCTCTAAGATAAATTTACTCGCCAAAATCCAAGCTTCTAACGATAGAAACTAATCCTACCATTCGGTACTCAAATCATCAGCCAATCCTATGCCTCCTCCTAGAAAAGTAGTGCCTTCTAGGTGGCAAAGACATAATTGATCCTCTACTGCCTCAATTTGACTAGGCACTTATTTGCTGCCCAGGGAAAATCAGTTCTCTGCCGCCACAATTTGGTTATTGCCTGAAATTTGATTATTTTGATTAGGTCCTGACCCTAAAATTTTCAAGTTTATATTTTAAAATTTACATATTTCATCCTAACTTTTATAATACATCACCATTTTTTAAATCTAAAACTCTAAAATTAGACCACTTTATTAGTTTTTAAAAAATGCTAAATGAACTTTACTAAATGTTCTAAAATGTGGGAGGCGGGAGGCGGGCGGCCGGAGGGGTCTAGCGCCTAGGAGGGCCTAGGCGGGGCCTGGGCGAAATTTTTTATTTTAAGCCAATTTTAATATTTTATCTAATATTTATCCAAACAAAACAATAATATAAAGCAAAACAACCTATAATAAAGATAATAAAGGTATTTGCTTGAAGTTCAAACATATATCCATATTGTTAATGTCAAAGTTCAAACACAAGCATGCAATTGTTCAAAGTTCAAACATATTTTTAAAGTATTAGTTTTATTCATAAACAAGATTGTTATTAAATAATAAAATTTAAAATTTCAAGAATTTAATTCAATATTAAAACTTAATAAACTAAACATAAATTTAAGAATTATATTGAATTAAATTAAATATTACAAATGTATCATCATTTATATAATTTAAAGTTGGTACAAGTTCAAAAAATTACAACTATAATAAAATTATCCATTTTGACCTGATATTGTTCATTTCTTGTTGTGATTTGATATGCTACAATTTGTATTATGAATATGGTAAATCATTAGAAAAATAAATATATCAAGATCTAGTTTGGATAGTTATTAAAATAAAATAAAAAAACTCTCCGCCTAGACCCCGCCTAATTTCCTAGAGGGATTTTTTTGCCGCCTTGGTCCTAGGTGAGGTGTCAGGGGGCCTAACACCTAGGCGAGGCGCCAAGAAGGGGCCTAGCACCTAGGCGGGGCGCCAAAGGGGGGCCTAGGCGGGAATTTTAGAACACTGACTTTACTACAACTAATATATTTGAAAGAGATTTAAAAGAATTGTGTAAGAAATGACTGCATATCAATTTTTGACCCCGTATCTGCCTATCGCCAGGTGCAGGGCTAAAGTAAAATACTCAACTATTTTCTTATTGTGCAGGGCTAAAGTAAAATAATCCTTAACTATTTTCTTATTTGCAACACAGAAGAGATACTTACAAAGAAAGTAGAGGAAACAAATGTGTTCTTTGTCGTCAAGTTCATCTAAATTTTTTCCTTAGCAGCATTTGTCATATCAAGAAATGAAGTGAAGGGATAAACATTTTGTTGGAAATCCCAAGTTTGAACTGACGATGTGTTTGGGGGACCCATATTTGCAGTAAAACTTTAGTCCTGAGGCAACAAACCAAGCATATTGCAGACATCCATGACAGTAGGAGCCAAAGGACCACCGAAAGGATGAAGGCGTTGGAACCCACGTTTCAAAAGCAGAAGAGTTCGGTTAACATTTGTTTGTCAACAAACTTGTGCACAATAGACATTCTAATGGCACCCTCAATCCCCTGAAGTTTCAACCTATCTGAGTAATTTTGGGGATAATCTTGCAACCCAGGCCACCCATTCATCATTTGGGAGTAAGGCCCTAAAATAAGCAAACAGTTCGGCCTCGATTTGTACTCGCTCGACTAAAAGTTCGATTCGAGCTCGACTCGAAATATAAATGATTCAAATATGAGCAAATTTTAAAGTTCGATAAATTACTCGAATCTCCTCAAATTGCAATTTTCTATTAATACTCGAATCATATTCGTTCAAAAAGTTCAAACTACTCGGGCTCGATTCGAGATCGTGCTCGACTCGGTAGCTAAACGAGACTCAATCAAATCTTATTTTATACTTGATAAAATTTGTGAACCAGATCAGAACTTAATACTAGGCTAGACTCGGTTTATTTACACCCTTATTTGGGAATGGCCAAGTGGGGATGTGTCTAGAAAACCAAGAAGTCCACATGAAGTCTAAGCCTTTAATCAAAGTTGGAACCCCTTCCACTAAAGAAAATTCTCTCTCAAAATTGAAGGGAATTTCGCCGGAAATACATGGCCCTAATTTATACTGGAGGTTGTTTTCATCATCTTTAATCAGTAGATTTTAATTAGCAGAGCTCTTGATTTCTTCGCGAAAATCAAAGGAGAACCTAGATTATAAACCGGTTGGATGAAAGTTAACAGGAGGAGCCATTGATAAAAGAAAAAGATGAACAGAAGAAGCCTGGTGAAACTATTTATAAGAAGAAACTGGCGAGAAAGATAGGTTTACGTTCGGCTCCAATATTGGAGTGTAACTTAGACCTGGCAAAACTAACCCAAGCCCACCGGGGGTCAGCCTAACCCACCCATAAAAAAGTGGGCTTTGGATTTATATTTTTAAGCCCAATAAAAAACCTGGGTCTATCTAGTATAGCCTAAAGCAGCCCAGCCCAAATCTTCTTTAATAGCAATCTAAAGTTAATTTATTTCACTAACTCTATCTAGTATAACACTACTAGTCAAATCCAACTCTTTTAGGAATTTAGAAGTAAACAAAGAAAATAAAGATTACTTCTAATTCTGTTCGTCTCGACTTCTATTCTCACTCTTTCTGTATCCCACTCGTTTTACTGAAATCAATTGTTTCAAGTCTTTCAATTCAACGTTTTTATCACTCTCTGTCTCCCACTCGTGTTACTTAAATCAACTATTTCTAGTCTTTCGATTCAATATCTTTATCGAAAAAGTTAGTATTTCAATTCGATGTCTTTATCGAAAAAGTTGCATTCGTCTGTTTCTATACGGTTCATTTGGAATTTGCATGATACAACTACATTAACAATATATTTATTACTATATATTATTTTGTCAAGAAAAAACAAAATAAATTATAAATAGTGTTTGGATTGTGTAAAAGTAAACATATGAAACATGAAAAATAAATAAATAAAAGTCAAAAACGAATAGTAAGTTATTCAAAATTGATTATCTATTATCGACTCTGTGTTAATCAGTTGAAACTATTTGTTTGTTTCAGTATTCTAAAAATCGTTAAGCAGACCTAGGCGGCAGAGGTGGCGCCTAGCGCCTAGGCGTTTTCTTGGGCAAACTAGGCCTTTTAAAAGGCAATCTCATTTATTTATTTTTCTATTGTACATACTTGTTATACTCTACAAAACATGTATTATATGTAATTTATTTAAATTTTACATAAAACATTACCGAAAAAATAATCTTTTAAGGCTTAACAAATTCATTTAAGTATTGTAGAGTTTCAAAGTAGAAGTTTGATTATGTCTAGGCGGGAACTTAGGCGCCTAGCAAAATCAAGGCGGTAAAGGACCGCCTAGAAATTCCATTTCAATTCCACCAAGAATGGAAGAAATTTTACCAAAACTTGATTCACTCACCTTAATAAGACTCCTACAACGATGACCACTCATCACCTAGTGAAACAACTACGAGTTACCATCCATCTGTCCCTCGCTGTAACCGACTTACTGTAATATCCGGAATATTTACGAGGCTAGAATAAGAAGAAAAAAAATTCCGAAAAAGACGCGAAAACACTATTCATAAAAACGCTAAATCACTATTCATGAAACATAAAGTCAACTTTGAAAAAGTTAACATTTTTGACTAACCGGATTAGTTAGGAAACCTTACTAGAAGACTAACTAGAAAGTAAACTAAGTTGGATTAACCAAACTAGGTGGAATTTGGTTACATTGTAGAGAAAGTGAAGGCATTATGGCCATTTAGGAAAGCTTATATGCATATAGCTTATGTATGTATAGGTTTTTCTTGATTAATTAGTTGGCAAACGAAACTTTGCTTCCAAAAATGTGTAGTCCAAAATTGTGTGGTGTGTTGTGGCACATGGGTGACTAGGCTTGGTGACTCACCAAATGTGATGATGAAGTATGTGACTCACTATGGTGATAAGCCATGGTGGGGTGGCTTAGGATCCTAAATACCCTAAGTATTCGTTTCATATAAATAGAACCCTCATTCTTAATAAATCCTCACATATTCACAAGTAATTCAAGAGCAAAAGAGGTTAGAGTAATCATAAGAGAGAGTTATATTGGTAATTGAGAGAAGGAACGAAAGCTAAAGTCTTGCGTTTTCAAGTATCGAAAAGCTATCACTTCAAGAGGTAAAATCTCTAGTCGTTATTATGTTCATTTTTCATTCATATTATAATATATAAGCTCAAGAACATAAGTCGTTACCACGTACGATTTTTTTTTGTTCTTCGTGTGTTCTTAAGCAAAAGTCATAAATCCTATATAAGTAGGCTTATGATTTTATTATTTTTATGTTATGAAGTGTTATTGAGTGTTAGGACATGTTATCCTAACATATTAATACATGGGGTATCATGTTTTATCAATTTGGTCAAAGAAATATAAAACAGTTTTAAAGCAGTTCCTTTACAGCCATTTTGGGTCCAGTTCTGTAAGAAATTTTGGACTGTGATATCAATAAGAGTTGTAGAGACGAAAGTAACGAACGCGTGGGATTTTGAACGACTCAAAAATGTTTTAAAACGAATAAGTTATGGCCGTTTTACCGAGCCGAGCTCGGGCTGCCAACCTTGCTTTCCGCTTTATAAAAAGTCCTTTTCATTTTTTGAGTTTGAGAATTTTGTAAGCATAACCACTAATGGAGATAGTCTAGTTAAGTTATAAAAACACTTGTTAAGAAGTAAAATTCGATAAACTAACCATCGGGTACGCGAATCACTTTATGTAGGCTTTTAAGCGTTTACTGGGAAAACTTAGTTTACTATCAAGGCAAGTCTTCTATCTTAAATCTATGTACAACTATTTCTAAGCTTGTTCATATGTGATAGTTGATATGTGATAGTATATGTATGAAAGCCTTATGTAGTATTAAGTAGGATATGATGATTAAATGTTAAGTGTTTAATGATATGTAATGCCATGTATGATTATATGTTCTATCATTAAGCATGAGTTAACATGATCGTTAACTGAAAGTTATGTCAAGTCAAACATGTTAAAGTTTATATGAAAGAATAAATTGTCTATGTATTATTAGATAGACTTGTTGAGCCGTAGTACTCATTCTTGCGAATAAAACTTTATTTTCTGTTAAAGAAGAATGATAAGAAGATCATGAATGTAAAGAAAAAGCGTAGATTAGGTTTCATGTTTTATTTACTTGTATTTGTATTAAGTCATAATAACTTCTGTAATACGAACAAGCAAACCATGTAATAGAAGATTATATTAATAATACCATGTTATTATCATCAGAATGGTATTATGCCTTTAATTTGATATAACTTAGAATTGTTAAAGATGTATTAATATGAGTGAGGGTATTAGTAATATGGATTGATCATGTTATGTCAATACTCTGAACTTTAGATAGATAGTAAAACATTAATACAATGTTGATAAAGAACTATATATCTGAATGAGGATATTGAATAACATTGTGAGTGCTATAAGAACAGAGATTTAGCACAGATGAAGAAGCCAAATTCATCGCAAGGTTCCTCTGTTCCAAGTACAAATGCGCTATTAATATTGAGAAATTCAGATAAATAGGAAATATCGATATGAACTAAGCACCTAGGTTACACTAATGAGCGCCGGTAGCCAAAATTACCAGAATGCGCCCCTCTGTTGACAAGAACGATCTCATCATTAATGCTATGAAACTTGATATATTGAAGTATAGAATGTTTAAATCATAATGTTAAAAAAATTTGAACGATATATATATATATGTATGGTGTTAGTCATATATACAAATGAATTACAAGTTGATACTTGTAGAAAGAATGAGATCGAGATCAAGTTAAGATCTAGGGATGAAGTTAAGGAAATTTATAATTTTATAGTCTGTAATAGACTAATTCAACCAATATGATTATGAGATCATTGGTTAAGTTACGAAAGATATTGAGTTAACGTTGACTCTTATTCGGGCGGCCAACATCCGTATTAAGGGGTGTTACACTTGCACCTAGTAACTTTCCACCAACTCATCTCCTTCTATAATAACACAACCTCAATAATCCACATACCCTAAATCTAAATGGAGTTGGATTGAAAAACAGCATATTATTAATTTGAAGTAAGTCGGGTCAATCTTTCTTCAACTAAATTAATGAACTCCAATTCCTAATTAGAGAAAGAAACCTATCAATACTCGTGCCTATAAGACACTCTCAAATTTGGACCAATTTGAGAGAGTAAGGTGTCTCAAATTACAACCCCTAATAGAGTTATCGACGTCTTTCATGGTCACATCAGTTGTAGAACAACCCCACCCCCAACCCGAAAAAAAAGCCAAATTCTCACGAGAGAATCTAAAGACAACGAAACATTGACCAAAAGATACTTCAAAGGACATCCACAATGTAAAGCTCACCCCAGAAGGATTGTTTGTCCTTGGGCCTACTATGCACATAAACAAAGGACGGTCGCCCACTCCCTACAAACCTTCAAATTAAATGAATAGACCAGAAAAATGATCTCAAAGTTCCATTGAAAAATCCTAGTCTCATATCGAAAGATATGGAAAAAAATTGTGTATATAAGGAATTAAGTAACTAATAATAGTACCTTCAGCCATGATCTTTTGGGTGAGCCTGTGGTAGGCTAAGATAACCCAAGAATATATTATTGAGCTAGTAGTTTAAGGCCTTGTTTCGATAGATTTAATTTGATTCAAACTTGAGATTTAACTCAAAATTTGTTCCGGACTCGGGATTTGGCCCAGATTGTTTCATATGGTATCAAAGTCGACTCTCGAAAGCTCGGGTCGGGTTACCGGAGGTAAGGACACGAAGGTTGATGATATTATCCCACAATGGAGAGAGGTCCGGAGAGGTAGGGACATGAAGTCAGCCGGTAATATCCCACAATGGCTAGAGAGGCAAATATCTCTGGACCGTGTGTGTGATCGGTTCTAACGAGAACTTTAAGTGGGGGAGTTTGTAACAGCCTAGTCCCACATCGAATGATAAGAAAAAAATTTGCCTGTATACAAAGAATTAAGTTACTAACAATATTATCTTCAGTCATGACATTTTGGGTGAGCCTGTGATGAGCTTAGATGACCCAAGAAGATATTATTAAACTAGTAGTTTAAGGCTTTGTTTGGACGAATTTGATTTGATTCATACTTAGAATTTGACTCGAGATTTGTTTCGAACTTAGGATTGGACTCGGGTTGTTTCATAAATGTAATAACCCAGATTTTGTTAATAATTGAATATTAATTGATTTTATTTTATAAAAGTGTAATTGAATTAGAAAAGGTAAGTTACTAATTCCTTTTTCTTTCTTCCTTGTTTCGTTTGGAAAATTAAATTCTTTGAATACATATTTAAATAATTGATTAAATTAAAATTGAAGAGTCCATTAAGGTTTTGGTAACTCCTATATTGTTTCCTTGTTATATTTAAAGAGTGGAGATGTAACCCTAATTCTATTCTAATTTGATTAGTTGAATTCCCGAGTAGGATACTTATAAGCAATGCAACCCATTAGAAAAATAATAATTAATTCATCTGATGTCGGAATTGAGTGAACCAAATGCATATTTCTTCAGTTTTTCGTTCTCTACAATTATAAAGAGGAAGAGAAGTTATTTAACATTATCTTCATGCCTTAAATTGATGAAAACCGCAATTTGTCACAATTCCAGTCACTATTTTCAGTCCTAATTTTGAAAATTCGTAACTCAATCACATTAACTCCGAATTGAGTGATTCCTGGTCATATTTCGTGTATCTTTTCGAGAAATACAATTTTCATGAAGACATGAAGAGATTTTGAAGACTATAGAAGGCTTAAGAGTTAGATTCTTTACTGTTACGTATTAATGAAAGACAAACAAAGAAGGAAAATATTATTTTATATTTTGATTTTAAGTTAAGTTAAGTAATGAGGGTTTTTAAATTAGATTTTATTCTTAAATAATATATAGACATGAAATTAGTAGTCATGATAATCAGAAAGAGAAGATAAATTTATAAGAATATAATTTGAATGAATGTAAGCGTTAAAATTTGAAAATCAGTTTCTATATTTTAAGATATATTGTTTGAGTTACATCTCTTAATTCGATCGTTGGATCATTATAATTTTTGGATATGTTATACATATATAAGCTGAGAATATGTTCACCAATTTTGAACCATTAAAGAGTAACGTATGATTTGTTATGAATTTTAAGAAAGGACTAATTTGAAATTTTTTGTAGCAGAATTTTCAGCAATAAGTTCTAATATTTAAATATGTATAACCCAGTGATTTTAAATCCAATTTAGGTGACTCTTGAAGCTAAATTGGAGTATTTGAAGTTTATTCCTGTTAAAATTAATTAATTTGATAAATAAGTTTTAACTAATGGTGACAAGACTAACGTATTAAGAATAATTTGTCATATTATGGTTTTAAGATTTTTTAAGTTTTGTAATTGATTTTTATGTTTTGGAGTATTAATAGTGATCTAAAACGATAATTAAAGGTATCTTAAATAGATTACGAATTCTTTTGGAATTATTAGTTTGGATTATATTTAATTCGAGGGGAATATGTTTAGGTTGTGAATAATATTTAGTATTTGATATCGTTGGCATTTGAGGGTAAGATTTTGTGGAGTGTGCTATAAGTGGTTTTGCATATCAGGTACGAATTTCGTACTCCACTCCTTTGATTATTGTTGTATCCTACGTATCTCATGATATCTCGTTATTCGATACCTTTTTCTTATAATTCTGTTGGAACTCTTGAATAAAAGTTTGATCTTTGATATCCATTTATTTTGTAATCTGAGCTCGTTTCCTTCTATTATAATTTGAACATATTCCATATTTCTTCAGCGATACTGTTGGTTTGTTTGTACCCTTCGAAATTTGGTACTTGCTTAATTGTTTTGTTTTTAATCAAATAAGGTTCAGCTTAATCTAAATGTTCCAAACTTCACGTGTTGTAATCTTTTGAATTTGTTCAAGTATAGAATTTTATTGATCATTGTAGAGCAGTAAATGTTGTTACATTACTTTGGAGGTATTTTGTACGTGTACGTTTAGAACCCTTTTGTTTGCATGTGTTATGACATCATATCTTTGTAGAATAAGCGATAGGGTATACCTGAGCTATAACCACCTGTGGGGGTACCACATGCACGTCTTCTTGACACCGGGACATGACATCTTCTGTGGCAGTGTGATCAGTCCACGGTGTATCCTTTTGTATGCTCTGGGTGTGAGTTTTGACCATTTGATATATTTGTTCGGGATACGTATGGACCCAGTATTTGATTTGAATTGATTTGTTTGGCGGATTAGTAACGTATGTGTCGTGCATACTATCCAGTTTGATTTGCATACATCATGGTACCGATGTATTTTGTTAGCATTTGGCTATTTGTATTTGAGCTTAGTATGAAATTGTTACCTTATAAATATTTGATTCAGCTTTGGGATTCTTTTGAGTATAGTTGTCCATTAGATAGTGTTCATCATTTTTACATTGTCTCACTAATTTTGATATATTCATAATTTGTTCGAAATTCACATTCGTTCATTCATTCGACTCTTTTGGTTACATTATATATTATGGTGTATTTGTACATCTTTATATCCGTACTGGGCATTTGACTCATGTTGTGTTCTTCTTCCGATAGGTTTGCAGGGGTGATTTAGGGTTTTGTGTAAAGAGAACTACCTTTGACCGAATATGTTTATTTGATTTTAGGTTTTGATTATTGTGCCAATTTTTGGAGAATTGTATTTAATTCGTCATTGATGGAATATCAACTATTAAATATTATTAGTGTTCTATTTACTTATTTTGAGGTTTGTTGTGTTTTGCACGTGACTTTCCTTTCCTATTCCTATTCGGGGAAGGGGGTGTTACATCCTTACTCTATAGAAGAAAAGTTAGGAGAGAGAACTACAATGAGTTCCCTTAAAAAGATCTCCAATGAATGCAAATGCTGAAAAGGCGTATTCTTTTTTGGACACCTTGTCGTGCCTTCTTGTACTTTCTATCAATATATAAATAATCATTTTCTATCTAAAAAATGTTAAAGGATTTGGGGGTGAGGCGTGCTCAATTGGGTTTCCAAGGAAGACTTTTCAAAAATAGCAATTTCCATATTCCTATCCTCATCTTAACAGATATGATTTGTTTCATGTCATTTTAATCACATTAATGAAGGAGGTATGACAATTTCTGATCAAGAAGAAGCAACTAACAGACAAAATTCATAAACAAGGAAAGGTAAGAAACAACAGTTATAACGGATAGAAATGTATCCTCACCTTCACCTTTGTCATCCTTAACAGTGTAGTGAATCTCACAGGTTGAATAGAAAACTTTTCTCCATTATCCAGTGCAAATAGGAATGATGGGTCAAGTAGCTCGCTGCAAAATTGGAAATCCATCATGTAAGATCATAATTATGTTTCATTAATTTTAGTAGAGTAACTAAAAATTGAAAGGGAAGGTCATACCTAGCAGCCCAACTTTTGTAGTATGTGAAAATAGTCTCAGATAACTTCAAAACAAATATATCAAAACAATTATCAACCTACAAAAGAAACAGTGCGATGTAGTGAAGCCCTGAACATTTCACAAAGAATATACAACAGCAAAAGAGTATACTTCTTCCACACGAGCATGAAAATGAAGACTTTCCAAATGAGCACATAGGTGCTAACTTAATAGGATCACTCTTAGTCTCATATCTCAATTAACTACATAACCTTCAAATCAAGTTCTTCTTTTAGTAGTTATCATTTTGCACCTACAAATGGCACCTTAAACCTCAGGGTACCAGTTGATCACGATGTAGTAAACAACACGGTTGGAAACTTCCCAACTCCGAGGACAGTTGTCCCGCATGTATGGAATGAAGTGTGACAATGCACAAAGAGAGTACTTGCTGTCTTTGGTCAGGCAAATTTACTCAATTCTCTGTTTCTCTGTAAAGATACGTGCAGAGTTGATGCATTAATATATCCTTACATAATAGCATGATAGCTGTTGGTGATTTGGTTCCCAGAGTTATTGATATTGATTTACTTTGATAATTAATTAACTGATGTTGGGTGTGGCGAGGAGTCATGCATGTTTCTTCCCTCCCGACTCAACTATTGTCAGGTCAATGCGGGATTAGGGTTACTGATTTGCTAAGTTGGCTCTTATGGTGTTCCTCTAGTTCTGCCAATTCCAGTATCATGAATCCTTTTTCTATTGGATATAGTTTAATCCTCATTTTTTTTTCATTATTGAAAGTAATACCAAATGTTTTTTGGGGATAATATACTTATTATAATAATAGAATTATTAAATAATCTGACATAGAATGCAATTGGTTTCTAAAAAAATTCTTAAGATAGTCAAGACATCAACTTATTTAATTATTACTACAAGAGAATTGATGGTATGGAACTTTTATAAATTAGACAGCAGAAAAACATTGTAACCGTTAGAGCTGAGCAAGTAACCAAATTGGAACCGAAACCGCACCAAAAACCGCACTAACCGCACCAATTAAAACCGCACCTTCGGTTCCGGCGTATGTGGCGGTTTTAGGTGGGTTGAATAACCAAATTTACGGTTCCGATTTTGTTACTAGCCAAAACCGCAAGCATAAAACCAAAACCGCACCATGTGTTTGTATGTATGTATTATCTCTAGTAAATTCTAAAGTTATTTTTCACTTGAACATGCTCAGAGAAAACCTCAGTCTTGCATTGTCATTTTTTCACCAATTGAAAGATGTTAGAGGTTATAGAGTCAAAAATTAAACAATTGGATTTTGGAATTTCGAATTTGTTTAATGCGTTATTGGAGGGGCTTATAGCTGAGGGGCCAAATTCGTTGGTTCGAGCACTTGATGCATTGGTTAAGGTCAATGCTATAATAGTAATAGTCAAATAGATTATTTTTCAAATTAGGTATAGTTAGGATTATATTCTATAAGTCTTCCCTGCAATATATAAGATAGAATTTCATTCTATCTCCAGTATATACTTTTAAATTTTGGCGAACTAGATAAACATTCTTACTTGTTATCGAATATATGGTCTCCGTTGTTTTATATAGTGTATGTTTTAGTTTTAAAGCATCATTCATTTATAATAAACTAAAATTATTTTACGTGTCTCGCTGTTATATAATTTGATGGTGAATTTGACATGTTTGGCAGAAGGAACTTTGGTTCTATGCTTGATATAATTCTCATTGTCGACTCTGTCACTAAGTTAATTACTCGATGTAAGTTCTATGTTAAATTTTATTGAAGACTTAGAATTTTTTGTTGTTTCAATTGATTTTGGAACCGAAACCGCACCAATTAAAACCGCACCGCACACTTTAAAACCACACCGCACTAATCACAAGCGGTTTCGTGTGCGGTTTTGAATTTTTCAAACCGCACCTAAGCGATTTCGGGTGCGATTTGGACTTCAAACCGCACCATGCTCACCCTTAGTAACCATGTTCGCCGCAAATGAATTTCCTAACTCAGTTTCAAAGATAAATTACCTCAGCTTCAATTTCATCATAAAGGAAACGTTGCTTGAGAACTACTAGTGCATGCTGAGCAGAATCATTATAGATGTCAAACGGCATCAAAATGCTCTCAAGGAGACCTGCATTTTGTGACTCGATCACATGATCCACCAACATCCAGGGAAGAGAGCATTCAATAGGAAACTGCACAGGGAAAAGATACAAGTTTCTTTAATATTAAAGAATGAAATAAATATCAAGATAAAATATAGCGCAAAGCCGCAAACAGGAGAAGCATATGAAGTTGTGGAAAATAAAGTCAATAGTACAGAAAACTAAATAGTCTAATAGAAACTTTGAAAGGTTTATCAGTTCATAACTAGCGGATGTAAGACATGCAACAGGTAAGCTGATTACATAAACTATAATTTAAGCACTACAAGAGTTCTGGCTATTATGAGCTAATGCAAACGCACTAGCTAAAAGATATAACAATAAGCTAATAAACTGCAATCAAAGTAAAAAATTAAAAAGAAAAAAAAGAAAGAAAATTGCAATAGGCATCATTCAGAAAATTATACAAATTTAATCCAGTCTCGGGACTCGAGGTAGACTAAGATGATTGATCGAGGACTCCTATCACGTCTACTTATGTAAAACAAACTTTTAGGCTCTGAAATGTTACCAAATTCCCCACAAAATGAATCAGGACTCCTTTATTTCTCAATCACGCAAAATAAAAAAAAAATAACTCTATAAAAGAACTTGCTTCTGTTCTTTCAAAAACAACCAGAATAACCCACCCCTACACCCACAACTTCCAAAATAAAATAAGAAGAGAGGAAATCGTGTGTATGTCTTATGAAACCTCACCCCAAATATATATGCTACGAACAAACCAACTTCAAACTGGAAAAAAGGATATGCATCATCCTTTAAATAGGTTTAATTTTCTAGTTTTTATGTTTTGTAGAATATGATTTCTTTTGTATTACTTGGTTAGGAGAACATCTTTTAGAGTGAATTCATACACTTTTACATATATAATTCATCTAAAAATGAGAAACCCTAAATGTTGATGAATTTATTGAGATTTTTCTTGATTATTTGAAGTATATGTCTAGATTGAATTTGAGAAAGGTATATAAGAAACACAAATACATGTATGCTACTTTTTTTGTCAGTCACTTGTTTTAGAGTATGTACCAAAGTCGTTTTAAAAGATCCAACCAGTAACTTTGCTTAAATCTTGTATATGTCAAAACCTTTATAATTTCATTTTAAAATTTAAGAAAATAAACATGATTGGAATTGCTTGAGCATTTTATTGACTTCAAGCCAGATCTGTTTGTCACAGGAAATCCATGCACTTATTCAGACTTTGAAGAGTCAAACAATTCGTAATTAAACATATTTTGATGCTTCTTGAACCTAAATTGTAACCCAAAAATTTTGTTTCTAGTAGAAGTAGAATCAACTCAGCAGACTTTATAATAAGTAAACTACAGTGGTTTTTTGTGCTACATGGAATTAATCACCCTTCTGATGCTAGTTGATTATGTGTATGTATTTTTTTATATTTACCCTATCACACGTGTTTTAAAGTTGAGAAAATCAAGCGAACGCAGAGATAATTTGCATATGATTGTTGATACTTAGAAATCACAAATTTATTTGGAATGTAATAACAAGGTGGTGTTCTGGGGCTGTTGGTGTTTGATTGTCTAGCTGAAGCTGGAAACAAAGAGGAAATGGTAAATGTTGGTTCCTACCTTGAATTAAATATGGTTTCCCTTGAGGATGACTCGTTGAAAAATCTTGGTTGGTTCCTAGCAAATTTAGAAGGATATTATGGTTAGGTTTTAGCCAACATTAAGAGATTGATTTGGTGTAAATGTGACAAAAGTTATTGCAAACTAAACATGTTGCATGGGAAATTTGGCTTTTGCATTACATGATTATTGTTGTGCTTGGATTATGCTTTGTTTTAATGCCATAGAACCTATGAACATGCTTTTATATAATTATACAACATACATGTGTACAGCACGTGTCTTTACTTTTCAACATTAAAACATGTAAATTCTGATGTATAAATTGTTGTAATGTATTAAGATGTTTGCTTGATAAGTCCACTTGGGGGAATGGGAATTCTTGGAAAAGAAAAACTGTGATTGATGATTTTGAAAATATAGCAGCAAAACTATCCTAATAGGATAGGATATAAAATGAAACATATTGTATACATCTAAGTCGAGTTGTTTTCTAAGGAACTTCCTAAACTATTTCCCCATGCTCCAATTCCTCTAGTCACCCCTTCCAAAAAGTTGGGGGCCTGACACTGTAGTTGCACCACAATACAATCCTTCCATTCTCTCCATAAGTCCAAACTACACAATAGCACCAAGTCACAATATTTCCCTCATGAGTTCTTTAATTGACTATAGCATCATCCAGCGCATAAAAAGATGTTGCACAGACAATGGAGATCCCCTGACCTCGAAATGAAATAAAGGGTGGTCGGTCAGCGCTCAGCCTTGAACAAGAAACACCAGTTAGCCAGTACCTTGCATGACTCCTGATGTTATTCGCGGTCAATTGAACAGAAAACCACTGTGAAATTGAACAATATCACCTTTGAGGGACCATTGCTCTCAAGTTATGTCAGGCCTGGGTAGAGGTCAAACCAGAAATATAGAGAGAGATAGAGATTTAGATAGAAAGTAGGAAGAATTTGGGAGGAAGGAGAGAAAATTCAATGTTTAGCACTGAGTTGATGAGATATATATATATACATATATATATAGAGAGAGAGAGAGAGTGGAAAAAGGAGGAGAAAGCTTCAATAAGCTTCTCTTCATTTCATTTCAATACCCAATTCTCAATACTTGAAAAACACTTCAACGTTACAAATATTTGTAGAAAGGAAACTGCTGAATAGTAAAGCTAGCTATCCTGAGCTACTTTGGTATCCTTCACTCAAAATAACTAACTCACACATACACCCATATATATTTTACCCACATATATTTACTCCTAACTGAATCTACTATTATACTCCTTGCTACCAATTCTACCCTTTGTCTGAGAAGTTCCCTCCAAGGAAACTCATCAAATCTCTCCCCATTAAAGCTAGTATGATAATATTTTGTGGAAAATAAGTAACTCCATTAGCACGCCTATCAATTATATTTGAGTTACCGCGGTTATTGGGAGGTCCACCTCTGTCAACTATGGTATGTTTTAATTATTTTTGGTTTTCACAAGTAAAACAACGTCATAAGGTAGAATGTTTCACATGACAGGAAAAGTATTTACAGAATTCAAAAAGAACATGGTAACATCACAGTCATCACTCATATAATCTTCACCTGAATAACACGAGAAGATTCCAAATAAAATTCTCTGAACCATAAGAAACCAAGATCCGTCAAAGTTGTTATAGTCACTGCAAATAGCGTACAGAAAAGTAAAATCTTGCAACTAAAAGAATACTACTACATTTAAAAAACAAATGTTCATTTTGTGTCCAAAATGATAACAAATACAAAAGGTAGATATTTATAATTTTAATATAATATTATCATATCATGGCCCCAAGTAGTATCACAACATTAAAATGGGTATTCTTTTGCCATGATAAGAAATAGAAGGCACTTATACTGCCAAAACTCAGGTACCTCTGTGCTAGTCTCAATTAAAAGTGAGCCTAATTAAATAGAATCAAAATCGCCATGCAGAGCGCTTACACCTTCTTTTGAGTATCACTACCACTACAGCTTGCTTGGACTAAAGCCTAGCCATGGTAGGGGCAGGCTGAAAAATGAATCACATATGTAATTATAGTGGCTTTATCTACTTGCCACAAAAAAAGGCAATCTTTATGACCAGTTTAATGTAGTTATCACAATGATAGCTCCCAACAGTTACCAAGTGCAGCTCAATTTACTTGGTCTAGACAGAGTGACAGACTTTTGTTTACTAATGATTGGGAGGATTAATTTATCAATCAGATACTTGAGGGATGACACCAAGACTTGTGCTGTAACTTGCAGAGACATCATCATAATCTGGGTCATCCATTAATGGACAATTCAAATTCCCTACACACTCTACTTATAAGTCATCTTCAAAACATCAAAGTATTTCTCTTCTGAAGTAACCTACAAGTAACCTAGAGATTTTGCAGAGCCAGAATGAATAATAGCTCTCCATTAAAAAATTACGCTGGTTTCTATGCTAAACACTATGATTCCCGTCATCTGCTACCTCAGACAGTTGCTATGGTGAAAGGTTGTTTACAACTACATCAGCTGAAATCTTTCTTTATATTGTTCTTTTCGTCTTTTTTTAAATTAGAATTTCTTACTTTTTATAAGTAGAACAAATATCAACTGAAGATAGGAAAGTATAAGGAAAACTAAGGAAGCCTCTTGAATGGTTTAAAGCATGCAGACTGCAAATATTGCTACTCTGCAAATGAAACAGCCACAGTATTTGCCAACAAGTATTAAAATTTCTATTGCTCAGGAAGATTGTTCCGGCATCAATTTATTCATTCATAATAATAACTAGTTAGAAGGCCTAAGCGCTTCCTCAAATAGGTCTTAGTTATATGTATACTATCTATATGCATAATCTCCCTTGCTCTAACAGAAACATAGTCATTTACAATAACGTCAAACAATAGAATACAATAGGTATATATACTCATTGTTGGGGAGTGATTGTTTGGGCCCGAATTAAATGGTGGACCAAAATTCACGTGGAGTTATTTTAACCCACGTAGGAACTCTTTTTTAGTGTTGCTAATTTTCAATCACAACAAGAGTTTCGATTGGAATCATGGTGAATAGCAAAAGGATAGTTTCAGCCCGCGACCAGTCAACGGCGGACCCTCCTCCTCATCAACCAAGGGATTCTGCCAAGGATCGGTTGGGACCATCAGTTTCGGAGCAGTTGGTGTCTCGGGCCAATTCAATGGCTCCATCAAGGGACAAAACAGAGGGGCCTCGGCTAAGACTGTTCTCGACAACCAGTAGAGATGCAAGTACTGGGGGTCGTGTCAAGGATGCACCGTACCGAACACGCCCCCATGACGTTGGACGAGACGAAAGGAGATCAATCCTGGCAAGAAGGGCAAAGGAAACTGATGACACACTGAAGGCCTTATTATTACAAAGAAAGGAAATTGATAAGTAGATGGCAGATGGTGCTCTTAATTGATGGGAACGAGGATGGTGCCTCTAGCCACAGCCGAAGGCGGGGGCGATCGCCAGAGGTTCGTTCCAGGACACATCGTCCGGACGAGTCTCGACGGACCGAGAGCAGACTTCGGAGTCGCTCTCTGGACAGGAGCAGGCACAGGAGCAGATCGGGAGATCGTTCATCCGGGAACCAGTCCATGACACATCGTCCAGATGGCTCTCGGCACACTAGGAGCAAGCATCGGGGTTGCTTCAGAGCCAGCTCGGAAGGTAGGAGGAGATCGGACAGAAGGGAACCAGATCACTCTCCTAATCGGGAAAGACAGAACAGGCAGGGCATAACTCCCAGGGTTGAAGGGGTAGAGGCGCTGGCTCAAAAACTTGAAGAAATACAGAAGCAGTTAGCCGAGATCAGGCAAAAGAAAGAGTCTGGCCAAAAAATCATCCCCGTTCTCTCCAAAAATCATTCGGGAAAAAGCTGATCCGGGCAAAAAACTCCCTCACATGGAAAGTTATAATGGTTCGAAAGGCCCTTATGAGCACAGTCAACAGTCAGGCTCATGACCAGCTGATGAATTGCTATGCTTACTCGGACGCGACCAAGTGTCAGATGTTCATGACCATCTTGACGAAAGACGCCAGACAGTGGATGATGACACTGGCCCCGAACTCAGTCTCGTCTTATATAGAGAGCTACACGACAAATTTCATGCTCAGTTTGATAGTAACAAGAGAAGGGAAAAGTTGATCCAGTCACAATCTCAGATCCGACAATACTCCAATGAGACCTTGCGTCAGTATGTGAAACGGTTTCGGGAAGCTATTGGTCAGGTTGCAGATTTGAATGACCTTCAGGCTATGGGTCTCTTTCAAAATGGTTTGGACCTGGTAAAGTCGAAAAAGTTGATGAAAGAGCTGATGTTCAACCATCCGAAGAGTCTGGCTGAAGCGTTTGATAATGCTGAAGGTTTCATAGTGGTGGAAGAGGTAATGAGCAGCCTAACACAGAGTACGTCAAAAAAACCGAAAGATAAGGAGAAGAAAAATAACAACAATAAATCAGATGACTATTAGAAGTACAACAACAATGGTGGTTCGGGAAGAGGACGCCCACCTTTCCCGAATCAGAGGGTTAACAAAGTTTATACCAATCTCAATGCTACCATTCTGGAGCATATGAGGGACAAGCCTTATTTCGAGCTAGCCAAAGACAACATAAAGGCGAACAGGGGAAATATGAACAAGTATTGTGAATACCATGGGTCAGCTGGACAGTCAACAGAGACGTGTTGTGGTCTGATAGATCTGATCGAGAAGAATGTGCGGAATGGAGCCTTGGTGCAGTACGTTGCGGGTCGGGAAGCTTCGGGAGCACAACAGGCAGACCATACCCCCCGTACAAAACCCGACCGCCCACCCCCAACAACAGGATCAGACCCAGGTAGTGCGTCGAGTGGTGGATGTAATCACTGACGGGTCGGTCGGGAAGGTTACGGGGAAGAAGCGGCGAGGATTCTTGGATGTTGTGCTATCAGTATCTGATCAGCCTGTGAGGTGTGAAAGACCATACTCGGGCTCGGTTATTACCTTCACCGATGAAGATTTTCCTTAGGAATCGATCGAACCCCACGAAGGAGCTTTGGTGATTACTGCACAAGTGGGTTCGATGGATATGAAGCGAATGATGATTGATAATGGTTCATCGGTGGACATACTGTATGCTCATGCCTACCAGAGGATGGACTTGGAAGGCAGAAAAATGGAGATCGGTCAGGAGCCTCACCTGTATGGTTTTAGCAACGACCTGATTAAATTTGCTGGGACGATCGAGTTACATGTGGTCTTTGGGACGGCTCCTCAGCATGTAGAAATAATGTGTAGATTCAGCGTATAATGCTATTCTTGGGAGGTCGGTCTTGACAGCTCTTCAGGCCGTTACTTCGATTCCTCACTTCAAAATCAAGTTTCCTACGCCGAACGAAGTTGGTGAAGTGGTTAGGGATCTTGACTTGGCAAGGTGTTACAGGAATGCACTGATCTCTTCGGGTGTGGGGGTCAGCAAGCAGAAACAGACAATGGAAATAGAGATCGAGCCGTTTACCGAGGGTAATACAGAACCTCTTGTCATGCCTGCCGAAGAGACAGAAGAGGTTGAGTTGTTTCCAGGAAAGAAGGATAAGACTGTCAGGATCGAGTCGGGGCTGCAGGAACCTTTTCGGACAAACCTGGTGGAATTACTTCAGTGTTATGCGGATATTTTTGTGTGAGTTCCCAGTGACATGCCTGGTGTAGATCAAAAGTTGGCTGTACACAGGCTGCGCGTGGACCCATCAAAGAAACCATTTCAACAGAAGAGAAGGATTTACGCCCCAGAAAGGAAAAAGTGAATAGATGAGGAGATAGCAAAACTTCTGGCAGCAGACTTCATCTTCGAGATTGATTATCCAGAGTGTATGGCGAATGTAGTGTTGGTTCAGAAACAGAATGGGAAGTGGCGTGTCTGCATCGACTACATGGATTTGAACGAGGCGTGTCCGAAGGACTTTTATCCACTTTCGCACATTGACGATACTTCGGGGTATGCCTTACTCAGTTTTATGGATGCTTTTTTTGGGGATTTCGATGCATAAGGAGGATATCCCAAAGACAACATTCATCACTCATCGGTCGGTTTATGCTTATAAAAGATGACATTCGGATTACTGAATTTGGGGGCCACATATCAGAGGATGATGAATTATATCTTCTCGAAACAATTGGGCCGGAGAATGGAGGTCTACGTAGATGATATGATCGTCAAAAGTATGTCGGTCCGGGGTCATTTGGACGATTTGGAGGATTTCTTTCAAACTGTTCGGCATTACAAGCTCGTGTTGAATCCAACGAAGTGTACCTTCGGTTTGGGAGCGGAGAAGTTTCTTGGTTACCTGATCAGCAAGAGGGGGATAGAGGCAAACCCGGAAAAGATAAAGGCTATTTTGGATATGAAGTCTCCTCAGTCGTATAAGGATGTTCAGCTCCTGACGGGTCAAATTGCAGCTTTGAGGAAATTTATGTCCAAGTCGGCAGAGAGGTGTTTGCCGTTTTATGATACTTTGAAAGGGTCGAAGAATGAGAAGACCTTCCACTGGACGTCAGAGTGTTAGGATGTTTTCTAGGGAATCAAGAGGTACTTGTTTTTGGCTCCATTGTTGGTGAAACCGGTTTCTTCTGAACCACTGTACTTGTATTTGGTGGCCAGTTCGTTAGCGATCGGGGCATTTCTGGTTCGTGAGATCAGGGGCATTCAACATCCGGTTTATTATGTGAATCACGCACATCGGGATGCAGAAACTACGTATCCGAATCTTGAGAAGTTTGCCTACGCACTCATAATAGCCAGTCCGAAGCTTTGGCAATACTTCCAAGGTCGGTTAATAGTAGTGTACACAGATCAGCCCTTGAAGAAAGTGTTGGGCAAGCCAGACGTCTCGGGTCGGCTTGCTATGTGGTCAGGCCTGAATGCTCATTTTCTGAGTCGGATGAAGGTGATCGTCAGTTGGTAGTAGTTCAGACAGTCCCGGATGTTTCGACGGCTCAAATTTCTTGGACGTTGTACAAGGATAGATCCTCTACTTCAGATGTCAGTGGTGCAAGGGTTATTTTGACAAGTCCCGAGGGTTTTAAGGAACAGCAGGCAATTCGCTTTGGCTTCAAGGCGACCAATAATGAGATAGAGTATGAAGCGATTCTAGCAGGTCTTTGGCTGCGAAGAGTCTTGAGGTGCAAAGATTGGTAATCTTTTGTGACTCACAGTTGGTCGTCAAACAAATTTCGGGGGAGTACGAGGCCCGGGAGAAGGATGGTTAAGTATCTGGCTGAGCTAAAGGATTGACTCCAGTACTTCAGTTCATTTACCTTTCAGGGTGTTGACAGATCTAACAATATCATAGCCGATAATGTGGCGAGGTTGGCTACAACAGATGCGAATACATTCAGTAAATCAGTTTACTTAGAGATTTTGAATCAGCCAAGTGTACAGCATTATGAAGTTATGTTCGTAGAGAGGTCGAACTGTTGGATGACTCCCTACTTGGATTATTTGGCTGATAGTGTCTTACCTTCGGATATAATGTTGGCAAAAAAGATCAAACATAAGGAGTTCGAATTTTGTGCTCATAAACGAGGACTTGTATCAAAGGGTTCATTCCTCTCCTTTGTTGAGGTGTTTGGTTCCATTCGAAACGGAATATGTTCTTCGTGAGATCCACGAGGGGATTTGGAACGATTACATGGTTGCGAAGGTATTGGCGTATAAGGTGCTTCGGCAAAGGTATTATTGGCCTACAATTTTCAAGGAGGCGACGGACTATCTGAAAAAGTGCCCTAAGTGTCAGCTTAGCAGCCCTATCACCCATCAGCCAATAGAGGAGTTGTATTCGATTTTGTCTCTGATTCCTTTTGTTGTATGGGGAATTGATATTTTGGGTCCATTGCCGAAGGCGAAGGGTCAGGTCAGTTTTGTGATAGTAACCATTGATTATATGACCAAGTGGGTAGAGGCGAAACCCCTTCGACAGATCACGGAGCAGGAACGTTTAAACTTTTTGAAGTTTGTGGTCTTTCGGTTCGGCATTCCTTTGGTGGTGATTTCGGATAATGGCTGGCAATTTGTGGGTTCAAAGTTCGAAGCATTTTTGAAGGAGTTGAGAATTCAGCATAGGAAGACTTCAATGGCTCATCCTTAATCAAATGGTCAAGTGGAGGTTACTAACAGAAATTTGTTAAACGGGATTAAACGAAGACTCGATGAGGCGAAGGGAAGATGGCCGGAAGAGCTACTTAATGTGGCTTATCGGACTACTCCGAGGACAATGACGGGTGATTCACCGTTCAAACTGGCTTACGGTACCGATGCCCTAGTTCCTGTTGAGATTGGCTCTACTTCACTTTGGATCAGCTAGTTCAAAGAGTTGTATAATGATGAATTACTTCGTATCAATTTGGATTTGTTGGAGGAGGTTAGGGAGTCGGTCCTGCTAAGGCTTTCCGCCTACCAAAGAAGAGTGGTCAGGCAATACAATAAGCGGGTAAAGCTCAAGAGGTTTGAGGTTGAAGATCTGGTTCTTCGGGAGGTGGAGGCTTCTATGCCCCAAAATCTCGAGAAGCTGATGCCAAATTGGGAAGGGCCTTATGAGGTTGTTGAGGTACCGAAGTCAGGTACTTATCGGCTTCGGGCAATGGACGAGACAAAAGTCAAGAATATGTGGCATGCAGACAGACTTCGGAAATATTATCAGTAGAGCATGACTAGGTGATTCGGCTGTAATTTTTCAAAATTATTAATAAAATGAGTATTCAGTTTTTAACAAATATTATCATTGGTGTTTGATTTGGAGTTAGTTCCCTGGAACGAACATGATTAATGGTGTTTGGAGGAGTATTCAGTTCCCTGGAACGAATATTGCCTGTGAGGTTGTTCAGTTCATTGAACGAACGCCTTCTTGTGAACATCCAGTTCCGCCGAACGGGTGTTCTTTCTGTTTAAGGACGTTCAGTTCCCCGGAACGATCGGCTCTTACACTTGTATTCAGTTCCCCGAAACGAATACTTCTTATAAGGGCATTCAGTTTATTTAAACGAATGCCTTCTTATTATTAGGATATTCAGTTCGTCCGAACAAATATCCTCTTTTTCAGAAGGAATGTTCAGTTCCTGGGAACGAACGTTGCCTTGGAGGTTATTTAGTTTTCTAACGAATAACTTGTTTTAATTGCTCAAGGGTTTTTAGTTCTGCCGAACGAATACTTCTTTATTATGGGATGTTCAGTTTCCCGAAACGAACAACTCCTTTATTTAGATTCTCAATTTTTTGGAATGAGTCTGATCGTTACTTATTTAATTCTGCTGAACGAAGTTAACTTCTTTAATTAATTTAGTACTCAGTTTTTTAACATGTACTTAATATTGTTTGATAGTGTTCAGTTCTTCGAACGAACTCTTTTAATTTGCGCAAGTGTTCAGTTTTTCGAACGGACTCTTTTATTTTGTATAGGTGTTCAGTTCTTCGAACGAACCCTTTAATTATTTGGCGTACTTGTTTGATCTTCAAATGGATGCTTTATCATTTATTGTATGTAAGAAGCTATATATGTGGTTCTTTGGAAAGGGTAGATATTTTCATTAATTGAAATAAACAAGTACATAGAGATAATTATATTACAAGATTCAAAAGGGAGAACTACTGAGGCGGGTCATCTTCATCTTCGGATTCGTCTTCTGAAGAATCAAGGATTGAGGTGTTCAGTTTAGTCGTAGTGAGTATGGCTTTGTCTTTGTTTCGGGCGGCTTCATATCCCTCGACGTATAATTGTATTATTTCGGCCGATAGCTCCTCGGATTTTTGGTGGCAAATTTGGTTTCGTAGTTCTTCGGTTAAAGGAGGTCCCAGTGCCTTGTATTCTGTGAATTGTTTTTCCAAGACGATGCACATTTGGTGGGACTTTTTCTCCTTTTTCTTCTGATCGTGGTTCTGGCGGTTGAGAGTTTGGATTGTTTGCTTCAACTCTGTATTCTCATTTATCACTTCGTCGCATTTCTTGTATGCGGTCTTTTGGCATGCCTCAGATGCAGCCAGATCCTCCTTCAGCTTAGCGATGTCGGCTTGGAGGCCTTCGCAATAGAAGGAAGTATTGTCGTGGTGGCTTTTTTTTTGCTAGGGCAGCCTTCAATGCTTCGTTTTGTCTTCGGGCGACCTTTTCATCCTCTTCAATTTCTTTATATCGTTGGATGAGGCGCCCGGAAATAGCAGCAGCCTGAGGATGTTAATTGGAGGTTAGGCACAGTTATGGTTGAAGAAAGGCTTTGTTAAATAAGGGAGTTCAGAAGGACTTACTCATGAATCTGGCGAAGACGAGTTCGGTGGTTGATGTCTTCAAAACGAGGCTCGTCGGGTAGTCTTCAGAGGCGTCGGGCCAAAGAGTTTCAGAAGGCCCGGTTCCTTGTGTATGATAGGGACAAGGTTGCTTTGGTGGTGAAGGAAGGTGTGGAGGAGATTGTTCGGGAAATTTTTCAAAGTTGGCCTTCTTGTGTGGAGGTGTGGAGCTTCGGAGGAGGTACTTTCAGGTTCTTTTCTTTTCTGGATTTGGTTTGGGTTCGGTTCTGATGTTTTGGTTGGGTAATGAGGATTTCGGACGAAGGGACTTTTAGCGTTTCAGAAGTATGGGGGATGATTTTGGCACGTCTCTTCTTGACTCGAAGGATTTTGGTCCTTTCAGATTGTGGTATATCAAAGAGGCTTTCTTTAAAGAGGGGAGTTGGGATTATTTTTGGCCTCGGTGCTTCTTTACTGGCTCTCTTTTTGGTTCGGGAGGATGATGGCTCTTTAGATATAACTTCTAGTGGTGTTGTTTCAGTAATTGTTGGGATGTCGGATGTTTGAGGGTTCTCTTCGGTGGTTGTTGGGTATCAGGTTTTTCGGAGGTTGGGTCGGCGAGGAAGTCTTCGAGACCTTGTCTTTCGGTCGAAGTTGGTTTGATGAAAGATACTGTATTCAGAGAAGCCGGTCAGTATACTTGATTATTAAAAGATATGATTAGAATGAAGGGTTTCAGGACTTACATTTGTGGTCGAAGAGCCAGGCTTGTTTGGTCAAAAGAGTGTAGCTCCATTCTTTCATTGGCAGCTTCTCTATCAGTTTTGTTAGTTCCAGGCCTTGTTGTGTAGGAGTCTCCCCGATGGAGACGTTCGGACATCCGTAAGAAGCCCAATTAGGGAGTTTATGGGTTTCTGGGCCTTTAACGAAGAACCAGTTATTGTGCCACCCTTTGTTGCTTGAAGGGGTGTTCATTATGGATCGCTTCTCAATTTTTTGGGTGGGTTTTGGTGGCTGTTTACTCAGAGTTTTGAAGCCAGGTTCTCGTGATATGGTCAATTGGAACAGGGCAAAGAGGAAATCGATGGACGAAGGAGCGCCGATCTCATGACAGAGGGCTATGAAAGCGATTATGTTGATGTAGGATTCGGCACCAGCTGGGCGAAACCGATGCCAATAAACCTAAGGAGGGTGATGATGAAGGCATGAAGAGGTAGCCGAACCCCTTTTTCTAAAAGAGTGAGGGGCATGGCGGTCCAACCATCGGGGCGCTAATACATCCGATCGGTAGGTGATGGGGCTTTTAGTTGGTGGGTGGAAGGTACGTGGTAGTGCTCTCTGATGGTGGCAAGGTCGGTCTCAGTGATTTGAGATGGAGTGTTGGCATGGGGGAATTTGGATTCGTTAGATATTCACGCACCATTTTTTGGAAATCAATCTCTGCGCTAGATGGAGTTGGGGTATGGGGGCAGCACTAGTGGTGGCAGTGGTGGAGACTATGGTGGAATCAGTTGTTATGGTGCTGACAGTGGGGTTTGGGTTGTTGGTGTTGGTGAAGGTGGAGGCGGCAGATATTGACAGTGTAGGGATTGTTGAAAGGTGAATAGCCCAGATAGGCTCATCACTGGCAGAGGAAGATGTAGTCGGAGTTTTGGAGGATGCCATTGATAGGAGCTGCGAGATATTGCCGGAAGGACAAGTTTTGCAAGAGGGAATAGAGAAGGCTCTTGGATAATACTGACGATTGCTAGGGAGAAGATAGATCTGTCGAGTTTGGGGGGAAAGGGTTTTAATCGTAAAGTCTTTTTAGTTTTGTGCGCTCTCCAAGGAGCGGCTAATTAATGGCTTATCATGATTGCAGATGTGGGGAGTGGTGGTAGGTCCCTACTGGATATTTGAAGCGGGTTTTTGATGCTATTAGGCTTTGCAGCATTTGTTGATAATCATTGGGTTTCTTTGGTATACTCTTCAATTAAATGTTACATTCAATCGAAGACTGGGGGGCAATGTTGGGGCGTGATTGTTTGGGCCAAAGTCCACGTGGAGTTATTTTAACCTACGTAGGAACTCTTTTTGGTAGTTGAGCATATTAAGGTATTAAAGATTCCTAATTATATTTGATTTCTAATCCCTAAGAAAAGTGTCAGGTTATAAATCGATTTCCTTTCCTTAAGAGAGTTATGTTTGATCCCATTAAGGAATTATACCTAATGAGAAATTTCAATTCTATACAGGGAAGGATTTTGTGGAGATGGTGTGATCCATATAAATACAAGGTGATTTTAAGGTACGCACTTATTATTATTATTTTACAACACTAGAGTATTAAGCTTCTATTATTAAATCTTATTCAGTCTGTACTTATTCTCACACCGGAGCTATCCCCGACGGCCCAAGCCGTCAAGTTTTTGGTGTAATTTCGTTTTTGTGCAGGATTTGACGCGCTTTGGATTTGACGCGCTTTGGTGATTGGAGCGCGTGGACGAATCTTGGCATTAACACTCATTATTAAAATGAAAGCTGGTTATGACAGATATCATCGTCTTATATATATAATCAGAATCACAAGAGGAATCGAAAAGCAAAGATATATATCGAAGAACCTGTGTAGTCTAACATGTGCAGGAAAAAACTAAGCTTGTAAAAGAAGGTTTCCAGTTGCTTTAGCTCATTAGCAGGAATTTCAGAGCCAGCATTTCCAAAGAGCCCCCCAGGCTTTCTCATATTACCACCCGATACTGCCTCATATATCAGGAACTGCAAGCAATGAACCTGAAAGAAAAAAGAGCAATATAAGCATATAAATATTTAAACTTAAAAGAAAACGTAAAATGTTGAGTCATCCAATAATCCAATCACGTTTTCAACCACATTTGGTAACATTGTATGCGAAACCAGGTTTGGCCAACTGTGTAGACAGAAAAACCATATACCATGGGATCAGCTTTAGTTTCATTCAGTCACCACAGCCAAGCATTCCAAAACCAAACCGCATAACAAGGCAAAGGTGATGTTATCTGTTGCACTTCAAAATAGGATAGGCAGGTAATACTGAACTTGGTGGCTCAAACAAAAGATACCATTTGCATATTGATGAATTTGGAATTATAACAGACAATAGATAAATGTTTTTCTCATTGACAAATGTTTCTTGTTTGAAAATAGACAGATACTAGAAAATAGCAACAAAACAAGTACCAAACACACAATACATTAATAACTTTTTCTTTTCTTTTCTATTCCTTTCTTTTATTTCTTTTATTATGTAAAGAATATTATGGATGAAGGGAGATACATGAAAAAGGGTCAAGGAGTCCTCCGCCAATAAAAATAAAAGAAAATACAATATAAGTCAAAACTGTTTAGTAACATAAGTAAGACAAGTATATTTAATGTCGTGAAAATATGATTATGATTCTCATGATAGTGCAAGTGCACAACCTAATAAAAAAATGAAACTTTTTCTATCAAATTGTAAATTTAACATAAGATAAAATTACCTTAATTAATCAGGATGAATAAAGAAACTATAGGTAGATAGTTTACAAAGCAAGACAAAAGGAGAAGCAGGAAAACCTGAGCTGTTGTCGGTGCTACTGGTCTTGGATAAAAAATGTTCCCTTTGCTTTCTTCACCTCCACGCTGCATTGATTGTAACTCCAATTCAGGCCTGCTAGTATTTGCCATCCAGTCTGCTGAAAGTGTTCGCATATCAGAAAGAATCCTGAAAAGTAGCAGTTAGATGATCAGAGGTGTTAAAGCGTACTATAAATAGCCAGACCCATTTCTCTAAGGCTGTGTTTGTTTGAAAAATAGGACTATTTGTACTAATTTAATACCTTTAGCTAGACCTGGCAAGATGGATTGCCGCCCAATGGGCAGCAAATGGGTCTTGGTTTATAATTATGAAGTTACTATTATAAATGGTCTAACGTGCCATCGGGGCCCATATAGTAAGAAAATATAAATCTGGAACACAGCGGAAGTCCGCTCTCCTCACATTTTAAATCTGAACGTTTGCACCCAGTTTATACAATTAGTGTGTGGAGTTTTGATTGAAATTCATGTTACATATTTACCCCTGATTTCTACATTGATGTCACCAATTTACTCTCATTTATTTTTATAAGAGAATGACAATATGGCTAATTTTATAGATTAAAGTTACAGACCCAGTTTGGAAAGCACTTTCTCTTTCTCACACGGATTTCAAATCATTAATTTGTAGGCTATATTATTTATTATTCATAAGTAAATAAAAAAAGGTAATCACTTATTAAATCTGCAAACAAATAGTTGTATGTTTCATGATATACAAATTTAAGTATAAAAAAGTTACTATATATAGATGTTCCGGTTTTGCATTTTATACTAAATATGACAAAAATACCGTAATATGCATACAGCTTGTAACTAAATTTTACTCTTAGATATAATTTTCTCTCTCTACATTTCACCTCCCTCAAAATGTTAATTTGTTTTCTTAAAAAGGTGTTCACTTTCTCTCTTTTAAATTTTTCAATTATGTTTCTGAAAATTCACTCTCTAAAACTTTCGCTCTCTAATAATATTCTTTTTCTCTAAATTTTTTCACTCTCTCTCTAAAAGCTTTAGGGAAAATGTGAGTTATCAAAATATTCATGAACTTAGATTTATGATGAAATTAGTTATATGGGTGACCCATAAACTCCCATGTCCATTTATGCCCACCCATTTACAACCCATATAAATTCGGCCCATTTAAACCCAAACCCATTTCTACCGGCCCGCACCCGCCCATTTGTTGGCCCTACCTTTAGGGACTATTTTATCCTATGAACTTATCTTCAGAGCGGGGAAACTTCCTACAAGTGAGCACCAACTCAAATGTGTTCAAAAATGGCTCTCTGCCTAGAAAAACAGGAGTTTTTGGCACCCCCGTGGGAGACTTGTCAACTGGCCTCAAAATGATCATAAGCTCTTTCCCCTTTGACTTAATTTGAGCTCTCCTCTGTCTCTAGTCTCATGGATTATGTTTCATTATTTCTAAGGCCATTTGATGATAGATTATAATCTCAAGTGGAGAGGTGGTATTATATAATTCCCCTTTAAGGTATCAAACGACCTTAGAATGATAACAAATAGTCCATCGGATTAAATAAAAGATTAATCACAAAATAAAATAGTCCCTAAAGGCATTAAATCAATACAAATAGTCTTATCACATGCATCATTTTTGCAAACAAACATAGCCTAATAGTTTAAACTTTTCGAACAATAGCCAACTTAAAATGGTACAGAGCTACCAGGAATGCAGATTAATCGGGTTTGCAGAATCAGAATCGGAACAGGAATAGGAATGGGGAATGTCACTTGTGATGAGTCATCGTATGGTGGGCCTATGCCTAGCCTTATTTCTGACCGTTAAAAGAGGAGTGCGGAACATTTGTCCAGAACATTCTTGTATATACATGTTCATAAACTACTACTTTCCTTTTTAAAAAATTTATTCCAAGCAATCCCATGTGTATATTGTTATGTAACAGAGTCTTATAGAAGAAGAGCTAGAGAGAGAAAGTAGAATTGCATAAGAAGAAAATTTATTTCTGATATCTCATTATACAGACTCCCTGCGTATTTAACAGGCCTCCTCAATATTGACTAAAAGACTGTATTATCCCTCAAGAACTAAAACAATTACCAAATTATCCTATAGGCTAGCCACATAACAGTGCCACCTCCTTAAGAAGATCCTTGTCCTCAAGGATCATACAAACAAAAGTACTCATACAGGAATGCAAATGAAAAATAATACTCAAGAATTAAAAAGAAGGAAACACAATAGAGCATAACAGAAACATATCCTAATTCAATTAATCAAAGTTGAATTCAGGGAATTGTTGAGCCAACTTGTGTGCATCCTCCCAAGTTGCATCTTCTGGTGCAGTAGACATCCATTTAATCAACACTTGTATCACTGGTTTGTTATTCTTCTTAATCATCCTTCTTTCCAAAACTTTTTCTGGTAAAATCCTCATCTCCCCTTCATCTCCTACTAATGGAAGTTTCGTTTGCACCACTGCTTGATTTCCCAACTGCTTCTTTAGGAGAGATACATGGAACACAGGATGTATCTTAGAATCTTCAGGTAACTCGAGTTTGTAAGCAACCTTGCCAATTCTGGCCACTACCAAATAAGGCCCAAAATATCTTGCAGCAAGTTTCAGAGATCTCCTGACAGCTACAGAAGTTTGCCTATAAGGCTGCAGTTTAAGATACACATAGTCACCCACTTGGAACTCCCTTTCAGATCTATGTTGGTCCACCTGTTGTTTCATTCTATGTTGTGCCAATTCTAAGTTTTCCTTGAGGACCTTCACCAACTGATTGTGTCTGTGGAAGAAATCTGCCACAGCTGCTACATTAGAAGTGGATGTCACTGTTTCAGGTAACTGAGTAGGAGAATAGCCATATAATGCCTCAAAAGGTGTCATCTTAATAGCAGAATGGTAGCTAGTAATGTACCAATACTCAGCAAAGGGTAACCACTTAGTTCATTGATGAGTCTTACTACAGATCATACATCGCAGATATTGCTCCAAACATCGGTTAAGCCTCTCACTCTGTCCATCACTTTGGGGATGGTAAGCAGAGCTGTAACACAACTTTGTTCCTATGATTTTAAACAATTCCTTCCAAAATGTGCTTAAAAAAATCTTATCCCTATCAGACACAATAGAGGAAGGACAACCATGAAGCTTATATATGTGAGTAAAGAATTGTTGGGCCACCACTTGTGCTGTAAATAGATGACACAAAGGTATGAAATGACAAGATTTGATCAGTCTATCAACTACCACCATAATGCTATCCTTTCCCTCAGACCTTGGAAGGCCTCCAATAAAATCCATAGCAATACCACTCCAAACTTGTATAGGAATTTGCACAGGCTGCAATAACCCAGGTGCAACATTTTCAGTCTTAACTTGCTGACAAACTTGACATTCCTTAACCCATTGTTGTACATCATCTAACATATTTGGCCAGGTAAAAATCTGTTTCAGCCTTTTATAAGTAGCTTGCTGTCCTGAATGCCCTCCAATCCCAGAAGAATGGAACTCAGCTAATAAGTGTGGTTTTAAATTCCCATTCACCCCTATATAAATCACTCCATGCTTTCTTAAAACCCCATTGTGAAAAGTGAAAACAGGTCCAACAATATTAGTATCTATTACACACTGAGCAGCTATGAGATCTTAAGCAACTGCATCCCCTTCATAAGTTTGAGCAATATCTCTCATCCAAGTAGGCATCAACCTCGATAATACAGAACATTGTAATTCCCTTTTAGGAACTCTTGATAGTGCATCAGCCACTATATTCTCCCTTCCTTTCTTATATTCAATAGTGTAATCTAACCCCAACAATTTATATAACCATTTCTGTTGAGCCACGGAAGTAATCCTTTGCTCCAAAAAAATGTTTCAAGGATTGATGATCAGTCCTGCTTATGAATTTATTTTCCGATAAATAGGACCTCCACTTGTCAACTGCTACGACAATAGCTAATAACTCTTTCTCATAAGTCGATAATCCCATTGTCCTAGGTCCCAAAGCCTTACTCATGTAAGCAATAGGCTTATTATTCTGCAGCAAAACAGCTCCAATGCCTGTGTTACTCGCATCCATCTCTACAACAAACTCTTTAAAAAAATCAGGCATAGCTAAGACTGGAGTGGTGGATAATGCTCCCTTGAGTTGCTCAAATGAACTATTTGCACCCTCATTCCACTGGAATTTATCTTTTAGCAGTAAATTTGTCAAAGGTTTAGCTATTACTCCATATCCCCGGACAAATTTTCTATAATACCCCGTGAGTCCCAAAAATGCCCTCAATTCCTTCACCGTTGTTGGCTTAGGCCAGTTAACCATAGCTTTGACCTTACTTGGGTCAGCTGCCACTCCCGAACTAGAAACCACATGGCCCAAATACTCCACTTAAGGTTGCACAAATGTACATTTGGAGTACTTTGCATATAATTGATTCTCCCTTAATAACAAGAAAACTTTTCTCAAATGCTCCATATGTAGCTCCAAACTTCTGCTGTATATTAATATATCATCAAAGAATATTAACACACACTTCCTTAGTAAGTCAACAAACACAGTATTCATAAGGGCTTGGAACGTAGCCGGGGCATTGGTTAAGCAAAGAGGCATTACCAAGAATTCGTAATGCCCACTATGCGTTTTGAAAGTTGTTTTCTGTATATCAATCTCATGCATTCTCACTTGCATATATGCAGCCCGTAAGTCAATTTTGGAGAAATATATTGCATTATTGAGTTCATCCAATAATTCCTCTATCACAGGAATAGGGAACTTATCTTTCTTAGCCAACTTATTCAAAGACCTGTAATCGATACAAAATCTCCATGTTCCATCTTTTTTCTTCACAAGTAACACTGGAGATGCAAATGGACTAGTACTATGTCGAATGATACCATTTGCTAACATCTCTTTAACCATCTTCTCAATATCATTCTTTTGAACATAAGGATACATGAAAGGTCGGGCATTCACTGTGGCAGTTTCATCCTTCAATTTAATGTGGTGGTCATGAGTTCTGTGAGGAGGCAAAGTCTTGGGTTAGTGGAAAACATCTCTGAACTCTATGAGTAATGAAGTAATTAACTGTTGAATTCCGTGTGAATTTTCTATATCTGTTTGTTTTGTTTCCTCCGCGGTGATAGCAAATAATTGACATATAAAACCCAATGACTTCTTCTTAACCAACTTTTCTAGGCCCTTTGTTGAAATCTACTGCAACATTGTTGTGTCAGTAGTTCCCTTAATAGTGATTTTTCTGCCTTTCCTTTGAAAAGTCAGCCTCAATTTATGGAAGTCAAAAGTCACAGGATTGTACTTCTGCATCCAATCAACCCCTAAAACTGCATCATACCCTCCCAAGGGTAACAGCCTTACCTCATGCTCAAATTCATAACCCTGCATGCTCCATTTAAAAGATGAACATTTTGCATCCCTTATGACTTTTCCCCCATCAGCCACTGTCACCATGAGCTTAAGAGTAGGTTCCAATTCACAACCTAAAAGATCAACAGCTTTAGGATCCAAAAACTATGAGTGCTCCCATTGTCAATCAATATAGTAAGAGGTTTTTTTTAACAAATCCTTTAACCCTCAAAGTTGTGTGATTCACATTTCCGTTTAAGGCTCTAACAGATATTTCCATGTCACTAGGAACTTCTTCAACATAATCTAGTTCTTCCTCTTCAACAATCTCAAGTAACTCCTCTAGTTCAGCCACATTCGGATCCAATTGTAATAAGTAAATCATCTGCCTTATACAACGATGACCAGGAACAAATTTTTCATCACAATTATAACATAATCCTTTGTCCCTCCGTTGTTGCATTTCAACTGCAGTCAACCTCTTAATAGGAAACTGAGGCCTAGATGAATTGGAACTGGTAGAGGCAGAATTGGACTTGTTAATATAAGAGTAATTTTGTGGCCTGGAATTATATGGAAATGGACTGGAAGGAAGATTAGGTTTATGTGAATGAGGATTAGGCAAGATAGTTGACTGCTTCACAGAAGTAGGAGTAGAAACTGTTGGATGTGGTATATGATGTGCTGAACCTTGTGAAGCTACAGTTTGGATAATGTCTTCCTGCATTTTAGCTTAAGCTAATAGCATCTTTCAATGTGGAAGGTTTTAACAGTTTCACCATACATTTAATTTCGAACTTTAATCCACTCACGAAATTAGATAGGAAATAGTCATCTGTATAGTGCCTATTTTGTACCAGTAAAATAGACTTCAAATTCTCAAATTCCTCTTGATAAGCACTCACAGTGGAAAGTTGCTTCAAGTTCTTAAACTCTTCCACTGGATCTTTGTCAACAACATCATATCTAGCAAGAATTTCTCCTTTGAATTTCTCCCAACCTATAAGACCAACCTCTGCCTGATATCCTTGAAACCAGGAATCTGCGCGACCTTCCATATAGATTTGAGCCAGAGAAACCTTACTCTCACTGGACATCGGATTAAAATTAAAGAATTTCTCGCACTTTCGAATCCATGAACGCGGATCAGTACCATCAAACCGAGGAAATTCAACTTTTAAATTCTTCGGTAGTTCAGCCAAATTAACTCGTTGAGTTTCACCATTCCGAAGATTTGCTTCTGAGTTGTCCTGCTGTTTATCATCTTCAGTCGTCTTGTTCAAAGCCATGAGCATCAAACGAAAATTTCGCTGCATCTCACCTTTCAATTCCTCTACACCAGCGCCCATTTCCTTAAATTGTTCCTCAAATCCTCCTATCCGGCCTCCCATGGAGTCAATTGAAGTCGTCAGAGCATCTTTACTTCGCGCGAGATCCTGAACCTTATCATCGAGTAATTTCTGGTGTTTCTCTATTGAAATAGACGAGTTCCCTCCGCCATAGAAATGGCCTCCAGGACACGATGAAGCTCTGATACCAAATGTTATGTAACAGAGTCTTATAGAAGAAGAGCTAGAGAGAGAACGTCGAATTGCATAAGAAAATTGATTTCTGATATCTCATTATACAGACTCCCTGCGTATTTAACAAGCCTCCTCAATATTGACCAAAAGACTGTATTATCCCTCAAGAACTAAAACAATTACCGAATTATCCTATAGGCTAGCCACATAACATATATTTACTAATACATATGTTATCATCAATTGTGTTCGTTTTCAATGCTTTAGTGGATTTGCCCTCTTTGTTGATCAAATAAATAAATACACGATTGGTTTTGAAGATTTAAAAGAAAAACATAGAAACTGGAAGTTTTACGCAACAGATGCTTGAATCAACAAAAGATTGAATATTTTGTACAAGCAACAAGATGGTAATTAAACCACGACTCCGTTTATTCTCACTTTCAGAAAGACTAATCAATTAATTTTATAAGGCTGGTAAGTTGCATATCCCAGACTAAAACGCAAGTAAACAGGTTTTTATGTTGTGCTTTTATTTGTAACCAAAAAAAAAAGAAAAAAAAAAGGAAGAGAGCCAAGAAATTAGTTCAAGGAGTTCAATGAGGTGGAAAGTCTACCCAAAGTGGACTACACTTGTGAATGTTTTTCTTTCTTGAACCGAGTGACCCACTTTTGAGGGTAATCTAGTCTTTATTATCACATTAATATTAACTTAAGACATTGTTTGGGGACGGAAGTTGTAATACATTAAAAAACCTACCTGGAGAGGTCCTTCTTCTTCCGGAATGTCGTACGTAACATAGTTGCTAATGTATTTTGCACAAAATCCTGAACCTCAGAATGTATTGTTTCCCATAATGCATCCGCAACTAATGTGTCACACCGCTGCATCATTGACCCAATGCTCTTGATGTTACTAACAAGTTCAACCAAAGCTTTCCTTTCCTCCGCACTATAATTGTATCGCACCACCTAAAATGGAATTTGACAATTGTCAATCACAATAAGAAAAAGAAACTAGATGCACAAATAGAGGTACAACTAAAGAAATAGTGGCAAAGTTAGGTGAATCCAACAACTGAAACAATTATGGTATCAATTATGCATTTGCTTTGGACATATAGAATGTTCAAGATTACTCCCTTCATCCTGCAAAGAATCATGGTTAAATTTAATTTTTGTGCAAAATTGATAGTAATTATTTCAATAGTCAACGTAATAAAATACCACATTCTACCCTCCCCTTTTAAATTCACTTTAGCTATTTTTATTATGCCTGTAGGTTTATTTTTATCTCCTTTCCTATTCTATTCTTTTATTTTAAATAATTTACTTTTACCTTTCTTATTTAATTTATTTACCTTTTCAGTATTATTTTCCTTGTCGTCTAGCTTTATGCTTGCATATGAATTCATTTTCAGCCTACATCAATTAATTGGGATATAAGGAATTGTGTTGAGATTATCAATATTTAATTTATCCCCATCAGTTCACTTTTTTATAAAATTTCATAATAAATAAAATAGATAATTAATTAAAATAAGTATATCTTTGTTTGTATTGAATTAAAAAAGTTCATCTTCATATCAAACGATTATTTTATGATATTTTGTTATAAAATTTCAAATCAGTAGATTTTATGATATATAAATATATATAAATAAGATTAACATTAAATAATATTCCAATTAAATATTTTATTGAAGAAACGATTACAGCTAATTTATTCCTTCATGTGCATTACCCTAGTCCACAGCTACTTTCTTAACTAAATCACCCTAGCTCAGAGAGAACCAAACAGCCTCATCTATACTGCTATGAAGTATTGTTCACAGCACCAGAACAGCCTTGAACTTTTCCCATAATCTGCTGCTGAATTAAGCTTCAATCATTTTAATCCTCCCTTAATGGATCTTAACCCAGCTTTTACACTTACTTTTGGGCAACAATAACCTGTTATCAACCTAAAGAACAAACACTAACCCCCTGTTTGTGAGTTTTATTTTGGGGGGAAGGGAAGGGAAGGGATGGGAGGGAAGTCCTCCTTTCCAAAAAATTTGAATAGAACATTCCCTTCCCATCCCTTCCCTTCCATCCGAAACAAAATTCACAAACACAGTCCAAGTGCTGTAACCTGATTTAGTGCTGAATCTAAAGGATCCGGCAACATACATTAAAATACTTAACAAGCTTATTGGACTATGAAATGGAACATAGAGGAAATTGATTTGGGAATAGGAACGACGGTATGGAGATCCTAGCCTTTTAAGAGTCTTATGATTTAGAGCAAATGCATGATTTAGAAAGCATGACGAAAATTTGAAGGCATTGAGAGAAGCCAAAGAGAAAAGGTTGAGTCAAAAACCAAAAGGACTGAACAGGGGTTACTACAGATGTTAAGAATTAAAAACCAAATGAAAACCTTTTCATAGTCAGAAAACGATGCTGACGTCTCAAGTGACTCTGTTGGAACAGGATCCTTGCAGGGACGTGAGAACTTCCATGCACATTGCTCCCAAATGCGTGCAGTCCATCTGCTTAAGAGCTGGAAACCTTCAACAACCATATCATACATGTTTCCTTTGACTTCCTTGCACCACTCAACATCTGCACTATCCATCGATTTCAATAATACTAACTGCACAACCAAGAACAAAAAGAAATATCGATTTATTACCAATTTGAACGAGCTATTAAGTTCTATACAAGTAACTACTTAAGTCAGAAGAAACAATACAGAGAATCGTATTTTTGTAGCATTGTATTAACAAGGGTCTTCATAGTCACCTACACTGACACTCTGTCTGCAAGTTTGAGTAGATTGGAAAAGAAGAGAAATTTAAAATCAGTAGAGAAGAGAAATGGAGGGGAGTGATAACAACTTTCATTCCTTGTGTTTGTGAGTTAAGGAGATAAAGTGAACATGGAAGAAATTAAAATCTTAATGTTTGTTATTTTAAGGGTAGAATGGGAATTATGAATATAATTAAAAGAGGTTAGATAGTTTTACACCCAAATCTTCTCAATTTTGAGTGAAAAGTTTTGGGTAGAAAGTTGGGGTTACTTTCCACCCATTTCCGTCACTTTATCTCCTTAAAAAACTCACTAACATGAAAATTTGGAAGGAAAACTATAAATCCTTTCATTTCTTTCTTTTCCATCCTTTTCAAAACTCACAAACACAACGTAAGTTTGCAGGTTTTCAACATGCAAGTGTATACTGATACACGTATATACACCTAAACTGTGTATGTAGATGTGTGTATTTATATATGTGTATATATATGTATATATAATATATATTTGAGAGATAATGAGGGCTCAGAAGTCTCACCAAAATGGAAAAGAGAAGAGAGAGAGAGAGAGAGAGAGAGAGAGAGTGTGTGTGTGTGTTAACCAAAATAGTAAAGGACAGAGAGAGAGCAGAGCAGAGCCGAGCCTGCTGAACCCCAAAACTTATGGTCCAGTTGAGTCCCCGTGCTCCCTATAGACTATAGAGAGATACATACAGACAAACAGATGCAAGGAAATGAACACCTGATTCATAGATGAGGCAAAACGAATAGTGAAGTCATCATGCTCAGCACGAATTGCTCCGATATGATTGATGATCAAATAATGTCGCTGACAAGTGAACTATGTCAAGGCATTTTCCAAAAAGAATCAACAGGCTAAAGATTCTTCACAGCACATTTCAGCAGACAAACCTAAATACCTAATTAACTACATGATAAATTCATAAGAGATGGCTTGAAATTACTCTAGTAATTCCAAAACTTAAATATAATAATATGTTCACACAGCACAGCACCAACAACACATGATTATTACTTAAACAAGTATTGTAGCTCATGGTTGCCAAAATTTTACCTAAAAATTTATCTATTCTGTACACACACAGAGAGACATATATTTATATATATATTTTTTAAGTTAACATAATATGATATTTTAAGTTAATATATCCAACTAATATGATATTTACCTAAAAATCTAATATGATGTTTACCTAATATAATATCTATTATGAACTAATCTAATATAATATCTATTCTGAACATAATATTTTAAGTTAATATATCCAACTACTTCTAACTTCTAAGGATGAATTAACTTGTATTTTTTCTTCTTTTTTTCCCTGGGATAGTTTAGGATGATCAACTCTTATAGAAAAAGATGGGTTTCTAGAAGATAAGACAAGTTTTATATATGATTAAATTGCTTCTACATTAGCCATGACATACATGCTTCCAAATAGTCTTTAATCAATTGTTTCATAAAATAAAATTAAAAAATTAACAACTTTGCTAATGTATCTAATAGTCTCCACAATATTGTATGATTTGAACTTCTTCATCTTAACAAAGCATGGAAATGCTTACTGTAAACATGCCCAACTTATCTCTCCCACTCGTCACATGACGAGTACTGTCGTAGATCTAACAGCCTTTTATGAATTATTGCTCAAGCTTTTCCATCCATCAAGTACTTATAGCTTTTTCTTATCATGACAATAATGACAGGATAGTCTGTTGCTCTCAATACTACTTCTAAACAGATACTACTAATGTACAGAGCAAAAATAATGACTGACAAGATTTCAGAGACACAAAAAGACAAACATTTTATTGTCAATTAGGCAGATGATATGAGGTGTTATAAAAGTTTTACTGGGTCGGCGGGGGGGGGGGGGGGGGGGGGTGGAGAGAGAAATTAGCAGAGCATAACATTTTTAACCTATATAAGTTACAAATCTGAAAGATCAATAAAATAGATAAAGATGTAGAGGATATTCTTGTGCTTCACGGGGAGAGAGCTCATGAGTTGCCGGAAGAGTGAGAAGACGAGCTTGTGCAGAGAACTTTTGGAAGTACATCGACAACTCTTTCAAAATTGCAGCTGGAGAAAGATGAAGGTCTGGGAAGGCGGGTACTACTGGATCATTCTACAATCCAAGAGGATAAGTAATATTTCTTGAAGATAACAAGTCACAAAAATGTATAGAACAAATAAGAGCTTGCATACCTTAAAAATGTTGATAAGTCTGTTGATCTTCACCCTCTTATATAATGACTCACTATCTTTTTCTGATGATGTTGCTAAGACAACAAGAACAGGCAAAACACGAAGAAGAACGTGCCTATCCGGAAATAAAAGGGCAAAGTCCAACTCCAGTGTTTCGACGGTGAAGACTATGAGAACTTGGAGAATGTCTTCCACACTACTTTGAGTCAAGGAGATCAGAAAGCATACAGAAATTATTATGCATGTAGTTTACAGTGACAAATGGAGAAGGATCATCGTTTAGGGAGCTACCAATTTTATATCCATAAATATTTAATCAAATATAAAATAAATTATTCTCCTCCTGCTTACCATAATGCATGACGTCATTCGCAAAATGCAGGGACATCAAGGTGGATGTAAGAGACGTTACTAAGAAGTGGCTGCTATACATCTATAGACTTCAATTTTTGTTCATGCTAGTATACGGGAGGTAACAAAGGTCGAAACAATTATACTTTAATTCAAAACGTAAAGTAATTTCCTTAAAATGAACAATCTTCAATAAATCAAGTGAAAAGCATCAAGCAAGAGAGTCCTCCATCGTGACTCATCCAGAGCTAGGTCAATAGGTTTAAGGATGGATAGATGGATGGATAGTGAAAAGCATCACGCAAGAGAATCCTCTATCGTGTCTCATCCAGAGCTAGGTCAATACGATATTTTGGTTTAAGGATCCAGTCTCGCTGAATAGAAAAGAGAAACTCATGTCATGATGGTATGGTATTACAGATTGTACGTCTGGTTGCAAGCTGTGTAGGCCGTTTATAGTGAGCCTAACGGCTGCTAGACATGAGCAATTGTTTCCTGTTGCTATCGTGAGCCCTAAGAAGAATCAGGAATCATAAGCAATGCTAACACATTAGAGAAATGTGATATCACATAGAAGCCAGTGCAAGAAAAAAAAATTGTTACATGGAGGATACTTGTTTACACGAAACATCTCAGCATGCAGATTCAACAAAATCGCCCACCTCGTACTCAAGAAAATCTGCAAAATAGAATATTTAGTATCCACTACCAAGTGATGAAGTACTGATGCTTAATCAGACTAATAATATAACGTTTCGATTGGAATGATAACTTAAACCATACATGCATCCATTATCTGTTTATGGAGATACAAGGGAAAAACAAATACCTGGAGATCATCTAACTCTTCCCTCATTGAATCAGTGTCTTGCCACTGAACACTGACTTGAGTGAAAGTCCTGATAAATAAAGTAGTGATCAATAGAAATTAAAAGGAAAAGAGAATTGAATAAAGCAAGTCATTACTCTTTCATTTTCTCTAAGAGAAACTTCAAATTTTGCGCCAAAAGAAAGATGTAATGTTGGAAATATCATAGGACAGTAGACAAAAACAAGCCAAGAGTTCAGTTATATTTTAGATAATCAATAGCAATTAGTATATTTTATTTGTTGAAAGGCAACACAAGAAAGACTTGTTCCGATAAATTCTGAATCGCACTGCAGACACTTTCTCTGCCATTTCAAAAAATCAAGGACATCTTCCAAGCCAAAGCATAAGATTGCATATCTTTAAGGATCATGATCACCACTCATAAGGTTGACATGTCAAGGTTTGTGCTCAAGGTCATGAGGCCTCAATATTTTTTCTCCCAACTCTGGAGCATAATATTGGCACAATGAGCAAACAAAATGTTACAAACATGCTTATCAAGTCGTCGACTAGTCGTCGCCTGGCGTCAAGTCGGTAAAGAATTCCAAGGCGGCAGGACGACTTGGTAGGAGATCAGATAGTCGATCGCTCAGACGCTGACTCGGACGACTTGGACGATTGTCGAGCGACTTGGACGACTATATTGGTAAGCGGTCGACTTGTTGGAGCGGGTTTGGTCCGACCCAGTAAAAAAAACCTAAAGATCGATTGAACCTAATCGATCGCTCACTTCGGAACTTCAGTTTATCAATCATCAGAGGAGAGGGAGAAACGAAAAGAGGAAAACAGAGATTACGTCGAGCAAACAGAGATTAAGATAGACCCAAATGATCGATCGCAAGTCGCAACTTGGGTATAGCAAAGAGGAAGAAACGAAACGAGTGAGAGAGAGAGAAACGAACCTGCTAATCGATCAATCAAGCCCATTTCGACGACTTAAGAGCGACTGACTCCGGCGGCGACGACGTGACAGTTTACAGGTATGCTTCTCTTCTTCAATTCTTCATCTACTCTGATTTGCCGACAAAAATATGGAGCTCTTCTTCTACTTTGCTTTAGTTCTTCTCTTCTTCTACCCTGCTTCTCGTCTTTTATCTTCTCGCCGAAAAAAATATGGGGCTCTGATTTGGCTCTGTTCTGCTCTTCTACTGTTTATTACTTCACACTTCACAACCTTCACTATTTGTTTATCTTCTCTGACTGCTTTGGCTCTGCTGCCTATTTATTGTTTATGTGCTCTATTTAGTATTTATTTGACTCACAACTTGTTGTTTATTGCTGCACAGCTTGTTTAAATCATTAGAAATATCAATATATAAATAATTAAATATTCATATAAATGTTAAATATATAGAATTTTATACGAATAGAATTTACATTGTTAACGAGACTTGTGGACAACTAGTCGGGCGCTTTGTCGCCTAAGCGCTTCAGCTCCCGGCTGTCGCCTCGCCTCGACTTAGCGCCTTGATAACTATGGTTACAAACATTTCATTTTTAAGGATAAAAGAAATATTAGAAAGAAGAAGGATAAAAATAAAGGAGGTCGCGAATTAAAAAAAATTACAAAGTTCTAAAGCATCCAAAACAGCTACCCCTCACTTGAGGGATGCGTAAATTTTTATGGGCTGGAAATAGAAAGGGTTCCTAGAGAAGAAGGGGATTTAGGACTAGGAACCAGTTAGTGAACCTGTCCTTGGTGGGCAAATGGCTACAATGCTTTCTTTTGAAACCAGAATCTTTTTGGCATCAGGTGAGTAGAAGCATGTATGGACTTTAGCAGAATGAGTGGGATGAGGTGGGGAAGGACTTTGTGGATGCTATTCAGAGCTTTTTTACTTCTGCCTATATGCCTAGGGGATTAATGCTAATGCTCTTGTTTTAATCCCTACGGTGAATAATTCTTCTCCAATGAGTGACTTTAGGCCTATAGCTTTTTGTAACACTATCCACTAGTGTAAAAATAAGATCATTGCTTCCAGGATTAAGTCAACCTTGCCTTCTCTAATTTCTCCTACTCAGTTTGCTTTTGTGCCTGGGAGAAAGATCAATGCTAATATACTTATTACTCGGGAACTCTATAGGAATTATCAAAGAGCTACTGGTCCTGCAAGGTGTGCTTTGAAGATTGTCTTAGGAATGCATTTGATCATATGGGAACTCATTCTTGATACTCTGGCTTTGTTTAGCTCCTCCAAAATTTATCCCATGGATTAAAAGCCTAGATTACTACCCCTATGTTTTATGTTAAAGTTAATGTTGATCTTTGTGGTTTTTTTGAAGGGGATTAAAAGCCCCTTACCCCCTTTTTAAAAACCACAAAGATCAATGCTAATAGACTGTCTCCTTACCTAATTGTTCTGGTGATGGAAGTTCTCTCTATGTTACAAACTAACGGTGCAGATTCATCAGGGTTTAAATTTCATTTCATAACACAGCCTTATAAGATCACTCACCTATATTTTGCTAATGACCTGCTAGTCTTCTGTCATGGTAACCCTTACTAGGACATGATATTGACTGAATGCTTGCAGCCTTTCTCTAAGTTCTCTCGCCTCACTCCTAATGTTGAGAAAAGTCGATGCTTTGTATCATAATGAGAGCATTCTAAATATAAAAGGATTTGTGGAAGGGGCTCTTCCTATTAAATTTCTTGGGCTGCCTCTCATCTCTTCCAAACAAACTTCTCAGGATCGTTCCCCTCTGATTAACAAAATCACAGCCACAGTTTTTATATGGACCAATAAGTTCTTATTTAAAGCAGGACAGAGTACCCGTGGTAGGCTCACATATTCTATTAGGTTGACAAAGTGATAAACCTCGAATAAATGAGGGTTCCTTGAGTCCACAAGGGTTCTTGAATCTACAAGAAGAGAGAAAATAATTCTCAATAAAATTAATAATCCAAAAGTTATCTTCCATTGCATAGTGGATACCTTTTTATGACAAGGGTGGGTTACAATTGTAAAGGACGGTCAAAACTAAAATTTAAATGCATAATATAAATTCCTAAAATTATGCCTAGAATATTCCTAATTAATATTGTAACGACTGAAAGAAAATTGTATTACAATGTAAATAAGTTTTATTAGATTATATCGAATAAAATGAGAATATGTGGATTTATTATGTGTTATGTGTTTAAAGGTCGATTCTAAGACCTAGAATGTGTTTGAATGTTAGGGTTTACAAATTCGAGAACGTATGGGAAAATAAAAAATTCTGAGAAAAAGACTTAAATAGTACTCCCTCCGTCCCAGGATAAAAGTCCTGGTGGACTTTTCACGCATATTAAGAAGAGGAATGAAATGACAAAATTGCCCATAATAATTGTCATTAATTATTTTCAATGTAGGTGAGAGAATGCCTTTCTAGCTATTCAATGTAGGTGAGAGAAAAGTATGAGATATTTAATGCTACGGGCATAATAGGAAAAAATGTGCAAAAATTTGGTTATTAAAGGAAAGTGGACATTTAACATGGGACTATCCAAAATAGTAATAAGGACTTTTATCATGGGACGGAGGGAGTAATATACTTCATTATTCTAATACAATGAATGATTAATTGATTAAGTTTTATGTGAGAATTATCTTTGTGCTCCGTCCCCATCAGTGGGATCTCATAAGGATAAGGAATTGGTTTAGGTCGGAGGTTTAACTTTTTCACAGAGTACTAGAAAGTAAAACAATATCAAACTCACTCTCCTTATTAACAAGTTTAAGCATCATTGACTTGCAATTAACATGTGTATGAAACATAGATGTGGGTCTCATATCCTTCTCTCGAATAATTTGTATAAGAAAATATATAACACCATGATAAGAGTTTAATTCCGCTAAAATAAAATAAAAATTCAAGCACTAATTTGTTGGCACTATAATATAGCCCCGTAACCGGTAGACAGTGCAATATAACTATTCCACTCTCTCTATTGCAAATTTGAGGGAGTTTTTGCACAAGCACCATTTTCTTCTGAATCATATTCAAATACATTGGCTGGAAATTCCCAGCAGAATAACACCTGTATCGATACTCCTCCATAGGAACTTAGATTCCAACGTCTCAAAATAAGAATTTCTATCATTGTAATTGTTATAATCTTGTTACTATAATTCTTTTGCTATTGTTATTAGAAGTATACTGGTTATTACACATTTTACTATTGTGGTTATCATTTTTTTGATAAGGATTATTATTACCATTATTATTATTATTCCTACAATTCTTGTCATTACTATTTATATGATTATTATTAGTGTTATTATTACTATTGCTCACCATTTCTTATTTTGATTTAATAATAAGTACTGTGCAAATGTTTTTCTATTATTATGGTTGTTATTTGTATTATTATTATTATTATTATTATTATTATTATTATTATTATTATTATTATTATTATTATTAGTGTTATTATTCCTACTGCTCAACACATTTGTTACTATTATGGTTATTATTTGTTTATGATTGTCATTATTATTATCAATATGTTTATTATTAGTTTTATTGTTTATTATAATGGTCTTATTTAACAATAACATTATTATCATGGTGGCCAAAACTTGTATGGTCAGGGAGTATCCCTCAGCCTCGGTCCACAAATACCATATGAAATATAAATGTCTTCTCTGCAATATAAGACTCCTGACCCAGGTGACCGGGTCTCTCTTCATTTTTTAGTACAAACACATCAGTTAAAATGGAGGAGGTTAGGACTAATGGATCTTTAGAGATGATGAGACCTCCAAAAGTAAACAATCATGAATAGGTGAACCTGATTTTCCAGGAAGCAGTTCAGATTTAGTGAAGGGGATAATCTGTTTACTTTTAGTTTATTCTTTTTTAAAACTTTGGAAATGCAACAAGAAAACATACATATTCTTTTCAGTTTATATGATAAATTCACTCTTTTAATTATTACCGTGAGTCAGGACTCGGGAACATTTTTCCAAACGGCACACATGCAGCCTGTGGTTCGCACGAGTAATGGACTTGTATAATAAAAAAATAAAATAGAGCAGCACAAATTAAATCTAATTTCTCCCACTAAATACTGAAGACACCTATAACCGTACAGATGGCAGCATGGTAAAGATAAGTATACCTCTTGTACCAGGAGAAATCATTAGGTATGCTTGCCTTTGAATTTTTAAGATGATCAAGTTGAACCAAAACATCAAGTAGTTTCAACATGGACCTGTAGAAAAATCGAAAGTTAGTTATATATATATAACTATATATTCTGACCTACCACAAATTTAAAATTATAGCAGATAATGTATGTTGGAATAATTAAACATTAGATTATAAACAATGAACATAAAATCAAGATTAAATTGTTACAGGCAACACTATCAAGAATTAAGTTCTCCTTCTCTACAAGGGAGCAACTATGGTAAATGGTAAATGGTAAATGGTAAAATGATTTGCAACTGTTATAAACTTTAACTTTGTCTCTTCTCATATAAATAAGTCCCTAATAATTATTACAATCTATAAGAGAATTATTATATGAGAATTTATTATTTTGAAAAAAATCCCCAAATGTTCTGAATTCCGCTTCTACGATCTCAAGAAGCCTACCCCTACTGTACCATGATCCCCGTTCCGGTTATGCAAACAGAATGATCATCGTTCCTGGTAACATTGGTATAGCTTTTATTAATACAATCCTGATGTCGAAAAGGGAAAAGGGTCTCGTAGAAGAAAAAGGTTTCATGTAGTCTACCTGTGAATTCTATGTGGAGGGCATGCATAACCAATCATTCATCTTAATAACCAAGCTTATCAAGTCGTCGCCTAGTCATCGACTAGGCGACGCTTAGTCGTCCGAGCAGTATAAAATTTCAAGGCGTCGGGGCGACTTGGGTGCAGATTCGAGAGGCGAGCGACTAGGCTGCGACTTGGACGACTGGCGAGCGACTTGGACGCCTACGTAGCTAAGCGGTCGACTTGGTCTGAGCGGGTCTAGTTCAACCCGATTCTTACTGGGTTAAAAAAAACCTAAAGTTCGACTAAACAGTCTGAACTCTGAAGTTACGAGACTAAACAGGGAGATCTCAGTTGTTCGACTAGCTTCGGCGAGTTAAGTGAGGGAAGAAGTACCTACCATCTCTGACTTGCTTCTGTGACTAGCTTCAGCGAGTGGCAACTCAGTTCGGCGACTTGCAGGTATGCAGTATGCTTCCTTCTTCTCTTCATCTTCTTCTCGTCTTCTGAGTTCCGACTTCCTCACTTCTTCTCGTCTTCTTCTGGAAATCAACTGACTTCTGAGTATGCTTTTGTTTTTTCTTTTTTGGTTCTTCTATTCTTTTGAGTTCTGAGTTCTAACTTGTGTCATGTGGATGTCTATTGACTCTATTTATTGACTCTATTCTACTCACAACGTGGTAATGCTTCGACTTCAAGAGTTGTGAATGAATCTGATTTTGATGTTGGAGAAGAGGAGGGCTTTCCTAATGATGATGAGGATGTTGATGATGATTATGGTCGAAGAGTAACTACTGTTTCGAGTGATGATGCCACTGCTGGAGAGAGATGATGATGATTTGATCTTTGATGATTTTGTTTGATAGCTTGAGTGATATTTTCATTATGAAAAATGAGAATTTTGAGTTAAAGAAGACTGAATTTGTACGACTTTGTTTTCATTTCTATATTATGTTTGTTTTTGGCAATGTCACAATGAACATGTTAAATATATAGAATTTTATACGTATAAAATTTACATTGTTAACGACTTGTCGACTTGTAGACGACTAGTCGAGCGCTTTGTTGCCCAAGCGCTTAAGCTCCCGGATGTCGCCTCGCCTCGACTTAGCGTCTTGATAACTATGTTAATAACCCATTTTCTTGGAGAAAGATTGAAGTGGATATCACTATATCGCATTATACAGGAAGCATGCTGCCTGCCTCGTACTACACCTCTATCAAGGAATCTGATGTGTTGTCTTAGTGTGACATTCCAGTACAACCACAGGACAGCACTAAATAGGTTTCATGAAGTGCTTGATAGGTGTTTTACTGGGGAAATAATGATTTAGAATGGCTAAAAAAAGATGCCAAGATACCTGGACCTCTGTCTTGAAGACTTATGGTTTGGGGACTGAAATATGAATGAAAGGAAGATAGGAAGGAGAGAGGTGTCCCCAAGAAATAAGAGTTGTGTTTCCATGCGTATGTATGGTTAAACAAGAAGAGAAAAGATGGGATGAAGGGGATGTCATTTGATTTTACAATCAGATTTATGTACATAGAAAAGACATTGTGTTGCTCCCACGGTAAAATCCTACATGTAATTCCTTCTCTGTCCATTCTCATATCTGTCCACTTTTAGTTTGAAAAAATATGGTGGGTTTGGAGAGAGAAATTTAGAAGAATGTGCAGAAGGAGAAAAAAAAGAAGAACGTTACATATTCTCTGCGATTAACCAAAATAATATACGCAAATCAATTTCTCATAACCAACTACCTAAATTTAGTAGCTTTTACATACATTTGTATGCTAAGGGATTCCCATTACCAGTATGATCAACACTGTAAGACTTAATTAACATTAACTTTATCCATACTAGACCCATGAACCATAAGTTAAACTCATGTCCAGGTGTAATGTGTAAGCAGTGGTCTCAGTCTCACGAGCATTTCTATCAGTCTCCTTTGGCGACGGCTTTGTGGAACTACTTATTTGAGATTTTCAAGGAAGCTACTCATTTGAGATTTTCTAGGAAGCTAGGGAGTGTATCTCGGTCTTTCGAAAGCTAGTTACAAGTTAAGTTTTGGGGTTTGGAGGGAAGAAAGGATTATAAATTCTTTGGGTATTGTGCCTGCTTGGCTATTCTTTGGTGCAACTGAACAGAAAGAGTTGCAAGGATTTTCAAAGATATTTTTTTTCACAAGTGAAAGGATTTCCAATAATAGGGTGATAGGCATGTCCTCTTATTTCTTTTATTGTGGGATAGGCGTCCTCCTATCTTGCTTCACTGTGGGCGACAATATTTTGGGCTTATAGAGGAGTTTCTGCTTTGAATCTCCATACCAATTGGAGAATTTTCTTTTATTAGGACTTTTTTTCACTTTATAGACTCCTAGTCCACATTGCTTACTTCCATCTTTTAAAAAAAATTACAAAACAATTATCTACAAAAACATTAATATGCTAAAAACACCCTTTTACTTATAAAATCTATTAAACGAATATGACCAGCAGCATTTGATAGAGATAAATAGCAGTAGCAACCATTTAGAGTATTTCATAAGTGTGAAAATGATGCTTCAAGGTTTCAAACCTTGATTTTGGACAAGCTAGATGATGTAATGGTTGTGTAGGATCTTGCCTAATCCTGCTTTCCAGCCAAGGAGTCTTGCAAGGAGGATTTTCATTAGACATGTTGCTGCTCAGATTTGTACAGTTGTACTTCTGTTTTTAAGTCATCGAGTATTTTTCTAACTATGGAATTTACAGAACGAGAATTGCAGTAGTCACATGTGGGCCTTATTTAGTTAAAGGAAAATGATTTATTTGACAAATAATCCATGTTGAATTCGGATTGTGATTAACGTGAAACCCTAAGCGATAAGGTAGAATAACAGTGTCTCTTATTTATTCCATCCCAAGTCCTATCCCATGTATCCATATATATCGGAATTTAATATCGACATAATTTTGTCGTCATATATAGCAACACTCTTTTGTTGATGCCTGGAAGTTATTGGGCCTTCATTGAGTGGATTAAAGAAATTTACTGTATAAGCTTTGTAACACTTCCAATTCATTAATAAATAAAAATCACAAAGTAACAAAAATTTCCAGCAACTTTTATATTACCTATTTCAATTTTTCGCGAATGTAAAGCCCTTCAACCCCAACCAGACCAGAAACCGCTTGTTCCAACCATATGGAACAAATGTAACCCACTCCTCGAGTCCAGAAGCCTTAACTCCCAAAATATCAAGAAATTGTTCATTAACTGTTTCCGGGTACAGTTCTATGCACCTGCACAAGGCACTGTTCATTCCTTTATTATCCAAAAATCCAACAAAGCCAACCCTAATTGAATCTGTCGCAACTGATAATAAAACTGCCTGAACTATTACATAATTACTGTATAAGCTATGTAACACTTCCAATTCATTAATAAATAATAATAAAAAGTAACAAAATTTCCAGCAACTTTTGTATCACCTACTTCAATTTCTTCGTGAATGTAAAGCCCTTCAACCCCAACCAGATCAAAAACCGCTTGTTCCAACCATATGGAACAAGTGTAACCCACTCCTCGAGTCCAAACGCCTCAACTCCCAAAAGATCAAGAAATTGTTCATTTACTGTTTCCAGGAACTATTCCATGCACCTACAAAAGGCAGTAGGCACTGATCATTCCTTTATTATCCATAAATCCAACAAAGCCGACCCTAATTGAATCTATCGCAACTGATAATAAAACTGCCTGAACTACTGGTTTCACCATTATTTCTTTTTTTCCTAAAGTTCACCAAGCAAGTTCTAGGCATCCAAGGGTTCAAGGACAAATTTTCAGTTGCTGATCCAGTGAAATTCAATCCGACTTACTGAATTGACTTAATTTGAGCCACAATTTAAGTAAACCAAGCTTTCACTAAATTGATAATAGCATAACTGATACAAATAGCTTCAGCTGATTTCTACGTGTATAGAAGTTTGGCCAAATGTCCGCACTTTCCATCAAATTCTATCAGGCATCGATACTTGTCAAAAAAATTCTCAAGCATCGATCAAACTCGTACTTGTCGAACAGTTGAAGCATCCAACTAAGAAACTAATTGGTTGAATGGAGTAGCCCCCATGATTATATATCGAGTTTAAGGCTTAATTCGCACAATGTGGACTTATTCTCAACACGCCCCTCACATACAGCGTCATTTTGAGTTAAACATGGAAAGTGGAGCACACGTGAATGAAATTGCCTGTAAGCATTAAACTCAAAACCAATTGGCTATGAGCAGAGTAGCCGCCTATAATTATATAATGAGACTCGAGGCTTAATCTTGATTTGCCCGATGTGGGACTCAACAATGCTTGACCAAATTTACAAAAGAGATTGTCAAATTTTGTAGCCATGCTGACTTAGGTATGAGAAAAATATACATATGGATGAACTAAAGTTTTTAATTCCACTACAGATGCAATACATGTATACGCTATAAACAAAGTTTTCCCAATTTACCAACTTTGTAATAACCTAAATAAGCAACTATTCTGAAAGCCCAAATATTGAAACATAAAAATCTCGACACATTTCATAGAGATTGTATGCCTTACCTTCAAACAAAAAATATGATTACATTGTAATAGAAAATAAGAAAGAACGTAACAACACACCAGAGATGAGTCACAGTAGGACCATTGATGCGTCGCTCAGGCCTAGAAAAACGTTGCATATCAGCTGCTAACTGCATTTAAAAAAAAAATCACATGTTATGCTTCGGAGATACCAAATAGAAAATTAAAATATTGGCGGGACATATTACTAAAATATTGGCGGGACATATTTTTTGTGTATTTTATTGAGATATTATGATTGGTAGGATTTCTGGCCTTCCCCACCTTTCATACCTCTTCTTTCTAGTAGTAGTAGATCTTTTATGAAAAAGTATGGGAGACGATGAAGATAAGAGAAATTTGAGATCATACTTTAGATGCCGCTGATGCTTGCCATCGCTGAATTTCACGTAGACGACTCATTTCCAAATCCAGAACTTGATAAGTTTCTAAATATAAGTCAGCCTGACTATGCTTCATAGAATCTGGAAGCTGCCATATCATTTCCACCAATTACACATACAGGTTTTCATAAGGCGAAAATCAGGGAGTTGTGGGACAGGGTATCCAAAAGGTTTGTTATATCACTTTTAAGTGCATTTGTAAATTTTATATTGCTAATTATCCACAGACATACCAGTTAAGATATAGGTATGTTATGCTTGGCAGGGATGGAAAATAAGCATAATCTATCAACATCAATAGCTATGCCAAAAGATTAATACCACGCAAGATGATCGTGTTTAAGTCTAAGTGTAGATGCAAACCAACAAATAATTTGAGGCCTTTATTCATGTGATGAAGATTTAAATTTTATAACTTCAAATGTTGCAGATTCCGTAACAGGATTCGAGAGTTTAGATATCTCAGCGATCAAGGGCATGGCCCTGGCACAAGCTGACATGCACAAATGAAATTATCTAAAGAATATAATTTTTGAGATTAAAAATAAATAGGTCCTAAAATTTAGTATCTATGTTGGTCTTTGGTTTGCCTAGACTTTCAAGACTCGTGCACACTTGATAGTTTCAGCATAAAACAGTTTTAGGATGACAACTTGCAAGTTGCAACTTGCAAGAGAATTATATATAATTGTACTAGTAGATATTCTTAATTTTTGTCTGAATAATTGATATACGCATTATGAGCAGTCAATTAGAGGTACTATAAGCATAAAAAGAACATATAATTGTGTCAGTACATCTATATACATATATGTTTTAAGTTATTTATATGCATGTAGCGTATGTATACGTTAATATGCATATTTAAATATACACATGCTGACCCAATCAGTGGAGGCCCTTTTGTCGGTTAATCTTATTTTGGGAGTAACTTTTAATCCGTTTGGAGTTACGGGACCCATAATATATTAAATGGAAGTTATCAACGACATCTACAAGACTCTTCGCCTTTGGCTATGATGTATGCTGTTTGGGGCCTGAAAAAGCACGGGAAAGCGTGATTTGGGATTTCTGAAGTTTTTTCTGATTTTATGAACTTAGGGGTTTTAAAGTAATTTCACTAGTTATTGTCTAATTAGGATTTCTGGCTTATTTCGTACTATTTAAACAATGTTAGGGTTATGTTTTCAGTTAACTTCATTATTATTCTCTTAATACAATTTGGAGCATTTTGGCTATTCAACAACAATTATCATTTTTGTGTTTGCTGAATGATTTCTTGTGATTCTTTCAGTGTTGGCATTCCTTTAGCTGTGTCACATGTATACTGCAATTGTTTCATTTGATCTGCTTGTTTGCATATCTAAACAGGTGTTCATATAAGTACAGGCATTTATAACATGCATTTCTGTTGTTCAGGTAGCCGATATCTATAGAAAAGGGTTTTTTGTTTTTTTTGTAAAAGCTTTAATTAAAGGAATTTCATACTTCTACATTCAGAGGTTCTTGTTTATGCACACACAAATACACATCTTTTGAAGGGCATCATTTTGTGTATAATTATTTACACATATTTACAAAAAGGTTTTCAAGGACTATGCTACCGTAAAATGTGTTTAAAGAGTATAATATCAAATATGAATCCATAATAACCTGAGGAAGTGCTTTGACACAACTCCGATATGTATACAGTACTGATCCCATTTCCTTCCCTTCATGGATAAGGGTATTCTGCACATGGTCCAGCATTGACCATAATAAATATAAGTTAAAAGAATAATACAAATGAACAACAATCCAAGAAGTTTCAGAAAAAATAGAAAACTAATTATTATAGTTAAAACCAGACAATCACGTTCAACTCAACCCCTTGTAAATCAATATTGTGCAGTCGAATTCAATCATGAATGTTTGTCCAATACATTGACAAAAAAAATTTTAGTGATATAAGGAGGAGCTTCATACCAGCTGATTAAGAGCTTTTGTGTCTTCGGATAATGATAGCCGATAAGCAGAAACGTCACTATATTCTACAAAAAGGAAAAATGATGTCACACCATCACTGTAGGCGATACAACGGATCAGAAAAATGAAAACTTATTTGGTGATAAAAGAGAACAACTGAAACTAATAGAACCAAAAATCATCCATCTGTCATTTATATATGTCAATATGGTAGCCAAAGAACATGATAGGTCCATCAAAATGATGATACAGAAACAAAATGAGATCATTTACCACTAATTTCAACTCCAAAAATCAGAACACTACAACGATAGTAAAACATTCAAAATAAGTAGATTGATTGGAAGCTATACCAGAAACTCACGTTGAGATGTAGGTTTCACCGACTAAAAACAAGAAGCTCGTAAATGAATCAGTAAGATATATATTATTACTTTACATTTCCAACTTATAAATAAATCTATATATAGTATTAATTTACACTTACATATTTTTTCCCAAATTTTCAAATTTCAAAAATTCAAAATAAGAAGACACTCCAATCATTTTTAACAATGTTGAAAATTTGCACTGCAAAAAGAAGAGATATTACTCCAAGTACCAGAAAAAATGTGTTGTTTGACTTAAGATTCTATAGCAACCATTTTCTGCATTATTCACTGAAAATGAACATTTTCCGAAAATGTCTGGGCCTAAGCTAAATGTATAATAGAAACATGATATATATTGCTATCAGTAATGCATTTCACATTAAGCCACCAAAATGTGAACATAATATTAATAATATCAACAACTCTCGATTAAATTATACAATAAACAACCAAATACTACTAGAAAATCAAAAATGAAAGTGAATCACAAAACAGACATATAATGCATCTCAGCAAGATAGCCACCGTGTTTCAAGAACTGACCAATATTGGAAAATTTCTCTTATGAGCACATGAATAAATTTGTAAGCTATGAAGTATTGATATGGATACATGATACATATACGATACATAATATTTTACTTGATAAGGCATTTTAAAAAAAGAATAGGGTACGAGATGTAAGGCGATACATTGAAATTTTATAAAGTTTTATAGATGTACATATAATATGTTAAATAAACTATATTACATAACCATTAACTTCAAAGTTTAAGTTCATTTAAAATACTAGCACATATCTAGGGCTGTTCAAAAATTTCGGTATTTTCGATTTTCTAGGTGAACCAGACTGGTCCGAACCGAACGGTTCGGGACCGGTTCGGTACAAACCGGTTTCCGATTCCGGTTACCAGTTTCATGGGTCCGGTACATACCGGACCGAACCGGTTGTACCGGTCAAAAATCTTTCTTAAATAATTTCTTTACTTAGCTTTGTAGAATTGGCTTGAAGTCTTTTGTCTTCTCTATTTATATAGAAATAACACAAGAAAAGATTAGGACTTAATGAAATTATTGGTGGTCTCCCCTATTTATAAAATAGAGGTAAGACAAGAGAGCACAAATTAAACAATGTGGGATATTGGTAAGATAAGAAAACACATATATATGATTGTTTAGAAGTCCCACATTGATTAATAAAAGACTACCAAGTGAAGGCCAAGTATTGAAGTCCCACATTAGTTAATTTTATAAAAGTCTAAGGAAATTTTCCTTATAAAAGACTACCAAGTGAAGGTCAAGTACTTAAGTCCCACATAAGTTAATTTTATAAAAATCTAAAGAAATTTTCCTTATAAAAGGTTATCAAGTGAGACCTTAATTGCCAAGTCCCACATTAGTTATTTATAAAGGTTTAAGGAAGTTTTCTCTATAAAAGACTATCAAGTATAGACTACAAAAGACTATCAAGTATAGACTACCAAGTATCAAGTATAGTTGGTGGTTTACAAGTTCTATATTGATTGGAAAAAGTAAAAGAAATTAGATAAACTTAAATACATTAATAGTTGGTTGTTTACAAGTTCTATATTGTTTAAATTGGTAAAAGTATAAAGTTTTTTTATAAAAATAGTACTAAGGGAAACATTAATAGTTGGTGGTTTACAAATTCTATATTGATTGGTAAAAGTAAAAGAAATTAGATAAACTTTAATACATTAATAGTTGGTTGTTTACAAGTTCTATATTGATTAATTTGGTAAAAGTAAAAGAAATTAGAATAAAAGTTTTACTTAATTGGATAGAATATGGTTGTTTGCAATTTAAGGAAGGCCTTAATACTTGGTGGTCTACATTGATTAATAAAAGACTACCAAGTGAAGGTCAAGTATTAAAGTCCCACATTGGTTATTTATAAAAAGTTTAAGGAAGTTTTCCTATAAAAAAATTACAAGTAAGAAATTAATAGTCAAGTCCCACCTTGGTTATTTTATAAAAGTCTAAAGAAGTTTTCCTTATAAAAATATTACCAAGTGAGATTTTAATAGCCTAAGGAAGCTTTCCTTCTAAAAAGGCACATAACCTTAATAGCTAAGTCCCATATTGGGTATTTTATAAAAGTCCAAGTAAGTTTTTTTTATAAAAAGACTTCCTAGTCTTTTATTTTTTATTGGGTCGAAATTTCTTGACCTTGGGCCGAATTTTGGTTGAAAAACAAATCTTGGGCTGCTCTTTATTGGGCCGGTTTTGGTTTAAAATTTTGGCCGGTTTTAACAAGGTAAAAACCGGAACCGAACCGGCTAATCGGTTCGGTATACCGGTTCAACCGGTTTCGGTACCCTATTTTGGGTACTATCGGTATTCGGTCCAGTCCGGTTCGGACTGGTTCGGTCCGGTTATTTACCGATGAACACCCCTACATATCATAACAAAATCAAATGGTGGAACTCAACATTTGCATCAAATATCATCATTTTCTCTTAGTCCTATAACTAATTTACTAGCATTTAATTTATCATTACATAGTAAAAAGGATAGATTCAAACATTACATCAAATAAACCGTAATTTCTCCAAGTCATATTTAGAAACAGAGCAGCCTGTAAACTAAAAACAAGATGAACCTTTCACTGGAAAAGTCATAGCATAGCATCCAAATACGATCCCCTTGCGTATCAAGAAGTATCCCTAGAATATCTGGAGGTAACCGACAATAAAAAGATTAAAACTAGTAAATCTGAAGAGTCAGTGTCTATGATACATATCCAAAAGTATTCGTAGAGTATCGGTGTCCAACATGTATCCAACGACCTCCAAGAAGAATCCGTACTTCATAGTTTGTAAGAATATAAAACTACAGGATCTAGTATAATAGCCTACATGTCTATCTTAAAAGGAGGACTCCTAGCCAGGAATAGGTATTTATGTTAAAGCAAGAAGCTTAAGTCTCTCCCCTCAGATCCCAAAAAGAATAATAAGGAATTAATCAATTTCTTTTAACATTTCTGATTTACAGTACGAGGCATGAGATTTATTCAAGTGGCTGCCAGCTGGAATATTTAGACGTGAGTGAGGAACTGAGGGTACGACCTAAAGAAACATTTCTGAATATCTAGATTCGGAATGGACAATTAAATCAACAATTACAGTACAGCATAAAAAATTTAAATGGCTATCCACTTTTGATGATTGAATGCACAGATGAAATTTCAAGGGATGATACAGCCTGATCTTCATACACATGGAACTAGGGGGAAACAAACCTGGATTACGGCCACATAAATAGAAAACAGGAAGAAACACCAATTCTAGGTTGAGATACCTACCATTTGCTAGTTGCAAGAATACTATTTCTCTCAAGATGGGTCCGCTAATCTCGCAGAGACATTCCAGAAGTTGAGATGAAGCTAGAGACATGTGATGGCAGACCAACCGTTGGCCTCAAGCATGGTCTTGGGTGGCTTTATAATGACTTCTAAGTTTCTCATCCCAAGAGCCTATTTAAATCGACTTAATAAACAGTGGAAGTACATCAAATGATATATAACTTCTTCAAATTTCAAGTTGAACAGAAACAGTGCATCCTAAAAAATCCAGGCACATTTGTTGTTATGTCTTTCTACACATGCCTCGGAGGCCAGGTGACATCTACCTATCCACGGAGGAGTACATGGAAGTTGGGGATTTCGAGTAAAGTGACTTTCTTTTCATGTTCAGCAGCTTCAAGGGGTATTTTGAACCAGGATGCATTGTGGAAGAGGGGATGGTTTGTGATGAACGGTGTTATATATGCAAGAAAGATTGGGAGTCTCACTTGCTTCTTCATGTTGAGGCAGTTGGTTATTAGTAGGTGTTATTTTTCTCCCTATAGGGGATAATGTAGAGTCACATGCCTTGGTGATGCCAGATTGTTTTTCGTCTCTTTTTGTGGTTCCAATATACATGGGCGGCACCCTGTTGATGCCTCTTTGAATTTTTAACTTATCAAAAAAATGTGTTATTAATAGATGGATTTTCTTAATAGGCAGCATGCAATATTCAGAAAAAATTAATTATGTTTCTTTTCATCTATTAGTTTTTTCTTTATATGAACTATCCATGTTAAATAATTTTTGCTAGGATCACTGAAAAAATCTATATGAATTTCCTTTTAATCAAGAAAGAGACTCACTGTGACATTGTCTACTATTAAAATTTCAAACTCCAAGTGCCTGTATATGAGTGATTCCCCAAAGCTCTTTAATTAAGAATGCCATCAAATTCTAAATCTCTTTAATTAAGAAAGCCATGGCGTATATGGCAAATCCAGGAAAAGAGCATTGGAATGTTGTAAAAAGGATTCCCTCTTGGAATGCCATTGGAATCCAGGAAAAGAGCATTGGAATGCTGTAAATGGAATGCCATTGGAATTCTAAAGCTCCATATCATGTGATGCTACAATAGATAAGATCAACCGAATCGACGTGTGTTTCACAACTGGTGAGAAGATCTCATTGTAGTCGATTCCCTCTCTCTGAGAAAATCCATTTGCCACTAACCTAGCCTTGAATCTTTCACCTTCTTTATCAGACTGAGCTTCCTTTTTCCTGAACACCCACTTGCATCATATAGCCTTCGATCCTTTTGGAAGTTGAACTAACTCTCAAGTTTGGTTCTTCTGTAAAGACTCCATCTCTTCTGCCATCGCTATCGCCCATTTATCATTATCCTCGGACTGAATAGCATCCTGATAGCTAATTGGATATCCACTACCAGCAATCAAGGCAAAGGCAACCATGTCTTCAAACTCATATCTCTGCACTGGTTTACTGACTCGCCTTTCTCGATCTCTAACAAGATTATAGGACCTCTCTTGGGGATCTGAAGGATGATCATCTTCAATATCTTCAGGAAGCTCCACCTCAACTGGGTGTTTCTGCAACTTACCTGCTGCAGATTCTTCATTTTCGGACTTGTTTAGCATGTGTTTCTCATTGAACACCACATCTCTGCTGATAACCTTCTTCTTGGATATTAGATCCCATAGCATGTATCCCTTTACTCCATCTTCATATCCAAGGAAAATACACTCTTTTGACCTTGGATCAAGTTTGGACTGTCGCTCTTCGACTGGCAGATGAGCATAAGCTGGACAACCAAAGATTTTCATCACAGAAAAATCAACTGGTTTCCCACTCCATACCTCTTCGGGGATTTTGTAATCAATTCCAGCTGAAGGAGATCGATATATCAGATAACATGTTGTGTTGATTGCCTCAGCCCAGTTTTGGGCAATCCTGCATTCAACCTCATACATCTGGCACGTACCAATAGAGTTCTATTCATCCTCTCGACAACCCCATTTTGTTCGAGAGTTCTTTTATCTGAGAAGTGCCTGGTGATACCTTCATCCTGGCAGAACTATAGGAATGACCTGTCTTTATATTTTGTGTCATTATCTGATCTGAAATACTTCAGCTTCTTTTTGGTCTGGTTCTCTACTTTAGCTTTCCACTGCTTGAAGATTCTGAAAACCTCGGATTTCTGCTTCATAAAATACACCCACACCTTTCTGGAGTAGTCATCTATAAAGCTTACAAAATAATGGGCTCCACCCATTGACATATGCTTGATCGGGCCCCACACATCTGAATGTACATAATCAAGTACATTATTACTGGTATGTGCTCCTGCCTTGAAGTTGACCCTCCGTTGTTTGTCGTACACGCAAAACTAGCAAAATTCCAAACTGCACGTTTTGACACCTTTCAGCAACTGCCTTTTGTGAAGTTCTTTCATTCCACCTTCACTCAAATGACCAAGTCGCATGTGTCATAATTCTGTGCTATCACTATTGGAATTATCCTGCACAGAATTTGCTGCTCCACCAGCAACTGTGTCCCCTATCAACTTGTAGAGGGTGCCCTTCTTCTGACCCTTCATAATTACCATCGAACCCTTGGTAATTTTCATGACACCATGTCTGACTGAGATACTGCAACCTATAGAGTCGAGTACTCCAACCGATAGCAAGCTCTTCTTCAATTCTGGAATATACCTTGCATCACCCAATGTTCTGACAACACCGTCAAACATTTTAACATTGATGGTATATATCCCAATAATTTTGCAGATTGCATTGTTACCCAATAAAACTGTACCACTATTGCAGGATGTAAAAGTATCAAACTAATCCCTATGAGGGGACATATGAAAAGAACAACCAGAATCCATGTACCAATCTGTAAGGCTCCCACTGTCTCTAACAGATAAGAGATCACCTTGTGAAGCTTCATTTTCTGTTACTGTGTACAGCTCTCCGTCGCTGCACACATCTGCTTGCTCAGCAACATTAGCAGATTTTTCAATCTGCTTTCCTTTCTTCTTGTTATCCTTCTTCAACAATGGACACTGATTTTTGTAGTAGCCCTTTTCGTGGCAATGATAACACTCAACCTGAGATTTATCCTTCTTGTCTGGTCTCGCCTGAGACTTTTCTCGTTCCTTACCGGAATACTTCTTTCGATTAGGACCCCTGCCACGCCCATCTGAAAAAGTAAGAAGACTGTCTCCTTGATCTCTGAAAGTAGTGCCCCTGAACTTATCCTGGTCCAGGACTGCTGACATCACATCGTCAATTGCAAGTTTTTCCTTCCCTACAAGGAGTGTAGTCTGGAGAGTTAAGTATGAATCTGGTTGGGAGACAAGAAACAATAAGGCTTTATCTTCTTCGTCTAACTTCACATCAATACTGGGTAGTTGGGTCACCAATCTATTAAACTCATTAATATGATTGGTCAAATCTAACCCTTCTTCCATCTGAAGCCGGTACAATTCCTTCTTCAAATACAACCGGTTTAACAGAGATTTTGACTTGTAAACTTTCTCAAGTTTCTCCCACAAGTCTTTCGAAGAGGTTTCTGTCAAAACCTGATATTTGATCTGTGGCGCCAAACTCAATCTGATTGTTGCCACGGCCTTAGCTTCAAGTTCCGTCCATTTTTCATCCAGCATAGTTGCTGACTTCTTCCCTTCTAGTGCCTTTGTCAATCATTGTTGAGCCAATACATCTTTGACTGTACACTGCCAAATACTGAAATTTGACTTACCGTCAAATGGTTCAACTTCATACCTCGCACTTGTGCTTGCCATCTTCGTGTTTGTGACCTGCCTAATTTCTCTTTAAACTGATCGTTAGCGTGAATCAAGAGCTTTGATACCAATTGTTGAGAAATCAGGCTCACACAAATACACTAAGATAAATACAAACACACTACTGTATGAGATATAAAATAATAACACCAGAAATTTTACGTGGAAACCCAACTGGGAAAAACCACGGGGAGAGATCTCAGAAATTCACTATGAAAATAATATGGAGATTACAAACTCTCAACTGAGAAATAAACTAACTATTTATTTCTCTCTACACTCTCACTCTCAGAATGCTCTAACTGAGCTTCTCACTCTCTAACTCTCTTTGACACTCAAACTAGTCTCTTTTCTCTCTAAGATATGCTCTATCAATTTTGGTGTGTTTTTTCTTCCTTCCATCTGCTGCCTTTTATAGCCAAAATCGGAGGGAGTAGCATTAATGAGAGTTTAATGAGAGAGTTGGTGATATGTTCCTTTGACCCATTAATGGGTGAGGACCATTGACCAAAATAGGAGCCAATATTCAACATAAATCACTGGGAATAACTCGTGCTTGAAGTAATTCAAAGCATCCAATACTTCAACGATATGATTCCCAGTTGAGCAAAGAGCATAAGAATTGTATTGACCCCTTGAGAGAAATTTTGTCCACACAGTCCAGTAAACCAAAAATAAGTAGAAGAACAATATAATACAATTATGATGCCTGCAACATATAGGAGTGATAAATCAAATAATTCTTCAAGATTTATGAAATTATGTCAATATCATATACAGTTGTTCAATGTAGAAACATCAAAGATAAGCTCAGAGAAGAATGTATATGTACATACCAATTGGACTATTTGTTGCACCTCTTTCAGTAGACACACAAACCGCTGGCCCTTGCACCACCGGTTGGTCATCCTATAGTGTATATGTGACAACCGACAACCATCAATACACATGAATATACAACAATGTACAACAATCTTAAAACAATGTGGAGTCAAAAGCAGCTCCTTTCTCAAATTGGGGTTCTTCATACCTGTACAATAAAATCTACAAAGCATATACAGCCATGAAATTGACAGGCCTATATAGAACTTGTTAGGAAATTGAGAGGCAAATCGTAAATGTATGGAGGATACAACCATACATGATATATTTGACGACTAGGGATGTCAATGAGCCAAATCTTGATCCTGATTTGACCTGCTCCAATATAATTTATTGGATCAAAGCTTCGGCTCATTTATTTATTGATTTATGATTGGATCAATATTTTAAATGGGTCATGGATCTGATTTAATTTGACCCACTGATCCACCAAAATCCACCAAAATAAAAAAATTCCGTGTATATTCTTTGCTTACTCTAGCATCTCAATCATCCGAATAAACTAACTAATCAAAATATTTTTAATCCTATTTTCTCTAATTCTCGATTTAAATTCCTTTTTCCTGATTACAACTGAGGGTTTAGGGTGTGAAGCTCTGATTAAACATCGAGTAGAATAGAAGACTCTTGTAATCACTGATGACCAATTACTGTCCTAATGATTGCTCTTCTTCTGCCAGCCGCCTCATCTATGCCAAGTTTAAATGGGTTCTGGTCAACAATTTGGTGGCATAAGACAAGTTCTGGTGGAAATTGTTGTTTGATTATTATGACTTACTGAAAAGGAGTGTTTTATATATTGAATTAGTTTAGAATCTCATAATATTAGCACGAGGGAGCAGTAATTATTCATATTTCAAAGTAAATTTTCAAGGAGAAAGACTGGCTTTTGTGGATATTACGTACTTAAAAACTGGAAAATGGAGTGTTGTTTCTAGTTTCTAGTTCTAGTTTTATATATATATATATATATATATATATATATATATATATATATATATATATATATAAATATATATATAAATATATATATATATATTACCTGATTGTGGATAATTTATTTTTTCTTAGGTGTATGGTGAACTTTTGATAATTTTTAGAGAAAATGAAATTTTTAAAGAGAACGATAATTTTAAATGAAATTTTCAAGAATGATTTCAAAAAAATTAGAATGAGAAAATAAAAAAGTAATATAGAGATATTAAGTGAAATACTTTCATAATTCAACATAATGTTAACATTTTATAGTAAGAAATAATTTTATTTTTTTTTAAATGGGTTGATTTGGATGATGATATGTATTGTTGAATCAAGTGGATCATGTAATAGATCAATGATCCATTATATGATGATGATACAGATCATTGATCCACTATCACAATTGGTGGAGCATATTGGATATGATTTGCTTTGATCTAACCCATTGACAATCCCAGTGACCACAATACAATAATACATATTACATTTTTCTCCAGTAATTAATAGTACATGATATATGTGATCCAGGATCGATAGGAACACAGGTCACGAATTTTAATTCAAACTTTAACCGTCCCAAATGATTCCCATTTTAAAGATTGCCCTTAAAACTGTTATGCTCAACCCTGTCACTGTAAAACCTTAATGTGAGTGAAATATATCAAAAGGTAACATAGGACTGTCATTTTGGGACGGGTGCATTGAGTTAAAATTTGACAATACTGAGCAGATCTTGTATCACGGAAACAATGAGAGGTTCAGAAAGCCAGAAACTGAAAAAACTACAATAAAAATAAAAAACAAGAATATTCGCAGCGTCTCAATGCGGGTGTAGAGGAGTTCCGGGTACAGTTCATTCAACTAAAATAGTACTAGAAGTTGCACAAATACCACATTTCGACAACTAATTCTTCAAACCAGACTTTATAATTAAAAGGGTAGGAGCTAAAACTTGACATTACCTCGAGTGAGAAAGTAGAAAGAGCTGCAATGGCTTCTTCAACAGGAACAGCCATGGAAATCGCTCAATTGACCTTCAATCTGGGCGAGAAATTGAACAATTCATTTACAAATCGAAAAAATATAAAGATAAGATCATGACAATACAAAGCACGCATTTACATAAATTACCCTTCGAGCAGAGTAAGATCGGAAAATGTTGAGACTCCTGTCTTCGGGTCTCCGCTCAGTCTGCTTCAATTTGAATTCCGAAATCCGAACCAAAGAGAGAAACAATAGGCTCAAATTAGGTGAGGTCAAGGGGAATTCGCATCAAATGGCACCGGCATTGCGATTTTTCAGTTGGCACCCTTTTGGCAAAGTGGGGTTAACAATTTTGGCGTGAAAGTTTGCCTACCAAAAAAGATTTTGGCGTGTAAAATAAATAATAATGTTCACTCCACAGGTTTGTAAAAGCTTGACTAAAATCAAATTTGAACCCCCAAATTACGCTCAAAATCGATTTGCACCCTAAATTAAATGCATCCCACACTAATTTTTAGATTAAATGCACCCTAAACTTCAACTGAGCCAATTAAATGCACCCTTCACTAGATTTTTCGTCCATTTAATTGACTGAACTTTTAAAATAAGGGGTAAAATGGGTACGACATTAAAATTTTACCAATAAAATGTAGGGTCCTTTACATAAGTATACAACAAATAGAAAGTAATTACAAGAAAAGTGCATCAACTAAATAATTACAAAAAGAGTAATTAAGACTCATATTACAAAAATAGTACAATTCACATTAATAAAGAAACCTAAAATCAAGGATAACTAATAATTCAAATTCAAATTCAAATTCAAATCTTGTCTCTAACAACAATTTCAAATCCATATTTCAAAATTCAAATCAAAATGAGAAAATTAAAAATAAAAAATTTTGAAGGAGCTAATGTTCATCATCCTCCTCTCTCGCCGCCACCGCTGCCGCCGCCACATCGCCGCCGCCACAAAAATTAACTAGTAACTGCATCACATTTAAAATAAAATTGGTAATCAAATACAACTGAATTGGTTACCTTGGTCTAAAAGTTTGACAACCAATTTCATGTTGGTAAATAAAAAATAGAACACTGCATATTTATACCAAAGGTAACCAAAACTTTATACCAAGGTAACCAAACTTTTATACCAAGGTAATCAAACTTTTATACCAAGATAATCAATCTACCTTCACACCTGCAGTATGAATTAGTTACATTGATCTGAAAGTTTGGCAACCAACTGCACGAAGGTTTGGCTACCAACTGTATTACATGCAAAATAAATTGGAAACTTAATAAAACAGAATTAGTTACCTTGATATAAAGGTTTGGCTACCAACTGCATTATAAAAAAACTGCAAAAACAGAGCGACGATGGCAGAGGGAGGGGGTGGGGCGTGGGCAGTGGGAGGAGGAGGAGGGGGTGGCGGAGGGAGGGGGGAGGAGGAGGAGGAGGGAGGCGGAGGGAGGGGGAGGGGGAGGGGGAGGGGGGTAGCGGATGGAGGGGGAGGAAGAGGAGAGGGGCGGAGGGAGGGGGAGGGGGGAGGGGGAGGGGGGAGGAGGGGGTGGCGGAGTGAGGGGGAGGAGGAGGAGAGGGGCGGAGGGGGTGGCGGAGTGGGGCGGGAGGAGTAGTGGCGGGAGGCGGGAGGCGGGAGGCGGGAGGCGGGAGGAAGGGGAGGCGGAGGGTGGGGAGGGGTTGGACAGGAGGAGGAGGAGGCGGAGGGAGGAAGGAGAAGAAGAAGAAGGGAAACATAAATGGAGTGGGAGAAAATCGTGGGAGTGATGGGGAGAAAAATGTGGGAGAGATAGTTGAGAATTAAAACACATCCCATAATTAAAGGAATCATAAATATGTACTAATAATGAAAATAAAATTTTAAAGATATTAATTATGTAAATATTTAATGAGGGCACTTTTCTTGTAATTATATTTTTAAATGTACTATAAAATGTAATTGTTCCTAAAATGTACACCCAAATTTCATATTTTTTACATAAAAATGAAATAAAACGTGTAAAATTTGGGAAACACAACATACATAAAGCATAAACTTTAACGATCGAGAAATTTCGCTTAGCTTAATAATTAAGTTTTGTGGAATATTATTGAATAAAATAATATTTTATGAATATTATTTATATTATGTGTTTACAGGTCGATTTTATGACTTAGAAAGTGTTTGCGTGTTGGGATTTGTGATTTTGAGTTCGTACAAGGAAATAAAATTTTTCGAGAAAATGACAAAAACACTATTCATCCGATGAAACCTAAAAGTTTGAAAAACCTCAATCTTTTAGAGAGATTGGTATGTCATAATGACATTTCGTTTCTAGATCTACCGGTAATATGTTATGAAAAGTTGTATTATCCCATAAAAATATTTCTCAAAAAACGTGCAGTAATCAAATGAAATAGTAAAAGATGAAAAATGTTTTTATTGACTTTTTGATAGTTTAACCATTTTCTGGGAAAACATCGTCGAAAATGCTTTTCGCGTTTTTCAATTTTTCGACGAATGTGTAAATGTTAAGATCAAGAGGAAAGACAGAATATCCAATGAAATTTGAAAAACGATAAACGCAGTTTTTAGCCTGTGTAATGAATTTTAGAAAGTTAAAGGAAAATAATATGAGTATAATATGTAATATTATACGAGAATAATACGGCGTATAATAAAAGAATAATACAGAGCACAATACGCGTATAATACAAAAATTGTACAGTAGGAATACAAAAGTCAAAATCAAAGTAAAAAAAGTGGCTAGCTTATCATCACCTTTCCCACCAATTAACCGATAAACCTCCAAATCCAGATACTTGAAACCCGAACTCAGTGTTTCACGATACCATTTCTATGAGCGGAATAATACTAATAATAACAATAATATAAAGATCAACTTAATTTACATATTCATCATAGTCTGAATCCCAAGTACGTAACCTTTAAAAATTCATTACAACCCATGATAGATAATATATATCATAATTGTCTTAATAAAGTCTAAACTAATACATAATATATAGCATAACACTTATCCAGCAACTTTCTCATTTCCTTTATTCTTGGCAAAGCCTTCTGGTTGTTCACACTTAGCTGAAAACATTTAAATTAAGCAAGGATGAACATTTGAGTGCCCAACAAGTAATAACAATTATATATATAAGTTGAAAGAATTTAAATATTTTCTTTATACTACCCTTCTACAACGATTTCACTAGTTGTGAAGTAATATGTACCAATGATAATAATATATCAATTCTATACCAAATTTTTGAAACTACGTACTGACAATAAATAGGGTTTAGGTGGCATACTATGAACATTATTTTCAATTTTCAAATAGGTTTAAACAGAACTTCATCTGCAAACCGTTATAACTTACGGGCACGGGGTGATTAGCCCGTTGTACCCTGTATTAATCAACACTACATGCAAGAACGATAGAATCGTTCACTCTGTCCACCTTGAGTGCATAAAAAGTTTTTTCGGTAAGGGATGTTCATACTTGTCTGGGTTCCAAACCAAAGTAATTCAGTTGGATAATAATAAGGTTTTATCTGTTCAATAATAATCTATAATTCAACATATATATATATATACGGGTAATTAACAAAGGTGTATCAACATGTGATTAAATACAATGATTATCCAAGTGGGGACACTTGTATAACCATTTATAGAAATTAACGAACAAAATATATATATATGAATTTACCATATACTAACATGTTGATAATCAATGAGCGTATATAATATAGGGTTAATAATCTGTACAGTAATAATATAATTCAGAAATATTCTTACTCATGTCCATTGCATAAAGAAAATGCAAAGGTAAGATACTTGTCTGATGCGCTTCTTACAATTTGCAACTTAGTTTTATCTTTTATATAACCACCTATCAGTAATAAGATCATTTTACTGATTAGAATAACTTATCTCAACACATAATACTTCTTATTGCAGTCAGCACATAACCTAATCACATTGTCACATATGTTTAGCAACCATTAAATCACAAATAAACACATATCTAATCAAATTATCTAAGTCCGTATCAATTTCTGAAACATGTCGGTGTACCGACAGCTTTATCGGGTAATTATCGAGTCTAAGGGGGTGTTTGATAAAAATTGAATGAATCTGAATCTGAATGAGCTGAATCTGAATCTGAATGAGCTGAATCTGAATGAAAAAAACTATTTGATAACTGACATATCTTAAAGATCTGAATGACATATTTTTAATATTTTACCCCTCTGAAAAAATTCAAAGTTGTTGTAAATTTATTTAATATTACATAATATAATAGTTAATATTTTTTTATTATTTTTATTATTATTTTTAATTTTTTTTACTTCATTCAGCCAACCATTCAGCCATTCATACCAAAAATTCGGCCTTAACCATTCAGCCAACGCATCTGACCGATTCAGCCATTCAGACGATTTTTTTTCAAAACAAACGCACTTAATGATTCAGCCACTTACCGATTCAGCCATTCAGACCCATTAAGTTCTAAACAAACAGCCCCTAAGTCTATATTCTGTAATTTAGTATCAGTCATATTATTTTTAAATAATTTTAAAATATTTATCATAATTTATCATGAATTTTTAAATACCGGAATCATTATTAAATGATTTAAATACTAAACAATTCTATTATCATTAATATCTAATTAATATTAAATCATTAATGAAACCATTGCCCAAAATATCGAAGTTATTGATAATAACTTAGAATATTTTTAAAGTATTTATATTACCCTTAAATGATTTTTAAAATATTTAAAATTATTTTTAAATAATTATCATTAATATTAAAGTATTAATGTTTTATTTATCTAAATATTAAAAGTCATTAAGTATAACTTAAAATATTTTTAATTCATTTATATTCTTTTTAAATAATTTTTAAATTAATAAAACCATTTTTGAACTATTTATTTAATATAATTATTAAATAAATTTAATATTATTAATAATAATTTAATAATAGTTAATATTAAATTATTAATAAAATTATCCTTTAAATATTAAAAGTTATATTTTATAACTTAAAATAACTTTAAACAATTTATTTTCATTTAAAATGATTTTTATAATAATAAAATTATTTTTAAACTAATTTATTTAATATAATTATTAAATAATCTTAATATCATTAATAATATTTAATTAATAAAATTTACCTTTAAATATTAAAAGTTATATTTTATAACTTAAAATATTTTTAAATACCTTATTATTATTTAAAATAATTTTTAATATAATAAAATCATTTTTAATCAATTTATTTAATTCATTTAGTAAATAATTTAATTATTATTAATATTAATTTATTAATTAAATTTATCACAAAATATTAAAAGTCATTAAAAATAACTTAAAATATTTTCTTATATCATAATATAATTTTAAATGATTTTCAAATATTAAAATCATTTTTAAAAAATTTATTTAATAATATTATTAAATAAATTAAATACCTTTAATATTCCAAAAATATTAAATATTTATGAAATATATTCAAAATAAATAAAAACAAATTTTCAGAATTTAAAATAATTTGTAATAAATTATTTGGTATTTTTAATAATTAAAAACTATTTTTTTTCTATTTATTTAATTAAAATAATTAATTTTTAGAAATTAAATTAATTAAAATGTACTGTCTGTCGCTAAAGACCACCTATAGTGACATAACTGTCACTATAAGTGTTCTTCATGCAAACCCAGATCACCATATCAGTGTTGAGGATGCTAAGTTTGACCAATTGTAAATGAGTGTGTAATGTGCTTCTGGGCATGCTTTTGATCCTATCGTTTAGTGCTAGCGTAAGACTACAATATCCAACAACAACATGATCATAAAAAAGCATAACAAAGGAGATCAAAGCCTTCAAAGAAGCTGTCAGAGCTGTTCTTCATTTCTGGGTTACCCAGAAATGAAGAACAGTTCGACTGCCTTATGTGACGCCCCCAAAATTAGGTATACATCACCCATCTTGGGTCGTCAGATACATGGTACATAATTCAAATACAACTTACTAATACAACTGTCGTGTACAATACGACAAAACATAACTGTGAGTTTGAATACAATTATTGTCTACTAGAGATTATACAAACTCAAAAAGAGTCCTCATTACAATTATTAATACACTATTTTACAGAATAGTGAGGACTACTAATGCTATCCTCTAGACTGTAACTCCGTTCCCCGACTAGTCCCTGCTATGTTCTCATTTCCTAAAGAGAACAGTGAAAGAAAGGGTGAGCTCAACTAGCCTAGTAAGAAATATTATGACTAAGGTAATGCAGAATAAATTATCGTTAGCCTTCAACAGTATTAAACTGATAAAATATAACAACATCAAGTTTAACAGCAGCGGATCAAGCAATCCATTAAAAGAGTTAAGTAGAGAATAGAATCTACTATCTTTTATGATTTAAAAAGTTTTTCATCACTTTTATCGCTGAGACTCTGCTTAATAAATAATCCACATCATCCCTGCACTACGGCCAAGGATATTTATTAGGGTCACGACCACAAATTCCATGCACTACGGGCCAAGGATATTTGTGTATTCATCAATGGTCATGATCATGCCAACAACTGCCCATCAATGCACTACGGGCCAATGAGGACTTTTACCACATCATTTGTAACATTACGGTCATGATTACACCTAATAATCCCTGGTCATAATCATACCAAGTCCATCTATGCACTACAGGCCACAGATGACTTTTAAAAAAAAATATAAACATGAGGGATGATGACAATGATATAAGAATTCAATAAAACAAGTTCACGAATTAATTTGTCCAAGAACTACTAATGTCCAAATTGTCCACATGATACTGCTTTGTAGAGTAAAATTGAAGAATGATCAGAAGAATATTTCCATGAAAAGATACTGGATGAAGCGCAAATATCAAAGATATTCTACTAATTTCATGGATTATAGAAGTCAAAACTTTAACCAACTGAGTATAATAAAGAATGGAATAACAAAAGAAATCACCATGCATGCGGTACTTCGCATCGACAGGTTATTCCAACAGAATAATAATAACGGAACCAGGTCTGGCAAAATTTGCACCGACAGGATGTTCCAACAGAATAATAAAGACGAAACCAGGTCCGGTGTAAAACTCACAGACAGGATGTTCAAACGGAATAATAATAAAGACGGAACCAGGTCCGGTGTAAAACACACAGACAGGATGTTCCAACGAATAATAATAAAGACGGAACCAGGTCCGATATAAAACACACAGACAGGATGTTCCAACGGAATAATAATAAAGACGGAACCAGGTCCGGTGTAAAACACACAGACAGGATGTTCCAACAGAATAATAGAAGAATGTCACCAAGTATAGGGTAGACCGCGTATACATGTTATTCCAACAGAATAATAAGAAATGGAATAACAACAGTTCTCTTCATGAATAAGAAAGAATAACACCCCTTACCGTAACAGAAACTGGATATAGGAAAAGAAAAGTTAAGTAGCAAAAAGCTTTTCTTCTATCTCTCTATAGTTTCTCTCTCTAGAGTTCAGTGAATTCGTAAGAAAATAATGAAGGAATGAGCTTCTATTTATAGGAAAATAGAATGCATAGTAACTAATCCATGAACGGTCCAGATTGATTTACTTTAATCTGACGGTCCATATTTAAAGAAAAATCTTTTAAATAAAATATAATATATTCTATTTATATAAAAAGATTTTTACTATACAACACTATGCAAAACACTATGCAACACTATGCATAATAAAATATAATATATTCTATTTATAGAATAACTTTAATAAAGTATTCTGTTTTATTACGTTAATAATACGAATAAAACAAAACGTCATCATCGCTATAATAATTCATATTATTAATCGACAATAATTGAATCAAACTGAGCGACTTCTCACATAAATATCAATAATCAATACCGTGTGCTACTATGCAACAACGCGTATTACTGTACTTTTACTACCCAGTAGTTCAACAGTATCAACGGTAAAACTTCCGCCGTTATTTTTAATAAAATATTTTTGTCGTTTTCTCAATCCGACAATAATTCCGTTGTGGGGTCCACCAATAATTGTACCGTCGTACGAATATTTTCTGACACAAAGAATATTCCCTGACCAATCGAATATAATATACCAACTTGCATACTTTGTAAAATTTATAAATACTACCCACAACTATAATATTATCTCAAATTCACACCATAATATTAAAAAATTATTTCGAGAAAATTAATTCTTTATTCATAAAATCTGGGATTTCACAATCTCCCCTCCTTATGGAATTTCGCCCTCGAAATTTACGTACGTACCTGGTATGCCGAACAGGTGAGGATACCTTGACTTCACTTCAAATTCTAACTCTTGAGATATAACCTTGGAGTGTTGAATACGATTCTTCTTATCCAAGATTGTAACACGTATCTCTTCAATCGTTAAATCATCCGCTATCTCGTCCGGTTCTAAATTAATAATGTGGTTCGGGTCGTCCACATATTTACGTAACATCGATATGAAAAAAAACGTTATGAACACGCAATATATTTGGCGGTAAAACGAGTCTATAAGCCACATTTTCTACTCAATCGAGAATTTTAAATGGGCCAATTAAATCAAGGGTTGAGATTTTCTTTCTTCAGCAACTCTTGCTTCTAAAATAACACCCTCTTGAACCTTCTTCTTCACATTCATCAGATTCGGGTATATAGCTTGAGCGTCTTTAACTTTATCGATTAAACTCAATTTTACTCGTATATTCGTTATCTTCACGTGGGTCCCTAGAGTCTTTAACTCTATCTTCATCATTTCCAAGTTATACGAAATGAGTCTTTGTGTTAACAACATCGCACTTGTAAACGTATCCGATCTTCTACTCAACACGTCAGCTACCACGTTCGCTCTTCCACGATGATATTGAATAGTACGATCGTAATCTTCAACAGCTCGAGTCAACATCTTTGGTGCATGTTACTTTCGTTTTAGTTGAAAAAATTATTTTGAGGGTTTAAGAAATGGGTTTTGTACTGGTGTCAATACAAAATTTGATTTCACGCTCTGGAGTAGGCTAAGAAGTCTTCAGGAATACGTCAAGAGATTTATTAATGATAAAAATATCATTCAAAACTGTTACTCACATCCAAGACTTGGATAGTACGTCACATTGATACCAACTGTGACTTCTATCCCTTAACCTAGATAGCACCTCACAATGATACCTATCAACTTGTTATCGTCATTCACGATGTCGCCTACAGAAAGTCTGGCTTCAGTGCATTCCACACAAGGAATTCATCAACAAAAGGATGGGGGCTCTTTACTTATGGCTTGATATGACAATGATTGAATTTAGTGGTTTGGTTGCTTGAATTCGCATAATAGGTTGGTTAGGAATATGAAAGCTAACAACCTTACGAAAAACATGATGAGTAGTTAACCAATCATTTCCTAAAATCGCATCAAAGGCAAGTATTTTCAAAGAGACAAGATCAACACGTAACGTGAAAGTGTCGATTTGAATCAAATAAGATTTATAAACAGTGGAGGTAACGAAGGTTTCTCCCAATGGAGTTTCAATAGATAAATCAAAGTTTAACTTCTCCGAAGTTAGGTACAAACATTGAACACAACTAGGTGAAATAAAAGAGTGAGTAGAACCGGTATCTAACACGGTATAGACTTCGTAAGAGCTTATGATTAACTTACCCGTGATAATTTTATTCAGGTTCCTCGTCACGAGAGAAAAAAAACGCTCTCTCTTAAACTACCGGCTTTGGCTTGTCTGGGACATCCTTTGGCATCATTATCCCAGCTGGAATTGACTTCATCATACGACAAAATCGAGCTAGGTGACCTTCTTTTCCGCAATTAAAACATGCTTTGGACTGCTGCGTACAGTTTAGACGGATGTGTCCCTCCTATCCGCATTTGAAATATACGTCCGGTGGTCGTTCTTCTTCCTTTAAAATGGGTGCTGGTACCGACGTCTTTACGTCATTGTTGAACATTCTCTTCTTGAAATGTCCATTCTTATTATTTTGGCCATGATTATTACCGAAGTGGTTACCATTTCTGACATGTTGATTCCCTCCATGCTTATTATCACCGCTTTGATGACTGTTATCACCGGTATTATCATTTTGCCGGCTGCTCTCTTTTGGTTTGGTTGACTCGTTATCGCTCTCCACCAACTGAGCCCTATTTACAACATCTGAATACAAACACAGTTTATGAGAAATAAGATGTTGACGTATCTCCGGCTTCAAACCTCTTAAAAATAATCGCGTCATTCTCTCTTCATTATCCACCAAGTGGGACGCAAACCAGGATAAATCCACAAATTTTGCCTCGTATTGCGACACGGTCATATTGTTTTGCTCCAATTTGATAAACTCCACCTCCTTCATGTGACGAATACTTTCGGGAAAGTATTTGTCGTTGAACAGCTCTTAGAACTTCTCCCAAGACATCTTCAGTACGGCAGGTTGAGTACGTTTTACCGATTCCCACCAGTAATCTGACTCTTCACGCAACATAAAGGTGGCAAAGGGAACCTTTTGCTCCTCGGAGCATCCCAAGACATCAAATATCTTGGTGATCTGCTTTAACCACGTCTCCGCCTTAAGTGGTTCTGGCTTTCCCAAAAACTCTGGTGGTCCCAGCTCCTTGAATTGCTTATCGGTGACCAACCATGGGTTGCCATTGTTTCCTCCCGCATTATGAACAGGAGCCGCCTTCTCCCGTTGTTGCATGAATTGCTCCTTAAACTGCTTAGCGGTGACCGTCCGAGAGTTATCAGTATTTCTACCTGCATTTTGGACAGGAGCTGCCTTAGCCTGTTGTTTCATGAATTGCGTAAAGCCTCTGACCATCCCATCATTCATCATTTCATCGGTGTTATTATTTTCATGAGGAGTATTGTCATCTAGTTGCACATTATCCTGATTATTGATCTGTAGAGACTCAATGGTCTCCTGTGCTCCATTGATAATGTCAACATTCTCGGATGCCATTTTCAAACACTGCCACAAAACAAGGGTTAATTAACATATCACATATTATCCCTATACTTTGACAGACCAATTAAATACAAAATAAATTTAAGTAGGTCATATTAGCGAAGGAATTCCCTGTCTCTCCCCTCCTAGTTCTAGTCTCACATCTTAGTCAAGGATCATATCCCTAAGCTTTGATACCAACTGTGACGCACCCAAAATTAGGTATACATCACCCATCTTGGGTCGTCAGATACATGGTACATAATTCAAATACAACTTACTAATACAACTGTCGTGTACAATACGACAAAACATAACTGTGAGTTTGAATACAATTATTGTCTACTAGAGATTATACAAACTCAAAAAGAGTCCTCATTACAATTATTAATACACTATTTAACAGAATAGCGAGGACTACTAATGTTATCCTCTGGACCGTCACTCTGTTCCCCGACTAGTCCCTGCTATGTTCTCATTTCCTGAAGAGAACAGTGAAAGAAAGGGTGAGCTCAACTAGCCCAGTAAGAAATATTATGACTAAGATAATGCAGAATAAATTATCTTTAGCCTTCAACAGTATTAAACTGATAAAATATAACAACATCAAGTTTAACAGCAGCGGATCAAGCAATCCATTAAAAGAGTCAAGTAGAGAATAGAATCTACTATATTTTATGATTTAAAAAGTTTTTCATCACTTTTATCGCTGAGACTCTGCTTAATAAATAATCCACATCATCCCTGCACTACGGCCAAGGATATTTATTAGGGTCACGACCACAAATTCCATGCACTACGGGCCAAGGATATTTGTGTATTCATCAATGGTCATGATCATGCCAACAACTGCCCATCAATGCACTACGGGCCAATGAGGACTTTTACCACATCATTTGTAACATTACGGTCATGATTACACCGAATAATCCCTGGACATAATCATACCAAGTCCATCTATGCACTACAGGCCACAGATGACTTTTAAAAAAAATATAAACATGAGGGATGATGACAATGATATAAGAATTCAATAAAACAAGTTCACGAATTAATTTGTCCAAGAACTACTAATGTCCAAATTGTCCACATGATACTGCTTTGTAGAGTAAAATTCAAGAATGATCAGAAGAATATTTTCATGAAAAGATACTGGATGAAGCGCAAATATCTAGGATATTCTACTAATTTCATGGAGTATAGAAGTCAAAACTTTAACCAACTGAGTATAATAAAGAATGGAATAACAAAAGAAATCACCATGCATGAGGTACTTCGCATCGACAGGTTATTCCAACAGAATAATAATAACGGAACCAGGTCAGGCAAAATTTGCACCGATAGGATGTTCCAACAGAATAATAAAGACGGAACCAGGTCCGGTGTAAAACACACAGACAGGATATTCCAACGGAATAATAATAAAGACTGAACCAGGTCCGGTGTAAAACACACAGACAGGATGTTCCAACGGTATAATAATAAAGACGGAACCAGGTCCGGTGTAAAACACACAGACAGGATGTTCCAACAGAATAATAGAAGAATGTCACCAAGTATAGGGTAGACCGCGTATACTGGTTATTCCAACAGAATAATAAGAAATGGAATAACAACAGTTCTCTTCATGAATAAGAAAGGATAATACCCCTTACCGTAACAGAAACTGGATATAGGAAAAGAAAAGTTAAGTAGCAAAAAACTTTTCTTCTATCTCTCTATAGTTTCTCTCTATAAAGTTCAGTGAATTCGTAAGAAAATAATGAAGGAATGAGCTTCTATTTATAGGAAAATAGAATGCATAGTAACTAATCCATGAACGGTCCAGATTGATTTACTTTAATCTGACGGTCCATATTTAAAGAAAAATCTTTTAAATAAAATATAATATATTCTATTTATATAAAAAGATTTTTACTATGCAAAACACTATGCAACACTATGCAAAACACTATGCAACACTATGCATAATAAAATATAATATATTCTATTTATAGAATAACTTTAATAAAGTATTCTATTTTATATAAAAAGATGTTTCTGTTTTATTACGTTAATAATACGAATAAAACTAAACGTCATCATCGCTATAATAATTCATATTATTAATCGACAATAATTGAATCAAACTGAGCGACTTCTCACATACATATCATTAATCAATACCGTGTGCTACTATGCAACAACGCGTATTACTGTACTTTTACTACCCAGTAGTTCAACAGTATCAACGGTAAAACTTCCGTCGTTATTTTCAATAAAATATTTTTGTCATTTTCTCAATCCGACAATAATTCCGTTGTGGGGTCCACCAATAATTGTACCGTCGTACGAATATTTTCCGACAAAAAGAATATTACCTGACCAATCAAATATAATATAACAACTTGCATACTTTGTAAAATTTATAAATACTACCCACAACTATGATATTATCTCAAATTCACACCATAATATTAAAAAATTATTTCGAGAAAATTAATTCTTTATTCATAAAATCTGGGGTTTCACACCTTACTTTGGGCTTCAATAACTAGTGATTCTGGTAAAGGTTTAGTGATATAAAGATTGCAGTGTGTAACCAACATGTATATGAAGAGATCCATTGCCTAACATAACTATAAAAATAACAGAATCGCTAAATATCGTACGGTCAAAGGATGTCAGACGACACGTTCATCTATTTTCTGGGTTACCCAGAAAACAGAAAATGTGCTCGTGGTACCTACTTTGACCAGCCTCTGTGCTCATAATATTTAATGTTTAGGGGATCTTAAGGCATAAACAGAAAGATGCAACAAGAACAACAAAACAACAACAAACAGAAAGATCAATGGCCATGAACTTCTTGTCAGACCTATCTGGGCATGTTCTGGGCAGCCCAGATTGCTTCTGGTCAATGCCGGTCAACGTGGTTTAACCATGAATAACGTTCAATCTAGACCGAATCTGAGCCTGATTCTTGTTCTAGATCATAGACCACATAACCGGCTACACATGAGAAGCTTGAAGCAACAAAAATAATAAACAGGGAAGGATCTATGGACTCTGACATTAGTTGTCAGACATCCCAAATTTTTTTCCCAGATTTTTCAAAAACTTGATTTTGAGCAGATTAAAGTTATGGATCTAGTATGTGTTAACCCAGATACACTATATGGACTAGAAATAACATATTCTAACATTCAAACCTAACATCTAACACAAGATCGATGGTCAGAAATCATGGCTAGGGGTTATACCTTCTTTGATCAATCTTTGATTCTGTGTTTCTGATTTGGTTATGGATTTCGTGGGGCTGATCTTGGGGACTGAAAAGCTTATAAATTTTGGAGGTGAGAGCTTGAGAGAGCTTAGGTTGAGAGTTGTGCAAAATGTAAGTAAACAAATAAACTTTTTCTCTCTCTAATCTATTTATATAAATGTTAGATGCATGTATAGCTGAGTATGAACTAATGTGCTGGAGTTATTGAGCATGTGGGGTGGTTGGAGTAGCTCACCAACTAAAGTTTTGACAAATCTAACAAGTTAACTTCAATAATGCATACAATGACAATTTGCTCTTTTGGCTTGGAATTTTAAGGGCAATTTTTAATCCTTGCAAACCCTTAGGGTTTGACTCTAAGGTTTAGCACAAATCAATTGTAGGATTTCTAATTTAGGATTTGCATAAAAATAAAATTAAATAAATTTTAGTTTCTAAAATTTTGAAATTAGGGTTTCCTAATTATGATTAATTCTTTAATTACTTTATACAGGAACGTTAGGGTTTAATATCTCTAATTATAATTAACTTTGCTAATTTAGCAATTAGTGTAAGACCCCTACTTATTATAAATAAAATTGAATTTTCTCTAATTATTATTGTGAATAATAAGGTGTTAAATTGATATAATATTTTGGTTATGGGTGAAATGTGCAAATTTTGCAAAATAAACAAGTGGTTATAAAATAATCATTGTTGTCGGGGAATATTCGTTTAGTCATAGAATATTCTTGTTGTCGGGAAATATTCGTATGACGGCGCAGTCATTAGTGGGCCCTATAACAGAATAACTATCGGATGAAGAAAACGACAAGTTTGAGTTTTTATAAATAACGGCGTAGTTGTTACCGTTAACACTGTTGGAATACCTGGTGGTTAAAATACAGTAATACGCGTGGATGCACGATATTTTTGAATTATTGATTCTTACGTAAGAAGGCACTACTCAATAATTGTTACAGTAATTACTGTTCAATATTTTATTTTATTGATTCAATAATTGTTGCGTTTATATTTTATATTATTGTTGTTTCAATAATTGTCACTGCACAGTATTTTCCATTATCGGATCAATAATTCATATTATTTGAATAATATTATGAGATGTCATTATTGGAAATATCTAGAAAGTTCTGTTAAGGAGAGGTTTGGTCACCTAATTGCGCGCCAGTAAGGAGAAATTCTTATTGGAAAGCCCCCTCTTTCCTGGGAACGGCCTGGTTGTCATAAATGTTATTCTATAATATTATTTGTGAATAATTAATTATTGATTCATATGATAAGGAAATATTTATTTTATGTGGATATAAATGTTGGATATATTTATGGTGGTTAAAAATGAAGGAGTTAATGTTGAGGTGTTTTATCAGTATTTTTGTCGGAATGGACGTATTAAAAATTAAACCAGTATTTTTGAGATATATTGCGTGAATTATAATTTTTAATCCGACCGTTGGATCGTTGTGATTTTTGGATATGTTATACATATATAAGTTGAGTATATGTCCACAAATTTTGAACCGTTAAAAATGAACGTATGGTTTGTTATGAATTTTAAGAGGTGACTGGTTCAGAAATTGTTGAATTTTTTGGAATTTATCATTTTGGTGGAAAATTCTAGAATTGGTGGGCCCCACTTTTGGTTGGTGAGAAATGTGCTGGAATGTTTATTCAAATGTGGTGGGTGGGAATAGTAGCAGATAAAGCCATCGGGTTGCAGGTCAAGTCTGCTTCGGCGTGCTAACATTTTCCTATAAATAGAGGGCTAAGTTAGAATTGAAAATCACACCAGAAACATAAGCTTTCTCTCTTTCTCTCTATATATTATCGAGTGTATTTTGTGAGTATTTAGATACTTTATGAGTTTCTATTTATCAGTGCAAGTTTCCTTCAGCCTTATACCGATATTCCGATCAGAAGTACTGTTATTTTGAGGTAAGGGATGTTATTTTCTTCTTAAATGATATTATTTTCTTCAATATCATTATGCCAAAATATTGGTGAACGTTTTTATCAAATTTGAAACTTTTTGTGTTGTGGTTACTATTCACGTATACGGCACTATTCACGAATACGACACTATTCACTGAAAAATAAAATTTTCTTCTTTTTGTCCAAGATGTCTATTATGGTTACTATCTTTGATTTTATCCATGTTTTGGTCTTTATTTTTGAATTCTGCTTCAAAATTGGTTATTATAGAGTATTATTGATCTTGGATAAACTGTTATACGAATCCTTAATATTTGTCATTCTGTCTCACTGGATTCGTTTTTTTAAAAATATTTTTCATCATCCTCAGTCCTAAATGATGATATTACTGAATATCTTTGGCCTGTAGTGCAAAGATGAATGATTAACTGATGAATATCTTTGGCCCGTAGTGCAAAGATGAACAGGTGTTGAGATGAACATGACCAACTGGTGATACAAATGAATATCTTTGGCCTATAGTGCAAAGATGAATATTGATTAAAGATGTATATTGATTGTTATTACAGGGATAAAACATTGATGATGAAATTTTAAATCTTAGAAGATAGTAGAACTCATTCTCTACTTGACTCTTCTAATGGATTGTTGTTTTCGCTGTAGTTGTTGATCTAAAACTTGTTATCTATTATATTTTATCAGATTTTTCCCTGTTGAAAACTAATGATAATTTGTTGTATATTATCTTAGTCATAATATTCTTTACTGGGCTAGTTGAGCTCACCCTTTTCCTTTTTGTTCCATTTTTTTTCTCAGGAGGTGAAAACATAGCAGGATTTAGTCGGGACATGGAGTGATGGTTCTAGATAGATGTTTTAGCAGTCCTCACTATTTCTATAAAATAGTGTTTGAATAATTGTAATGAGGATTTATTTGAGTGTGGATATTGTCTAGAAGACAATATTTGTATTTAAACTCACAGTATGTGTTGTCGTATTTTGCACGATAATTGTATTATTGAAGTTGTAGTTTGCTTTATGTACCATGTATTTGGCGACTCAGAATGGGTGTTGTATACCTATTTTGGGAGCGTCACAGTTGGTATCAAAACTTAGGGATATGGTCTCTGGCGGAGATCGGGAAATAGAACTAGGAGGGGAAGGATGAGTAAATCCTTCGCTAGTGGGTCCTATCTAAGCTTATTTGTTGGTCAGTCATAATATAGGGATATTATGTGATATGTTAATTTGTTTAATTAACCCTTGTTTTATGGAAGTATTTAAGAATGGCTGCTGAGAACGTTAACAATGGAGTGTATGAGACTGTGGAACAACCTTTAGTTACAAACTAGGAGAACATGCAACAGGAAGGCAATATTCATCCTATAAACAACACTACCGAGCAAACGATGAATGATGGAATGTTTAGGAGCTTTTTACAGTTCATGCAAAATCAGGCGAGGGAGACTTGTGTACAAAATATGGGTGGAAGTGATAGCAACGCGCGATCTGTCACAGCCAAACAGTTCAAGGAATTGGGACCACCAGAATTTATTGGAAAGCCGGATCCGATCAATGCAGAAACATGGGTCAAGAAAATTATCAAGATATTCGATGTCTTGGGATGCACGGAGGAACATAAGGTTCCATTCGCCTCCTTTATGTTCCGCGGTGAGGCAGACTACTGGTGGGAGTCTGTGAAGCGTACCCAGCCTGCTGCACTCAACATGTCTTGGGAAACGTTTCAGAAACTATTCAATGACAAGTACTTTCCTAAAAGTATTCGTCGTATGAAGGAGGTAGAGTTTATCAAACTGGAACAAAATAACATGACGATGTCCTAGTACGAGGCGAAGTTCGCTGAGTTATCCAGGTTTGCACCTCATTTGGTAGAGAATGAGGAACGAATGACAAGGATGTTTCTGAGAGGTCTAAAACCCGAGATTAGTCAATACCTTATCTCTCATTAATTTTTTCTGTATTCAGATGTTGTCAACAGGGCTCAATTATTAGAGCGAGATAGTGAGTATGTTCAACCGAAGGACCACAACCAGGGTCATATCGGTGACAGCAGTCATCAGAGCAATGATAACCAACGAGGAGGGAAAAATACAAACAAAGGTGGTCACCATTCGGGTGGTCATCGTGGCCATGATAATAGGAGAGGTGATTCAAGTGGAAATTTCAGAAAGAGGAGATTCAACAATGACGGGAAGACATTAGCAGCAGCACCAGCACCAACAACAAATTCTAGGGGAGGAGAACGACTGCTAGTTAGATATTACAAATGCGGGAAAGAGGGACATATCAGCCCAAACTGTCCACAACAATCCAAGGTATGTTACAACTGTGGAAAGGAAGACCACATAGCTCGGGATTGTTCTTTAGCAAAACTAAGTTCAACGGGGATGGTGACTCCAAGGGCTATCCCGGATTAGTCAAAATTAGCGGTTCCTGAAAGAGCGTTTGTCGTGACTGACCAAAACGTGAGGAACCCGAACGAGGTGATCACGGGTAAGCTAATCTTGAATTCTTGCGAAGTTTATACCTTACTAGATACTGGTTCTACTCATTCTTTTATCTCTCCTGCCTGTGCTCAACGTTTAAACTTGACTCCGGAGAAATTAGACTTTGATTTATCAGTGGAGACTCCGTTAGGAGAAACTTTCGTTACGTTCACTGTTTATAAATCTTGCTTAATCAAAGTTGGCACTATCACATTACCTGTTGATCTTATCTCTTTAAAGATACTTACTTTTGATGTGATTTTAGGAATTGATTGGTTAACCACTCATCATGCCAAAATTGATTGTTTTCGTAAGGTTGTTAGTTTTCATATTCCTAACCAACCTGTCATACGAATTCGAAAAACTAAACCACTAAAATCAGTCACTTTCATATCAAACCATAAAGCTACTCGTTTATTGAAAAATGGATGTCAAGCTTTCTTAGCCCATGTTATGGATTTGAACAAAGACAAGTCAGATTTGAATAATATTTCTATTGTTAAAGAATTTCCTAATGTATTTCCTGAAGAACTTCCCGGTCTACCCCCAAAACGTGATGTTGAATTCTTTATTAACCTTGAACCGGGTACAAAGCCCATTTCTAAAATCCCATATCGAATGGCTCCTATTGAACTTCAGGAGTTAAAAGTCCAACTACAGGATTTATTAGACATCGATTTCATTCGTCCTAGTACATCTCCTTGGGGTGCTCCTGTTTTATTCGTAAAGAAGAAAGACGGGAGTATGCGACTTTGTACTGACTACCGAGAATTGAACCATGTCACCATCAAGAATAGGTATCCGTTACCTCGCATTGATGACCTGTTCGACCAGTTGCAAGGAGCACAATTCTTTTCAAAGATCGACCTTCGTTCTGGATATCATCAGCTAAAGATTAAAACTAAGGATATTCCAAAGACTGCCTTCAGAACTCGGTACGTGCATTATGAATTCTTAGTCATGTCTTTTGGATTGACTAATGCTCCTACTGCTTTCATGGATATGATGAACCGTGTATTCAAAGAATATTTGGATTAGTTTGTTGTTGTCTTTATTGATGACATCCTCATCAATTCCAAAAGCCGTGAAGATCATGAGCACCATTTGAAGCTGATACTTAAAAGGCTTCGTGAAAACAAGCTTTATGCCAAGCTGAAGAAATACGAGTTCTGGCTTGAGGAAGTAGCATTCCTTGGGCACGTTGTGAGACCCCATATTTTATGAATAAATATTTAATTTTCTCAAAATAATTTTTTTGAATATTATGATGTGGATTTGATATATTGTTATAATTGTGGGTAATATTTATAAATTTTGCAAAGTACACAAGTTGTTATATAATATTCGATTGGTCGGGGAATATTCGTTTTAACAGAAAATATTCATACAACGGCACAATCATTGGTGGACCCCACAACAGAATTATTGTCGGATTGAAAAAATAACAAAAATACTTTATGAAAATAACAGCGAAAGTTTTGCCGTTAACTGTTGAAACACCCGGTGTTAAAAGTACAGTAATACGCGTGGTTGCATAGTAGCACACGGTATTGATTATTGATGCTTACATGATAAGTCACTCAGTTTTGTTTTATTGGTATTATTAATGTAATAAAACAGAATTCTTTTATAAAGTTATTCTATAAATAGAATATATTATATTCTATTATGCATAGTGTTGCATAGTATTTTGCATAGTAAAATCTTTTTATATAAAATAGAATACTTTTATAAAGTTATTCTATAAATAGAATATATTATATTTTATTATGCATAGTGTTGCATAGTGCTTGCATAGTGTTTTGTATAGTAATTTTTTTATATATAAAACAGAATACTTTTATAAAGTTTTCTGTTTTATTAGACAATAATTAGAATATATTATATTTTATTATGCATAGTATTTTCATAGTGCCTGCATAGTGTTTGCATAATAAAATCTTTTATAAAGTTATTCGTTTTATTAGATTATAAATAGAATATATTATATTTTATTTAAAAGATTTTACTTTAAATATGGACCGTCAGATTAAAGTAAATCAATCTGGACCGTTCATGAGTTAGTTATTATGCAGTCCATTTTTCTATAAATAGAAGCTCATTCATTCATTATTTCTTACGAATTCACTGAAACTCTAGAGAGAGAAACTATAGAGAGAAAGAAGAAAAGTGTTCTGTTACTTCACTACTTCTATATCCAGTACTCTTCTTCTTAAGGTAGGGAATATTATTTGTTGTACTCATAAGGGGTATTCTTTCTTTCTTATTCATGAAGAGAACTTCTGTTATTCCATTTTTTATTATTCTGTTAGAATAACCTGTATACGCGGGATACCCTATACTTGGTGAAATTCTTCTGCTATTCTAGTCTTTATTATTATTCTGTTGGAATAACCTGTATACGCGGGATACCCTATACTTGGTGAAATTCTTCTGTTATTCCATTATTTATTATTATGTTGGAATAACCTGTCTATGCAAAGTACTGCATACATAGTGAAATTCTTCTGTTATTCCATTCTTTATTATTATGTTGGAATAACCTGTCTATGCAAAGTACTGCATACATGGTGAAATTCTTTTAATATTCCATTCTTTATTATTCTGTTGGAATATCCTGTTTATGCGTTTTACGCCGGACCTGGTTTCGTTATTTATTATTCTGTTGGAATATCGAGTCGGTGCGTTTTACGCCGGACCTGGTTCCATTCTTTATTATTCTGTTGGAATATCCTGTCTGTGCATTTTACGCCGGACCTGGTTCCGTTATTTATTATTCTGTTGGAATAACCTGCCTGTGCGGTCTATCGCATGCATGGTGATTTCTTTTGTTATTCCATTCTTTATTATACTCAGTTGGTTAAAACTTTGACTTCTATACTCCATGAAATTAGTGGAATATCCTTGATATTTGCGCTTCATCCAGTATCTTTTCATGGAAATATTCTCCTGAGCATTCTTGAATTTTACTCTACAAAGTAGTATCATGTTGACAATTTGGACGTTATCAGTTCCTAGATAAATTAATTCTTGAACTTATTTTATTGAATTCTTATATCATTGTCATCATCCTCATGTTTATATTATGTTGAAAGTAATATGTGGCATGTAGTGCATAGATGGACTTTGTATGATTATGACCAGGGATTATTCGGTATAATCATAACCGTAATGTTACAAATGATGTAGAAAAATTCCTCATTGGCCCATAGTGCATTGTTGGACAGTTTTTGGTATGATTATGACTATGGATTCTCTTTGGCCGTAGTGCAAAGATGAATTATTTTATGGCATGATCAGGACCGTTGATGAAAATATGATTATCTTAAGCCGTAGTGCATGGATAATTCGTGATCGTGATACTAAAGAATATCATTGGCCGTAGTGTAGGGGATATTCGATGATGTGGATTATTTATTAATCTGAGTCACAAAGATAAAAGTGATGAAAAACCTTTTTAATCATAGAAGATAGTAGATATTATTCTCTACTTGTCTCTTCTAATGGATTGCTTGTTCCGCTGCAGTTAAACTTGATAGTTATTATTATTTATCAGTTTAACACTGTTGAAGGCTAACGATAAATTATTCTGCATTATCTTAGTCAGAATATTTCTTACTGGGCTAGTTGAGCTCACCCTTTATTTCAATGTTCTTTTCAGGAAATGAGAACGTAGCTGGGACTAGTCGGAGAACAGAGTGATGGTCCTAGATGGTGCATTAGTAGTCCTCACTATTCTGTGAAATAGTGTGATAATAATTGTAATGAGGACTCCTTTTGAGTTTGTATACTCTCTAGTAGACAATATTTGTATTCAAACTCACAGTTTATGTTTTGTCGTATTGTACACGAAAGTTGTATTATTAAGTTGCATTAGAATTCTGTACCATGTATCTGGCGACTTAAGATGGGTGATGTATACCTAATTTTTGCGGCGTCACACACGTGGTGTCAAAACATGGAGTATCTGTTGACCCGGCGAAGATTGAAGCAGTATAAAGTTGGGAGCAACCCAAGTCGGTGACCGAAGTGAGTAGCTTTCTGGGCTTAGCTGGTTATTATCGGAGATTCGTGGAAGAATTTTCTCAAATCGCTACGCCGTTAACTCAGTTGACTCGGAAAGATACAAAATTTGTATGGAGCGAGGAATGCGAGAAGAGTTTCCAAGAGCTCAAGAGGAGACTCATTTTGGCACCTGTTCTGGCAATACCATCTGGTACGGATGGATATTTTATATACAACGATGCTTCAGGCAAAGGGTTAGGATGCGTTCTCATGCAACATGGGAAAGTCATAGCCTATGCCTTACGACAACTCAAAGAATATGAGAGGAATTATCCTACTCATGATCTAGAGTTGGCAGTAGTCGTTTTCGCGTTGAAAATCTGGAGACACTACCTGTATGGGGAGAAAGTGGAGATCTATACAGATCATAAAAGCCTCAAATATTTCTTCACCCAAAAAGAACTCAACATGCGGCAACGACATTGGCTCGAGTTGTTGAAAGATTACGATCACACCATCCAATATCATCCTGGAAAACCGAACGTAGTAGCTGACATATTGAGTAGAAGATCATATGCGAGTACGAGTGAGATATTGTCAACGTAAAGGCCCATTTTGTATGACTTGCAAAGGATAGAGATAGTGTTAAAGACTCTAGGGACCCACGTGATGATGTCGAATATACGAGTAGAACCGACTTTAATCGATAATGTTAAAGCTGCTCAAGCTACGAACCTGGAGTTGATGCGTATGAAGAAGAAAGTGCAATAAGGTGCTATTACAGAAGCAAGAATCGATGAAGAAGGAATACTTCGATTCAACTCCAGACTTTGTGTTCCTAACGATTCTAACTTGAAGTATAGAATTATGATGGAGGCAAACAACACACCGTTTGCAATCCATCCCGGGAGTATCAAAATGTATCATGATATTCGACATACATTTTGGTGGAACAATATGAAGAGAGAGATCGCAGATTTTATCTCGAGGTGCTTAACTTGTCAACGTGTAAAGGCGGAGCATCAAGTGCCAAAAGGTCCATTACAACCACTTGAGATTCTGGAATGGAAGTGGGAACACATTACTATAGATTTTGTTACAGGTCTTCCCAAAGTTTCTCAAGGCATAGATGCTATTTGGGTTACTGTTGATAGATTAACCAAGTCTGCCCATTTCTTGCCTATACGGGAGACTTATTCCCTTGAACATCTTGCTCGTATGTACGTGAATGAGATTGTGAGATTGCATGGCATGCCAGTATCCATAGTTTCGGATCATGAGCCAAGATTCACTTCAAGATTTTGGGTTAGCTTGCAGAAAGCTATGGGCACGGATTTACGATTCAGTTTGGTATACCATCCTCAAAAGGACGGACAATCTGAGAAGACTATTCAAACCCTTAAAGATCTATTAAGACTTTGTGTCCTAGATTTCAAAGGGAGTTGGGATAAGTACTTGACATTGGTAGAATTCTCCAACAACAACAGTTATCAAACAAGTATAGACATGACTCCATTTGAGGCGTTGTATGGACGAAAGTGTCATTCTCCAGTATACTGGGACGAGGTGGGAGAAGCAACATTTTTAGGACCAGAATTAGTACGCATGACTACAGAAAAGATCCAAATGATTCGACAATGTATTCAAACCTCACAAGATCGACAAAAGAGTTATGCTGATCTTCATAGAAAGGACGTGGAGTTTAATATTGGAGATCATGTACTGTTACGTGTTGCTCCATGGAAGGGAGTTACAATATTTGGAAAGAGAGGAACGTTCAATCCAAGATTTATTGGTCCATTTGAGATTCTTGACCGAATAGGAAATGTGGCCTATAGACTCGCATTACCTCCAAGTATGTCTCGTGTTCATAATGTTTTTCACATATCCATGCTTTGTAAATATATGAAAGACCCGAACCATATTATTGAGTTAGAACCAGATGAGATAGCCAAAGATTTAACGTAAGAAGTACCTGTTAAGATCTTGGATATGAAAGAGCATGTCCTACGCACGAAGGTTATACCACAAGTTAAGGTTTTGTGGAGAAACCATGATATTGAAGAAATGACCTGGGAGTTGGAATCAGAAATGAAAGCGAGGTATCCTCACCTTTTCTAAACACCAGGTACGTACGTCAATTTCGAGGATGAAATTTCATAAGGAGGGGAGGTTGTAAGACCCCAACTTATTATAAATAAAATCGAATTTCCTCTAATTATTATTGTGAATAATACGGTGTTAAATTGATATAATATTTTGGTTATGGGTGAAATGTGAAAATTTTGTAAAATAAGCAAGTGGTTATAAAATAATCATTGTAGTCGGGGAATATTCGTTTGGTCGTGGAATATTCTTGTTATCGAAGAATATTCGTACGACGACGCAATCATTAGTGGGTCCCATAACAGAATAACTGTCGGATGAAGAAAATGGCAAGTTTAAGTTTTTATAAATAACGACGTAGTTGTTACTGTTAACACTGTTGGAATACCCAGCGGTTAAAATACAATAATACGCGTGGATGCACAGTATTTTTGAATTATTAATTCTTACGTAAGAAGGCACTACTCAATAATTGTTATAGTAATTACTGTTCAATATTTTATTTTATTGATTCAATAATTGATGCGTTGATATTTTATATTATTGTTGTTTCAATAATTGTCACTGCACAGTATTTTCCATTATCGGATCAATAATTCATATTATTTGAATTATATTATGAGATAACATTATTGACAATGTCTAGAAAGTTCTTTCAAGGAGAGGTTTGGTCACCTAATTGCGCGCCAGTAAGGAGACATTCTTGTTGGAAAGCCCCCTCTTTCATGGGAACGGCCTGATTGTCAAAAATGTGATTCTATAATATTATTTGTGAATAATTAATTTTTGATTCATATGATAAGGAAATATTTATTTTATGTGGATGTAAATGCTGGATATATTTATTGTGGTTAAAAATGAAGGAGTTATTGTTGAGGTGTTTTATCAGTATCTTTGTCGGAATGGAGGTATTAAAAATTAAACCAGTGTTTTTGAGATATATTGCGTGAATTATAATTTTTAATCCGACCGTTGGATCGTTATGTTTTTTGGATATGTGATACATATATAAGTTGAGTATATGTCCACAAATTTTGAACTGTTAAAAATAAGCGTATGATTTGTTATGAATTTTAAGAGGTGACTGATTTAGAAATTGTTGAATTTTCAGAATTTATCATTTTGGTGGAAAATTCTAGAATTGGTGGGCCCCACTTTTGGTTGGTGAGAAATGTGATGGAATTTTTATTCAAATGTGGTGGTGGGAATAGTAGCAGGTAAAGCCATCAGGTTGCAGGTCAAGTCTGCTTTGGCGTGCTAACTTTTTTCTATAAATAGAGGGCTAAGTTAGAATTGAAAATCACACCAGAAACATAAGCTTTCTCTCTTTCTCTCTCTATATTATCGAGTGTATTTTGTGAGTATTTAGATACTTTGTGAGTTTCTATTTATCACTGCAAGTTTTCTTCAGCCTTATACCGATATTCCGATCAGAAGTACTGTTATTTTGAGGTAAGGGATGTTATTTTCTTCTTAAATGATATTATTTTCTTCAATATCATTATGCCAAAATATTGGTGAACGTTTTTATCAAATTTGGAACGTTTTGTATCGGGGTTACTATTCACGTATACGGCACTATTCACGAATACAACACTAATCACTGAAAAATAAAATTTTCTTCTTTTTATCCAACATGTCTATTATGGTTACCATCTTTGATTGTATCCATGTTTTGGTCTTTATTTTTGAATTCTGCTTCAAAATTGGTTATTATGGAGTATTATTGATCTTAGATAAACTGTTATACGAATCCTTAATATTTGTCATTCTGTCTCACTGGATTCTTTTCTTTAAAATATTTTTCATCATCCTCAGTCCTAAATGATGATATTACTGAATATCTTTGGCCTGTAGTGCAAAGATGAATGATTAACAGATAAATATCTTTGGCCCATAGTACAAAGATGAACAGGTGTTGAGATGAACATGACTAACTGGTGATACAAATGAATATCTTTGGCCTGTAGTGCAAAGATGAATATTGATTAAAGATGTATATTGATTGTTGTTACAGGGATAAAATATTGATGATGGACTTTTAAATCTTAGAAGATAGTAGAACTCATTCTCTACTTGACTCTTCTAATGGATTGCTGTTTCCGCTGCAGTTGTTGATCTAAAACTTGTTATATATTATATTTTATCAGATTTTTCTCTGTTGAAAACTAATGATAATTTGTTGTATATTATCTTAGTCATAATATACTTTACTGGGCTAGTTGAGCTCACCCTTTTCCTTTTGTTCCATTTTTCTTCTCAGGAGGTGAGAACATAGCAGGATCTAGTCGGGGTATGGAGTGATGGTTCTAGATAGATGTTTTAGCAGTCATCACTATTTCTGTAAAATAGTTTTTGAATAATTATAATGAGGACTTATTTGAGTGTGGATATTGTCTAGAAGACAATATTTGTATTTAAACTCACAGTATGTGTTGTCGTATTTTGCACGACAATTGTATTATTGAAGTTATAGTTTGCTTTATGTACCATGTATTTGGCGACTCAGAATGGGTGTTGTATACCTATTTTGGGGGCGTCACAGTTAGGGTTTATGATTTTGATAATTAGGATTACTAAATTATAATTAGGGTTTCTAATTACAAAATTAGGGTTCTGGATATTAGAGTTTTAAATTACTAATTAGGTTTTCCGTAATTAGCAATAAAATCTACTGTACATGATATTAATCACATTAAAAAAATTACCAATCAATCTTGAACTCTAATTTGAGTTTCAAATTAGGGTTTAGCATTTAAAATTAGAGTTTTTAATAACTTAGGGTTTTCTAAAAATAATTTAGGGTTCCTAAATTTTTAATTAGGGTTAACCTATCTAATCATTTTATACACAACATAATTCATATAACATTGTTAAACTCTCAATTGATTTTCAAATTAGGGTTTCCCATAGTAAAACTAGGGTTTTGACATTAAACACCATAATTGACCAACTATCAACAATACGTACATACAGTACATATTTATAGCACTGAAAAATTAAAATATAATATTATTATATTATTATTCTCATTCCTTGATAAAAATCCAAAATTAGGTGTTGGATTCCATATCTGATTTATTCTCCCATATTTAACCTTAATAATTAAGGTAAAATAATTAACTTAATCAATCTTACATAAATTCATATAATAAAAAAAATTATAATAATTCTAAAAATCACTCCATATATTATTTAAATAATATATGATTATATTTTCCTGGAAAATATTTAATAAAACATTTCTACTATAAATTAATTATTATAATAATATACTTTATAAATATCAATAATTCTAAAATAAAATTATTTGTAAATATTTATGTAATAAATATAATTTTATTTACCACATAAATACATATACTCATTATCTTGTACAAATCCTCATCTTTAAAATAAAAAAAATTTATACGCAAAATTTCTTTTTTATTTATATAGAAAATATCGGGTTGTTACATTCACCCTTCCTTATAAATATTTCGTCCATGGAATCACCATTTTAAAACTTATACATACCAGGGTACATAGTATACACAACCATTGCAAGTAGATCTCGATCATAATTTTATCGAACTGATATTTAACTAATCACATAAAGCTTGTCTTTCTGATTAAATGAAAATTTGATTTTTAAAAGAACTCGAATTCCTCCCTCAAAATTTCTTTATAAAATAATTACTATAGATAGGAAAATCATGTATAATAAAATAAAAGTTGTTTGAATAATACCTGGAGTTCCATTGCTGGCTGCCATCGTGTCCTTGACCGTCATGTTGTAGACCCTTGCAGTAGATTTTGTTGGCTTGCTGGATGACGTAGGTCCCGTGATTGCCAAAGTCCCACTACCAGTGCCCGTGTTCACACTTCCTGCTTCTGCCCTACTCTTTAGACAATCCTTCACCTTGTGCTTAGTCGATCCGCATAGAAAACACCCACTATTCATCCTAGGATTGGGGCAGTTGGGAGAGATATGACCCTCCTGCCCCAACTTATAGCATACAAACTTCCCTTTCAAACATTCCCATAAGTGGTTCTTCCCACATGTCTTGCACTGTACCGCTGGCTTCTTAAAACCTTCTTGTTTCACATGCATACTTCTAAAGTTGTTCACCTTCCTCTTTCCATCTCCACTCCTGCTCCCACTATTAATTCCTACCTTCCTAGCTCCTTCGGTCTTACCCTTATTCTTCCTCTCCTTGTTGAAAAGGTTCATGGCCTCACTCCCCTCTTCAGCAATAATAGCTTTCTCCATGAGTGCTACAAATGTAGGGATTTGCAACACTGCCACCTTGTTATAGAGCCAGGGTTTTAATCTCATCTCAAACCTTCTCACTTTCCTAGCCTCCGTATCAACTTGATGCGGAGCAAATCTAGCTAACTCATTAAATTTGGCGGCGTATTCTGACACCGTCATATTCTTCTGCTTCAATTCTAAAAATTTTACCTCCATCCTCGCCTGCATACTAGGTGAAAAATAGTTTTCGAAAAACAAAGTTTTGAACCTATCCCAAGTTATCACACCTTCTCCTACTCTCGCCTGGTTCGCTTCCCACCAAAAATTTGCCTCCCATTCATCATGTAAGTGGCAAAAGCAGTCTTCTGCCCTTCAGCTACCCTAGCTATTACAAACACCTTTTCAATCTCTTTAACCCAAGTTTGGGCTTCAATAGGGTCAGTTGTACCTTTGGATTCCGGCGGTCCTACAGCCTTAAAGTCTTTGAAGTTCGCTAAGCGATTATCTGGCTGATTTCCAGCGACTGGTATCCCTTGCTGTATAGCTTGTGCTACCATGTTCGTGAAGTTCTGCATCAGGTCTGATTGTTGTTGTCCCTCAACGTTGTTGACAGATTCTTCTGCCCTTTGGTTTCAAGTTCGACGTCTTGACGGCATTATCTGGTTAAATAAACATGAATTTAACTTACATTGTAAACCTTATCGTATAAGTTTAATATATTAAACTCGTTTCATTACTCAAACATATGTTCATATTCATTTAGTGAATATTTTATATAGCATAACACATAATGCTTTAAACATCAGTTATCCCTTTGTGACTACAAAAGTCGAGATTTACAAACTTGATCATTACAAAAGTTTTTAAATATTACATTTCACAGACATAATAAGCACACATATTACATTAAACATGCCTATATCACAGAACCTATACTACCTATTCGCTACGCCTTTTTCCTTGGACAACCTTTCACCTGATGACCTTCAATTCCACAGATAAAACATGCTCCTGGTTTGTAGTCAGGACAATACAGAGTGGTATGTCCCGCATAGCCGCAAAGATAACATATTCTTTTCCCTTTCTTCTTATCGAATTTTCCTAAGTCATGTTCTCCTATCTTTATTTTCCCCTTCTTGCTCGGAGCTGCACACGATGTGTTGCTTGTGGCTCCCATCTGATCAATTTTGATTTTAAGCTTATCTTGTTCTTCCATTGTTTCTATTAACGTGTAAGACCCCAACTTATTATAAATAAAATCGAATTTCCTCTAATTATTATTGTGAATAATAAGGTGTTAAATTGATATAATATTTTGGTTATGGGTGAAATGTGCAAATTTTGCAAAATCAGCAAGTGGTTATAAAATAATCATTGTTGTCGGGGAATATTCGTTTGGTCATGGAATATTCTTGTTGTCGGGGTATATTCATACGACGGCGCAATCATTTGTGGGCCCCATAACAGAATAAATGTCGGATGAAGAAAACGACAAGTTTAAGATTTTATAAATAACGGCGTAGTTGTTACTGTTAACACTGTTGGAATACCCAGCGGTTAAAATACAGTAATATGCGTGGATGCACAGTATTTTTGAATTATTAATTCTTACGTAAGAAGGCACTACTCAATAAATATTACAGTAATTACTGTTCAATATTTTATTTTATTGGTTCAATAATTGTCGCGTTAATATTTTATATTATTATTGTTTCAATAATTGTCACTGCACAGTATTTCCCATTATCAGATCAATAATTTATATTATTTGAATAATATTATTAGATAGCATTATTGGCAATATCTAGAAAGTTCTGTCAAGGAGAGGTTTGGTAACCTAATTGCACGCCAGTAAGGAAAAATCTTTATTGGAAAGCCCCCTCTTTCCTGGGAACGACCTGGTTGTCATAAATGTGATTCTGTAATATTATTTGTGAATAATTAATTATTGATTCATTTGATAAGGAAATATTTATTTTATGTGGATATAAATGTTGGATATATTTATTGTGGTTAAAAATGAAGGAGTTAATGTTGAGATGAACATGACCAACTGGTGATACAAATGAATATCTTTGGCCTGTAGTGCAAAGATGAATATTTGATTAAAGATATATATTGATTGTTGTTACAGGGATAAAATATTGATGATGGACTTTTAAATATTAGAAGATAGTGAAATTCTTTCTCTACTTGACTCTTCTAATGGATTGTTGTTTCCGCTGCAGTTGTTGATCTAAAACTTGTTGTCTATTATATTTTATCATATTTTTCCCTGTTGAAGACTAATGATAATTTGTTGTATATTATTATCTTAGTCATAATATTCTTTACTGGGCTAATTGAGCTCACCCTTTTCCTTTTTGTTCCATTTTAATTCTCAGGAGGTGAGAAAATAACAGGATTTAGTCGGGGTATGGAGTGATGGTTCTAGAAAGATTTTTTAGCAGTCCTCATTATTTCTGTAAAATAGTGTTTTAATAATTGTAATGAGGACTTATTTGAGTGTGGATATTTTCTAGAAGACAATATTTGTATTTAAACTCACAGTATGTGTTGTCTTATTTTGCACGACAATTGTATTATTGAAGTTGTAGTTTGCTTTCTGTACCATGTATTTGGTGACTTAGAATGGGTGTTGTATACCTATTTTGGGGGCGTCACAGTTGGTATCAAAGCTTAGGGATATGGTCTCTGGCGGAGATCGGGGAATAGAACTAGGAGGGGAGAGATGAGTAAATCCTTTGCTAGTGTGTCCATGTTTTAATCTACGGCCAAAGAGAATCCACAGCCATAATTATACCAAAAACTGTCCATCAATGCACTACGGGTATGATTATACCGAATAATCCATGATCATAATCATACCAAGTCCATCTATGCACTACAGGCCACAGATGACTTTCAACATAATATAAACATGAGGATGATGACAATGATATAATAATTCAATAAAACAAGTTCAAGAATTAATTTATCTAGGAACTGATAACGTCCAAATTGTCAACATGATACTGCTTTGTAGAGTAAAATTCAAGAATGCTCAGAAGAATATTTCCATGAAAAGATACTGGATGAAGCGCAAATATCAAGGATATTCCACTAATTTCATGGAGTATAGAAGTCAAAGTTTTAACCAACTGAATATAATAAAGAATGGAATAACAAAGGAAATCACCATGCATGCGATAGACCGCACAGGCAGGTTATTCCAACAGAATAATAAATAACGAAACTAAGTCCGGCGCAAAATCCACAGGCAGGTTATTCCAACAGAATAATAATTAACGGAACCAGGTCCGGTGTAAAACGTACAGACAGGATATTCCAACAGAATAATAAAGAATGAAACCAGGTTTGGCGTAAAACGCACTGATAGGATATTCCAACAGAATAATAAATAACGGAACCAGGTCCGGCGTAAAACGCACAGGCAGGATATTCCAACAGAATAATAAAGACGAAATAATAGAAGAATGTCACCAAGTATAGGGTAGCCCGCGTATACATGTTATTCCAACAGAATAATAAAGAATGGAATAACATAAGTTTTCTTCATGAATACAAAAGAATAACACCCCTTACGAGTACAACAAATAATATTCCCTACCTCAAGAAGAAGAGTACTGGATATATGACTAGTGAAGTAGCAGAATACTTTTCTTCTTTCTCTCTATAGTTTATCTCTTTAGAGTTTCAGTGAATTCGTAAGAAATAATGAATGAATGAGCTTCTATTTATAGAAAAATGGACTGCATAGTAACTAACTCATGAACGATCCAGATTGATTTACTTTAATCTGACGGTCCATATTTAAAGCAAAATCTTTTAAATAAAATATATTATATTCTATTTATAATCTAATAAAACGAATATCTTTATAAAAGACTTTACTATGCAAATACTATGCAAACACTATGCATAATAAAATATAATATATTCTAATTATTGTCTTATAAAACAGATAATTTTATAAAAGTATTCTGTTTTATATAAAAAGATTTTACTATGCAAAATACTATGCAGGCACTATGCAATATTATGCATAATAAAATATAATATATTCTATTTCTAGAATAACTTTATAAAAGAATTCTGTTTTATATAAAAAGATTTTATTATGCAAAATACTATGCAGACACTATGCAACACTATGCATAATAGAATATAATATATTCTATTTATAGAATAACTTTATAAAAGTATTCTGTTTTATTACATTAATAATATCAATAAAACAAAACTGAGTGACTTATCATGTAAGCATCAATAATCAATACCGTGTGCTACTATGCAACCACGCGTATTACTGTACTTTTAACACCGGGTGTTTCAACAGTTAACAGTAAAACTTTCGCTGTTATTTTCATAAAGTATCTTTGTCGTTTTCTCAATCCGACAATAATTCTGTTGTGGGGTCCACCAATGATTGTGTCGTTGTACGAATATTTCCTGTTAAAACGAATATTCCCCGACCAATCGAATATTATATAACAACTTGTGTACTGTGCAAAATTTATAAATATTACCCATAACTATAACATTATATCAAATCCACACCATAATATTCAAAAAAATTATTTCGAGAAAATTAAATATTTATTCATAAAATCAGGGGTCTCACAAAGGAGGTAGAGTTTATCAGGCTGGAACAAAACAACATGATGGTGTCCCAGTACGAGGCGAAGTTCGCTGAGTTATCCAGGTTTGTACCTCATTTGGTAGAGAATGAGTAACGAATGACAAGGATGTTTCTAAGAGGTCTAAAACCCGAGATTCGTCAATACCTTATCTCTCATAAATTTTCTCTGTATTCAGATGTTGTCTACATGGCTCAATTATTAGAGCGAGATAGTGAGTATGTTCAACCAAGGGACCACAACCAGGGTCATACTGGTGACAGCAGTCATCAGAGCGATCATAACCAGCGAGGAGGGAAAAATACGAACAAAGGCGGTAACCACTCGGGTGGTCATCGTGGCCATGATAATAGGAGAGGTGAGTCAAGTGGAAATTTTAGAAAGAGGAGATTCAACAATGACAGGAAGACATCAGCAGCAGCACCAGCATCAACAACAAAATCTAGAGGAGGAGAACGACCGCTAGTTAGATGTTACAAATGCGGGAAAGAGGGACATATCAGCCCAAACTGTCCACAACAATCCAAGGTATGTTATAACTGTGGAAAGGAAGGCCACATATCTCGGGATTGTTCTGTAGAAAAACTAAGTTCAACGGGGATGGTGACTCCAAGGGTTGTCCCGGATAAGTCAAAATCAGCGGTTCCTGGAAGAGCGTTTGTCGTGACTGACCAAAACGTGAGGAACCCGAACGAGGTGATCACGGGTAAGCTAATCTTGAATTCTTGCGAAGTTTATACCTTACTAGATACTGGTTCTACTCATTCTTTTATCTCTCCTGCCTGTGCTCAACGTTTAAACTTGACTCCGGAGAAATTAGACTTTGATTTATCAGTGGAGACTCCGTTAGGAGAAACTTTCGTTACGTCCACTGTTTATAAATCTTGCTTAATCCAAGTTGGCACTATCACATTACCTGTTGATATTATCTCTTTAAAGATACTTACTTTTGATGTGATTTTAGGAATTGATTGGTTAACCACTCATCATGCCAAAATTGATTGTTTTCGTAAGGTTGTTAGTTTTCATATTCCAAACCAACCTGTCATACGAATTCGAATAACTAAACCACTAAAATCAGTCACTGTCATATCAATCCATAAAGCTATTCGTTTATTGAAAAACGGATGTCAAGCTTTCTTAACCCATGTTATGGATTTGAACAAAGACAAGTCAGATTTGAATAATATTTCTATTGTTAGAGAATTTCCTGATGTATTTCCTGAAGAACTTCCCGGTCTACCCCCAGAACGTGATGTTGAATTCTTTATTGACCTTGAACCGGGTACAAAGCCCATTTTTAAAACCCCATATCGAATGGCTCCTATTGAACTTCAGGAGTTAAAAGTCCAACTACAGGAGTTATTAGACATCGGTTTCATTCATCCTAGTACATCTCCTCGGGGTGCTCCTATTTTATTCGTAAAGAAGAAAGACTGGAGTATGCGACTTCGAAACACCAGGTATGTACGTCAATTTTGAGGGCGAAATTTCATAAGGAGGGGAGGTTGTAAGACCCCAATTTATTATAAATAAAATCGAATTTCCTCTAATTATTATTGTGAATAATAAGGTGTTAAATTGATATAATATTTTGGTTATGGGTGAAATGTGAAAATTTTACAAAATAAGTAAGTGGTTATAAAATAGTCATTGTTGTCGGGGAATATTCGTTTGGTCGTGGAATATTCTTGTTGTCGGGGAATATTCGTACGACGGCGCAATCATTTGTGTGCCCCATAACAGAATAACTGTAGGATGAAGAAAACGACAAGTTTGAGTTTTTATAAATAACGACGTAGTTGTTACCGTTAACACTTTTGGAATACCCGGTGGTTAAAATACAGTAATATGCGTGGATGCACAATATTTTTGAATTATTGATTCTTACGTAAGAAGGCACTACTCAATAATTATTACAGTAATTACTGTTTAATATTTTATTTTATTGGTTCAATAATTGCTGCGTTAATATTTTATATTATTGTTGTTTTAATAATTATCACTGCACAGTACTTCCCATTATCAGATCAATAATTCATATTATTTGAATAATATTATTAGATAGTATTATTGGCAATGTCTAGAAAGTTCTGTCAAGGAGATGTTTGGTCACCTAATTGCGCGCCAGTAAGGAGAAATCTTTATTGGAAAACCCCCTCTTTCTGGGAACGGTCTGGGTGTCATAAATGTGATTCTGTAATATTATTTGTGAATAATTAATTATTGATTCATATAATAAGGAAATATTTATTTTATGTGGATATAAATGTTGGATATATTTATTGTGGTTAAAAATGAAGGAGTTAATATTGAGGTGTTTTATTAGTATTTTTGTCGGAATGAAGGTATTAAAAATTAAACCAGTGTTTTTGAGATATATTGCGTGAGTTATAATTTTTAATTTGACCGTTGGATCGTTGTGATTTTTGGATATGTTATACATATATAAGTTGAGTATATGTCCACAAATTTTGAACCGTTAAAAATGAACGTATGATTTGTTATTAATTTTAAGAGGTGACTGGTTCAAAAATTATTGAATTTTCAAAATTTATCATTTTGGTGGAAAATTCTAGAATTGGTGGGCCCCATTTTTAGTTGGTGAAAAATGTACTGGAATTTTTATTCAAATGTGGTGGGTGGGAATAGTAGCAGGTAAAGCCATCAGGTGGCAGGTCAAGTCTGCTTCAGCGTGCTAACATTTTCCTATAAATAGAGGGCTAAGTTAGAATTGAAAATCATACTAGAAACATAAGCTTTCTCTCTTTCTCTCTCTATATTATCAAGTGTATTTTGTGAGTATTTAGATACTTTGTGAGTTTTTATTTATCACTGCAAATTTTCTTTAGCATTATACCGATATTTCGATCAGAAGTACTGTTATTTTGAGGTAAGGGATGTTATTTATTCCTAAATGATATTATTTTCTTCAATATCATTATGTCAAAATATTGGTTTGAACTTTTTTTTTATCAAATTTGAAACTTTTTGTGTCGGAGTTATTATTCACGTATACGACACTATTCACAAATACGACTCTATTCACCGAAAAATGAAATTTTCTCCTTTTTATCCAAGATGTCTATTATGGTTACTATCTTTAATTGTATCCATGTTTTAATCTTTATTCTTGAATTTTCCTTCAAAATCAGTTATTATGGAGTATTATTGATCTTGGATAAACTGTAATACGAATCTCTAATGTTTGTTATTTTATTTCACTGGATTCGTTCTTTTAAAATATTTTTCATCATCCTCAGTCCTAATTGATGATATTACTGAATATCTTTGGCCTGTAGTGCAAAGATGAATGATTATCTAATGAATATCTTTGGCCCATAGTGCAAAAATGAACAGGTGTTAAGATGAACATGACCAACTGGTGATACAAATGAATATCTTTAGCCTGTAGTGCAAAGATGAATATTTGATTAAAGATGTATATTGATTGTTTTTACAGGGATAAAATATTGATGATGGAATTTTAAATCTTAGAAGATAATGGAATTATTTCTCTACTTGACTCTTCTAATGGATTCTGTTTTCGCTGCAGTTATTGATCTAAAACTTGTTGTCTATTATATTTTATCAGATTTTTCTCTGTTGAAGACTCATGATAATTTGTTGTATATTATCTTAGTCATAATATTTTTTACTGGGCTAGTTGAGCTCACCTTTTTCCTTTTTGTTCCATTTTTCTTCTTAGGAGGAGAGAACATAACAGGATCTAGTCGGGGCATGAAGTGATGGTTCTAGAAAGATGTTTTTCACAGTCCTCACTATTTCTGTAAAATAGTGTTTGAATAATTGTAATGAGGACTTATTTGAGAGTGGATATTGTCTAGAAGACAATATTTGTATTTAAACTCACAGTATGTGGTGTCGTATTTTGCACGACAATTGTATTATTGAAGTTGTAGTTTACTTTCTGTACCATGTATTTGACGACTCAGAATGGGTGCTGTATACCTATTTTGAGGGCGTCACATAAAGCCTGTCGCAATTGACTATTTAACAGCTTTTCTGTCTCCCACAGCCTTTCCAGAGAAGAAACCTTGTTCCTCAGATCCTGCACCTCCGTTGATGCTTGTTCAACTTCAACTTTAGTGTCTGAATCACTATCTGTCAGTTCCACCATCTCCGGATCTGGTATTAAATTTTCTATAATAACCACCTCGTCCAAGTTGTTTTCATTGTGAGCCTGCATTTCAGCTATTGGCTTCGATATCAGCTCGGGTGTATGGGTTTGATCCCTCTTCATGCTATATGCATATAACAATTCTTTTCCACTAGACATCTAAACACATAAATTATCCTGATTAGCATATAGTATATACACACAGCAAATAAGAGTTTTATATAAGTTATCTTTTATTTTGTTTGACGATGAATTTATTCAATTCATCTCTTTTTAAACTTTATATGAGTTATTTATATTTTTAACGTTTCCCTCTGTCCTAAGGTTATATCCTAAGGTCTAGCCCCCCCTAAGGTTTTTAACCCTAAGCTCTGATACCAACCTGTAAAGCCCCCAAATCCAGGTACTTGAAACCCGAACTCGGTGCTTCACGATACCATTTCTATGAGCGGAATAATATTAATAATACTAACAATAATATAAAGATCAACTTAATTTACATATTCACCAGAGTCTGAATCCCAAGTAGGTAACCTTTAAACATTCTTTACAACCCATGATAGATAATATATATCATATTTGTCTTAATAAAGTCTAAACTATTACATAATATATAACATAACACTTATTCAGCAACTTTCTCTTTTCCTTTGTTCTTAGCAGAGCCTTCTGGTTGTTCACACTTAGCTGAAAACATTTAAATTAAGCAAGGATGAGCATTTGAGTGCCCAACAAGTAATAACAATTATATATATATGCTGAAAGAATTTAAATATTTTCTTTATACTACCCTTCTACAACGATTTCAATAGTTGTGAAGTAATCTGTACCAATGATAATAATATATCAATTCTATACCAAATTTTTGAAACTACGTACTGACTATAAATAGGGTTTAGGTGACATGATATGAACATTGTTTTCAATTTTCGAATAGGTTTAAACAGAACTTCATCTGCAAACCGTCATAACTTACGGGCACGGGGGTGATCAGCCTACCCTGTATTGATCAACACTACATGCAAGAACGATAGAATCGTTCACTCTGTCCACCTTGGGTGCATAAAAAGTTTTCTCGGTAAGGGATGTTGTAAAACCCCAACTTTTTGAATAAAGATGAATTTTTTATAAATATTATTTTTGAATATTATGGAGTGAAATTGATATAATGTTATATTTGTGGGTAATATTTATAAATTTTACAAAGTATGCAAGTTGTTATATAATATTCAATTGGTCGGGGAATATTCCTACAACGACACAATCATTGGTGGACCCCACAATGGAATTATTTTCGGATTGAGAAAACGACAAAAATACTTTATGAAAATAACGGCGGAAGTTTTACCGTTAACTGTTGAAATACCCGGTGTTAAAAGTACAGTAATACGCGTGGTTGCATAGTAGCACACGATATTAATTATTGATGCTTACGTGATAAGTCACTCAGTTTTGTTGGTATTATTAATGTAATAATACAGAAAATATTTTTATATAAAACATAATACTTTTATAAAGTTATTCTATAAATAAAATACATTATATTCTATTATGCATAGTGTTTGCATAGTATCTGTATAATATTTTGTATAGTAAAATCTTTTTATATAAAACAGAATACTTTTATAAAGTTATCTGTTTTATTAGATAATAATTAGAATATATTATATTTTATTATGCATAGTGCTTGTATAGTAAAATCTTTTATAAAGTTATTCGTTTTATTAGATTATAAATAGAATATATTATATTTTATTTAAAAGATTTTGCTTTAAATATGGACCGTCGGATTAAAGTAAATTAATCTAGACCGTTCATGAGTTAGTTACTATGCAGTCCATTTTTCTATAAATAGAAGCTCATTCCTTCATTATGTTCTTACGAATTCACTGAAACTCTAGAGAGATAAACTATAGAGAGAAAGAAGAAAATATTCTGCTACTTCACTACTTATATATCCAGTACTCTTCTTCTTAAGGTAGGGAATATTATTTGTTGTACTCGTAAGGGGTGTTATTATTTTGTATTCATGAAGAGAACTTATGTTATTCCATTCTTTATTATTCTGTTGGAATAACCTGTATACGCGGGCTACCCTATACTTGGTGACATTCTTCTATTATTCCGTCTTTACTATTCTGTTGGATTAACCTGTATACGCGGGCTACCCTATACTTGGTGACATTCTTCTATTATTCTGTCTTTACTATTCTGTTGGAATATCCTGTCTGTGCATTTTACGCCGGACCTGATTCCGTCTTTATTATTCTGTTGGAATATCCTGTCTGTGCATTTTACGCCGGACCTGGTTCTGTCTTTATTATTATTCTGTTGGAATATCCTATCTGTGCTTTTTATGCCGGACCTGATTCCGTCCTTATTAGTATTCTGTTGGAATAACCTGTCTATGCGAAGTACCGCATGCATGGTGATTTCTGTTGTTATTCCATTCTTTATTATTTTGTTGGAACATCCTATCGGTGCGAATTTCGTCTGACCTGGTTCCGTTATTAGTATTCTGTTGGAATAATCTTTCTATGCGAAGTACCGCATTCATGGTGATTTCTTTTGTTATTCCATTCTTTATTATACTCAGTTGGTTAAAGTTTTGACTTCTATACTCCATGAAATTAGTGGAATATCCTTGATATTTGCGCTTCATCCAGTATCTTTTCATGGAAATATTCTTCTGAGCATTCTTGAATTTTACTCTACAAAGCAGTATCATGTTGACAATTTGGACGTTATTGGTTCTTGGACAAATTAATTCTTGAACTTGTTTTATTGAATTCTTATATCATTGTCATCATCCTCATATTTATATTTTTTGAAAGTTATCTGTGGCCTGTAGTGCATAGATGGACCTTGGTATGATTATGGCCATGGATTATTCGGTGTAATCATGACCGTAATGTTACAAATGATGTGGTAAAAGTCCTCATTGGCCCGTAGTGCATTGATGGACAGTTGTTGTCATGATCATGACCATTAATGAATACACAAATATTCTTGGCTCGTAGTGCATGGATAATTGTGATCGTGATACTAAAGAATATTCTTGGCCGTAGTGCAGGGGTGATTAAATGATGTGGATTATTTATTAAGCTGAGTCTTAGTGATAAAAGTCATGAAAACCTTTTAAATCATAGAAGATAGTAGATTTTATTCTCTACTTGACTCTTCTAATGGATTGCTTGTTCCGCTGCAGTTAAACTTGATGTTTGTTATATTTTATCAGTTTAACACTGTTGAAGGCTAATGATAATTTATTCTGCATTATCTTAGTCATAATATTTCTTACTGGGCTAGTTGAGCTCACTCTTTCTTTCACTGTTCTCTTCAGGAAATGAGAACGTAGCTGGGACGAGTCGGGGAACGGAGTGATGGTCCGGATGATAGTATTAGCTAGTAGTCCTCACCATTCTGTTAAATAGTGTGACAATAAATGTAATGAGGACTCATTGTGAGATTGAATATTGTCTAGAAGACAATATTTGTATTTAAACTAACAGCTCTCTTGTTGTATCATTAAGATTGTATTTATGTTCTGTACCATATATTTGGCGACTCAGAATAGGTGATGTATACCTATTTTGGGGGCTTCACAGTTGGTATCAAATCTTAGGGATATGATCCATGGCTAAGATGTGAGACTAGAAATAGGAGGGGAGAGACGGGGAATTCCGTCTCTAGTATGACCTTCCTAAGTTTATTTGGTATTTAATTGGTCGGTCAAAGTATAGGGATAATATGTTATATTTTAATTAACCTTTGTTTTGTAGCAGTATCTGAAAATGACATCCGAGAATGTTGAGAATAGCAATGGAGCACAAGAGATCGTTGAATGTCCACATATCAATAATCAGGATAATGTGCATCAGGAAGACGACAATCCTCATGCAAACAACAACACGGACCAAATGATGAATGATGGATTGTTCAGAGGCTTTATGCAATTCATGCAACATCAGGCGAGAGCGGCTCCTGTCCGAAATGTAGGTGGAAACACTGGAAACTCTCGGACGGTCACTGCTAAATAGTTCAAGGAACTGGGACCACCGGAGTTTATTGGAGAGCCAAAACCACTTAAGGCGGAAGCATGGATAAAGCAGATCACCAAGATATTTGATGTCTTGGGATGCTCTGAGGAGCAAAAGGTTCCCTTCGCCACCTTCATGTTGTGTGAAGAGGCAGATTACTGGTGGAAATCAGTAAAACGTACCCATCTTGACGCACTCAAGATGTCTTGGGAAAAGTTCTAAGAGCTATTCAACGACAATTACTTTCCTGAGAGTATTCGTCATATAAAAGAGGTGGAGTTTATCAACTTGGAATAAAACAATATGACCGTGTCGCAATACGAGGCTAAATTTGCGGAGTTATCTCGGTTTGCATCCCATTTGGTCAATAATGAGGAGCGAATGCCGCGAATTTTTTTAAGAGGTTTAAAACCGGAGATACGTCAATATCTTATTTCTCATAAACTGTGTTTGTACTCAGATGTTGTAAATAGGGCTCAGTTATTGGAGCGCGATAACGAGTCAACGCAACCAAGAGAAAGCAGTCGGCAGCATGAAAATACTAGAGGTATCAGTCATCGAAGCGGTGACAACAAACGTGGAGGGAATCAACATGCCAAAATGGTAACCACTTCGGTGGTAATCATGGCCAAGACAGTAAAAATGGACATTTCAAGAAAAGGAGATTCAACAATGATGAAAAGACGTCAGCACCAACAACCGTGGTTAAGGAAGGAGAACGACCACCTATCATATGCTTCAAATGCGGAGGGGAGGGACATATCAGTCCAAACTGCGCGATGCCATTCAAAGCGTGTTATAATTGTGGAAGAGAAGGTCACCTAGCCCAATTTTGTCGTTCACCGAAGACAAGTTCAGCTAGGATGGAGGCACCAAAGGCCTTCCCAGAAAAGTCAAAGTCGGTGGTGCAAGGGAGAGCATTTTTCGTGACCTCCCAGAAAGCAAGGAACCCGAACTAGGTCATCACGGGTAAGCTTATCATAAACTCTAGCGAAGTCTATACCTTATTTGATACCGGTTCTACCCATTCTTTTATTTCTCCTACTTGCGCTCAACGATTAAATTTGACTCCGGAGAAATTAGACTTTGACTTATCTGTGGAAACTCTGTTAGGAGAAACCTTCATTACATCCACTGTTTATAAGTCTTGTTAGGTTCAAATCGGTACCCTTACATTACTTGTCGATCTTATTTCATTGAAAATACTTGCATTTGATGTGATTCTAGGGATTGATTGGTTAACTACTCATCATGCAAATATTGATTGTTTTCATAAGGTTGTTAGCTTTCATATTCCTAACCAACCTATTATGCGAATTCAAGCAACCAAACCATTAAAATCAATCACTGTCATCTCAAGCCATAAAGCTATTCGTTTATTGAAAAACGGATGTCAAGCTTTCTTAGCTCATGTCACAGATCTAAACAAAAATACGTCAGTTTTGAATAATATTTCTATTGTTAATGAATTTCCTGACGTATTCCCTGAAGAACTTCCTGGCCTACCCCCAGAGCGTGAATTTGAATTTTTTATCGACCTTGAACCCGGTACAAAACCCATTTCCAAAGCCCCATATTGAATGGCTCCTATTGAACTTCAGGAGTTAAAAACTCAACTGCAGGAATTGTTAGACATTGGCTTTATTCGTCCCAGTACTTCTCCTTGAAGTGCTCCTGTTCTATTCGTGAAGAAGAAAGATGGGAGTATGCGACTTTGTATTGATTATCGGGAGTTGAATCATGTCACCATCAAAAATAGGTACCCTTTACCACATATTGATGACCTGTTTGACCAGTTGTAAGGAGCCAAATTCTTTTCAAAGATTGATCTTCGTTTTATATATCAGCAATTGAAGATTAGAACCGATGACATTCCAAAGATGGCTTTCAGAACTCGGTACGGGAATTATGAATTCCTAGTCATGTCATTTGGATTGACTAATGCTCCTGCTGCCTTCATGGATATGATGCCCCGAGTATTCAAGGAATATTTGGATAACTTTATGGTCGTCTTTATTGATGACATCCTCATATATTCCAAAACCCATGAAGATCATGAGCAACACTTGAGGCTGATACTCCAAAAGCTTCGTGAATACAAGCTTTATGCCAAGTTGAAGAAATGCGAGTTCTGGCTTGAGGAAGTAGCATTCCTTGGGCACATGGTATCAAGTCATGGAATATCTGTTGACCCAGCAAAGATTGAAGCTATTTAAAGTTGGGAGCAACCTAAATCAGTGACCGAAGTACGTAGCTTTCTCGGCTTAGCTAGTTATTATCGGAGATTCGTAGAAGGGTTTTCTCGAATCGCTACTCCACTAACTCAGCTGACTCGGAAAGATACAAAGTTTGGGTGGAGCGAGGAATGTGAGAAGAGTTTTCAAGAACTCAAGAGGAGACTCATTTCAGCACCTGTTCTGACAATACCATCTGGTTCAGAGGGATTTGTCATCTACAGTGATGCTTCGGGCAAAGGATTAGGATGTGTTCTCATGCAACATGGGAAAGTCATAGCTTATGCCTCACGACGACTCAAAGAATATGAGAGGAATTATCCTACTCATGATCTAGAGTTGGTAGCTGTTGTCTTCGCACTAAAGATTTGGAGGCATTACTTGTATGGGGAGAAAGTGGAGATCTTTACGGATCATAAAAGCCTTAAATATTTCTTCACTCAAAAGGAACTCAACATGCGACAACGACGTTGGCTTGAACTGTTGAAAGATAATGATCATACCATCCAATACCATCCCGAAAAAGCGAACGTGGTAGCTGACGCATTGAGTAGAAGATCATATGCAAGTGCGAATGCGATATTGTCAACACAAAGGCCCATTTTGTGTGACTTGCAAAGGATGGAGATAGAGTTAAAGACTCCAAGGGCCCATGTGATGATGGCGAATATACGAGTAGAACCGAATTTAATTGATAAAGTTAAAGCTGCTCAAGCTACAGACCTAGAGCTGATGCGTATGAGGAAGAGAGTGCAAGAAGGTGCTATGCCGGAAGCAAGAATCGATGAAGAAGGAATACTTCGAGTCAACTCCAGACTTTGTGTTCCTAACGACCCTGATTTAAAGTATAAAATCATGATGGAGGCGCATAACACACCGTTTGCAATCCATCCTGGGAGTACCAAAATGTATCATGATATTCGTCATACATTTTGGTGGAGCAACATGAAGAGAGAGATAACGTTGTTTATCTCAAGGTGTCTAACGTGTCAACGAGTTAAGGCGGAGCATCAAGTACCAAAAGGTCCATTGCAACCACTTGAAATTCTAGAATGGAAGTGGGAGCACATTACTATGGATTTCTTTATCGGTCTTCCCAAAGTTTCTTAAGGCATAGATGCGATTTGGGTCATTGTTGATAGATTGACCAAGTCTGCTCATTTCTTATCGATACGAGAAACTTATACACTTGAACGTCTTTCTCATATGTACATAAATGAGATTGTAAGACTGCATGGTATGCCGGTATCCATAGTTTCGGATCGAGACCCAAGATTCACTTCACGATTTTGGGTTAGTTTACAAAAAGCTATGGGCACGGATTTACGATTTAGTTTGGCATATCATCATCAGACGAACGGACAATCAGAGAGGACTATTCAAACTCTTGAAGATTTATTAAGACTCTGTGTCCTTGACTTCAAGGGAAGTTGGGACAAGTTCTTACCATTGGTGGAGTTTTCTTACAACAACAGTTATTAAACAAGCATTGGTATGGCTCCATTCGAGGCATTGTATAGAAGAAAGTGTCGTTCTCTAGTATGTTGGGATGAGGTGGGTGAAGCAACGTTGTTGGGACTGGAGTTGGTACATATGACTACGGAAAAGATTCAAACGATCCAACAACATATAAAAACATCACAAGATCGACAAAAGAGTTATGCTGATCTTCATCGAAAGGACGTGGACTTTGATATAGGAGATCATGTGTTATTACGAGTTGCTTCGTGGAAAGGAGTTATGAGATTTGGAAAGAGAAGAAAGCTCAATCCTCGATTCATTGGCCCATTTTTAATCCTCGATCGAGTAGGAACTGTGGCCTATAGACTCGTTTTACCACCGAGTATGTCTCGTGTTCATAACGTTTTTCACATATCCATGTTACGTAAATATTTGGAAGACCCGAACCACATTATTGAGTTAGAACCAGACGAAATTGCGGAAGATTTGATGTATGAAGAGGTTCCTGTTCAAATCTTGGATAAGAAGAAACATATTCTACGCTCCAAGGTTATACCTCAAGTCAAAGTTTTGTGGAGAAACCACGATGTTGAGGAAATGACTTGGGAGTTAGAATCTGAAATGAAATCAAGGTATCCTTACCTCTTCAATATACCAGGTACGTACCCTAATTTCGAGGGCGAAATTTCATAAGAAGGGGAGATTGTAAAACCCCAACTTTTTGAATAAAGATGAATTTTCTATAAATATTGTTTTTGAATATTATGGAGTGAAATTGATATAATGTTATAGTTGTGGGTAATATTTATAAATTTTATAAAGTACGCAAGTTGTTATATAATATTCGATTGGTCGAGGAATATTCGTTTTAATAGGGAATATTCGTACAACGACACAATCATTTGTGGACCCCACAATAGAATTATTGTCGGATTGAGAAAACGACTAAAATAATTTATGAAAATAACGTCGAAAGTTTTACTGTTAACTGTTGATACACCCGGTGTTAAAAGTACAGTAATACGCGTGGTTGCATAGTAGCACACGCTATTAATTATTGATGCTTACGTGATAAATCACTCAGTTTTGTTGGTATTATTATTGTAATAATACAGAAAATCTTTTTATATAAAACAGAATACTTTTATAAAGTTATTCTATAAATAGAATATATTATATTCTATTATGCATAGTGTTGCATAGTGTCTTAATAGTGTTTTGCATAGTAAAATCTTTTTATATAAAACAGAATACTTTTATAAAGTTATCTGTTTTATTAGACAATAATTAAAATATATTATATTTTATTATGCATAGTGTTTGCATAGTGCCTGCATAGTGTTTGTATAGTAAAATCTTTTATAAAGTTATTCATTTTATTAGATTATAAATAGAATATATTATATTTTATTTAAAAAATTTTGCTTTAAATATGGACCGTCAGATTAAAGTAAATCAATCTGGACCGTTCATGAGTTAGTTACTATGTAGTCCATTTTTTTATAAATAGAAGCTCATTCCTTCATTATTTTCTTACAAATTCACTGAAATTCTAGAGAGATAAACTATAGAGAGAAAGAAGAAAGTATTCTGCTACTTCACTACTTATATATCCAGTATGTGAGACCCCAGATTTTATGAATAAAGATTTAATTTTCTCGAAATATTTTTTTGAATATTATAGTGTGGATTTGAGATAATGTTATAGTTGTGGATAGTATTTATAAATTTTGCAAAGTATGCAAGTTGTAATATTATATTCGATTGGTCGGGGAATATTTGTTTTATTAGGGAATATTCGTACAATGACACAATCATTGGTGGACCCCGCAACGGAATTATTGTCGGATTTAGAAAATGACAAAAATATTTTATGAAAATAACGGCGGAAGTTTTACCGTTAATACTGTTCAACTACTCGGTATTAAAAGTACAGTAATATGTGTGGTTGCATAGTAGCACACGGTATTGATTATTGATGCTTACGTAAGAAGTCACTCAGTTATACTCAATTATTGCTACAGTAATTACTACATCATATCTCTCATATTATTGATTCAATTATTGTCACAGTATCATCTGCATAATATTTATTATTATTAAATTAATAATTAAGACGACAAAGTTATTCATATTATTATTTTCAATATTGATAATGTCTAGAAGTTCTATCAAGGAGAGGTTTGGTCACCTAATTGCGCGCTAATAAGGAGAAATTCTTATCGAAATGCCCCCTCTTTCCTGGGAACGATCTGGTTGTTAAATATTGTGAGTTATAATATTAATGATGAATAAGTTCTATTGATTAAAGATGAAGTTGATTGTTCCATTGTATTGGGATTATTAGTGTTAGTAAAAATTGACATTTATTTCGATGATAATTGACGTCTGGAGGTTATATTGTTCACTCGGGTATTTGGAGCACTTTTCGTGTCGGAGTAATATTCACGAGTTACTATTCACGAGTTACTATTCATAAGTTACTATTTACGAGTTATTATTCACGGGGTACTATTGATTCACATTCTTATACTATTAGGGGTGGTGGTACAAGATTGATAATACTTGCATGACTAAGTTAAAAATGGAGGTATAGTTGAAGGTACTATGCTGTAATTAATTTTTTCACATGATTATATTATTTATTCACATGATTATACTATTTATTCACATGATTGTACTATTGATTCACATGATTTACTATTAGGGGAGTTGGTGCAAGATTGATAATACTTGCAGGACTAAATTAAAAAAATAAAAGAAAAGTTGGAGGTATTGTATTGTAATTTTTTGAGCCCCAAAACGTGCAATTATAAAAACTATATTTTCCTATAAATAGAAGCTCATTCTTCCTTCATTTCTCACCAATTCACTAAAGCTATAGAGCAATTATTATAGAGAGAAATTATAGAGAGAAAGAAAAAAAATATTCTGCTACTTCACTACTTCTATATCTAGTTTCTTCTAAGGTAGGGAATATTATTTATTGTACTCGTAGGGAGTATTATTTCTTTTGTATTAATGAAGAGAACTTCTGTTATTCCATTCTTTATTATTCTGTTGGAATAACCTGTATATGCGGTCTACCCTATACTTGGTGAAATTCTTCTGTTATTCCATTATTTATTATTCAGCTGGAATAACCTGTCTATGCGAAGTACCGCATACATGGTGAAATTCTTCTGTTATTTCATTATTTATTATTCTGTCGGAATATCCCGTCTGTGCGTTTACGCCAAACCTGGTTCTATTATTTATTATTCTGTCAGAATATCCTGTCTGTGCGTTTATGCCGGACCTGGTTCCATTCTTTATTATTCTGTTGGAATATCATGTCTGTGCATTTTACGCCGGACCTAGTTCCGTTATTTATTATTCTATTGGAATAACCTACATGTGCGGTCTATCGCATGCATGGTGATTTATTTTGTTATTCCATTCTTTATTATACTCAGTTGGTTAAAACTTTGACTTTTATACTCCATGAAATTAGTGGAATATCCTTGATATTTGCACTTCATCCAGTATCTTTTCATGGAAATATTCTTCTGAGCATTCTTGAATTTTACTCTACAAAGCAGTATCATGTTGACAATTTGAACGTTATCAGTTCCTGGATAAATTAATTCTTGAACTTGTTTTATTAAATTCTTATATCATTGTCATCATCCTCATGTTTATATTATGTTGAAAGTCATCTGTGGCCTGTAGTGCATAGATGGACATGGTATGATTATGACCAGGGATTATTCGGTATAATCATAACCTTAATGTTATAAATGATGTGAAAAAAAGTCTTCATTGGCCCGTAGTGCATTGATGGACAGTTTTTGGTATGATTATGGCTATGGATTCTCTTTGGCCGTAGTGCAAAGATGAATTATTTTATGGCATGATCAGGACCGTTGATAAAAACATGATTATCTTAAGCCATAGTGCATGGATAATTCGTGGTCGTGATACTAAAGAATATCCTTGGCCATAGTGCATGGGTGATTCGATGATGTGGATTATTTATTAAGCTGAGTCTCAGCGATAAAATTCATGAAAAACCTTTTAAATCATAGAAGATAGTAGATTTTATTCTCTACTTGACTCTTCTAATGGATTACTTGTTCCGCTGCAGTTAAACTTGATAGTTATTATATTTTATTAATTTAACACTGTTGAAGGCTAACGATAAATTATTCTGCATTATCTTAGTCATAATATTTCTTACTGGGCTAGTTGAGCTCACCCTTTCTTTCACTGTTCTCTTCAGGAAATAAGAACGTAGCTGGGACTAGTCGGGGAACAAAGTGATGATCCTAGATGTTTGCATTAGTAGTCTTCACTATTCTGTGAAATAGTGTGATAATAATTGTAATGAAGACTCCTTTTGAGTTTGTTTACTCTCTAATAGACAATATTTGTATTCAAACTCACAGTTTATGTTTTGTCGTATTGTACACGACTGTTGTATTATTAAGTTTTTATTTGAATTCTGTACCATGTATCTGGCGACTCAGAATGGGTTGGGTTGAATGGACCTATTTTGGGGGCGTCACACAGTACTCTTCTTCTTAAGGTAGGAAATATTATTTGTTGTACTCGTAAGGGGTGTTATTCTTTTGTATTCATGAAGAGAACTTATGTTATTCCATTCTTTATTATTCTATTGGAATAACCTATATACGCGGGCTACCCTATACTTGGTGACATTCTTCTATTATTTCGTCTTTACTATTCTGTTGGAATAACCTGTATAGGCGGGCTACCCTATACTTGGTGACATTCTTCTATTATTCCGTCTTTACTATTCTGTTGGAATATCCTATTTGTGCATTTTATGCTAGACCTGATTCCGTCTTTATTATTCTGTTGGAATATCCTGTCTGTGCGTTTTACGCCGGACCTAGTTCCGTCTTTATTATTATTCTGTTGGAATATCCTGTCTGTGCATTTTACGCCGGACCTGATTCCGTCCTTATTAGTATTCTGTTGGAATAACCTGTCTATGTGAAGTACCGCATGCATGGTGATTTCTGTAGTTATTCTATTATTTATTATTCTGTTGGAACATCATATCGGTGCGAATTTCGCCTGACCTGGTTCGTTATTAGTATTCTGTTGGAATAACCCGTCTATGCGAAGTACCGCATGTATGATGATTTCTTTTGTTATTCCATTCTTTATTATACTCAGTTGGTTAAAGTTTTGACTTCTATACTCAATGAAATTAGTGGAATATCCTTGATATTTGCGCTTCATCCAGTATATTTTCATAAAAATATTCTTCTGAGCATTCTTGAATTTTATTCTACAAAGCAGTATCATGTTGACAATTTGGACGTTATTGGTTCTTGGACAAATTAATTCTTGAACTTGTTTTATTGAATTCTTATATCATTGTCATCATCCTCATATTTATATTTTTTGAAAGTCATCTGTGGCCTGTAGTGCATAGATGGACTTGGTATGATTATGACCAGGGATTATTCGGTGTAATCATGACCGTAATGTTACAAATGATGTGGTAAAAGTCCTCATTGGCCCGTAGTGCATTGATGGACAGTTGTTGGATGATCATGACTATTAATGAATACACAAATATTCTTGGCCCGTAGTGCATGGATAATTGTGGTCGTGATACTAAAGAATATCATTGGTTGTAGTGCAGGGGTGATTCGATGATGTGGATTATTTATTAAGTTGAGTCTCAGCGATAAAAGTCATGAAAATCCTTTTAAATCATAGAAGATAGTAGATTTTATTCTTTACTTGACTCTTCAAATGGATTGCTTGTTCCGCTACAGTTAAACTTGATGTTTGTTATATTTTATCAGTTTAACACTGTTGAAGGCTAACGATAATTTATTCTGCATTATCTTAGTCATAATATTTCTTTTTTGGGCTAGTTGAGCTCACCCTTTCTTTCACTGTTCTCTTCAGAAAATGAGAACGTAGCTGGGACGAGTCGGGGAACGGAGTGATGGTACGGATGATAGTATTAGCTAGTAGTCCTCACTATTCTGTTAAATAGTGTGACAATAAATATAATGAGGACTCATTGTGAGAGTGGATATTATCTTGAAGACAATATTCGTATTTAAACTCACAGCTCTCTTGTTGTATCATTAAGATTGTATTTATGTTCTGTACCATGTATTTGGTGACTCAGAATAGGTGATGTATACCTATTTTGGGGGCTTCACAGATGTTCGTACTTGTCTAAGTTCTAAATCAAAGCAATTCAGTTGGATAATAATAATGTTTTATCTGTTCAACAATAATCTATAATTCAACATATATATATATATATATATATATATATATATATATATATATATATATTTATATATATACGGGTAATTAACAAAGGTGTATCAACATGTGATTAAATACAATGATTATCCAAGTGGGGACACCTGTATAACCATTTATAGAAATTAACGAACATAATATATATCTGAATTTACCATATACTAACATGTTGATAATCAATGAGTGTATATAATATAGGGTTAATAATCTGTACATTAATAATATAATTCAGAAATATTCTTACTCATGTCCATTGCATAAAGAAAATGCAAAGGTAAGATACTTGTCTGATGCGCTGCTTACAATTTGCAACTTAGTTTTATCTTTTATATAACCACCTATCAGTAATAAGATCATTTTACTGATTAGAATAACGTATCTCAACACATAATAATGCTTATTGCAGTCAACACATATCGTAATCACATTGTCACATATGTTTAACAACCATTGAATCACAAATAAACACATATATAATCAAATTATCTAAGTCCAGATCAATTTTTGAAACATGTCGGTGTACCGACGACTTTATCGGGTAATTATCGAGTCTAAGTCTATATTCTGTAACTTAGTATCAGTCATATTATTTTTAAATAATTTTAAAACATTTATTATAATTTATCATGAATTTTCAAACACCGAAATCATTATTAAATGATTTAAATACTAAACAATTCTATTATCATTAGTATCTAATTAATATTAAACCATTAATGAAACCATTGCCCAAAATATTAAAGTTATTTATAATAACTTAGAATATTTTTAAATTATTTATATTACCCTTAAATAATTTTTAAAATATTTAAAATTATTTTTAAATAATTATCATTAATATTAAAGTATTAATGTTTTATTTATCTAAATATTAAAAGTCATTAAGTATAACTTAAAATATTTTTAATTCTTTTATATCCTTTTTAAATGATTTTTAAATTAATAAAACTAATTTTAAACTATTTATTTAATATAATTATTAAATAAATTTAATATTATTAATAATAATTTAATAATCATTAATATTAAATTATTAATGAAATTATTCTTTAAATATTAAAAGTTATATTTTATAACTTAAAATATCTTTAATCACTTTATTTTCATTTAAAATGATTTTTATAATAATAAAATTATTTTTAAACTAATTTATTTAATATAATTATTAAATAACATTAATATCATTAATAATCGTTAATTAATGAAATTTTCCTTTAAATATTAAAAATTATATTTTATAACTTAAAATATTTTTAAATATCTTATTATTATTTAAAATGATTTTTAATATAATAAAATTATTTTTAATCAATTCATTTAGTAAATAATTTAATTATCATTAATATTAATTTATTAATGAAATTTATCACAAAATATTAAAAGTCATTAAAAATAACTTAAAATATTTTCTTATATCATAATATAATTTTAAATGATTTTTCAAATATTAAAATCATTTTTAAATAATTTATTAAATATTATTATTAAATAAATTAAATACCTTTAATATTCCAAAAATATTAAATATTTATGAAATACATTCAAAATAAATAAAAACTAATTTTTAGAATTTAAAATAATTTTTAATAATTTTTTTCGTATTTTTAATAATTAAAAACTATTTTTTTTATTTATTTAATTAAAATAATTAATTTTTGGAAATTAAATTAATTAAAATGCACTATCTGTCGCTAAAGACCACCTATAGGGACATAACTGTCGCTATAGGTGCTCTTCATGTTCTTCATGCAAACCTAGATTACCATGTCAGTGTCGAGGATGCTAGGTTTGACCAATTATAAATCAGCGTGTAATGTGTTTCTGGGCATGCTATTGATCCTATCGTTTAGTGCTAGCGTAAGACTACAATATCCAACAACAACATGATCATAAAAAAACATAACAAAGGAGATCAAAGCCTTCAAAGAAGCTGTCAGAGCTGTTCTTCATTTCTGGGTTACCCAGAAATGAAGAACAGTTCGTCTGCCTTACTTTGGGCTTGAATAACTAGTGATTCTGGTAAAGGTTTAGTGATATAAAGATTGCAGTGTGTAACCAACATGTACATGAAGAGATCCATTACCTAACATCACTATAAAAATAATAGAATCGCTAAATATCGTACAGTCAAAGGATGTTAGACGACACGTTCATCTGTTTTCTAGGTTACCCAGAGAAGAGAAAACGTGCTCGTGGTACCTACTTTAACCAGCCATTGTGCTAATAATATTTGATGTTTAGGGGATCTTAAGGCATAAACATGGACTTCAAATACCAGACTACAATGTAGATGCAACAAGAACAACAAAATAACAACAAATAGAAAGATCAAAGGCCATGAACTTCTTGTCAGACCTATCTGGGCATGTTCTGGGCTGCCCAGATTGCTTCCGTTCAATGCCGATCAACGTGGTTTGACCACGAATAACGTTCAATCTAGACCAGATCTGAGCCCGATTCTTGTTCAAGATCAGAGACCACATAACCGGCTACACATGAGAAGCTTGAAGCAACAAAAAAATAAATAGGGAAGGATCTATGGGCTCTGACATTAGTTGTCAGACAATCCAAAAAAATTTCCCAAATTTTTCAAAAACTTGATTTCGAGCAGATTAAAGTTATGGATCTAGTATGTGTCATCCCAGATCAACTATATGGACTAGAAATAACATATTCTAACATTCAAACCTAACATCTAACACAAGATCAATGGTCAGAAATCATGGCTAGGGGTTATACCTTCTTTGATCAATCTTTGATTCTGTGTTTCTAATTTGGTTATGGATTTCGTGGGGCTGATCTTGCGGACTGGAAAGCTTATAAATTTCGGAGGTGAGAGTTTGAGAGAGCTTAGGTTGACAGTTGTGCAAAATGTAAGTAAACAAATGAACTTTTTCTCTCTCCAATCTATTTATATAAATGTTAGATGCATGTATGGCTGAGTATAAGCTAACGTGCTAGAGTTATTGAGCATGTGGGGTGGTTGGAGTAGCTCACCAACTAAAGTTTCGACAAATCTAACAAGTTAGCTTCAATAATGCATACAAGGGCAATTTGGTCTTTTGACTTGGAATTTTAAGGGCAATCTTGTAATCCTTGCAAACCCTTAGGGTTTAACCCTAAGATTTAGCACAAATAAATTATAGGATTTCTAATTTAGGGTTTGCATAAAAATAAAATTAAATAAATTTTAGTTTCTAAAATTTTGAAATTAGGGTTTCTTAATTATGATTAATTCTCTAATTACTTTATACAGGAACATTAGGGTTTAATATCTCTAATTATAATTAACTTTACTAATTTAGCAATTAGGATTTATGATTTTGATAATTAGGGTTACTAAATTATAAGTAGGGTTTCTAATTACCAAATTAGGGTTCTAGATATTAGGGTTTTAAATTACTAATTTGGTTTTCCATAATTAGCAATAAAATCTGCTGTACATGATATTAATCACATTAACACAATTACCAATCAATCTTGAACTCTAATTTGAGTTTCAAATTAGGGTTTAGCATTTAAAATTAGGGTTTTTAATAACTTAGGGTTTTCTAAAAATTATTAGGGTTCCTAAATTTTTAATTAGGGTTTACCTAATTAATCATTTAATACACAACATAATTCATATAACAGTCTTAAACTCCCAATTGATTTTTAAATTAGGGTTTCCCATAATAAAATTAGGGTTTTGACATTAAACACCATAATTGACCAACCATCATCAATACGTACATATGTATATAGTATATATTTATAGCATTGAAAAATCAAAATATAATATTATTATATTATTATTCTCATTCCTTGATAAAAATCCAAAATTAGGGCTTGGATTCCATATTTGATTTATTCTCCCATATTTAACCTTAATAATTAAGGTAAAATAATTAACTTAATTAATCTTACATATATTCATATAATAAAAAAATTATAATAATTCTAAAAATCACTCCAAATATTATTTAAATAATATATGATTATATTTTCATGGAAAATATTTGATAAAACATGTCTACTATAAATTAATTATTATAAGAATATACTTTATAAAAATTAATAATTCTAAAATAAAATTATTTGTAAACATTTATGTAATAAATATATTTTTATTTACCACATAAATACATATACACATTATCTTGTACAAATCCTCATCTTTAAAAAAAAATTATACGCTAAATTTCTTATTTATTTATATAGAAAATATCGGGTTGTTACATTCACCCTCCCTTATAAAGATTCCGTCCCCGGAATTACCGTTTTAAAACTTATACATACGAGGGTACATAGTATACACAACCATTGCAAGTAGATCTCGATCATAATTTGATTGAACTGATCTTTAACTAATCACATAAAGCTTGTCTTTCTGGTTGAACGAAAATTTGATTTCTAAAAGAACTCAAATTCCTCCCTCAAAATTTTTTTATAAAATAATTTACGATAGATAGGAAAATCATGTATAATAAAATAAAATTTGTATGAATAATGTGACGCCCCCAAAATAGGTATACATCACCCATCTTGGGTCACCAGATACATGGTACAGAATTCAAATACAATCTTAAATATACAACATGAGCTGTGAGTTTTAATACAAACATTGTCTTCTAGACAGCATTAAAACTCAAAATAAGTGCTCAATACATTTATTAACACACTATTTTACAGAATAATGAGGACTACTAATGCTATCCTCTGGACCGTCACTCCGTTCCCCGACTAGTCCCTGCTACGTTCTCATTTCCTGAAGAGAACAGTGAAAGAAAGGGTGAGCTCAACTAGCCTAGTAAGAAATATTATGACTAAGATAATGCAGAATAAATTATCGTTAGCCTTCAATAGTGTTAAACTGATACAATATAATAACCATCAAGTTTAACTGCAGCGAAACAAACAATCCATTAGAAGAGTCAAGCAGGGAATAAAATCTACTATCTTCTATGATTTAAAAGGTTTTTCATCACTTTTATCGCTGGGACTCAGCTTAACAAATAATCCACATCATCGAATCACCCCTGCACTACGGCCAATGATATTCTTTAGTATCACGGCCACGAATTATCCATGCACTACGGCTTAAGATAATCATGTTTTCATCAATGGTCCTGATCATGCCATAAAATAATTCATCTTTGCACTACGGCCAAAGAGAATCCATAGCCATAATCATACCAAAAACTGTCCATCAATGCACTACGGGCCAATGAGGACTTTTTCCACATCATTCGTAACATTACGGTCATGATTATACCGAATAATCCCTGGTCATAATCATACCAAGTCCATCTATGCACAACTGGCCACAGATGACTTTCAACATAATATAAACATGAGGATGATGACAATGATATAAGAATTCAATAAAACAAGTTCAAGAATTAATTTATCCAAGAAATAATAACTTTCAAATTGTCAACACGATACTGCTTTGTAGAGTAAAATTCAAGAATGATCAGAAGAATATTTCCATAAAAAGATATTGGATGAAATGCAAATATCAAGGATATTCCACTAATTTCATGGAGTATAGAAGTTAAAGTTTTAACCAACTGAGTATAATAAAGAATGGAATAACAAAAGAAATCACTATGCATGCGATAGACCGCACAGGCATGTTATTCTAACAGAATAATAAATAACGGAACCAGGTCCGGCGTAAAATGCACAGATAGGATATTCCAACTGAATAATAAAGAATGAAACCAGGTCCGGCGTAAACACACATACAGGATATTCCGACAGAATAATAAATAATGGAACCAGGTCCGACGTAAAATGCACAGACAGGATATTCCGACAGAATAATAAATAACGGAACCATGTCCGGCGTAAACGCACAGACAGGATATTCCAACAGAATAATAAAGGATGAAATAACAGAAGAATTTCACCAAGTATAGGGTAGCCCGCGTATACAGGTTATTCCAATAGAATAATAAATAATGGAATAACAGAAGTTCTCTTCATGAATACAAAAGAAATAATACCCCTTACGAGTACAACAAATAATATTCCTTACGAGTACAACAAATAATATCCCTTACGAGTACAACAAATAATATCCCTTACGAGTACAACAAATAATATCCCTTACGAGTACAACAAATAATATCCCTTACCGTAAAAGAAACTGAATATAATAGTAGGGAAGTTGCAAAATACTTTTCTTTAGTTTCTCTATAATTTTTCTCTCTAGAGTTTTAGTGAATTCGTAAGAAAATAATGAAGGAATGAGCTTCTATTTATAGAAGAATGGACTGCATAGTAACAACTAATTTATGAACGGTCCAGATTAATTTACTTTAATCTGACGGTCCATATTTAAAGCAAAATCTTTTAAATAAAATATAATATATTCTATTTATAATCTAATAAAACGAATAACTTTATAAAAGATTTTACTATGCAAACACTATGCATGCACTATGCAAACACTATACATAATAAAATATAATATATTCTATTTATAGAATAACTTTATAAAAATATTCTGTTTTATATAAAAAGATTTTACTATGTAAAATACTATGCATAATAAAATATAATATATTCTATTTATAGAATAACTTTATAAAAGTATTCTGTTTTATATAAAAAGATTTTACTATTAAAACTTTAAACCAATGATCCATATTGATTTACTATTATAATTTCAACCAACGGTCTGAAAAATTAGCACATCTCCTCATGGAATAATATTGTACCCAAAAATGATTTGGACCGAAAAGAAATATATTTTACGGGTGATTAATAGTACCCCGTGAATAGTAACTTATGAATAGTAACTCGTGAATAGTAAATCGTGAATACTAACTCGTAAATAGTAACCCATAAATAGTAACTCGTGAATAGTAACTTATAAATATTAATTCATGAATAATAACTCATGAATAGTACTCTGACACGAAAAGTATCCTGAATACCCGATTGAACAATACTGAGTCACTTCTCACATAAGCATCAATAATCAATACCGTGTACTACTATGCAACCACGCGTATTACTGTACTTTTAACACCGGGTGTTTCAACAGTTAACGGTAAAACTTCCGCTGTTATTTTTATAACGTACTTTTGTCGTTTTCTCAATCCGACAATAATTCCTTTGTGGGGTCCACCAATGATTTTACCGTCGTACGGATATTCCCCGACAAAAAGAATATTCCCCGACCAATCGAATATTATACAACCATTTGTTTACTTTGCAAAATTTATAAATACTACCCACAACTATAACATTACATCAAATCCACACCACAATATTCAAAAAATTATTTCGAGAAAATTAAATCTTTATTCATAAAATCTGGGGTCTCATAAATAATACATGGAGTTCCATTGCCGGCTGTCATCGTGTCCTTGACCGTCATGTTGTAGACCCTTGTAGTAGATTTTGTTGGCTTGCTGGATGACGTAGGTCCCGTGATTGCCAAAGTCCCGCTACCAGTGCCCGTGTTCACACTTCCTGCCTCCGCCCTCCTCTTTGGACAATCCTTCACCTTGTGCTCAATCGATTCGAACAGAAAACACCCACTATTCCTCCTAGGATTGGGGCAGTTGGGAGAGATATGGCCCTCCTGCCCGCACTTATAGCATACAAACTTCCATTTCAAACATTCCCCCGAGTGGTTCTTCCCACATGTCTTGCACTGTACCGCTGGCTTATTAACACCTTCTTGTTTCACCTGCATACTTCCAAAGTTGTTCACCTTCCTCTTTCCATCTCCACTCCTGCTCCCACTATTAATTCCTACCTTCCCAGCTCCTTCGGTCTTACCCTTATTCTTTCTCTCCTTGTTGTAAAGGCTCATGGCCTCACTCCCCTCCTCAGCAATAATAGCTTTCTCCATGAATGCTGCAAATATAAGGATCTGCAACACTGCCACCTTGTTATAGAGCCAGGGTTTTAATCCCAGCTCAAACCTTCTCGCTTTCCTAGCCTCCGTATCAACTTGATGCGGAGCAAATCTAGCTAACTCATTAAATTTGGCGGCGTATTCTGACACCGTTATATTCTCCTGCTTCAATTCTAAATATTTTACCTCCATCCTCGCCTACATACTAGGTGAAAAATAGTTTTCAAAAAATAAAGTTTTGAACCTATCCCAAGTTATCACACCTTCTCTTGCTCTCGCCTGGTTCGCTTCCCACCAAAAATTTGCCTCCCCTTTCATCATGTAAGTGGCAAAAGCAGTCTTCTGTCCTTCAGCTACCCTAGCTATTACAAATGCCTTTTCAATCTCTTTAACCCAAGTTTGGGCTTCAACAGGGTCAGTTATACCTTTGAATTCCGGTGATCCTACAGCCTTAAAGTCTTTGAAGTTCGCTAAGCGATTATCTGGCTGATTCCTAGCGACTTATATCCCTTGCTGCATAGCTTGTGCTACTATGTTCTCGAAGTTCTGCATCGAGTCTGCTTGTTGTTGTCCCTCAACGTTGTTGACAGATTCTTCTGCCCTTTGGTTTCGACTTCGACGTCTTGGTGGCATTATCTGGTTAAATAAACATGAATTTAACTTACATTCTAAACCTTATCGTATAAGTTTAATATATTAAACTCGTTTAATTACTCAAACATAGGTTCATATTTATTTAGTGAATATTTTACATAGCATAACACATAATGCTTTAAACATCAGTTATCCCTTTGTGACTAAAAAAGTCAAGATTTACAAACTTGATCATTACAAAAGTTTTAAAATATTACATTTCACAGACATACTAAGCACACATATTACATTAAACATGCCTATATCGCAGAACCTATACTACATATTCGCTACGCCTTTTTCCTTGGACAACCTTTCGCCTGATGACTTTCAATTCCATAGATAAAACATGCTCCTATTTTTAGTCAGGACAATACAGAGTGGTATGTCTCGCATAGCCGCAAAGATAACATATTCTTTTCCCTTTCTTCTTATTGAATTTTCCTAAGTCATGGTCTCCTATCTTTCTTTTCCCCTTCTTGCTCGGAGCTGCACACGATGTGTTGCTTGTGGCTCCCATCTGATCAATTTGGATTTTAAGCTTATCTTGTTCTTCCATTTTTTCTATTAACGCATTTTTCAATTGACTATTTAATAGCTTTTCTATCTCCCACAGCCTTTCCAGAGAAGAAACCTTGTTCGTCAGATCCTGCACCTCCGTTGATGCATGTTCAGCTTCAACTTTAGTGTCTAAATCACTATTTGTCAGTTCCACCATCTCCGGATCTAGTATTACGTTTTCTATAATAACCACCTCGTCCAAGTTGTTTTCATTGTGAGCCTCCATTTCAGCTATTGGCTTCGATATAAGCTCGGGTGTATGGGTTTGATCCCTCTTCATGCTATATGCATATAACAAGCCTTTTCCACCAAACATCTACACACATAAATTATCCTGATTAGCATATAGTATATACACACAACAAATAAGAGTTTTATATAAGTTATCTTTTATTTTGTTTGACGATGAATTTATTCAATTCATCTCTTTTTAAACTCTATATGAGTTATTTATATTTTTAACATTTCCCTCAGTCCTAAGGTTATAGCCTAAGTTCTAGCCCATCTAAGGTTTTTAACCTTAAGCTCTGATACCAACCTGTAAAGCCCCCAAATCCAGGTACTTGAAACCCGAACTCGGTGCTTCACGATACCATTTCTATGAGCGGAATAATAGTAATAATAATAATAATAATATAAAGATCAACTTAATTTACATATTCATCAGAGTCTAAATCTCAAGTACGTAACCTTTAAACATTCATTACAACCCATGATAGATAATATATATCATACTTGTCTTAATAAAGTCTAAACTATTACATAATATATAGCATAACACTTATTCAGCAACTTTCTCTTTTCCTTTGTTCTTGGTATAGCCTTCTGGTTGTTCACACTTAGTTGAAAACATTTAAATTAAGCAAGGATGAGCATTTGAGTGCTCAGCAAGTAATAACAATTATATATATAAGCTGAAAGAATTTAAATGTTTTCTTTATACTACCCTTCTACAATAATTTCAGAAGTTGTGAAGTAATCTGTACCAATGATAATAATATATCAATTCTATACCAAAATTTTGAAACTACGTACTGACTATAAATAGGGTTTAGGTGACATGCTATGAATATTATTTTTAATTTTTGAATAGGTTTAAACATAACTTCATCTGCAAACCGTCATAACTTACGGGCATGGGGTGATCAGCCCGTTGTACCCTGTATTGATCAACACTACATGTAAGAACGATAGGATCGTTCACTCTGTCCACCTTGGGTGCATAAAAAGTTTTTCCGGTAAGGGATGTTCATACTTGTCTGGGTTCCAAACCAAAGTAATTCAGTTGGATAATAATAAGGTTTTATCTGTTCAACAATAATCTATAATTCAACATATAAATATATAAGGGTAATTAACAAAGGTGTATCAACATGTGATTAAATACAATGATTATCCAAGTGGGGGCACTTGTATAACCATTTATAGAAATTAACGAACAAAATATATATATGAATTTATCATATACTAACATGTTGATAATCAATGAGCGTATATAATATAGGGTTAATAATCTGTACAGTAATAATATAATTCAGAAATATTCTTACTCATGTCCATTGCATAAAGAAAATGCAAAAGTAAGATACTTGCCTGATGCGCTGCTTACAATTTGCAACTTAGTTTTATCTTTTATATAACCACCTATCATTAATAAGATCATTTTACTGATTAGAATAACATATCTCAACACATAATACTGATTATTGCAGTCAACACATAACCTAATCACATTGTCACATATGTTTAACAACCATTGAATCACAAATAAACACATATCTAATCAAATTATCTAAGTCCAGATCAATTTCTGAAACATGTCGGTGTACCGACGGCTTTATCGGGTAATTATCGAGTCTAAGTCTATATTATGTAATTTAGTATCTGTCATATTATTTTTAAATAATTTTAAAACATTTATTATAATTTATCATGAATTTTCAAACACCGGAATCATTATTAAATGATTTAAATAAAAAACAATTCTATTATCATTAATATCTAATTAATATTAAACCATTAATGAAACCATTGCCCAAAATATTAAAATTATTTATAATAACTTAGAATATTTTTAAAGTATTTATATTACCCTTAAATAATTTTTAAAACATTTAAAATCATTTTTAAATAATTATCATTAATATTAAAGTATTAATGTTTTATTTATCCAAATATTAAAAGTCATTAAGTATAACTTAAAATATTTTTAATTCATTTATATCCTTTTTAAATAATTTTTAAATTAATAAAACCATTTTTAAACTATTTATTTAATATAATTATTAAATAAATTTAATATTATTAATAAAAATTTAATAATCATTAATATTAAATTATTAATGAAATTATTCTTTAAATATTAAAAATTATATTTTATAACTTAAAATATCTTTAAACACTTTATTTTCATTTAAAATGATTTTTATAATAATAAAATCATTTTTAAACTAATTTATTTAATATAATTATTAAATAATCTTAATATCATTAATAATAGTTAATTAATGAAATTTACCTTTAAATATTAAAAGTTATATTTTATAACTTAAAATATTTTTAAATACCTTATTATTATTTAAAATGATTTTTAATATAATAAAATAATTATTAATCAATTTATTTAATTCATTTAGTAAATAATTTAATTATCATTAATATTAATTTATTAATGAAATTTATCACGAAATATTAAAAGTCATTAAAAATAACTTAAATATTTTCTTATATCATAATATAAATTTAAATGATTTTTCAAATATTAAAATCATTTTTAAATAATTTATTTAATATTATTATTAAATAAATTAAATACCTTTAATATTCCAAAAATATTAACTATTTATGAAATATATTTAAAATAAATAAAAACTAATTTTTGGAATTTAAAATAATTTTTAATAATTTATTTGGTATTTTTAATAATTAAGAACTATTTTTTTCTATTTATTTAATTAAAATAATTAATTTTTTGGAAATTAAATTAATTAAAATATACTGTCTGTCGCTAAAGACTACATATAGTGACATAACTGTCGCTATAGGTGTTCTTCATGTTCTTCATGCCAACCCAGATCACCATGTCAATGTCGTGGATGCTAGGTTTGACCAATTGTAAATCAGTGTGTAATGTGTTTCTGGGCATGCTATTGATCCTATCGTTTAGTGCTAGCGTAAGACTACAATATCCAACAACAACATGATCATAAAAAATGCATAACAAAGGAGATCAAAGCCTTCAAAGAAGCTGTCAGAGCTGTTCTTCATTTCTGGGTTACCCAGAAATGAAGAACAATTCGACTGCCTTACTTTGGGCTTGAATAACTAGTGATTCTGGTAAAGGTTTAGTGATATAAAGATTGCAGTGTGTAACCAACATGTACATGAAGAGATCCATTACCTAACATCACTATAAAAATAACAGAATAGCTAAATATCGTACGGTCAAAGGATGTCAGACGACACGTTCATCTGTTTTCTGGGTTACCCAGAAAACAGAAAACGTGCTCGTGGTACCTACTTTAACCAGCCATTGTGCTAATAATATTTGATGTTTAGGGGATCTTAAGGCATAAACATGGACTTCAAATACCAGACTACAATGTAGATGCAACAAGAACAACAAAATAACAACAAATAGAAAGATCAAAGGCCATGAACTTCTTGTCAGACCTATTTGGGCATGTTCTGGGCTGCCCAGATTGCTTCCGTTCAATGCCGATCAACGTGGTTTGACCACGAATAACATTCAATCTAGACCGGATCTGAGCCCGATTCTTGTTCTAGATCACATACCACATAACCGGCTACACATGAGAAGCTTGAAGCAAAAAAAAAAAATAAACAGGGAAGGATCTATGGGCTCTGACATTAGTTGTCAGACAATCCAAAAAAATTTCCCAAATTTTTCAAAAACTTGATTTCGAGCAGATTAAAGTTATGGATCTAGTATGTGTCAACCCAGATCAACTATATGGACTAGAAATAACATATTCTAACATTCAAACCTAACATCTAACACAAGATCAATGGTCAGAAATCATGGCTAGGGGTTATACCTTCTTTGATCAATCTTTGATTCTGTGTTTCTGATTTGGTTATGGATTTCGTGGGGCTGATCTTGCGGACTGGAAAGCTTATAAATTTCGGAGGTGAGAGCTTGAGAGAGCTTAGGTTGACAGTTGTGCAAAATGTAAGTAAACAAATGAACTTTTTCTTTCTCCAATCTATTTATATAAATGTTAAATGCATGTATGGCTGAGTATAAGCTAATGTGCTGGAGTTATTTAGCATGTGGGGTGGTTGGAGTAGCTCACCAACTAAAGTTTTGACAAATCTAACAAGTTAGCTTCAATAATGCATACAAGGGCAATTTGGTCTTTTGGCTTGGAATTTTAAGGGCAATCTTGTAATCCTTGCAAACCTTTAGGGTTTAACCCTAAGGTTTAGCATAAATCAATTATAGGATTTCTAATTTAGGGTTTGCTCAAAAATAAAATTAAATAAATTTTAGTTTCTAAAATTTTGAAATTAGGGTTTTCTAATTATGATTAATTTTCTAATTACTTTATACAGGAACATTAGGGGTTTAATATCTCTAATTATAATTAACTTTGCTAATTTAGCAATTAGGGTTTACGATTTTGATAATTAGGGTTACTAAATTATAATTAGGGTTTCTAGTTACCAAATTAGGGTTCTAGATATTAGGGTTTTAAATTACTAATTAGGTTTTCTATAATTATGAATAAAATCTACTGTACATGATATTAATCACATTAACACAATTACCAATCAATCTTGAACTCTAATTTGAGTTTCAAATTAGGGTTTATCATTTAAAATTAGGGTTTTTAATAACTTAGGGTTTTCTAAATATTATTTAGGGTTCCTAAATTTTTAATTAGGGTTTACCTAATTAATCATTTAATACGCACCATAATTCATATAACAGTCTTAAACTCCCAATTGATTTTCAAATTAGGGTTTCCTATAGTAAAACTATGGTTTTGACATTAAACACCATAATTGACCAGCCATCATGAATATATACATACAGTACATATTTATAGCACTGAAAAATCAAAATATAATATTATTATATTATTATTCTCATTCCTTGATAAAAATTCAAAATTAGGGTTTGGATTCCATATCTGATTTATTCTCCCATATTTAAACCTAATAATTAAGGTAAAATAAATAACTTAATTAATCTTACATAAATTCATATAATAAAAAAAATTATAATAATTCTAAAAATCACTCCATATATTATTTAAATAATATATGATTATATTTTCATGGAAAATATTTAATAAAACATTTTTACTTTAAATTAATTATTATAAGAATATACTTTATAAAAATCAATAATTCTAAAATAAAATTATTTGTAAACATTTATGTAATAAATATATTTTTATTTACCACATAAATAGATTTATACATTATCTTGTACAAATCCTCATCTTTAAAATAAAAAAAAATTTATACGTAAATTTATTTATTTATTTATATATAAAATATCAGGTTGTTACATAAGCACACTAGTTAATACATTTAACCATGGTTAGTTAGGTATGGTTAGGTTAAGAAGACTTGTGACAACTCAAATTTTCATAAGTTATTAAAATAAGAATTTAATAATTAAAATTCTTATTATGAGATGTATATATTTTAAATTATGTGTTTTGGTGTGAATAAATTAAATATATATGAGATTTAATAGTTGGTTAAACTATTAAAGGAGGTGAAGAGACTTAGTTATGTAAAGGAATGTGGTGGAAAAAAGAATTAATTAAATAAATATTGGTTAATTTAAATAGAGTTGGGAATTATATTATGAAATAATATAATTTGATTATCAGGCCTTGATTGGCAATTGAATTGTTGTGAATTAAATTTCATAAATAAGACAATTATTCACTTAATTAAAATAGTGAATTAATGTAAATATATTTGTTATAATAAGATGAGAAAGTAATGCATATTAGATATAAAACGTAATATGTTAATGTAATACGATTGTGAATCTCGTAAATAGTTAAAATATTTATCGAATAAAATAAATATTTTAGTTGAAGTATTTATGGAATAAAATGAATATTTTAGTTGGAAATTGTTATGAAATAATTTGTTTAAAGTGTGATGATATCAAGGGAATGAAAATAGTCTAATTTAATTAAGTAATTAAATTAGAGGATTAATGGTTGTTAAATAAAATTATAATTATATTGGCTAAATAGATGTTATAATTTTATTAGTAAGGTTTAATTGGATTTATTAATTAATTGAGATTAATTCAATTCAATTAGTTAATGGGTGTGACAAGGGTATTATATGATAAGGAAGAAATTAAAACAAACTAGAAGAGGATAATTGGGTTCTAGCTAAACTTGGCATTGAAACCCTTGGGTTTTTGTAATTGATGAAGCCATATTGATATACATATTATGTTATATCAGTTAGTTGGTTTTATTTTCTTTTCCTAAGGTTAAGAGAGAAAACAGAGAAAGGTTGAGAAGTTAGGGAATGAGAGAAATTGGGAGAGAAAGAGAAGAAGTTCTTTGTAAATTGAGAGAAGGACTTTGTGAGAATTATGGAAGGAAGGAAGAAGAAGATTGTTCAAAATTTTATAGTTAATCAAAGGTAATAATCTAGCTTTGAGTTTTTAGTATTATACTTCTTGAGTTTTCTTTGAAAAGTTGAATTTCTATGGTTAGATTGTTAAGAAATTGGTTGTATATGTTATTGAGTTTGTAGATTTCATTTTATGTTGTTTATAAACGATTTTAAGTAATCAAATCCATAAAAAAATATTTTTTTTAATTGAAGAATTTAGAGTTTATTAGTTTATATGTATTTTGGTCTATTTTGAGGCTAAAATTGGCTAGGAATTCATGTTGGATTCTATGAATTGATAGTATATATTGTTAATACGTTGAAAAACAAAAACAACGAAGGTTAAATAGATTGATTTGGTTAAGAATCGAATCCGTGGTGAACGATTACGCTAAATATGTTGAAAATATGAAAATTTAACATGAACTTTGAAGTTGGGTCATTTTAATGGTTTTTTGTGACGCCTCCAAAATAGGTATACATCACCCATTATGAGTCGCCAAAAACATGTTACATAATTTAAATACAACTTTCTTACACAATACAACAAAAAACGTAGCTGAGAGTTTTTACATGTATATTGTCTAATAGAAGTATCCAAACTCAAATGGAGTACTCATTACAATTATTATCACACTATTTCATAGAATAATGAGGACTGCTACAGCCACCAACTCAGACCATCACTCTGTTCCCTGACTAGTCCCGACTACGTTCTCATTTCCTAAAGAGAACAATTAAAGCAAAGGGTGAGCTCAACTAGCCGAGTAGGAAATATTATGACTAAGATAATGTAGAATAATTTATCGTTAGCCTTCAACAGTGTTAAACTGATAAAATATAATAAACATTAAGTTTAACTGCAGCGGAACAAGAAATCCATTAGAAGAGTCAAGTAAAGCATGATATCTACTATCTTCTGTGACGCCCCCAAAATAGGGGTATACATCACCCATTCTGAGTCGCCAAATACATGGTACAGAAAACAACTACAACTTTATTATTACAATTTTCGTGCAAAATACGACAACACATATGCGGTGTATACCAACTGTAACTCTCATCCCTTTACTTGGATAGCATCTCACAGTGATACCTTACATAAAGGTATAATCAATAAATGTTTTAGAAATTAAAATCTTTGGAAAATGCTCAAGGAAACCTTCGTACATGGGAAGTCATGCATCTCAGTTATAATAGATATCATATGACTCGAGAATTATCCTTGGTTGACCCAATATACACCAAAGAAAAACGAGAAAATTGTAACGCCCGAGAAAATCAGATTTTTTCTGAGAATTAAATTTTTATTTGATTATGTGAATTAAATAAATTTAATTGATTATTTAAGTGAGTTAGCTAATTGAAGGTCATTCTATGACCTAGATATGTCAGAATATCGTAGTATTTTGGCTACGTGATAGAATTAAAGTGTTTGAATTTCCAAGACGAAAATAAAAGCTTTCCGAGAATTTTTTTCAAAAGATACTATTCACGCATTTCTGCTCGGGAATTATTTTTGAACTTCCGAGAAATACGTAACTATAGAATATCGAGGTGAGATGGAATATCCAATAATATTTTAGTTATGGCAAACGCAGTTTTTTGACTGCGGACTTAAAACCTAACGATTAGGGAAAGTGATTTCTGAGCTGGAAATGAAATGCGTATAATACGAGGTATTATATGAGTATGTATGGATGATGGTATGTCGTATATGATGAATAAGTATACGAGTTGGAATACGAGATTAATACATAAATTATACATTCTAAGGCTTTAAGCCATATGTAATGGACTTGTAGGATTGGTTAGGATTTATACAAGTCCAAGTATAGGATTGGTTAAGCCCAATGATAGAAAATGGATAAGTCCAATATGATTTAATGAACAAGCCCAATGTTTGTTAATGCAAGCCCAATTATAAGTTAAGTTAATTAAGCTAGAAGCCCAAAGTAAGAACCGGATCCGTGGATCGATCCAATGGGTAAAGATAAACCATGGGTGACCCAAAGTGGTGGCCAAGTAAAGTACTTGGTGGCTAAGCAAAGGATAAGTTAATTAATGACCAAGTAAAGTGCTTATGCTTGGAGGCTAAGTAAAGTGTTTATGCTTGATGGCTAAGTAAATGTGATGAGCAAGCAAGAGATAAGCTAGGTGATTAGTAAGTAAGTTTAATGGTTAAGTAAGTGTGGTGATCAAGTAAGTTTAATGGCCATGCAAAGAGTGTGGTGGCCAAGTTAACTTAATAACTAAGTAAGGAATAGTAAGGAGGTGGGTTTGGATTAATGACCCTTATGCCCTCCATTTGAGTTTCCTATAAATAGAAGCTTGGCTAGTTCATTTGGTAGTTTACAAATATTAGCCAACATATATTGAGAGAGAGAAAGAGCTAGAAACAAGTGATCAACCTACTTTAAAGCAAAACATAAGAAGTTTAGCAAGAACGCGAAGAATGAAAAAGGTAATATTTTATAAACGTTAGTTTTTGAACTTTTCGATTTCTTTCTCGTAGAGAATCGTAGATTGGTGGAGCATGTCTCTTCTGAAGGGATAAGGATATCTATTAGTGACTAAAACATTGATAAGTCATGTTTAAAAAAGAAATCATAAATGTTTACGTAAGTTTAAAACGTAGAAATCTTTGAATGTTAACATGGTTGTTGATGGACAAATTAAAAACCATCATAGATAGGGTATGTGCATCTTGCTTGGTTAGGATGTAGATGATGAATCAATGGTGTGTTCCATTTGATTTGGCTTATAGGACACGAGTAACGAAGTTATGGCAAATTTTACGAAAATAGACGTTAAACGTCAAAAACGTAGAAATCTCAGATTAGTAGTCAAAAGTTATTGTGTGACTTGGAAACTTCAGTTTTCAATGTCAACACGTGAGATAAGGTATTCAAGAGTCATGGACTCAAGAATCGTCGAATTCTGACTTATAACGAAGAAAACGAGTATTGACCGCTCGAAAATGATAAACGAACGCTAAAAATGAACCAAAAGTTGAATTCTGAGTTATTGGATTCAAAAATGTAAAATTCTTGCATGAACACCTAGAGTATGTAATTTGTGAGTTGTGGGCTTTTGAATGAGCCAATTCGGATATAAAACGAATAAGTTATGAGGCCGGGAAGTTTGTTGGAAAAACCAACTGTCAAAACTAATTGATGCACAAGGGTGGCGCCGCAGCGCCAAACCCAGCATGAAGGGCCGCGCCATAGCGCCGAACCCGAGCTCTGACCCTGTTAACTTGCGCTGCAGCACCGAAGGTATACAAGAGTCTGGCGCCGCAGCGCCGACAGTATGGAATAGTTGACCAAGTTAGGTTTTTAATTCCAATTGAATGTAAACCAATGGTAAGGCATGAATGTACTTAATGTACATGATATGTATAACTTTAAATCACTTATAAAGTGATAACGTTAGAAGATTGATTATGGTTTAACCATAATTAAATGAAGAACGCAAGAGAGTAATCAGTAAACCGTGAATGATGTTCAACTTTGGTACTTCACCAATGATGATCGAGTGTCGGTTAATAACGTAAGAACGTTAACAAGCCGTAATGAAGAATAGTAAGTCGAAATGACTTTATTAATGAAATAAGTATGCGAAATGAAAGATAGTTAATTGATGATGAATTAATTAACTTAAAGTAGTATCTTCAACGATGACAATAACGTTGAGAGTTACAACTAAAAGTTGTTGAATATTACGTGAACGTGAACGGTATACAATAAGTGTACTTAATCAATGACGATCGAATTTCGATTAATAACGTAAGAATGTTAGTAAGCCGTGAGGAAGGGTGAGTAACTTGAACGAGTGGTATTAATAAAGTAAATCCACTTACAACATAGAAGAGAAAAAAGTTGGTAAGAACGATGTAAACGGCAAGCCGGAACCAATAATAAAAAATCTAATACATGATTAGATTGAGAAGAAGGGTAAGATTCATTAGGAATCATGTATGTTCATTCATGACCTAATGTGGTATGTTATGTGGTTATGTGTTGTAGAGACCGTAAAAACTGAAAGGAAAAGTAATTTTTCTGCAGCAGACACTGAAGGCAAGTCTTTCTTATCGCTTGTCTAACCTTCGTGTTAGTCAAGTTTTCTGTGATTCATGTTATGAGATGCATGAATGATTTTAAAGAAAGGGTCGATGCCAGTCTTAACTCAACTAGACTAATTTTGAAAGATTGATTGATTTATTTATAAGTCTTTTGATATAGAATTGTTAACGCTATCCGATGCCAAATATTTGGTACGGATGTAAAGGTAAGTTTGTCTAAGAACAAACAAAAGTATTTTCATCGATTATTCTATGGGCACGCGAGCTTGCCAAAACTTAAACATAAATACGTTTAACGGATGAATATTGATCAACATAGGGTACTATAGGCTGATCACCTAGATGTACTCGTAAGTAATGCCGGATGTACGGCCTTAGTGTCGAATGTCATTTTCATGTATGAAAACAGAAAGAGTATGTTCATGGTCTTTCGACCGGTTCAGAATTCCTAAGCTATTATGTATATTTAGGAATCGTTGTTATGAAATGAGAAGTGCTAGTCAATGATTCATAGTGCTTCATAGCTATTTGTTCAGTTATGCAAGATAATCATATAATTCTCAAGGTGATATTTATACTATCTTTTGTTAGACTTGCTGAGCTAGTTATGCTCATCCTTGCTTGAACCATATGATTGTAGCTAAGGTCGAGCGAACCGAGGGTTCCAGTAGAGATAAAGGCAAAGCAAAGATGAATGATTAGTTTACTTTGTAATAGACTAGTAAGTTGTATGTATCATATTATGATAAATAAAGAATGTAACGGTTTCAGAACCTGGGAACGGGATGTAACATTATTAATGTAATAAGAATGTCGTTGAAGCACACATTTTGATGTCATTTCAATAGAATGAATATACAGTTATGAGTAATGTGTAGCACCATCTGTCGGGTTGGAAGATACCCGGATTTGGGGGCGTCACATGTTGGTATCAAAGCATTAGGTTATAAAACTTAAGGGGGGAAGAACCTTAGGTTAATAACCTCGTTAGGGAAGGAGACGTTCGAAGGAAGTAAACTCAAGCTTTACTTAAGTCGAATGAGTTAATTAGGTATTGAAGAAACTCAGTACCGAAAGATTTAAAAGATGGAAAGTAACCCTAAATAAATTAAATATGATTTATGCTTATGCTATTGTGTATTATCTACTAATCAACATGTTATGTGTTATTGTAAGATGTCGATTGATAGCTTGATGTATAGAGATATACACGTGGTGAGCGAAGAGTTAGAGAACAGAGTAGAGCCTGTACCTATGCCAGTGGCGGAGGTACCATTAGTGAATCTAGAGGAGTCGGAGCCAGAGGAGTACTTTTCTGAGGAAGATTACTCTGAGGGAGATATGGATATAGTATCATATCTTAATATGATGAGTGACGAGGAGGAAGAAATGGAGGTAACATCGGTTAATACGGTGGTACCTACACAAGAGTCATAACCTCAAGATGCAATGAGAGCATTGTATCTGGCAGTGCTTGACAGAAATGTGCAACTGAGTACAATTGTGCATAATTAGAATGAAGAGATTAGTTATCTCCATGAAGCTAAGATGTCTGCAGAAGCAAATTTTGAGTCAAAGCACGATAAAAATGTGTTTATGATAGAGCAGACTAGGGACTATAAGGAAGAGGCTGATGAGCTTCGTAGGAAACTGGTCGAGAAAGACCAGAAGATAGCACGGATGTCTTACATCCATAAGAGTACTCATTAAAATTTCAAGATGAAAGTTGCTTGTTATTCCATTGAGTCAGGACAGACTTGACACACTATTAGTCGGAATACTGTAGCAATGATTGCGAATGAGAAATACGAGGACGCTGTTATGCATTATTAGAATGTTAGAGTGATAAATATTTGTGTAGTGACATAAAGCCCTCTTTGGTAAATCTAAAAGGGTTGTCTTTTTGTAAATCCCAACTTTTATGAAGTTCAATTGCGGGATAGAAATGTAATAGCTTTTAACTATGAAAGCAAATTGTAAATAGGTTCAAACTATGAAGAAGCATATGAATATATGAAGTTTTCATTTAATATGCTTTGTTATGGTATGAGTTGTTATGTGGCGAATAATAACGAAGTAAGTAAAGAGATAACACTAAAATTTTAATTAATCAGAAAATGCCACCACGGAGAAGACAATGTAATCAAGAAGCAGAATCACGTAATGATAATTAAGGGGGGTTAAAACAACCCTATGCAAGAGTTAGTTAATTTATTAACTTCTTCATTTAACCAAACCGGGAGTAGAATAACCGCGGAACCTAGGGTAGCAAGACCGACTACCTTTAAAGAATTTAAAAGAGTTGGTCCGCTGGAGTTCAAAGGAACGATGGACCCCATTAGAGTCCCAAACATTGGTAAAAGAAATAGAGAAGACGTTTGTTATTATAATTATAGGTAAGGCGCAAAAGATTTCTTTTGCGACTTACATGATGAAAGGGAAAGCCAACTTTTGGTGGGAGGCTTACCAGGGTGGGGCTAGAACAGATACGGTAACAAGGGGACAGTTCAAGTAGGTTATCTCCGAGAACTATTTCCCTACAAGTATGTAAGGGAGAGGAAGAAACCAAGGCAGCGAATGCCAGTGGTAGTGGCAGTATGCCAATAAGGAAGAATTTTAACTTCGGGACTACTGGAGTGGGACAAGGGGATCCTAAGTGTGAGACCCCAAATTTTATGAAATGAAACTATTTAATTTTTTTTTTATAATTATTATGTTATTTAGTAAATGGTTAAATTGATAAAAGGATTAAAGTTAAGGGTGATATGTGAAAATTGTGCAAAGTAAGCAAGTTGATATAGAATATTCTTTTTGTCAGAGAATATCTGTATGACGATACAATCATTGGGGGACCCCCAACGAAAGTATTGTCATAGTTAGAAAAATTATCTTTTTATAAAAATAACGGCGGAGGTGTTACCGTTAAAACTGTTGAACTACCCGGTAGTAAAAGTACAGTAATACGTGTGGTTGCATAGTAGTACACGGTATTGATTATTGATGCTTACGTGAGAAGTCACTCAGTTATACTCAATTATTGCTACAGTAATTACTGCATCATATCTCTCATATTATTGATTCAATTATTGTCACAGTATGATCTGCATAATATGATATATTATTAAATCAATAATTGAGACAGCAAAGTTATTCATATTATTATTTGCAATATTGAAAATGTCTAGAAGTTCTGTCAAAGAGAGGTTTGGTCACCTAATTGCATGCCAATAAGGAGAAATCCTTATTGGAAAGCCTCCTCTTTCCTGGGAACGACCTGGTTGTTAAATATTGTGAATTATAATATTAATGATGAAAAAGTTCATGTTGATTAAAGATGAAATTGATAGTTCCATTGTGTGGAAATTATTAGTGTTAGTAAAAATCGATATTTATGTCGATAATAATTGATGTCTGGAGGTTATATTGACCAATCAGGTATTTGGGACACTTTTTGTGTCGGGGTACTATTCACGGGGTACTATTCTCGAAGTACTATTCACATGGTACTATTCACCCAAAAAATATATTTCTTTTCGGTCCAAATCATTCTTGAGTACAATATTATTCCATGAGAAGATGTGATAATTTTTTAGACAGTTGGTTGAAGTTATAATAGTAAATCAATATGGATCGTTGGTTTAAAGTTTTAATAGTAACTTGTCCCTTCGGTTTTCCAAGAATTATTTGTCCCTTCTGTTTTCCAAGAGTTACTTGTCCTTTCGATTTTCCAAGAGTTATTTGTCTCTTCGGTTTTCCAAGAGTTACTTGTCTCTTCGGCGTTCCAAGAGTTAATTGCCCCTTCGCAAATAGTAGTTGTCTCTTCAATATTACCAAGAGTCATTTTGACCCTTCGTTAAGACCAAGAGCTACTTTCAATTCTTCTATAAATAGAAGCTCATTCCTTCATTATTTCTTACGAATTCACTGAAACTCTAGAGAGAGAAACTATAGAGAGAAAGAAGAAAAATATTCTGCTACTTCACTACTCCAGTATCCAGTTTCTTTCTAAGGTAAGGGATATTATTATTATTATAGTAAGGGGTATTATTTCTTTCGTATTTATGAAGAGAGCTATTGTTATTCCATTCCTTATTATTCTGTTGGAATAACCTGTATATGCGAAGTACCACATAGAAATTCTTTTGTTATTACATTCTTTATTATTATGTTGGAATAACCTATCTATGTGAAGTACTGCATACATGGTGACATTCTTTTGTTATTACATTCTTTATTATTTTGTTGGAATATCCTGTCTGTACGGATTACGCATGACCTGGTTCCATTCTTTATTATTCTGTTGGAATAACCTGTCTGTGTGGTCTATCGCATGCATGGTGAATTCTTCTGTTATTCTATTCTTTATTATTCTGTTGGAATATCCTGTCTGTGTGGATGATGCATGACCTGGTTCCATTATTTATTATTTTGTTAGAATAACCTGTTTGTGCGGTCTATCGCATGCATGGTGAATTCTTGTGTTATTCCATTCTTTATTATTTTGTTGGAATAACCTGTCTATGTGTATTACCACATGCATGGTGAATGATCCTTTGTATTCATTCTTTATTAAATTATGAAAATGATCTGTCTACGTGGATTACCGCATGGCAGGTGAAAATCCATTTGCAGTTTCATAATTTTTCTGACCCTTAAAAATTCTGGAAAAATTTGAAATGATAACTTGATGAGTTTCTAGATTGTGTCCAAAACTGACGATTTTTGGATGTATAGATTAGGAGTTATGAATTTTATAGGAAAAGACTATTTTAAAAGTAAACCCTTATAACTCCTTGCGGTTAACTCCAAAATTGGTGAAATATTTATTGGGAGTACATATATATAACAGGAGTATACCTTGTAAATTTCGGAATTTTTGGACAAAAGTACAATTTTTGATAAATGTCTAAATATTCGGTAATTTTTACCATATGAAAAATAATAAATAAATTTTAAAAATTCCGAAAAAATATATGTTCAATATGGGACTATATTCTACTAAATCCCAGAAATGAATAATTTTTTGAACTGATTTGGTATTTTTTATGAAAATGGTTTAGTTACGAACATATGAATTAAATATGTTATGTGAAGTTGAAAAATTGGTAAATAAGAGTTTATAGCTTGAAAATCTTATATAAGGTATATGCAGATTTTTGATGAGTGATTTGATCATTGGTGAATAAATCTTATGAGTATGACATTTTGAATGATTAAATACATTATTTGGTAAAGTATAAACAATTAAAATAAATTGTTTATAAGTTTAAGAAGTGATTAAAATATTATTATAATATTAATAATATTAGATTATTAATTTATTAAGTGATTGATAATATTTGGATAAATTTAAAGCCTTTAATATTTATCCTTGATTTCATTTGATTAATGCTTATATCATTGTCATCATCCTCATGCTTATATTGTGATGAAAGTCATCTTTGGCTTACGTGCATAGATGGACTGTTGATTTTTGGTTTTACAGTTGTATATCTTTGGTTTACGTGCAAAGATGGACTGTTGATTATTAGTTTTATAGTTGTAAATCTTTGGCTTACGTGCAAAGATGGACTTTTGATTATTGGTCTTACAGTTGTATATCTTTGGCTTACGTACAAAGATGAACTATTGATTGATGAGTATCTTTGGCTTATGTGCATAGATAAACTATTTATTAGTATGATTATGACCAGGGATCATTCGGTATAATCATGACCCGTAATGTTATAGATGATGTGGTAAAAGTCCTCATTGGCCCAGAGTGCATTGATGGACAGTTATTGGTATGATTATAACCAGGGATTATTCGGTATAATCATGACCATTGATGATTACATGAATATCCTTGGCCGTAGTGCAAGGATGATTCGATGATGTGGATTATTTATTAAGCTAAGTCTCAGCGATAAAATACTGATTATACACTTTTAATTCATAAAATATAGTAGATATCATTCTCTACTTGACTATTTTAAAATACAGTTATATGTCTTTGGCACGTAGTGCAAAGATGAATTTATTAGTATGATTATGAGCATGAATTGTAATTTGGTATAACCATGATTTTTGATGTTTCAGGTGAAGATAAGTGATGAAAATTATCTTCGTCTTGGGTGCGAAGAGAAATTTAGAACTACAATTATGATTATGAATTATTCATATGATTGTGGACAGGAACTGTTGATTGATGTTACAGGGATAAAATATTGTTGGTGGACTTTTAACATGGAGAAGATAATAGAACTTATGGTCTATTTGACTCTTTTAATGGATTGCTCTTTCCGCTGCAACTATGGTTGAAAAGTTTTAGCATCTACCATATGTTCTGAATCTCTGATTTATTATTGATGAAATCTATTGATAATTTAATTATCTTTAGTCATGATATTCTTTACTGGGCTAGTTGTGATCACCCTTTCACTTTACAATTTCTTTCAGGTAATAAAAGTGTAACTGGGTCGAGTGGAGTATTAAGAGGATTAGAACGATGGTTTATAGCTTTTGAGGTTCTCCCTAAATAGTATGAAAATAATTTTATTGAGAACTTTAGATAAGTGTGTCGTATTGTATACGTCATTTGATATTTAATTTTGGTGAATCGAATAGAGTTAGGTGAACCCAACTTTGGAAGGGTGTTTTGCCACCATCATACAAGATGTCTAATGACATACAACCTCATGTTATCATAAGACATGGTTGTGCACATCTAATTGCTGAGTATATCTACGATCACTACCTATATGATCTTGGAGTTTATTTGAAATATAATTTTCAAATGGAGACAACGGAGATAATTATATGTCAAGAGAAGATTCACCATTGGAAAGAAGATGATAGTAATCTTCTCGTTTTTCTTTGGGGTCTATTGGGTTAACCAAGGATAATTCTGTGGACATATGATATCTATCATATCCTAGACGCATGGCCTCCCATGTACGAAGGTTTCCTTGAGCACTTCCCAAATATTTTTATTTCTAAAACAGTTTTTGACTGTATGTTTATGTAAAGTACCATTGTAAGGTTGTGGTCGAGGCACCATGAGAGTTACATACATTTGTATTAAAACTCACAGTTTAACTGTGGTCGTATTCTGCACGACAGTTCAACAGTTGTATAAATGAAGTTTGTATTTGATTTTTATAGTATGATATCTGGAGACTCAGAATGGGTCGTGTGGACCTATTTTGGGGGCGTCACACTAAGCGTAGGATCGAAGCATGTAAGATATGTGGAAAGACTCATCTAAGAGTCTTTCTAAAGGGGAAATCAGTTTGTTATAACTGTGGACAGGATGATCATATATCACCCAATTGTCCTAATCCTAAGAAAAACCATGATTGTTTTGTATATGGGTCGTTGGACCACATGGTAAGAAATTTCCCAAAGAAGGGGTCAATGGAGAGTAAGGGTGTTAGTAGTGGTAAATTAGCCATCACTGGTCCACCATAGTCGGGTAGACCTATGGCCCGTACTTTTAATATGACGGTCCAAGATGCGATCGCATCAGCGAATGTAGTAACAGATATCATTCCAGTCAATATAATGAATGCTTATGTGTTTTTTGATTGGAGTGCTACTTTTTTTTTATAGCATATGGATTTTCTAAGTGATTAAGTTTATTCCCGAAAGGAATTAAAAGTACCTTTAAACGTTAAGGCAGAGACTAAGGAAATAACTTTCATTGAATATATTCGTGGAAATGGTTTCATGAAAAAGAAAGGTAAGCGAGTATCGGTAGATAAATACCGATAAAGTTAAGAGAATTTGAAGTAATTCTCAGTATGAATGGGTTGATTAAACATAGAACTTTAATAAATTGTCTATGAAAAAGTATGAATCTTCGGTTTTATAAGAAAATCCAAGGTAGTAATTTATGGTAATAAATCACTGGAACTGTCTTGTTGTCTAAATCATGACGCAATCTAGAAGGATGTTAAGATAAGTTTAGGTTGTGGTACAATCGTAACCTTTGATGGTTGACATATGGGAGCTGGGCTAAAAAATTCCTTCAGAGAGCGAAGGTATATACGAAAATGGCAACCGATCTAACTCAGTGTGATGGCAGTGTAGATGAGAAAGGAACTTGTTTATTGGTTGTTTGTGGGAAACCACTCAGAGTACCATATGGACTACTAGCAGAGAAGCGATGTGTGCTGAGTCCTAGAGAAGTAATAAGAAGAAGATAAGAATGTAAATCATTAAAGATGATGAACGTAATAAGTAAGACATCTCCGTATGTCATGAAGATGTAAGCCGGTAAGGAAAGTAGGTCGCGTAAACTTAGATTGAAAGAACGCGAACCTTAAGAAATATAGTTAAGTAAACCAATGCGTAAGTCAAATGTATGACTAATTGGTTAGCGGTTAAGAATAAATACCCATTGCCCAGGATCGATGATCTATTTGATCAATTAAAAGGGGGAAAGAATTTTTCTAAAATAAATTTGCGTACGGGGTACCATCAACTGAAAGCAAGGAGGAAGGATATACCTAAGACGACGTTCAGAACTCGTTATGGTTATCACGAGTTTCTGGTTATGTCATTTGGGTTGACTAATGCATTGAAGTTAGACTTTTCGTAAGGTGTGCCGAGCAAGTCGGTGGTAAGATGATAGGTACTCTTGTAAGGTGCTATGGTAAAAGTACCATTAGCGTTACAGAGTGTTCGAACAATATTTGGACGAGTATGTTGTAATGATCATTGAGGATATTCTAGTCTATTCGAAGACGCCAGAAGATCATGATGAACATGTGAAGATAGTGTTGGAATCACTACAGAGGGAGAAGTTGGATACGGAATTCACTAAGTGTGAATTTTAGCTTAAAAGATAGACAAATTTGTTATTAATAAGTATGATGGGAATGAGAAGGGAGAAAAATAGTTTTTAGGAACTAAAAATGAAGGTTAAGTGAGGCACCTGTATTGTCTTTATCAGATAATACAAGGAATTTTGTAGCATATCTCGATGCTTCGTATAGATGACGAGATTGCGTGTTCATGTAGTATGACAAGGTCATTGTGTATGCATCACTCCAGTTAAAGGATTATGAGAATGTCTATCCTACTTATGATCTAGAATTAGCAGCTGTAGTTTTTGAATTAAAAATCTGAAGATAGTATTTATACGGGGAGAAGTGTGAGATATACAAGGACTGTAAGAGTCTGAAATATATCTTCACACAGAAGGAGTTGATTATGATATAGAGGAAGTGGTTAGAATTGATAAAGGATCGTGACTAGGATATCTTATATCATACAGGGAAGCCGACGCGTTAAGTAGGAAGGGTAGGGAAAATCTATCAATGTTAACGACTCAGAATGAGTTAATAACAGAGATGGCGAGAACATAGTTAGAAGTTAAATTACAAAATGAAGAGGTAGAAATGTCATTCTTAATGTAGACTCAATCCACGAAAATGGAACGAGTCAAGGAAGTACAACTAAGTAACGAGAAACGTAAGCGAATGAAGAAGATGATGCAGGATGAAGAGAAGATCAAGTATCATCTCGTTTTGAAGGAGGAATTTGAGTTCCAAATAGAACCGAGTTAAAGAAGAACTAATAAAAGGAAGATAGCTTAATGTGTTAGTAAGTGCTTAACTTCTAACTCAGATTATTGATAGGAAGGGACAAGTCATGTAAAATAGGATAATATAGTGAATGTGAAGGTGAGGAACCACAATGTCGACGAAGCATTGTGGGAACTAGAGATTAAAATGATGGAAAATTTTTCCTCATTTGGTTATGTAATTGTAGCGAGATTCTGGGGACAGAATCCTTATAAGGGGGGAAGAATGTAACGCCCGAGAAAATTGGATTTTTCTGAGAATTAATTTTTTATTTAATTATGTGGATTAAATAAATTTAATTGATTATTTATGTGAATAAGCTAATTAAAGGTCGTTCTATGACCTAGATATGTCGGAACGTCGTAGTATTTTGGCTACGTGATAGAATTAAAGTGTTTGAATTTCCAAGACGAAAATAAAATCTTTTCAAGAATTTTTCTGAAAAATACTATTCACGCATTTTTGCTCGAGAATTATTTTTGAACTTCCGAGAAATACGTAACGATAGAATATCGAGATGAGATGGAATATCCAATAATATTTTAGTTATGGCAAACACAGTTTTTCGCCTGCGGACTTAAAACCTAACAATTAGGGAAAGTGATTTCCGAGAAGGAAATGAAATGTGTATAATTAATTAAAGCAATGATCGTATAATATGTAGGTATTATACGAGGTAATGAATACTAGTATGAGACGAGGTATTATATGAGTATGTATGGATGATGGTATGTCATATATGATGAATAGGTATACGAGTTAGAATACGAGATTACTACGTAAATTATACGTTCTAAGGCTTTAAGCCATATGTAATGGACTTGTAGGATTGGTTAGGATTTATACAAGTCCAAGTATAGGAATGGTTAAGCCCAATGGTAGAAAATGGATAAGTACAATATGATTTAATGAACAAGCCCAATGTTTGTTAATACAAGCCCAATTATAAGTTAAGTTAATTAAGCTAGAAGCCCAAAGTAAGAACCGGATCCGTGGATCCATCCAATGGGTAAAGATAAACCATGGGTGACCCAAAGTGGTGGCCAAGTAAAGTACTTGGTGGCTAAGCAAATGATAATTTAATTAATGACCAAGTAAAGTGCTTATGTTTGGAAGCTAAGTAAAGTGTTTATGCTTGGTGGTTAAGTAAATGTGATGAGCAAGCAAGAGATAAGCTAGGTGATTAGCAAGTAAGCTTAATGGCTAAGTTAGTGTGGTGATCAAGTAAATTTAATGGCCAAGTAAAGAGTGTGGTGGCCAAGTTAACTTAATAACTAAGTAATGAATAGTAAGAAGGTGGGTTTTGATTAATGACCCTTATGCCCTCCATTTGAGTTTTCTATAAATAGAAGCTTGGCTAGTTCATTTGGTAGTTTACAAATATTAGCCAACATATATTGAGAGACAGAAAGAGCTAGAAACAAGTGATCAACCTACTTTGAAGTAAAACATAAGAAGTTTAGAAAGAACGCGAAGAACGAAAAAGGTAATATTTTATAAACGTTAGTTTTCAAACTTTTCGATTTCTTTCTTATAGAGAATCGTAGATTGGTGGAGCATGTCTCTTCCGAAGGGATAAGGATGTCTATTAGTGACTAAAACATTGATAAGTCGTGTTTAAATAAGAAATCATAAAGGTTTACGTAAGTTTAAACCGTAGAAATCTTTGAATGTTAACATGATTATTAATGGACAAATTGAAAAACATCATAGATAAGGTATGTGCATCTTTCTTGGTTAGGATTTAGTTGATGAATCAATGGAGTGTTCCATTTGATTTAGATTATAGGACACGATTAAGGAAGTTATGGCGAATTTTACGAAAATAGACGTTAAACGTTGAAAACGTAGAAATCTCGGATTAGTAGTCAAAAGTTGTCGTGTGACTTGGAAACTTTGGTTTTCAATGTCAACACGTGAGATAAGGTATTCAAGAGTCGTGGACTCAAGAATCGTCGAATTCTGACTTATAACGAAGAAAACGAGTATTGACCGCTCGAAAACGATAAACTAACGCTCAAAATGAACCAAAAGTTGAATTCTAAGTTAACAAATTCTAAAATGTAAAATTCTTGCATGAACACCTAGAGTACGTAATTTGTGAGTTGAGGGCTTTTGAATGAGCCAATTCGGATGTAAAACGAATAAGTAATGCGGCTGGGAAGTTCGTTGGAAAAACTAACTGTCAAAACTAACTGATGCACAGGGGTGGCGCCGCAGCGTGAAACCCAGCATGAAGGGTCACGCCGCAGCGCCGGACCCGAGCTCTATCCCTGTTAACTGGCGCCGCAGCGCCAAAGGTATACAAGAGTTTGGTGCCGCAGTGCCGGCAGTGTGGAATAGTTGACCAAGTTAGGTTTTTAATTCCAATTGAGTGTAAACAAATGGTAAGGCATGAATGTACTTAATGTACATGATATGTCTAACTTTAAATCACTTATAAAGTGATAACGTTAGAAGATTAAGTATGGTTTAACCATAATTAAATGAAGAACGCAAGAGAGTAATAAGTAAACTGTGAATGAAGTTCAACTTTGGTACTTCACCAATGATGATCGAGTGTCGGTTAATAAAGTAAGAACGTTAACAATCCGTAATGAAGTATAGTAAGTCGAACTGACTTTATTAATGAAATAAGTATGATTAAGTATATGAAAAGAAAGATAGTTAATTGATGATGAATTAATTAACTTAAAGTAGAATCGTCGATGATGACAATAACATTGAGAGTTACAACTAAAAGTTGTTGAATATTACGTGAACGCGAACGTTATGCAATAAGTGTATTTAATCAATGATGATCGAATTTCGATTAATAACGTAAGAATGTTAGAAAGTCGTGAGGAAGGGTGAGTAACTCGAACGAGTGGTATTAATAAAGTAAATCCACTTACAACATAGAAGAGAAAGAAGTTGGTAAGAACGATGTAAACGGCAAGCCGGAACCAATGATAAACAATCTAATTCATGATTAGATTGAGAAGAATGGTAAGATTCATTAGGAATCATGTATGTTCATTCATGACCTAATGTGGTATGTTATGTGGTTATGTGTTGTAGAGACCATAAAGACTGGAAGGAAAAGTAATTTTTCTGTAGTAGACGCTGAAGGCAAGTCTTTCTTATCGCTTGTCTAACCTTCGTGTTAGTCAAGTTTTCTGTGATTCATGTTATGAGATGCATGAATGATTTTAAAGAAAGGGTCGATGCCAGTCTTAACTCGGCTAGACTAATTTTGAAAGATTGATTGATTTATTTACAAGTCTTTCAATATAGAATTGTTAACGCTATCCTATGCCAAATATTTGGTACGGATGTAAAGGTAAGTTTGTCTAAGAACAAACAAAAGTATTTTCATCGATTATTCGATGGGCACGCGAGGTTGCTAAAACTTAAACGTAAATACGTTTAACGAATGATTGTTGATCAACATAGGGCACTATAGGCTGATCACCTAGATGTACTTGTAAGTAATGCCAGATGTACGGCCTTAGTGCCGGATGTATTGCCTTAGTGCCGGATGTCCTTTTCATGTATGAAAACGGAAAGAGTATGTTCATGGTCTTTCGATCGGTTCAGAATTCCTAAGCTATTATGTATACTTTGGAATTATTGTTATGAAATGAGAAGTGCTAGTCAATGATTCATAATGCTTCATAGTTATTTGTTCAGTTATGGAAGATAATCATATAATTCTCAAGGTGATATTTATACTATCCTTTGTTAGACTTGCTGAGCTAGTTATGCTCATCCTTGTTTGAACCATATGATTGCAGCTAAGGTCGAGCGAACTGAGGGTTCCAGTAGAGATAAAGGCAAAGCGAAGATGAATGATTAGTTTACCTTGTAATAGACTAGTAAGTTGTATGTATCATATTATGATAAATAAAGAATGTAACGGCTTCAGAACATGGGAACGGGATGTAACATTATTAATGTAATAAGAATGTCGTTGAAACACACATTTTGATGTCGTTTCAATAGAATGAATGTACAGTTATGAGTACCGTGTAGCACCATCTATCGGGTTGGAAGATACCCGAATTTGGGGGCTTCACAAAGATTACTATCATATTCTTTCCAATGGTGAGTCTTCTCTTGCCATATAAATATCTCCATAGACTTCAATTGAGAATTATATTTCAACCAAACTCCAAGATTGTATAGGTAGTGCTCATAGATATAATCAGCAAGTGGATGTGCACAATCCTGTCTTATGATAACACAAAGTCATAGATCATTAGACATCTTGTAGGATAGTGGCAAAACACCCTTCCAAAGTTGGGTTCAACCCACCCTATTCGGTTCACCAAAATCCATGGTTAAATGACGTATAAAATATGACACACTTATCTAAAATTCTCAATAAAATTATTTTCATACTGTTTTAGGGAAATCTCAACAGCTATCGACCACCGTTCTATTCCCCTGTTACCCCCGCTCGGCCTAGCTAAACTCTTATTACCTGAAAGGAATTGTGAAACAAAAGGGTGAGCACAACTAGCCAAGTAAACAATATCACGACTAAAGATAATTAAATTATCAATAGCCTTCATCAATAATGAATCAGAGATTTAGAACATATGGTAGATGATAAAACTTTTCAACCATAGTTGCAGCGGAACAAGCAATCCATTAGAAGGGTAAAATAGAACATAAAGTCTATTATCTTCTCCATGTTAAAAGTCCACCAACAATGTTTTAATCCTATAACATCAATCAACAGTTCTTGTCCATAATCATGTGAATAACTCATAATCATAATTGTAGTTCTAAATTCCTCTTCTCATCCAGGACGAAGATAATTGTCATCAACTGTCGTTACCTGAAAACATCAAAGATCATGGTTATACCAAATCGCAGTTCATGTTCATAATCATACTAATAAACTCATCTTTGCACTACGACCCAAAGATATTCGTTAACAGTTCATCTTTGCACTACAGTCCAAAGATATTTAACAACAGGTCATCTTTGCACTACGGGCCAAAGATATTCAACAACAGGTCATCTTTGCACTACGGGCCAAAGATATTCATATCTCAACGAAATATATAATCATTTTAGAATTTATATAAACAATAATTATAACCATGTTAATCAATTCACATTTTCACTTAAGCTAAATATATTCAATTATAAATTCAATGGTCATGATCATACCAATCAATAATTCATCTTTGCACTACTGACCAAAGATAACCCATAGTCACGATCATACCAATAATCTACCCATCTTTACACTCAAGTGAAAGAGAAATTTAAACACCAGGGTTATAAAAATGTTATATATGATAACAAAAAACAATATAGTCAAAACATGGATTTAATTTCAAGAATAAGATTTATAAATCAACGATAATTTGGTCAGAAAAAGAAACCAATTTTGTCGTGAATAGTACCCCGTGAATAGTAACTCGTGAATAATAACTCGTGAATAGTACTCCGTATACGTAAACAGTACCATATACGTAAATAGTGCCGTATACTTTAATTGTAACATGTGAATAGTACTCATAAAAGGAAAATACAAAAGAAAATGATATTCCATGACAATTACAAAAGAAATAATATCTCATACGAATATAAAAGAATATACGAACTGCAAATGGATTTTCACCTGCCATGCAGTAATCCACGTAGACAGATCATTTCCAAAATTTAATAAAGAATGAATACGAAGGGTCATTCATCATGCATGCGGTAGTCCGCGTAGACATGTTACTCCTACAGATTAATAAAGAATAGAATATGATGGGTTATTCACCATGCATACGGTAGTCCGCATAGATAGGTTACTCCCGTAGATTAATAAAGAATGAATGACAACTCTTATGAGTATTGAAAGAAAATAATTCTCTTCATGAATACGAAAGAAATAATACTCCTCACCATACAAAAAATAACATCACTTATGATACAACAAATAATATCCCTTACGAATATAAAATAAATAACACCCCTTACCAATACAACAAATAATATCCCATACGAATACAAAATAAATAACACCCCTTACCTTAATAAAAATTTGGAGACTGCACTAGGGTAATAGCAAAATACTCCTCTTCTTTCTCTCTATATTTCTCTCTTTAGAGTTTCAGTGAATTCGTAAGAAATAATGAAGGAATGAACTTCTATTTATAAGAAAAAGGACTGAATAGTAACTAATTCATGAACGACCCACATTAATTTACTTTTAAACGGATGGTCCATATTGATTTACTATTATAACTTTCCACCAGAGGTCCATATTGATTTACTATTATATTTTCAACCAACGATCCATATTGATTTACTATTATAACTTCAACCAACGGTTTGAAAAATTAGCACATCTTCTCATGGAATAATAAGCCAAACTTATAAATTAAATACCTCATAACAAACACCTCTATTTATACAAAAATTGAATAAATATTTACCACAAATCATTTATCTTTAATCAACACATTTTTAATCTATTAACAATTATTCATCATTAATCTTATAACTCACAATATTTAACAACCAGATCATTCCTAAGTAAGAGGGGGCTTTCCGATAAGGATTTCTCCCTATTGGTGTACAATTAGGTGACCAAACCTCTCCTCGACAGAACTTTATAGACATCGTCAATATTGTAAATAATAATATGAATAACTTTGTCGTCTCAATTATTTCTTTAATAATATAAAATATTGTGCAGATGATACTGTGACAATAATTGAATCAAATAACATGAGATACTATGCAGCAATTACTGTAGTAATAATTGAGTATAATTGAATGACTTCTCATGTAAACATCAATAATCAAAGATACTGTACAATACCGTGTGCTACTATGCAACCACGCATATTACTGTACTATTACCACCGGGTATTTTAACAGTTTAACGGTAAAAACTTTCGCTGTTATTTTTATAAAAAGTTATTTCTGTCATTTTTAACTCTGATAGTTATTCTGTTGTGGGGTCCACCAATGATGGTGTCGTCGTACAAATATTCTCAGACAAAAAGAATATTCCCCGACCAAACGAATATTTTCCGTCACAACGAACAACTTGCTTACTTTGCAAAATTTTCAAATATCACCCTTAACTTTAAACTTTTATCAATTTAACTATTTGCGAAAATAGAAAAATTGAATACTTTTATTTTATAAAATTCGAGGTCTTACGATCTCCGCTCCTTATGAAATTTCGTCCCGAAATTTACGTACCTGGTATTTCGAAGAGTTGAGAATACCTTGCTTTCATTTCAGATTCTATCTCCCCGGTCATCATAATTTCTTCATTGCTCATCTCTTGTATTTCAGATATCATTCTAGAATATAGCTTCAAAATAAGGGTTAATTGATATATCATAATTTGTCAACTTAAGTAAGAAAATTTAGCTTTGGTAGGACACACACTAGCGAAGTATATTACTTGTCTCTCCCCTCCTAGTTCTAGACTCAGATCTCCGCCAACGATCATATCCCTAAGTTCTGATACCAACTGTGACGCTCCAAAAATAGGTATACATCACCCATTCTGAGTCGCCAAATACATGGTACAGAAAAATAGCTACAAATTTATTATTACAATTATCATGCAAAATACAAAAACACATATGCGGTGTATACCAACTGTAACTCTCATCCCTTTACTTGGATAACATCTCACAGTGATACCTTGCATAAAGGTACGATTAATAACTGTTTTAAAAATTAAAATCTTTGGAAAATGCTCAAGAAACCTTCGTACATGAGAAGCCATGCATCTAAGTTATAATATATATCATATGACTCGAGAATTATCCTTGGTTGACCCAATAGACCCCAAAGAAAAATAAGAATATTATTATCATGTTCTTTCCAATGGTGAGTCTTCTCTTGCCATATAAATATCTCCATAGTCTTCAATTGAGAATTATATTTCAACCAAACTCCAAGATTATATAGGTAGTGCTCGTAGATATAATCAGCAAGTGGATGTGCACAACCCTGTCTTATAATAACACGAAGTCGTAGGTCTTTAGACATCTTGTATGATAGTTGCAAAACACCCTTCCAAAGTTGGGTTCACCTCACCCTATTCGGTTCACTAAAATCCAAGGTTAAATGACGTATAAAATATGACACACTTATCTAAAATTCTCAATAAAATTGTTTTTATACTGTTTTAGGGAGACCTCAATAGCTATCGACCACCGTTCTATTCCCTTGTTACCCCACTTGGCCCAGCTAAACTCTTATTACCTGAAAGGAATTGTGAAACAAAAGAGTGAGCACAACTAGCACAGTAAAGAATATCACGACTAAAGATAATTAAATTATCAATAACCTTCATCAGTAATGAATCAGAGATTTAGAATATATGATAGATGATAAAACTTTTCAACCATAGTTGTAGCGGAACGAGCAATCCATTAGAAGAGTCAAATAAACCATAAAGTCTATTATCTTCTCCATGTTAAAAGTCCACCAACAATATTTTAACCCTGTAACATCAATCATCAGTTCTTGTCCACAATCATGTGAATAACTCATAATCATAATTGTAGTTCTAAATTCCTCTTCTCATCCAGGACGAAGATAATTTTCATCACCTGTCTTTACCTGAAACATCAAAGATCATGGTTATACCAAATCACAGTTCCTGTTTATAATCATACTAATAAACTCATCTTTGTACTACAGGCCAAAGATATTCATTAATAGTTCATCTTTGCACTACAGTCTAAAAATATTTAACAACATGTCATCTTTACACTACGGGCCAAAGATATTCAACAACAGGTCATCTTTGCACTACGGGCCAAAGATATTCATATCTCAACGAAATATATAATCATTTAAGAATTTATATAAACAATAATTATAAATATGTTAATCAATTCACCTTTGCACTTATGCTAAAGATATGCAATTATAAATTCAATAGTCATGATCATACCAGTCAACAATTCATCTTTGCACTACTAGCCAAAGATAACCCATAGTCACGATTATACCAATAATCTACCCATCTTTACACTCAAGTGAAAGAGAAATTTCAACACCATGGTTATAAAAATGTTATATATGATAACAAAAACAATATGGTCAAAACATGGATTTAATCTCAAGAGTAAGATTCATAAATCAACGATAATTTGGTCAGAAAAAGAAACAGATTTTGTCATGAATAGTACCCCGTAAACAGTAACTCGTGAATGTTAACTCATTAATAGTAACTCGTGAATAGTACTCCGTATTCGTAAATAGTATCGTATACGTGAATAGTGTCGTATACTTGAATAGTAACCCGTGAATAGTACTCATAAAAGGAAAATAAAAAAGAAAATGATATTCCATGACGAGTACAAAAAAAATGATATCTCATACGAGTATAAAAGAATATACGAACTACAAATGGATTTTCTCCCGTCATGTAGTAATTCACGTAGACAGATCTTTTCCACAATTTAATAAAGAATGAATATGAAGGGTCATTCACCATGAATGCGGTAGTCCGCGTAGACAGGTTACTCCTGCAGATTAATAAAGAATAGAATACGATGGGTCATTCACCATGCATGCGGTAGTCCGCGTAGACAGGTTACTCCCGCAGATTAATAAAGAATGAATGACAACTCTTATAAGTATTGAAAGAAAATAACTCTCTTCATAAATACGAAAGAAATAATACCCCTCACCATACGAAAAATAACATCATTAAGTTTATAACTCACAATATTTAACAACCAGATCATTCCCAAGAAAGAGGGGACTTTCCGATAAGGATTTCTCCCTATTGGCTCGCAAATAGGTAACCAAATCTCTCCTCGACAGAACTTTATAGACATCGTCAATATTGCAAATAATAATATGAATAACTTTGTCATCCCAATTATTGCTTTAATAATATAAAATATTGTGAAGATGATACTGTGATAATAATTGAATCAAATAACGTGAGATACTATGCAGTAATTACTGTAGCAATAATTGAGTATAAATGAGTGACTTCTCACGTAAGCATCAGTAATCAAAAATACTGTACAATACCGTGTGCTACTATGTAACCACACGTATTACTATACTTTTACCACCGGGTATTTCAACAGTTTAACGGTAAAAACTTTCGCCGTTATTTTTCTAAAAAGTTATTTCTGTCGTTCTTAACTCCGACAGTTATTTCGTTGTGGGTTCCACCATTGATGATGTCGTACTACAAATATTCTCCGACAAAAAGAATATTCCCCAACCAAACGAATATTTCCCATCACAACGAACAACTTGCTTACTTTGCAAACTTTTCAAATATCAACTTTAACTTTAAACTTTTATAAATTTAACTATTTACTAAAATAGAAAAATTGAATACTTTTATTTTATAAAATTCGGGGTCTTACATCTTCTATGATTTAAAAGGTTATCATCAATTGTAAGACCCCAAATTATTAATAAATGAAATTTATTTTCCTCTATTTATTATTTTGAAATAGTAAGGGTTGATTTGATTAATGTGGATAGTTATGGGTAAAATACACAAATATTTCGAATAAGCAAGTGGTTATAAAATATTTATTGTTGTCGTGAAATATTCGTTTGGTCGTGGAATATTCGTACTGTCGTGGAATATTCGTACTGTCGGGGAATATTCGTACGACGGCGCAGTCTTTGGTGGGCCCCATAACGGAAAGCGATTGGATGAAGAAAATGTCAAATATAAGTTGTTTAAAAATAACAGTGTAGTTGTTACCGTTAATACTGTTAAAATACTCGGTGGTTAAAATACAGTAGCACACGGTATTGCACCAATTATTGATTCTTACGTAGGAATGCACTACTCAATAATGGTTACAGTAATTACTGTTCAGTATTTTATTTTATTAATTTAATAATTGATGCGTTGATATTTTATATTGTTGTTGTTTCAATAATTGTCATTACACAGTATTTTTCATTATCGAAGAAATAATTCAAATTATCTAAATAATATTATTAGATAACATTATTGGCAATGTCTAGAAAGTTCTGTCTAAGGAGAGGTTTGGTCACCTAATTGCGTACCAGTAAGGAGAAATTCTTATTGGAAAGCCCCCTCTTTCCTGGGAACTGCCTGGTTGTCAATATTGTGATTCTGTAATATTATTTGTGAATAATTAATTATTGATTCATATGATGAGGAAAATATTAATTTTATGTTGGATATAGATGGAGAAATTTTTTTAATGTGACAATTGTTGAAAATTGAAATTTTATATTTTTCTGATAAAATAATTCATTTAAATATATTATTATATTTTAATAATATAATAATGATAATATTTTTATGATGAATGTGGGATATATGAGTATATGTGGAGGAGGAGTATTTTTGTTACCAAAAATATTTAAAGCAAGTTTTATGTGTCGGTGGACCCCATTTCTTGACTGAAATTTGATTATAACCTGTAAAATCGCCCGTTTGTAGATTTCGGTCAATTTCTGTTTGGAATTTGGAAAAACTTCCTTCTGCAAAGTTGTAGAGAATTGAATTTCCTATAAAAAGTCGTGGGATTTGATTTTTCTGAAAAAGGGCTATTTATTGTGAATTATTGAAGTTCCGAACGGAACTCTGAAATAATTAATTTTTGGAAGTTTAAAATGTTTTAAATAATAAAAACGTTTTTTTTTTCAATGTTTTGGCATGTGTGCTGATGTTGTGGGCTGGTAGTGGACGTATGAGTTTGAAAAAAAAAATTATATTAATATTTTTATTAAATTTTCTGCTTTGGTGTTCTAAGCATTTTCCTATAAATAGGGTGCTTAGGTTAGAATTGAAAATCACACCAGAAACTGAAGTTTTCTCTCTCTATATTATCGAGCGTATTCTTGTGAGTATTTTGAGTATACTTTGAGTATTGATATTCGGTGCAAGTTCAAGTCATAGCCTATATCTTGTGTTTCAACTAGAAGTACTGTCTTTCGAGCTAAGGGATGTTATTTTCTTCTCAAATGATATTATTTCTTCAATATCATTATGCCAAAATATTGGTTGGAATTTTTATCAAATTTGGAACTTTTTCATGTCGGGGTTACTATTCATGAGTTACTATTCACGAGTATTATTCATGAAGCATGATGATGTTTTTGTGAAATTTCTATCTTTTGGTGTCGGAGTTACTATTCACGTATACGGGATTATTCACGTATACGGTACTATTCACGAATACGGCACTATTCATCGAAAATTAAAATTTCTTCTTTTCTTCCAAAATATCTATTCTGGACACTAGCTTTGATTGTATTCATGTTTTGATCATTCTTGAATTTTACCCCACTCTGGTAATTTATGAAGTATTTTTGAATGGGAATTGTTCAAAGTACGAATCCTTAATATTTGTTCTTTTGCTTCACTGGATTCGTTTTCTTTAAAATATTTTTTATCATCCTCAGTTTTAAATGATGATATTATTGAATATCTTTGGCCTGTAGTGTAGAGATGAATGATTTCTTGATGAATATCTTTGGCCTGTAGTGCAAAGATGAACAGGTGTTGAGATGAACATGACCGACTGATTAATATCTTTGGCCTGTAGTGCAAAGATGAATATTTGATTCCAGATACATATTGATTGATGTTACAGGGATAAAATATCGACGATGAACTTTTAAATTCATATATAGAAGATAGTAGTTTGCATTCTCTACTTAACTCTTCTAATGAATTGTTGTTTCCGCTGCAGTTGTTGATTTAAAATTGGTTGTCTATTGTATTCTATTAGATTTTTCCCTGTTGAAGACTAATGATAATTTGTTGTATATTATCTTAGTCATAATATTCTTTACTGGGATAGTTGCCCTTTTCCTTGTTCTTCTATTTTTCTTCTCAGGAGGCGAGAATGTAGCGAATACTAGTCGGGGTATGGAATGAAGGTTCTAGAGAGAGTTGTTTAGTAGTCCTCACTATTTTTGTAAAATAATGTATCAATAATTATGATGGGGATTTATTTGCGTGTGGATATTGTCTAGACGGCAATACCTGTATTTAAACTCACAGTTTATATGTTGTAATAATAAAGTTGTAGTTGTACCATGTATTTGGCGACTCAAAATGGGTTGGATGGAATGGACCTATTTTGGGGGCGTCACATCAATTTTATCGCTGAGACTCAGCTTAATAAATAATCCACATCACTGAATTATCCATACTGTAACGACCCCAAAATTCATACAATAATATTTTCCTTCTCGATCATTAACAATAAAACTTTAATCTATCTTTACATCATTATTCGATATTAAAATCACTAAAATGCGGAATATTTAAAACTTTTATACATTTCCTTGTGTATTGCCCTAAATCGCAACATTTACATTGCATCTCTTCGATGCAAATTTATATCATGAATCGTTACAACAAAATGACTATACAAAGTCTTACATCATAAATAGATGGATACACCGGATATCTCAACTTACAATTCAACATGTTACATTCAAAATATTAAATACATTTCTCATTAAACATAAGTAATCTTCGTGAATATGGATCTTTATAATTCACTTAGCACATATCTTTACCTTGAAATCTTGACATGCAAAGATTATTATTTGCAAGAGTGAGCTCGAAAGCTCAGCAAGTTCTAACAGTTTTCATGCATTACATACCACATAATAATATGCTCAACATACATATCATAATAATTAAAGTAACATGGCATACATGCTTTAATTCACATAGCAAATATAAAGATTGAGTTCCTTACTCAATAATCATTATTTAACCAAAACAATATAGTCATAAATTGACTTTAACATTTCATGATTACAACATGTATAACATATCATTCTCGCTTACAACACATATAACATAACATGCAATTTAAAACAGTTCATCAAGTCCACGTAGAAAATAGGAACCGAAAGTCTTTCCTTGATTGTTGTTTACCAATAACAAATTAATAGCTTACAGTTATCTGCACTTCACGTTTCCTTTCTAGGTTGAATTAGGAGAAAAGATTGAGATGATGACATCTTTTCTTTTGTTTTTTAAGGTTTCCTTTTTTCTTCTTCCTCCTCTTCTTCTCTTTGTTCATAGTTTAGACTTAGGTTTAGAAAACTAACGTAACTTAGTGTATATACAATATACATATAATACATATAATTATAGAATATGTAACTCCCAATATAATTATATCTACTAATTATCAATTTAATATATAAGTTACAAAAATTAGAACTTTAAAAGCCCTAAGGCTTGTTTGGCAAAACCATATTATTTTAAAATCATGTTTTAATAGTTAAGGCCTTGTTTGGGAAAACGGTTTTAAAAACTCTTTTAATAGATCCTTTAACACATATTCTTAATGTTGTCCTTTAATTAATTAAATCTTAACATTAATTTAATTAATTAAAAGATTAACATCAATTAATCATATAAAATTGTCACATTATAATTACTCGCTAATTATAACTTCATGTAACAATTACCACATCACTACATTATCTTAATTAAATTAAAACTAAAACATAAAATCATTACATATTAATTAAATATTAAACAATCATTTAATTAATATAATACACTTAGTTACATTACTCCATATTAATCATATAATCTCAATAAATAATTCTCTTTATACCAAATCACATAATTCAAAATATATACATCTCATAATAAGAATTTTAATTATTAAATTCTTATTTTAATAACTTATGAAAATTTGGGTTGTCACATCCTACCCTCTTTATAAGGATTCCGTCCTCGGAATCAAAGAAACCTCCCTTACTCGATTTTCACCAAATCTCTTTTCAAAATTTATCGTTGAATATCTTCAACACATTACCTTAATATAGGTTTTATATTTCCTGCTACATTCATTTCTTCAAGAAATTCTAGGTTTTATTTCATAACTTTCACTTGAACTCAATTATATTTTGAGTATTATATTTAACCCATTCATTTCCTTTTATCTATTAATCTTTATTCATTCAATCTATCAAAATAGATTTTACGTTAATACTTTATTTATTCATTGGGTTCTATAACCACTTTCTTTCCACAAAGATCTTTTTACAATTATTAACTTTTCTATTAAAAGTTTTACATTATTCTTTGATAACTCATCTCCTTCTTATTTAAAAATCTCTTTTCTCACTTATTCAATATATTCATCATTCAATGTCGCATTCTACGACTTACTTCTTTCTAAGGAATATCACCTTACCACATTCGCCTTTTAGAATAACAAGAATCTCCCACAATTACTCAATAATTAGGAAGCAGTATGAATAACTCAGGAATTTAAAAGATTTTCGAATCATGCTGAGGGGTCACAAGACCTTGAACTACGTCTCCATGTTATCAAGCATCTCAACTCGAACCTTTAACAGTCATAAGACTATATGAACCTTTCTTCTCGTACCAGGGAAATCAACCCTTCATACAATGTTTTGTGCACAAACATTTTAACGCTTTCGCGTAATATAATCCCCTATAAAAAAGTTGTTCACCTCAGCTTCTCAACATCTGAATCCGCACCAAAATAATTTAGTTCAGGAAAATTTCAAAGAACACTTTGAATTTCATAAAACGTTGGTCTAGCTGAATCAAATAGCTTAGACTCATACTAATATTTCAATTTCAATCAAAACATGTATGGCCAAACCCCGTTGGCAATTAATTATCTTTAAAATTCTAAAAATAATTTTATGACGTCATTGTAACATTCCAGAATTTAAATTGTAATATTAAATATTTATTGAATTATATAAATATTTAATGGATATGTTTATTGTTGAATAAATAATGGTTCAATTTGATTTGATTGAGTTAATTATTTGTTAAGTAAATAATTAAGGAGTTAAGAAAATTAATTGTTATGAGATAATATTCTAATTTAATTTAATAATTAAGTTAAATGAATTATTATATTTTAATTTGAATTTGTAAATTAAAATGATGTGCTAGTCGATTAAATAAAGTTATAATTATAAAGAAAATTATAATTATGTGGTAGTGATTTATGTGTTAAAGTAATTTAATAAATTAGTATTAGAATTTATTAAATTGATTATTAAAATTTAATTAAATAGAAGCGTGACAAATAACCTTACTATAAAGGAGTTATTAAAATAAATTAAAGGAGTTTAATTTAATTTTGCTAAACAAGGCTTAATGTATATTAAGTCTTTAATATAATGGTGTTTTACCAAACAAGGTATAAGGATTAATTGATTTATTTTAAGTGTGTTTACCAAACAAGGTGTGTAAGGTTTAATGAGTTATTTTAATTAGCTAACCAAACAAGCCTTATGGCTTTTGATTTTCAAAAACTTAGATAACTGATATCAATTATATCAATATTTATATTATATAATTAATACATATATTATTATTATAAATTATATGTTAGTACATAAGTTAGAGTTAGGAGAAGAAAGACTCAGAAGAAGAAAAGAGGAGAAGAAGAAGAACACAGAGAAAAAGTGAGAAAATTCTAAAGAAGTTTTGTGAGAAGAATTGGGAAAAAGAAAGTTTTTGATCAAAAGGGAAGGGTATCATCTTCTTAAACAATGGTATCATCTTAATTCTTTTATTTTTAAAGTTTTAGTTTTTCCTCTTCTAAAATTGTCAGTAAAATCTTTGTGAAGGATAAATTGTATATGGTATATGGTTTTATATGATAAATTATTTGTTATAAGATTGTTTCATAAGTTTATATATGATTATAGATAAACTAATTCATGTGTGCATGTATTTGGTGAAAGAAAGCATATTACAATGAGTTTATATGAATATGTATGAATATGGCTTAGTTCAAAGTAAAATTAAGGGTTAATTAGTTGTTTCAATTATAACTTGACTATTGAATTTGTAAGAGGATGAATAAACATAAACAAGGTATTTGAAATTAACTGTTTTGATTGAAAAACAAAGTTACAGTGATGATTATCATTAAAAATGTCAAAAAGTGAAGTTTTACCAAAAATAATGAAATTAGTTGTTTTAAATTCAGTGTTTATGTTGTTATATGAGTAAAAACATGTTAAGAGTCTTTAAATTATGTTTATATGAAGTCTCTGTATGTATTACATGTTAATTATGTTTTTAGAAAGGAGCTAGTAGGCCAAATTGGCTTTTTGTTCATACTGTAGCCGAGGCTGGTCGCCAAAGTCTGGAGTTCGGCGCCGCAGCGCGGCCCAGCAGTGTAAGTTTCGCACCGCAGCGCTGGCGCCACGCCGCAACACCAACCGTTGGCATGTGTCTCGCGCTGCAGCGCCGGCACACAGTGTAAACGGTGGCGCCGCAGTGCGAGTTAGCAGAATGGTTAGACAGTGTAAATTATTTACACAAAGTCTAAAAAAGCATTGTGTTGATAGTAAAACTGTTAAGTTATGATTTTAGTAGTATTAAACTAAGAATGAATATGTTATCAACGATTATCTAGTTTTCTTACTAGTGTAGTTCGATTATGTGATAAAAAAATCAAATCTTACATGATGAATGTACTTAGTTACATATATAATGTGGTAGTGACTAATTATGTCATGATGACATATAGGGTATTGTGATTCGAGTTGTTATGCTTTAGCTTACACTCAAGGCAAGTTCTTTAACACTACTTTTATAATAATTGTGCAAGTCTTCTAACTCCATACTTTCGTAGAGTTAGTTTGTTATGTTTTTGCAAGTTTTCTAAATCTATTGTTTCGTTGAGCAAGTTATTGTTTCTAATTCAATTACAATTTTGCAAGCTCTTGTATCTAGTTTGTTCATGATAATGCAAGTTTTCTAAAACTTATTTTGATGTTGAGCAAGTTATTCTTGTCTTTAACTTGTTAATTAGCATGCAAGTTTATATAATCTGATATATTAATGTTGAATAGCTTTTATTGTTCAAATTGTTATTCGGTATGCATGCTTAATATTCAATTCTAATTAACCTTGGCTTAATATTGTTCAAAGCAAGGTATGTTATAGTTATTCAATATTTATGCTCTTAGATTATTCCTAAAGCATAACTTTTATATACAATGATTAATTCACTTATGATTTATTTCATAGCATAATGTGATTACCCTTTTATTCAACTAATCCTTAGTTGATGTTCGTTGAATTCCAAATTTCCTTGAGATGTATCCAAACCAAACCTACTTTGGTGCGGACTTGTAATCTAAATACTGAGATGAACAACTCTTTTATTAAAGGTTTACGCTTAGCGTCGAAATGGTTGTGCACAATACATTATACGAAGGGCTGATCTCCCTAAGTACGTGGAGTCCTTATAGTCTTATGACTGTTAAAGTTTAAGTTGAAAGATTACTTATAACTGTGGACATGGTTCGTGGTCATTAGACCCTCAGTAGTATAATTCAGAATGTTAATAGAACTTATTGTTCAGTTCTATTGAGCCTATTATTTGGCAGTTAATGTAAAGCTTTATTCAATTTCATTTCAAGTGGGCTTTGTTTGCTTACTCTTGCTTATATAACTATTACAGCTAAGGATGAGAAGGTTGATGTACCTAGCACCAGTAAGGGAAAGGGAAAGATGAACAAGTATTGAAGACTTGTAATATGTTGACAGTTATTTATCAGACTTATTTTAATGATTGTAATGAAGTATTTAATTTCAGCATTTGAATGATTGTATTTAAAGGTTAGATAACCTGAGAGATTTATTAATGTAATCCCTTAAAGGAATTTTTATTATTCAATTTTTTATTATAATTGGGTAGTTAGATATGAATGTTTTGATTAAGTGAACACAGAATCTTGAGGTAATGAAGTACCGGGATTTGGGGGGTCACGATCATGATACCGTACTGTGTTTACAGCCCGTTTGAGGATTCCGTCATTTTGTGACTTTGTTATACTACATCATACTATAGTGGGATGACGATCCTTAGATCACATCCAACACTAGGTAATTATGCATTGATTACTCCATCGTTTTTATCATCTTTACACCAGGTTACATGATGCATTAATGATATAAAATACATTTTGATATTTTCAAATCATTTTCGTTTAGCCAAAATAATTAGCATAGACTATTCTTTAAACAGTTCAAAAATCTTTGAAAATCAGTTTTAGCGATATCATATCTCAACAGGTAACAATGTGTCAGTGTCCTGAAGTCCACACATACACATTTGTCACCATGCGTTGAGAATAAAAATTCATTTTTAAAAGGCACATAGTGCGAATTTTGCTTGATGTCAAAAAATTTGAAGTCTAGCATAGCTAGAAGATTTGGAATACATGTACTTCCACCATCAACTCCACTTTCTATAATGATCCATTGCTTAATAAGTCTATATATTCCTATCATCCTAAATACTCCATTCACACTAAATTATACCCCAGTTCATCAAACTTACCGCACATTGGAAGTTCAGGAACTTGCCACAATAATATGAGTTTAAGAACTTATCCTAGTGAGACCATAAACGTCCATTTGCTGAGTGGTTCAAAACATACCATATTATTATGAGTCACGAACTTACCATATGCATTAGTTTTAAGAACCACACCTAATCCTAATAATATCTACTAATCTTAATAGTTTCTAACTATCAAATATACACATAAGAAAAGAATCACCATTTCACCACATATACATTGATAGCGCGACACCGACATTCCAATGATTATCAATACGATAAACCAAGTGCAAGCACAAAATCTCTGCCCATACAAAGGTTTGTACAACTTAGTCACAATATGAGTCCTCAATTGAAATCCCACCTAACATTACCTTACTCTTAACTTATTCTTAACTTGCCCTTAACTTGCTCAATACGAATTCCTCGTATCACATTATCTATAACTCCTCATGAGTTTTCTCGTACTATATCATAGTACATTATCTTCATAGCATCAAGCTATAATTATTCAAACATTACATACCATCTTTCTTTTATAACTTAAACAGATCACGTTGTGATCTTATTCTATAATCTTCTCCCTTAAAATTCTTTTCTTAACTCGTGATCGTTTTTTTTTATGATCCTCTTTCTTTCCTTTTTTATCATTTACAATTTTATTTTAACTTTTAATCTTACAGACTTTGTCTATTCATCATTATTCGTTATCTTAGCTATTGGAGTTATAGGCAACTCACATTTCTTATCTTTATATATCTTCAAGATTCTTCTTTGAATTTTCTTTTTTATATAACAATTCTTCTTTTAAGAATTTATAACTTCATTTACATTGCACAACATTTCCTTCAAGTTCCACATTTTCATCATACGTATCCATTTTCTATACTTGGTACACATCGAGTCTCTAATAGTTTCAATATGGTACGCTGAGTGGTTTCAAAATCGATTGTTTTCGTAAAGTTGTTAGCTTTCACATTCCTTACCAACCTATTATGTGAATTCAAGCAACCAAACCACTAAAGTCAATCACTGTCATATCAAGTCACAAAGCTATTCGTTTATTAAAAAATGGATGTCAAGCTTTCTTAGCCCATGTCACAGATTTAAACAAAAATAAGTCAAATTTGAATGATATTTCTATTGTTAATAAATTTCCTGGCGTATTCCTTGAAGAACTTCCTAGCCTACCCCAGAGCGTGAAGTCAAATTTGGTATCGACCTTGAACCCGGTACAAAACCCTCAAATATCTCTTCACCCAAAATTAACGTAAATGCGTCGAAGACGTTGGCTCGAGATGATGAAGATTACGACCATACCATTCAATATTATTATGGAAAAAGCGAACGTGGTAGCTGGTGCATTGAGTAAAAGATCGTATGCGTTTATAATTGTAACGTTGTTAACACAAAGACCCATTTCATATGACTTACAAATGATAAAGATAGAGTTGAAGACTCTAGGGACCCACGTGATGATGTCAAATAATACGAGTAGAATCGACGTTAATCGATAAAGCTAAAACCGCTCAAGCTACACACCCGGAGCTGATGAATGTGAAGAAGAAGGTTCAAGATGGCCTTATTCTAGAAGTAAGAATCGACGAAGAGAGTAAATCTCAACCCTCGATTTAATTGGGCCATTCGAAATCCTCGATCGAGTATGACCTTTGGCTTATAGACTCGTTTTACCGCTAAGTATGTTGCGTGTTCATAACATTTTTCACGTATCGATGTTACGTAAATATATGGATGACCCAAACCACATTATTGAATTAGAACCAGATGAAGATTTAACATATGAGGAGATACGTTTTAAAATCTTGGATAAGAAGGATCATATTCTACGCTCCAAGGTTATACCTCAAGTCAAAGTTTTGTGGAGAAACCACGATGTTGAGAAAATGACCTGGGAGTTAGAATCTGAAATGAAATCAAGGTATTATCATCTCTTTAAACTATCAGGTACGTAAATTTCGAGGGCGAAATTTCATAAGGAGGGGAGATTGTAAGACCCCGAATTTTGTGAATAAAGATTTATTTTCGCAAAATATTTTTTTTAAGTATTATGGTGTGGGTTTGATATAATATTATAGTTGTGGCTAGTATTTATAAATTTGAAAAAATATGCAAGTTGTCATAAAATATTTGATTGGTCGGGGAATATTCGTTTTAACAGGGAATATTCGTATGACGACACAATCATTGTTGGACCCCACAACGGAATAACTGTCGGAGTTAGAAAATGACAGAATTATTTTTTTATACATATATTGGCGAAAGTTTTATCGTTAAAACTGTTGAACTACCCGGTAGTAAAAGTACAGTAATACAAGTGGTTGCATAGTAGCACACAATATTGATTATTGATGCTTACGTGATAAGTTACTCAGTTATACTCAATTATTGTTACAGTAATTGCTACATAATATCTCTCATATTATTGATTCAATTATTATCACAGTATCATCTACATAATAGTTATTATTATTAAATCAATAATTGAGACGACAAAGTTATTCATATTATTATTTGCAATATTGACAATGTCTAGAAAGTTCTGTCGAGAAGAGGTTTGGTCACCTAATTGTGCGCCAATAGGGAGAAATCCTTATCGGAAAGCCCCCTCTTTCCTGGGAATGATCTGGTTGTTAAATATTATTTGTTATAATATTAATGATGAATAAGTTCGTATTGATTAAAGATGAAATTGATATTTTCATTTTGTTGGGATTATTAGTGTTAGTGGAAATCGACATTTATTTCGATAATAATTGATGTATGGAGGTTATATTGACCAATCGGGTAATTAATCAGATAAATGAGCAATTAATTGCTATTAATTCACATGCTTATAACTATTTGTTCACATGTGTGTACTATTAGGGGAGGTGGTGCAAGATTGATAATACTTGTATGACTAAATTAAAAATAGAGGTATAGATGAAGGTACTATACTGTAATTTTTTTTTACATGTATAGAACTATTGATACACATGATTGTACTATTGATTCACATGATATACTAATAGGGGATGTGGTGCAAGTTTGATAATACTTGCAGGACTAAATTAAAAATAAAGAAAAAGATGAAGGTATTATACTGTAATATTTCGAGCCCCAAAACGTGCAATTATCGAAACTATATTTTCCTATAAATAGAAGCTCATTCTTCTTTCATTCTCACCAATTTACTAAGACTCACAAGAGCAATTATAGAGAGAGAAGCTATAGAGAGAAAGAAGAAGAGAAGTCTGCTACTTCATTATTCCAGTATCCAGTCTTCTTCTGAGGTAACGGGTATTATTTATTTCATAATCAGAAGAGATATTATTTTTCGTATTCGTATGGATATTATCTTCGTTCAATATTCGTATGAAATAATATTTTCTTCCATACTCTGTAGTATGTGAGTAATATTATTTCGTTTCGTATTCTTACTTCTATACTCATTTTGTTGAAGTATTGCTTCTATACTCGGTGAAATTAGTAGAATATTCTTGATATTTGCACTTCATCCAGTATCTTTTCATGGAAATATTATTCTGAGCTTTCTTAATAATTATTGATCTTTTCATGTCAGAATACTATTCACGAGTTACTATTTATGGGTTACTATTCGCCCGGTTATTATTCACTCGAATATTATTCACTCGGGTATTTGGGCACTTTTCGTGCTGAAGTACTATTCATGAGTTACTATTCATAGATTACTATTCACCTAGTTACTATTCACTTGAATATTATTCATTCGGGTATTTGGGGCACATTTTATGCCAGATTACTATTCACGAGGTACTATTCCTGAAGTACTATTCACGGGGTACTATTTACCCGGAAGATATATTTCTTTTCTGTCCAAATTATTTTTGATACATGAATATTATTCTTGAATTTTACTCCACAAAGAAGTATCATATTGACAATTTGGATATTTTTAAACTCTGGATAAATATAAAGTCTTTAATATTTTTCCTTGATTTCATTTGATTAATGCTTATATCATTGTCATCATCCTCATGCTTATATTGTGATGAAAGGCATCTGTAGCTTACGTGCATAGATGGACTATTGATTGGTATGATTATGACCAGGGATTATTCGGTATAATCATGGTCGTAATGTTAAAAATGATGTGGTAAAAGTCCTCATTGGCCCGTAGTGCATTGATGGACAATTGTTGGTATGATTATGACCAGGGATTATTCGGTATAATCATGACCATTGATGATTACATGAATATCATTGGCCCGTAGTGCAGGAATGATTCGATGATGTGTTTTATTTATTAAGCTGAGTCTCAGCGATAAAATTGATGATAAACTTTTTAAATCATAGAAGATAGTAGATATCATACTCTGCTTGACTCTTCTAATGGATTGCTTGTTCCGCTACAGTTGTTGATCTAAAACTTGTTATCTATTGTATCAGTTGTTATACTGTTAAAGGCTAATGATAATTTATTCTGCATTATCTTAGTTATAATATTTCTTACTGGGCTAGTTGAGCTCACCCTTTTCTTTCATTGTTCTTTTCAGGAAATGAGAACGTAGCCGGGACTAGTCGGGGAACAGAGTGACGGTCCGAGATGGTGGCTATAGTAGTCCTCACTATTTTATGAAATAGTGTGATAATAAATGTAATGAGGACTTCATTTGAGTTTGAATATTGTCTATGAGACAATATTCGTGTAAAAACTCTAAGCTACGCTGTTGTCGCATTGTATAAAAGAAGTTTGTAGTTGTATTATGTACCATGTATTTGGCGACTCAAGATAGGTGATGTATACCTGTTTTGGGGGCGTCACACACACACACACACACACACACACATATATATATATATATATATATATAAATCGAGTATGCATGCATGTGCTGGCAAAAACTGTGTTCTCCGACACTTGGTTAAAATGAATATTAAATGCTAAGTGAATGGATTTTGGCCCGGGCGGAATTGCAAGTTCTTCCGCGTAAAAATCCTTTTTCATCTGGACCGTTAAATTCAAAAATACATCATCCGAAACATACATTCAAAAACAGTTTTTACAAATTATATTTTTGCCCCCAGCTTCAAAAATCTATAAATAGAGAGTATTTCATTCATTTGGTTTTTACCAATTCAGTGAAAAACAAAGCATACTCTCATTGCCTACATTATCTCTAAAAACTTTATATCTCTTCTTACAAAAGTTCTGATTATTTTAGAAGAGAAAATTGGTCCAAGTACTGAGATAAGTCATTTGAGTTTTAACTTCTGTTGAGTTATTTCTTACTTGCTTTATATATATATAGATATACGGATATACATTGTTATACACAATTTTATATATCTATATTTCATCTATTTGTCAAATAAAAGGATACTTGGGCACCGCAAGGCTACGGAGATACACATCTACGGAGAGGAATTTGAACCGTACGATTCCTTATAGTCTTAGTAACCTTTTATCGACGTTATTTATATAAATATCATAAAATAGATATGACACTTGATTGCTCAAAACGACACTGAGATATTCCTCCAAAAAGAGGAGTCATCCGAACTGGATTTGAGAATCGTAGTGATCTATTGAAAATATTTATATAAATATCAATTGTGAAATTATAAATTTTGTCGTACTTAGACGCCACAAGGCTACGGATATACACCTCTATAAAGAGGAATTCGAACCGTACAATTCCTTATAGTACTAAGTGACATTATTTATAAAAATTCACATAACAAATAAAATATTCTTATATATTATCTGTGTTAAACAATAATATTTGCTATATCAGTTTGTGCTTAACTGATTTAATTATTATACTTGATAAATAGTATTTGAATTGATTGATTCTTTTTATATACAAGTATTGATACATAAAAATCATTCATATAATACTTGTTAAAGATTATATGAGAAACAATCATGTTTAATCCATAGAAAAGCACTCTTTATTTTAAAGAGTAAATAATTCTTTATAAATTGCATTAAAATTTTATATCTTCTTAAACAGAAGCACTTTTGATTTAAAGCTAAAATTGACTTATCTGATTATTCAAGAAGCATCTCTCGAAAACATAAAAGTTACTTGAACTTTTATAACTGTGCATATTTTATATATTTGCTTAATCAGAAGCATTATTTGATCTAAACGTAAATTATTATCTGCTTACTAAGAAGCATATTTTCTAACAAATAAATTTGTTTAGTTGGATTAGAGAAATGTGTTGCAATGTTAAGGAATTGGGTTCAAGTCATGGAAATATCATTCTTATAATATTTTTTAATTAATTAATTATTAAAAAAGGCCAACGGTAAGATGCCAACGTCAACTCAATTGGGATGCGACCAAAAATTGGGATATTGCAACTCAATTGGGATGCGACCAAATAATTGGGAATACGACAAATAGATATGGGATGGGATGCGACCAAATAATTGGGAATACGACAAACATAGTTGGGATAGGATACTGCAACTCAATTGGGATGCGACTGTAGACACTCAAAATTTTTTGCGCACCCGTCACTGACATTGCAGGACGGCAGATTCGTCTTTCAGAGATAACCCTGGAAGATAGTTCACATCCAGTCCGGATACTACCTGAAGTTCAGTCTCAACCCCGGAACACACACCGGGAGTAACAATTCCAACCTCGGAGATAACCCCGAGGCATGCAGTTCCAATACCGGAGATTCCACCGAAGAAGACCGATACATCTTGGAGATAACCCCGAGGTATTCAATCTCAGTCCCAACACTGGGAGTAGCATTTACCAACCTTAGCAATAACCCCAAGGAAGGCAGTTGCAGTTCCGGAGATAACCCCAGAAATGCTTGTTTCAAGTGTATGCAATTAGCTTCAACCTCGGCGCTCACACCGAGGCACTCAGTACTAACCCGGACATAACCCTGGGAAGACATGCACACCTCAAAGATGACACTGAGGACCTTCAAGCACTTATAGCAGTTCAATCTCAGTGATAACCCTTAGCAACGTCTGCTTTATAAGCCCAAACTGGAGATAACCCCGGTGAGGGGCAAAGTCATCATCTTACCACCTTGATGCCTCGTCGTACCATCTCAACATTTCTTACATACATGTCTACAAAACAGTGTCCCACAAGAGCCAAGGGAAACCAATCCCGAGTGACTATTACGCAAGATAACGGATAGAATTTGATGCTTGAAGATCGGAGGGCATCGTCCCATCTTCATGACTTCGTTCAACCTCTAATCCCATGTCATTGCGTAACTCTCGACAACGGCGGTCTGAAATAGGTCCTACATACCTCAGTCGGATTCCCGGATTGCAATTCTGAAAGTTCGAGCGGACATCACATTGTCCACGTGCACGTACTTTGAGACGACGGGACCCACGAAGCCCGGGGCAACCCAGGAAGCCGCAGGTACGTCTGTGGCCTAGCCGTAAGTACATCTGCGGCCTAGTCGCAGGTACACCTGCGGCTCCCCCCTCAATAAATAGAGGGCTTGGGGTGTCCATTTTAAGAAGAAAAAAGGCGAGGAAGCCCTGCCAAATTTGCTCTGTACTCAACCTATACTGAGTGTTTTCTCATTTTAAAAACTTATGAGCTCATATATAGCTACTTTTGTACCGGTGGGAGCCGAATATTAATCCACTTCAAGTTATAGAAGTCTTCTTTGGCAGCCTAGTGTAAGCCTTCTCACACTCTTTAAAGCTTTTTTGTAAGACCCCAACTTATTATAAATAAAATCGAATTTCCTCTAATTATTATTGTGAATAATAAGGTCTTAATTTGATAGAATGCTTTGTTTATGGGTAAAATGTGCAAATTTTGCAAAATAAGCAAGTGGTTATATAATATTCATTATTGTTGGAGAATATTCGTTTGGTCGTGGAATATTCGTACGACGACGCAGCCATTTGTGGGCCCTATAACGGAATAACTGTCGGATAAAGAAACTGACAAAGTTGAGTTTTTATAAATAACGGCGTAGTTGTTACCGTTAACATTGTTGGAATACCCGATGGTTAAAATACAGTAATACGCGTGGTTGCACAGTAGCACACGGTTTTGCACAGTATTTTTGAATTATTGATTCTTACGTAAGAAGGCACTACTCAATAATTGTTACAGTAATTACTGTTCAATATTTTATTTTATTGGTTCAATAATTGCTGCGTTGATATTTTATATTATTGTTGTTTCAATAATTGTCACTGCACAATATTTCCCATTATCAGATCAATAATTCATATTATTTGAATAATATTTTGAGATAACATTATTGGTAATGTCTAGAAAGTTCTGTCAAGGAGAGGTTTGGTCACCTAATTGCACGCCAGTAAGGAGAAATCCTTATCGGAAAGCCTCCTCTTTCCTGAGAACGACCTGGTTGTCATAATTGTGATTCTGTAATATTATTTAAAAATAATTAATTATTAATTTATATGATAAGAAAATATTTATTTTATGTGGATATAAATGATGGATATATTTATTGTGGTTATAAATGAAGGAATTAATGCTGAGGTGTTTTATCAAAATTTTGTCGGAATAGAGGTATTAAAAATCATCCGTTTGTGGATTTCGGATATTTTCTACTTCGAATTTGGAAAAACTTTCTTCTACAAAGTTTTAGAAAATTCGATTTCGTGTGGAATGGACATAAAATTCGTATTTTTCTGATAAACAAGCTATTTTCTATGAATTACTGAAGTTTAAAAAAATAAAATAATTTTTATTAAATTATGGGTGGGACCCACTTTTGTTTTAACATGTGGGTTGCTGAGATTTTTTTTAGAAATGGTATGCTAGTCTTAGTCTTTGGGCATGCGTAGAATTGGTTTAAAAATAATAATATTTTATTATTTTAGTCTCCTATGACGTTCTAGCATTTTTCTATAAATAGACGCTTAGGTTAGAATTGAAAATCACACCAGAAATAAGTTTTTTCTCTCTCTAGATTATCAAGCGTATTTTTGTGAGTATTTTAATACTTTGAGAGTTGTTGTTCGGTACAAGCTTCCTTCGGCTTTATATCCGATATTTCGATCAGAAGTGCCGTTATTTTGAGGTAAGGGATGTTGTTTTCTTCTTAAATGATATTATTTTCTTCAATATCATTATGCCGAAATATTGGTCTGAAATATCATTGTGTCGAGGTTACTATTCACGTATACGACACTATTCACGAATACGGCACTATTCACCGAAAAATGAAAAATTTTCTTTTTGTCCAAGATGTCTATTATGGTTACTATCTTTAATTGTATCCATGTTTTGATCTTTATTTTTGAATTATGCTTCAAAATTGGTTATTATGGAGTATTCTTGATCCTGGATAAAATTTAATACGAATCCCTAATATTTGTCCTTCTTTCTCACTGGATTCATTTTTTTTAAGATATTTTTCATCATCCTCAGTCCTAAATGATGATATTACTGAATATCTTTGGCCTGTAGTGTAAAGATGAATGACTACCTAATGAATATCTTTGGCCCGTAGTGCAAAGATGAACAGGTGTTGAGATGAACATGACCAACTGGTGATACAAATGAATATCTTTGGCTTGTAGTGCAAAGATGAATATTTGATTCAAGATGTATATTAATTGATGTTACAGGGATAAAATATTGATGATGGACTTTTAAATCTTAGAAGATAGTAGAATTCTTTCTCTACTTAACTCTTCTAATGGATTGTTGTTTCCGCTGTAGTTGTTGATCTAAAACTTGTTGTCTATTATATTTTATCATATTATTCCCTGTTGAAGACTAATGATAATTTATTGTATATTATCTTAGTCATAATATTCTTTACTGGGCTAGTTGAGCTCACCCTTTTTCTTTTTGTTCCATTGTTCTTCTCAGGAGGAGAGAAATTAGCAGGAACTAGCCGGGGTATGGAGTGATGATTCAAGATAGTTGTTTTAATAGTCCTCACTATTTTGTAAAATAGTGTATTAATAATTGTAATGAGGACTCCTTTTGAGTTTTTATACTCTCTATTAGATAATATTTGTATTCAAACTCACAGTATATGTGTTGTCATATTTTGCACGACAATTGTATTATTGAAGTTATATTTGTTTCTATACCATGTATTTGGTGACTCAAAATAGGTGATGTATACCTATTTTGGGGGCGTCACACTTTCTCTTCATCTTTGCACACACCTTTCTTTACGTTGAGAGTCGTGTTGCGGGTGTTTGCCCGGACTTCGATCCGTGGTTTTATTTCAATTTGTATATACATATATATTTATATATATATAGACTAACATTATTGAGTTATGCCTAGATTGAGCCTAGACTTCGGTCTAGAGCGTTTATTTGCTTTTATATATATATATATATATATATATATATATATTTATATTTATATTTAGTCTCTCCTGGAGTTTACTTCGGGGCGGTTGACCGTCTTTACAGCTTTCTTTACGTTTCGTCCCGCCTAGAGTTTCCTCCGTGGCGGTTGATGCTTTTACAGCTTTATTTACATTTTCTGATCCCCCATGGAGGTGCTTCGTGGTTGGTGATCATGTTTGTATATATATATTTATAGTTTTTATATATATATATACCTGCTTACTGCTTTTTATACAAATTGCGACATCATGTGAGCCTAGGAATCATGTGATCACAGATTCAGTCTACTGAATCTAGATTCGGTTCCCGTGATGGACCTTTTCAGTTGTAAGCAGCTTGTAAATTTATTTGCGATGTCTGGATTTCCTCAGATGGTTTTCATACCCACGAGGAGTTCGATATTATTTTGTACATTATTTTCTTATAGATGCTTCGCATCTCGAAAATAAAATCAATCAAGCCGAGCATTGAATAAAATGGAAGTATAAAAAGGTCTCAATTACTATTGAGCACAAGGGTTTGAAAAACCTTTTTTATAAAACCTCATTGCTATATCTTGCTCAAAACTGAATTTTTACATAAATTCAAAATCCTATGTATATAGGTGCGAATGTGGCCTCACACTACTTCCAAATAACAGCACATTGAGCCACACACACACACACATTCATATAACAGTTTCTTGAAAAGTGGTGGTCATCGTGGTAACACGGATGTCGGGGGGTGCCTAACACCTTCCCTCCGCATAACCAAGTCACCGAACCCTAAATGAATCTCGGTTTCACCGACCTGTTTAGCAGTGTCACATCACTGGGTCAATGTGCAAACATTTTCTCGGTTGTGTTGTTACAGCCATTTAAAAAACCAATTGGCGACTCTTAATACTCCATCGTCGACATTATACATGTCGGACCTTTTTCACTTATTTTTTCAAACAAATCTCACCTAATATGAGAACACCAAAGAACAAGTAACGGAAAGGGACAACTAAAAATCCCGACGTCGACAGGTGGCGACTCTGCTGGGAACATCCAATAAGAGGACTTAAGCCGCTACTACAAACTTTTCAAAACTGTTATCTGCTTGTGTGTGGATGTTGCATTTACATTTATGATGAATGTGTATGAAGGCATGTATTTACTGCACTTAATGTTATACACTATATCTGCTTGTGATATTAGTGCTTTGCACATGTCATCATTTTCATAAACGGTGAGACACGTTGTATGTGAATGTATGTTGTGTAGTTCCTCCACCAGGAGGCTATCTTGTCGGTGTTTGATTACTGGACTCGTAGGAAGACTAATTCCAACAAGGCTCAGGAAAGGCACCACCCAAATTCGCTCCAGTTGAAAGACCTGATTAATTTCCCGTTGAGTAAATTGCGATGATTTGGGAACCTTCATACCCAAAAAACCGCGAGAGGTCAGCCTCTGATAAACCCAACACGGAGGAAAGTCTCTTCATGCTTTCTCATTACTCGTAAATTCATTCCATATTCATCTCCATGTAATGAGAGATATGAAGAAATGTGTATACATACATATTTAAATTAACATGTTATTCTGTATTACAAACAGCTAACATCTATTTTGTAGGATAAAATTCCTAAAATGGACACACCACATAGCAAGTTAATATTTTACACATTCCCTAAAGACTAAATTATGCAAGTCTTTCGCAGGGAAACAATCGGACCTACTACCCGGTCAAAATCCAAAAAGCCCGCAGGCCAACAGTCAATTATTTCATCGTTCGACCAGACTGACCTTAATCCAGTTTCTCGCAAAGAATTCGACGGATTAAGCAAAAAAATAACAGATTTGGCTGTTCTGCTTAAATAACTACAACAGTCTACTCAGGGTCCAAAGATACCCATACATGCTGAATCCTCTACACAAGGGGGAACTCAAGCCATCACGATACCTAAACTGCAGTTGGATACGACCAACAAAACTCATGATGCCACCCATCTCACTGGAGATCCAGACACCGGTGACATCAGAAAGAAAGTCCTTCAAATGGAAGAGACCCTTCGTGCTATCAAAGGAATTAGAGCACACGGGAGTGTTTCATATGCTGACCTTTGTATATTTCCTGGTGTTCATTATCTAGAGAAATTCAAAACTCCTGACTTCGAAAAGTACGATGGATTAGGAGATCCTTACACACATTTGAAGGTGTTTATTGGAGAACTCAGATCTTATACAGAGGACGAGAAGCTCAGGAAGCAACTGTTCCAGAAGAGTCTAACTGGAGAAGCCCGTTCATGGTATACCAGATTTGACAACTCAAATATCCATAGCTGGGAAGAGCTAGCACACACCTTCCTCACACATTATAGCTTTCAATCTCAGATGGCTCCTGACCAGTACCAGATTACCAAGGTCAAGAAACAGTCTAATGAGTCTTTCCGAGAATATGCTCAAAGGTGGAGGCGTCTTACTGCTCAAGTTATTCCTTCCATGACAGAATCAGAAATGGTCATGACCTTCATAGACATACAAGAAGCTCCTTTCTATGAGAGAGTCTTAGCCGGCATCGGTAAACCATTTTCTAAAATGATCAAACACAGGGATATGGTTGAGATGGGACTGAAGTCAGGAAAGATTCAAGACCTAGCTGCCCTTAAAGTTGTTGCTAAGCACATCCAATCCAAAAATTATGGTAACAACCCCCGGAGGGTCCATAAAAAGAAAGAGGAGGATGTTTCCCTGATACTACAGGGTCAGAAAGGCAATAAGAACATGCCTATCTAGAGGAGAAATTACACTACTTTTCAAGCTCAGTCTTCAAATCCTCCACTACCGAAAGGTGGAGAAGTCAAACGCCCTCGAGTGTTCACACCCTTGGGGGACTCACTTGAGAATATTCTCACTCTGCTGACAATGCAAAAGAAAATCACGCATCTTCTTCCACCAGCTAGCCCCAATAGGAGGGGTTTCAATGCTACTAGGAAATGTGCTTATCATGCCGGGGCGCCTAGATATGAAACTCAAGATTATTGGGCCTTGAAACACAAGATCCAAGATCTAATAGACAACGGGGAGATCGTGTTTACCAAAACAGATCAACCTCACGTACAAGATAACTCTCTTCCTCAACACAAAGAAGAAGAGGTCAATATGATTAATTGGAGCAATGGACAGAGTTCCAGTTTCAAATGGGATTATGCCAAGTTCCAATTTGCAATGGACCAAAAGATGAAAGCTTTGTGCAAGCAAATTGAGCAATTGGCAGAACTGGTGACCTACCAACATCAAGTTACACGCCAATTAGTAAGCCAGGAGCATGCTAGTCTCCTTCCTCCTGTTATAAACATCCCCTCGTCGGCCTTAGAAAGTGAAACGCTGGAGGACAAAGTGACAAAGAGAGCAAATGCCAAAGCCCGTCGGGATTTTGCCAATAGAAGGGAATTTACATACCTGGGCCAACCTATGGAGGAAATCCTTCAGATGCTAATCAATGAAGGAAGGATCACTTCCCTTCTACCTCCAATTAATCCCCGTTTAGGACGGTTCAATTCTGATGGAGTATGTCAATATCACTCCCATTCTCACGGTCACAGCACATAAGAATGTTGGGCACTCCGCCACCTTATCCAAAATCTAATCGATAGCGGTGTCCTGCAACTAGAAGACGATGATACTGTACTATTTGAGAGTAAGAATACCTGTCCTACTAAGTGGAAGGGATTGGTAGCAGTTATATCTACTGAGGCTGATGGCACTGTCAAGCCACTCACAATACCAGCAATACAACTCAGAGGAAGCGACAATCCTTTGAAAGTGGCCGCTCCAAGGCTAATCAACTTACCATGCAGAGCACAATATCCTATTGTCAGCTTGAAAAAAGTTCCATGGAATTATGGAGAAGCTGAAGGATCCACCTCTCATAAAACTGCTGCAGTGTCGAAGGAAAATCCACTGTATCTTCCCCAACGGGCGATGAAGTCTACCATCAAATCAAAGGGGAAAATACCCATGGAGAAGATTGAAAAATTCCTCCGCACTATGGGTCATAATGAAGCCAAGGTGGTTTTAAGCTTAAGAGAAGCTCCACACCAAATTTCAATTTTGGACTTGGTTTTAACTTCTGAAGATCATCGGAAGATTTTACTAAAGGTTTTGGAAGAAGCCTATTTACCAGAATCAGTGGATGTGGAAAATTTCAACATTTGGTTGATCACATTTTTAACAATAATGTGATATCCTTCACTGATGATGATATACCGCCCGAAGGGACCGGCCATTGCAAGTCGTTACGTATTGTGGTCTTGTCCTCCGGGTATATGCTAGCAGGAGTCCTTATAGATGGAGGTTCATCTCCAAATATATGTCCTTACTCTACATTGTTGAAGATGAACATCAATCTCAATCGAATTCGGAGCATCCATACGGTTATCAAAGCTTTTGATGGAGCTCGTCGAAATTCGATCCGAGTAATTGAGCTGCCAATTGAAATTTGTCCCCATGCATTCTGAATGTCTTTCCACGTGCTCAAGATAGATTCGGGATACAACCTGCTCTTTGGAAGACTGTGGATTCATATGGTTGGGGCAGTCCCCTCCACCCTTCATCAGCAACTGAAATACATTATAAACAATAGCTTAGTTACAATCAACACTAAACCGAAGTTTTCTCAATATGGTGACGTACCATTCATCAACATTAATTCAAATGTTGAACCGGTCAGTTTTCATGCCTTGGAAGTAAGCAACACTCATACCCATACTGTGGGGACACCATTTCCCATACCCAAGATTTCTACCAAAGTGATGGTAGCTACTCAAGAAATGATATCTTTGGGTCATCAGCAGGACAAGGGTTGGGTAAAGATCACCAGGGTATCAAGCATCCCATTCAAGTATCCAGTCAAATTGGGACAGCTGGACTAGGCTATTCTGCTAGTTCTAGTCATAGGAATCCTCATAAGCATCAGCAGATTCCTTTAGCTTCAGCCACACGACGATTATCTTCATCTTCGAATTCTGATTTCGCACAACCTCCGGTAAAGGTGCCAGCCAACGTAATGGCTATGTTATTTCCCAAGCCGTTACCAAAAAAGGAGAAACATGTCTTTGTTCCAGATCCCGCAGTGGAAAAAGAGGAACGAAGAATCAAGCAAGACATCGTTAGAATGATGTTAGGCATACGCATCATCGTTCATGATAAACATACAAATAAATACACCCCAAACGATGATTGCCCAGACATAATGGTAATCATTCGGGATAAGGAGGGCGAGGATATCCCCTCCATCACTGCAGTCCACTTGGACTTTGCCCTTGCCAATTGGAGCAGCACTCCTTGCATTGGTCGACAAGGGTAAAACAGGCAGGAACTCTTTCTGCCCTGTAGATATCATAACTTCTTACTTTTCTGTACAGTATTAGCAGTCGTTTTGCCAGTATATGCTAACACTTTGTATGATCAAATCGTTTCATATATACTAAGTGAAAGAATATTTTGTTTCAGGACCCTGAATTTAGATGTGTCTGTACTTGCTGATATGGTGCCTCTTTTCCACAAAGATTGTAACTTTGATGTAGAGATGAATTTAGACTTGATGGAAATACAAGAGGACATTGAGGTGCCCCCAGAAATTCAAGAATGGGTCGAAGACAAACCTAAACCCAACCTTGATCAAACCACTTCCTTCAATCTCGGAACCTTAGAAAGCCCTAAGTTAATCCAGATTGGTTCAGACCTTACCCCAAACCAGAGGAATGACATGGTTACGCTACTAACCCAATTCCAGGATGTGTTTTCATGGTCTCATAAAGACATGGTAGGTTTGTCCACTGACATTATCCTTCATCGCCTTCCCATTAAAGAGGGATTCAAGCCAGTCAAGCAGAAGCTCCGGCGATTGAAACCTGAGTGGAGTTTAAAGGTGAAAGAGAAAATTGTGAAAAAATTTCATGATGGCATCATTATGATGTCCACATATCCTGAGTGGATATCCAACATCGTTCCCATGCCTAAACCTGGAGGAAAGGGGCAAGTTTGCATGGATTATCGGGACCTGAACAAAGCTTACCTTAAAGATAGCTTTTTTGTGCCATTTATCCACATTCTCATTGGCAATACTGCTCAGTACGGTATGTACTCCTTTGTTGATTGCTTTGTGGGGTACCATCAGATTATGGTTGCTGAGGAAGATCGTGAGAAAACTGCTTTCATCACACCTTGGGGAACCTTTTACTATAGACGGTTGTCATTCGGCCTCATCAATGTTGGAGCCACCTATCAGCGAGCTATGATGGCTCTCTTCCATGACTTAATACACAAAGAGATAGAGATCTACATGGATGACATCATTTTCAAGTCCCGAAGGGAGGAAGACCACCTAGACCATCTTAGAAAGCTCTTCAACAGGTTACGTAAGTATAACTTGAAGTTGAACCCAGCCAAGTGCGCCTTTGGCGTTAAATCAGGCAAGTTGCTAGGATTTCTAGTCAGCCACAAAGGGATTGAGCTGGATCCTACCAAAATCCAGGCCATCACAGAAATGCCCATTCCTCGGACAGAGAAGAAAATACGGTGATTTTTGGGAAGAATAAACTTCATTAGCAGGTTCATTTCTCAACTCACCGCAACCTGTGAGCCAATCTTCAAGCTATTAAGGAAGAACTCCTCCATGAAATGGAACGATGAGTGCCAGCAGGCCTTCCTTACGATCAAAGAGCAGCTACTCAAAGCTCCCATTTTGGTACCACCCAGGGATGATGTTCCCCTGTTCATGTACCTGTCCATAAGTGACAATGCCATGGGCTGCTTGCTGGGACAGAAAGACGATAGAGGCCAAGAACGAGCTATCTATTACCTCAGCAAAAGATTCAGTAGCAGTGAACACAAGTACATTCTGATTGAGAAGACTTGTTGCGCTTTAGCATTGGCTTCCATGAGGTTACAGCATTACCTCCATGGTCACACAACCCATCTCATATCCCGTGTGTATCCTCTCAAGTACGTGTTCAATAAACCCATGTTAAATTGCCAACTATCCAGATGGCAGTTGATCCTAGAACAATTTGACATTGTCTATGTGACTCAAAAGTTTATCAAAGGTCAAGGAATTGCGGATCAACTGGTCGTCGCACCTTCAGGGGATTTCAAACCCTTGGATACATACTTCCCCAATGAAGGGGTAATGACAGTTCAGCAACACCATCAGTACGATACACGCCAATCATGGAAGATGTATTTCGATGGAGCTGTTAATATGAAAGGTTCTGGAGCTGGAGCAGTTCTAGTATTCGGTACGGGGGAGCAGTATCCCTTCACCGTCAAATTGCAGTTTATCAGCACCAACAACACAGCTGAGTATGAAGGCTATCTCATGGGGCTGAAACTTGCCTGTTTAATGGGCATCAGGCGGTTAACTGTCTTTGGAGATTCAGAGTTAGTGGTCAGACAATCCACGGGAATCTATCAAACCAAGAAACTACATTTACTGTCTTACCATTGGCAGGTTTTACATATGGTCTTGGAGTTCTAAGAAATCTCCTTTCTACACATTCCTCGTAATATGAATGACTTTCCAGACACACTAGAAACTTTGGCCTCCTTGATCCACATACCTGACAAGGAACATTTACCAAGCGTCACAATTGCCCTGCACAAGACACCAGCCTATGGGAACTACGTTGGAGAAGTATCGGATGAGCTACCTCCCATCCAGTATCCTTGGTATCAGCATATCAGGGAGTACCTACGAGATGGATCTACACCCGCTAAGGCGAGCCCGACTGAGAAAAGGCGGATCCATCGACTTGCTATGAAATTCTACCTGAGTAGAGATGCACTCTACAAAAGAGATGCAGGACTAGGTCTTCTCAGATGTCTGGACAAAGACCATGCTCAGAGACTCATGGATAAGATCCATGGTGGAGTCTGTGGCTCACACATGAGTGGCCCCCTCCTTATTAAGAAGATCCTCAGGACAGGACATTACTGGCTATCTCTCAATGCTAACTGTAATGACCACGTCAGGAGATGTTATCAATGCCAAATTCATGGGAATGCTATCCACACCCCTCCATGGGAACTCCACAATATGAGTTCGCCTTGGCCCTTCTCAATGTGGGGAATGGACATGATCAGGCCCATCGAGCCTAAAGCCAATAATGGATATCGATTTATCTTCACCATGATCGACTACTTCACCAAGTGGGTAGAAGCAACCTCGTTCCCCAGGGTTACCAAAGAAGTCATCATTGCTTTCATCAGAAATAATGTCATTTGTCGATATGGACAACCAGTGGTGATTGTACCAGACAATACTAAGAACCTCAACAACAAAATGATGGAGGGATTATGCAGTAAATTCAACATCAAACACCTTAACTCTACCATCTACCATCCAAAGATGAATGGCGCTGTTGAAGCGGCTAACTAAAATATCAAGAAGATCATGCAAAAGATTTCCGTTAATCACAAAGGATGGCCTGACTTATTGCCTCTTACTCAAATAGCCTACAGAACCTCAATGCGCACTTCCACTGGGAAACCCCCTATGCATTAACCTATGGGATGGAAGCCGTGCTCGCCATAGAAGTAGAAATGGAATCCCTTAGAGTGTTGATAGACGCTCAGCTGGAGGAAGACCAATGGGTACAAGACAGGTATCACCAATTGTTTCTAATAGACGAAAGGTGAGCTGCGACTATCATCCATGGTCAGTTATATCAACAGGATCGCCAGATCCTACAACAAAAAAGTCCAGCTACGGCAGTTTAAACAACATGACTTGGTTTTGAAGAAGATCATTGACAACCAAGATCAGTCTAAGGGAAAATTCACTCCTAACAGGGAAGGCCCGTTTGTTGTCAATGAAATATTGACAGGAGGCGCTCTCAGATTGCAAGAAATGGACGGCGATGAATTTCCACAACTCATCAACTCGGACACCGTGAAACGGTACTATGCCTGAAGTTACCATCATGCAAACATCCTGGCGTTGGATCATCAGATCACCAGTCATTCCGGTTCTTTAACCCTTTACCACATACAACTCTTTTTCATATTTTGCCCCTCAGGGAAACATACTTTTCAAACCACCAGCCTGGCTTCACTGCGCTTATACAACTTAGGTCATCCCACTAGGGATTGAACCTCTTGCGTTTGCAGTTTGGCTACCCACACATGGGATCAAACTTTTCACCTGCAGTTTATCCTCAACCTAGGATCAAACTTTATCTTCCCCGCAGTCTAACATGCACATGGGATCACGCTTTTCCACTTGTCCTGAGGGGCGAACTACGCTGACCTGATCTACTCTTCAATAGGAGTACGTAGGCAACCATTTCATATGGCCCGGTCGTAATAAAACAAAAAACAACAAAAAAATTTCTACCCTCTTCTCATTATAAAAACAACAAAAACATTCCTACGTCCTTTTCTGCCACATACAGCGTTGAACCTCTTACACCAGGTTCAAACTACGCAGACCTGATCTCCTCTTTAATAGGAATACGTAGGCAGCCATTCATGGTGCAGTCTCACCCCCTACCAAAACATAAAAACTTGTCAACTGGTACTGGGATCAAACTTCAATCCACCACATTTCATTGGCTTCAGACCAAAGGGATGGAATTACCTAAACTCCTCCCAAATACGAGATTCGGCGACCATCTAAGCTGTGGTTGTACCTTGAAGAACAACACCAATCCATAAGAGGTGGAATTAACTAGGCTCCTCCTAAATAGGATTACTGACGACCATCTGTGGTGCGGTCAATCTCAGAGAGGAAAGCTACACTCCTCTCCACATTTCCATTCATAAACTAGTCCCAAGACATCAAAGATGGTAGGGATACACACAGATTGACGATCCATTCTGAACTGTCCAGAGATAACTCAATGTTCATCCATCAAGGAGGAATTCAAAATACTTCAAGATCACAAGCCCTGAAGCAGCAGGCAAAATATCAAGCAAGTATTCAGACATATCTAAAAGGGAAGTGATCAAAAATATATTTCCCTGCTATATATATAATGCTATTTGATATACACAATGTAAACTGTACATAACAAAATAGCTAAGCTAGTATGTGCAGGAAAATGCAAGCCCATCTACAAATCAGTGTATATGCGAGCCAACAAGCCCAACATGGCATCCCTCTCAGAAGAAGGAGGCATAATTGTGGTCTCCTGTACGAGGGTATTCACACGACCCAATAGATCTGCAGCCATCTGCATGGTGACCATATACTCATCAATAAAGGTGCTCATATCTGCAATCATGCCAGTGGTAAGGGACCTCACTGCAGTACTATCTGTGACGGCTACATCCCGAGAAGATATGGCACTATCCCGCTCAACTATCACTGCATCTCTGGCTGATCTGGCCTCATCCCGCTCAACAACAGCGGCGTCTCTATGAGCTAATGCATCGTCTCTCTCTAATAGAGTAGCATCTCTCCCATCAAGGGCAGTCAACATCAAGGATCTAGCCTGATCTCTCTCAAAGGTCATCAGATGAAGACTCTGCTCAAAGTACTGTGCTGAATGCTGAATAACAACAGTACTAGTGTTGGGAGAATCAAAAGAAGATGATGGCAACCCAGTACCTAGCTCCTCCTCGATGTGGGAATCGACGTCCTCCATAGGCTCTACATCGTCGGAATCAATACTCGGCACTGTGGATACTGCCACAGCCGATGAAGTCTCTGCCTCCATCCACGTAGAATACTCAGTCGAAAATCCTAGATGGCTAACAGGAAAGGCAGCTATCTCACGTTGATCACAACAAGCATACACACGGGATCGGTCCTCTGCTGAAAGATAGCGAGAAGCTAAACGCTGACCTAGTGCCCCCTTGAAAGGATGAAAGTCCTGAAACTGGTCAAACTGCGACATCACGGCTAGCGGGTGGTAGGTAATCATTCCCCTCAAACCAGCCAGAGGGAGGTAATCCATGCCCGGAGCGTGAGTAATGAAGCTGTAGGGTGAACTAAGCCATGTGCACGGACGAATACTAAATGGATCTTTGATATTCGCCAAGAACATAGACCAAGACGTAGCGTCTGTATACTCCGCAGGCTGAAAGGAGTATGACATGGCTATATCATGGGTGAAACAATACCCATGCCGTCTAAAAGTGCCAATCAGTCTCAAGTGTGATATAAACCACACGTACAGTAGGATCGAGCTGCCCGTAAACACTCCTGTCGGATAAGTGCAGCAGTATGTGGCTGACCTCAGAGTTTCTACCATGATCATCGGTATGATGGTACGACCCTCCCTGAGAGCTATCACTGCCATGATAACTCCTATGTCCAACTCGTCCATATACCGTGGCATGTAGACATATGTCAGTACGCACAATAGCAATACATCCACCCTGGCCAGACGCCAATGATCTTCCGGTGTGGTGAAATCCCTGGAGTGTCATATATAACTATCCTCAGAGCAAAATCTGTCATACAGAAAACGCTGGGATATAACGTGGCCAGATGTAAGCTCATCCTGCACCACCCTACGCCTCAATCCAGTGAGGGTCATAAACCATCGACTCATGTCCCCCAAAGCCATATGCACGCAAGGTCTGTCCAGTGGCAGCATCGTCAACTGTGCATACTCCTCTAGAGTGGGAGTCAACTCCTAGGTCCCAAATCAAAAAACCTGCCTCTCCAATACCTAATGCGCCAACATGCCATCCACCAATCTTGTGGGAACCTAAAACATCAACAGGGTCATAGTATGCTACAACAAATTATCTACGATCACCCTGTCTGATGGTGACATGCTATCTTTCAACGATCATATACCAGATGCCACCAATAATGGTGGGGTATGATCAATACGGCTAACTATCGAAGAAGACATCTGTACGGGCCGTGTCATAAGATCATCCAGGGGTCAATGCTGAATATCTCTGGACATATATACATATGTATAACATGATACATGCATTACAGATAATAGATGGCAATATGATATAGGGAATGAAAACTATGCATACATTCCTAAGTATATCATCATCTCTGTACAGCTAAAAATACAGGGAAATGGGGCACAGACGCCCTACTACTAACAGAGGCCTATCAAAAGAGATAACGATAATACACATCAGAAGAAGACAATGGTGTCAATGTCTACATCATCAATCCTGTCCACCTAATGTAACTCCTCGTGAGTCACTGGATCTCTATCAACAGGGATGTCAGGTCTATACAAAGGAGGATCTGTGCCGGCGAAGCCAAATGGGTCATCTAAAGGGCCAGCCCCTGAGCTGAAAGGATCAAACGAATCTGCCACTTCTGGATTTTTGCCCAAATGTCGAATAAAGAAATGTGCCCGGTCCAGTCGCTGGGTCAAACTGTCAATCTGTGTCACATGAGTCGGATATCGGACACAGGCTAGCCAATCCGTCATCATCACGGATCCTGGAACCATATCCCCCATGAACTGAGTGGCGCGGGTCTGGGCTCTAATAGTACGAGGGAACCACCAACGCTAGAACATCTCCTAAATGCAGGGACCCTCTGATAGTACAAAGTCGTCAATCCCCAACAATGGGATGTCAATGACGGGTGACTGCGACACAGGCCAATAACACCTGGCAGAAGGCAAGATCGGCATACGGATCTCTCTTGTGGTGCTCCTAATAGCACGCTCTCCTAGATAGAGCTTCCATCCTCCATCTATAAAGAGAGGAACTCTCCGGGTGGAAATCACGTACTCAACACCAGTTGGGTACCCATCCTCAAAGCCGATGGCCAAGTGCTCCCCAGAATAGGGAATCCATATAATAATGTCAACTATCAACAACTCCAGCTGTAGGTGACAATGAGTGAAACCCTCAGCTACAGGGACCTCCGCCAATATAGAATGATTCCATCGTCGTTCTCGTGGATAGGTATCTAAACCTAACACGCTCACCGGACGCAAGCATGGGAGCCTTTCATAGGCCCAAAACTACCAACACAACGGCAAAACATCTGCGGTCAGTAAACACTCTTAACCTGTAAATGGGAAATGATCAGAGAAATACTCACCAGCAAAAATGGGTAGAATCCTAACCAAGCCTTGGTCAAATCCTGCGAGCGCATACGCATGCCCCTGAGGAAATAGGCGAAGGTGTAGGAACCCCAGTCATACTCTCCAATACGGTCCACATGTCGTGTGGCGCTGATCAAAGTGAACGACACTGTAGAGGAATTATCTGCTATGAAGCAGCCCTTAATGATCATAGGAACAATCGCCGAAGAATGCGATCCCTGACTCTGACATCTGCTGGTATGGGCTCGCTCAATAGCCCACTCATAGCATCTACGCTCAAAGGACCTGCACGCACAGTCCTGCCCTTGAGCGCCCCGTCGGGAACTCCTAATAGGGATCTGACGAAAGTAGGGGTAATGTCCGCCGTGCAAGGCATTGGTGCCCCTCCAAACTCCATACCTGTGATAAACCGCCAATCCATCGGTGTCATCATCACCTCACAATCTAACAAATGGAGTTACTGAGTCTGGTGAAACCAACGCTCAGACAATGCCCTGAGGTAGCCCCAGGGACAACAACGGGGAAGGATGGAAAAGAATGCTCCAAATCCCCAGTTATGCATAATCGCTCTATAGTCAGGATGAAGAGCTTGGTACATGGAGTGTATGCTGAACCAGTTCCCTCGAGGTTGTGTTAAGCCGGGAACCTGCATGAAATGCAGATCAACATCAAAACCCTTTGATCCTCATCAATAGGAAAGAAGGAAGATTAAGATCTAACGTCATACCTTGTTTGCATGCAAATACATCAAGGGATGTCGACTCAAATCACCCAGAAGCTCTGGGTTTGCCACCTGAATACTCGGGAGGTCCCTACGGGGAGCATGTGTAGCAGGAGCAGGGTTTGCAACCGGAACATCTTCCTCCTCGTCCTCGACGTCCGGCACATCAACCTGGACTGGATGTATCACTGCCTCCACCAATCGACGAGGCTATCTAACAGAACGGGGTCGAGGCACTTCAGAAGCCCTCCTCCGTACAACAGAAGTGGTCCTGTGGGAACTACTCGACTGATCCGGATCTATAATATCTGGACAACAAGTCTCCAAATCACCTCAGTGTGGTATTTTCTAACCTGGAGCTTTTCAAAATGCATTTTATGACTACATGCATGCATGCATTATGTTAACATACATCTACTGTAGAGTTAAGAATGCATGATTAATCGATTGCCTACATTTTAGAAAATTTTGCCATAGTCTCCTTTGTAAATCGGACTATCCACATGCACATAGGAATGACTAGGTGGCCATTCAGTAGCACACCTACCCACAGTCATATACATACTATATGCATTAAAAATCAAAATCATCAATACATAAGGTTAACCTCAATACCATGTGTACTTTGTCTTTTTTTCCTTTTGCTCATTTGTCCTCAAATAAGATGAGAAATAGCAGAAAAGGGTGCCAATTTGACTGTCTCAAAAGTCAAATTTGTCAGGAATAAACATATGAATGATATTCCTATTTACATATGATTTGATTATGATATATATATATATATATATATATGAATGAATATGCAAGTATGCTTGCATTAAGAAAAGTTGTAAAGTCCTTTGATAGAAAATAGAAACATGTGTACAAGGACTTAGAATGAATTGATCAAGTATGTTAGGTTGATCCTACATAAGTAAAACAGCTTTGTAAATTCCTTAAAAAGAAATTATGTACAAGGACTATAAACATAGAAAGATCGAGCATGTTATGTTGATCTTATGATGTAATAGATAGGCTTATCTGATCGTCGAGCACTGCACCAGAAATCGTAGTCTGCTAGGAGAGTCAAGGGTAACTCGAGAGCTGTCGAGGCAGAATCGTAGTCTGCAAGATAGTAGATCTCAGAGTTTGTAGACTGACAGGAGAGACGAGGAAGGATCGTAGTGTGTCGAGTAGAACTTTCTCAGGACCGAAGTCTGCTGAGGAAGTCATGTTCAGAATCGTAGAGACAGCCTGCCTACGAGCTAACCGAACCTCTGTCGAAGCCAAGTTAGAAACGTAGACTACACTCAGAGTCGTAGATTCTACTGATACCGAAGCCAAGTCAAGGATCGTAGATCACACTCTGAGTTCGTAGAGTCTATTGATTACATGCAGAGATCGTAGTCGAGCAAGATCAGATAAAGACAACAAGTACAAGGCAGGAATCATAGAGTGTCAAGATCTGATCTAGGATCGTAGTGTCTGCAAAGCCGAACCTGAATCATAGAGTGCAGAACTACGACCTCAACAGATGTGCTCCCAATGTCAAGGCAGAATCATAGAGCAAATATGATTCTCAACAAATGAGCACTCCCAGAATATCTAAAGGAACAAAGCCTCTGGTTGGCACTGTAAAGATACATCTCACCTGAAGGGAACCAGAGAGCACTCAACGAATGGCATGCAAGCTAAACAGAAGATCTAAGCACCAACCCAATCAGCATCAAGATTGAGTTGTGAAGTTATTAGAAATGAAGTCTTCCACAAGGAGATCAAAAGAAGACTTCAGTAACTAACTAAGGAAAGTCAGCAAGTGCAGTAGCTGTCAAGTGAACAGAAGACAACGATCTTGGAAGCAACCGAGATCGTAGTGTTTGCTAAACAAAGAAAGAACTGATGGAAAGTGAACCAAGATACTGGTTAGCCTCTGAAGAACAAGGCTAAATTGATTAAACGTAGGGTCAATCCATTGATGATAAGTGAACGGGAGATCACAAGGAGAAAGCGAGCTGGACGCACCACAAATCTGAAGTGTCTTGCTATTCAGAGGGGACCAGAGCAAGGAGTTAGGTCATCAGTCTATGAGAACAGTCGAAGAAAACAGAAGTGTTGAAGCACTACATAATAGAAGGAAGAGGTGTTCTTCATTGGAGATCCAATTAACACTCTTCAAGATCGTAGTGTTAACTCTACCAGTCAATGAGAAACACTCAACAAGACACTACGATCATGTCCTCGAAGACATGCATCAGAATCGTAGAGTTCGAATAGTTGAAGACTGAAGCATTGGCAACAGTTCAATCTGAAGGGTAATATTCGGACAAGTGCTAATTGAGAGCATTGATGCAAAAGGACAACCTCTGATATAGAAATCAGGAGGAAATAAAGTCTTCCTCCTGCCCAAGACATTAAAGTGACATCTCTGATGGGTAGGTGAAACAGTAGACTGCAATGTCAGGTAAAGTATGACATGTAACATCAGTAGTCTGTCTCTGTCAACTCAAGATCTGTGAAGATATTTGAATAGCCTTCAACGGCTACTTCCCAACGGAAGGATTGGGAAGGAGTACAAATCAGGAAGAGCTTCAAAGATCAAGAGTTGTTGGAGTTTCCGAGTTTGGAGTAACGGTGGACTGTTCTAAACCATGTGAAATAGTGAGTCCGAAGGCTCACTCTACGATCCACCAAGAACACTTAGATACATGCAAAGGAAGAAGTAGAAGTGAGAGTTCTACTATGTAGAAGTGAGAGTTCTACTACAAGAAGAGTGTTCTGAACTGTCGAGAGAAAGAAGTGCATCATGTCATCTTGGTGTCCATCATGGGAAGACTCTAAGTACAATAGAGAAGAGCTCACAGTCATCTTAGCAAGTCCATCATGAGAAGACATCAAGTATCAAGAAGGGAGATCACAAACGCCATCATGGTGGCAAGCATGAGAAAGTTTCTAAGTACCTAGCAGAAGAGCTTACAGTCATCTTAGAAACCCATCATGTGCAGCCATCATGTATCAAGAGGAAAAATCTTCAAGGTAGTCATCAAGGGATCATCCGAAGTGGTTGAGTAACTGAAGAAGCTGAGCATCATGCAACACTCAACTGCACTTCAAGGATGATCACGCCAAGCTGCTAAGTACAGAAGATGTTCAGAACATGAAGATATCTTAGCAGCTCAGCACCAACTCCAACAAACAAACAAACAACTCAACAAAAGCCAGGGCCTGAGGGGCCCTTGTCCGAAGGGACTAAATGAAGATAGGGCCTGAGGGGTCCTTGTCCAGAGGGACTAAACGAAGTTCCAAGCCTGCTGGGCTTGAAGAGTTCCTAGGGAACTAGAGGAGTCCCAAGGCTGCTGGCCTTGAAGAGTTCTTAGTGAACTGAAGTCCCAAGGCTGCTGGCCTTGAAGGAATCTTAGTGATTCAGGGTGCTGCCCTTCCTTAGTGGAAATCCTGCTAGTTGAAAGCAGAAGAGTGGATTAGGAGCTTGAGTCTCTGAACCACTTAAAACCCCTTGTGTCTTTAAATAAAGTCATTTACATTATGTACTATAACTGCTATAACTGCTATGTATGTTCTAACTGCTTGCAACCCAACTAACTCTACGAATAATATATGTATGATTATGAATATATTAATGAAGGGGATCTTTTACTTATTCTGTTGTGCTTAAAAAGATTCTTATGTTTGTCATATGCTAATTTAATAGCAATACAAAATAAAAGAGAAAAGTATTTGAACTAAAAAAGATCTATTCAACCCCCCCCCCCTTTCTAGATCTATTGTGCGTACTGGGAACTAACAAAAAAATTTCACATCATTATGTTCAGCATGGTTTAATACTAACATTTACTATGTTGAATATTTTTTATCAAGTCATTTGAGCATACATAATCATTACTATGTGTTTAGATGCATTTCATGTGATAAGTCATTTTCCAACGGATAAAAACTGGGAAAAAATGCATGCATACGTTACCAGAATAGTGTAGAACACTTGTACGGTGACAGAATTTGCAGAAAGTCGCCCGAACTCAGCAGATCTGAAGAAGAGCTCTCGAATTTCCTTCGTGGCGCAACTTGAAAATGACTTATGAAAGTAACCTGTAGGACTTTAATATCCACGGTTGGCCACAGGTCCATCTGCGGCTGCAGCAGGTGTACCTGCGGCACCCCTATGTGGGTCCCACCCCTCCGGCTCAGTCCAGCTCGAGTTACAAAGGAGTTTTCACATACTGAAAAGGTCGAATCAGGAATAAAAATGCTACGCAATTGAGCAAAATAGCTTACAAATCCTGGTCTTCTCAAAAAATGAACCTTGGGTCTGCACATCACTCATTGGTATTCGCCCAAGCACAGGGTACACTATGCCGATGATCTTAAATGTTATAAGTCACGCTCGGCAATACCTTACGCAGGTCCAATGCCGCTCATTCAGGATCGTCATCCTCATTTACAACGTACACCCCGACGGAGGTTACAATGCGTTTGTATATGTCAAAGTACATATCCCTGGCGGGGGTCACAAAGAAATGTTCCGTTGACACACATATCAACGAAGGTCAAGCAGCCTTGACAGTCTGCCCAACAGGGTTTCCAGCCGTTGACACACATATTAACGAAGGTCAAGCAGCCTTGATAGTCTGCCCAATAGGGTTTCCAACCATTGATTCACACGTCAGCGAAGGTCAATCAGCCTTGACAATCTGCCCCAACAGGGTTTTCGTCCGTTGATTCACACGTCGGTGAAGTACACATCAACGAAGGTCAGGCAACCCTGACAGCATATGTTGTTGGTAGTAAATCCAACAGAACCTTGACATATCCTGGCGATACAAACCAGGAAAGGTCGACATCATCAAGGAGGATTGATGATGAAATATGTTATACACATCCTCAAACAGACAAAGCTTTATCCCCCAGATCTCTTACACATAAGAGGCACCTCTTCAGAATCAAGTATGTGTCAAGGATTAAAGACTTTGGTGATAGCCCCAAGGATAACATCCTAAAGGATTTGGATCATACATTCAATCTGGTCATCGTTGCCAATCCCCAATAGAAGCTACAAGGAGCAGGAAATCATCCCCAACATGTTGGGCAACAACCCCGCACACATGCATCATACATTTGCATCATGTTGCTACGCATAGCACCATGTTTTTCTTGTTGCATTTCAAGTGTCTAGGATTCTTTATCCTATCCATGCATTGCATTGCATGAATATGATAAAGAGGGGCATATGTAGACATTCAAAATTTTCTGCGCACCTGTCACTGACATTGCAGGAGGGCAGATTCGTCTTTCAGAGATAACCCTGGAAGACAGTTCACATCCAGTCCGGATACTACCGGAAGTTCAGTCTCAACCCCGGAACACACACCTGGAGTAACAATTCCAACTTCAGAGATAACCCCGAGGCATGCAGTTCCAATAATACCGGAGATTCCACCGGAGAAGACCGATACATCTCGGAGATAACCCCGAGGTATTCAGTCTCAGTCCCAATAATGGGAGTAGCATTTACCAACCTTGGCGATAACCCCAAGGAAGGTAGTTGCAGTTCCGGAGATAACCCCGAAAATGATTGTTTCAAGTGTATGCAATCAGCTTCAACCTCGGGGCTCACACCGAGGCACTCGGTACCAACCCGGACATAGCCCCGGGAAGACAGGCACACTTCAAATATGACACTGAGGACCTTCAAACACTTGCAGCAGTCCAATCTCAGGGATAACCCTGAGCAACGTCTGCTTTATCAACCCAAACCGGAGATAACCCTGGTGAGGGAAAAAGTCGTCATCTTGCCACCTTGACGCCACGCCGTACCATCTCAACATTTCATACATACATGTCTACACAACAGTGTCCCATAAGAGCCAAGGGAAACCAATCCCGAGTGACTAATACGCAGGATAACGGATAGAATTTGAAGCTTGAAGACCGGAGGGCATCGTCTCATCTTCATGACTTCGTACAACCTCTAATCCCATGTCATTGCGTAACTCTCAACAACGGCGGTCCGAAATAGGTCCTACATACCTCAGTCGGATGCCCTGATTGCAATTTTGAAAGTTCGAGCGAACATCACATTGCCCACGTGCACGTACTTCGAGACGACGGGGCCCGCGAAGCCCGGGGCAACTCGGTCAGCCGCAGGTACATCTGTGGCCTAGTCGCAGGTACACCTGCGGCTCCCCTCTCTATAAATAGAGGGATTGGGGTGGCCATTTTAAGAAGAAAAAAGGCGAGGAAGCCCTGTCAAATTTGCTCTGTACTCACCCTATACTGAGTGCTTTCTCATTTTAAACACTTGTGAGCTCATATATAGCTACTTTTGTAACGGCGGGAGCCGAATATTCATCCACTTCAAGTTATAGAAGTCTTCTTTGGCAACTCACTGTAAGCCTTCTCACACTCTTTAAAGTCTTTCTCTTCATCTTTGCACACACCCTTCTTTACGTTGAGAGTCGTGTTACGGGTGTTTGCCCGAACTTCGGTTCGTGGTTTTATTTCAGTTTGTATATACATATATATTTATATTTATATATATATACATATTTGGACTAACATTATCGAGTTATGCCTCGATTGAGCCTAGACTTCGGTCTGGAGCGTTTATTTGTTTATATATATATATTAACTGTGTGTCTAACTCTGTTCGATGAGCCTGGATTTTATATCCGGAGCGTTTACTGCTTTAATATATATATATATTTATTATATATATCAACTGTGGTCGAATTATGTTCGATGAGCCTGGATTTTACATCCGTTGCGTTTACCGCTTATATATATATATATATATATACACACACATTTAGTCCCGCTTGGAGTTTACTTCGGGGCGGTTGACCGTCTTTACAGCTTTCTTTACGTTTCGTCTCGCAAGTTTCCTCTATAGCGGTTGATGGCTTTTACAGCTTTATTTATATTTTCTGATACCCCATGGAGGTGCTTCGTGGTTGGTGATCATGTTTGTATATATATATTTACAGCTTTTATATATATATATATGCTTACTGTTTTTTATACAAATTGCGGCATCATATGAGCCTAGGAATCATGTGATCACAGATTCAGTCTACTGAATCTAGATTTGGTTCCCGTGATGGACCTTTTCAGCTGTAAGCAGCTTGTAAATTTAGTTGCGATGTCTAAATTTCCTCAGATGATTTTCATACCCACGAGGAGTTCGGCATTATTTTGTACATTAATTTCTTATAGATGCTTCGCTTCTCGAAAATAAAATCAATCAAGCCGAGAATTGAATAAAATTGAAGTATCAAAATGTCTCAATTACTATTGAGCACAAGAGTTTAAAAAACCTCTTTTATAAAATCTCATTGTTATATCTTGCTCAAAACTAAATTTTTACATAAATTCAAAACCCTATGTATATAGGTGTGAACGAGGCCTCACACTACTTTCAAATAACAGCACATTGACCCACACACACACACACATTCATATAACAGTTTCTTGTAAGGTGGTGGTCACCGTAGTAACACGGATGTCGGGGGGTGCCTAACATCTTTCCTCCACATAACCAAGTCCCCAAACCCGAAATGAATCTCGTTTTTACCGACCCGTTTACCAGTGTCACATCACTGGGTCAATGTGCAAACCTTTTCTCGGTTGTGTTGGTACAACCATTTAAAAAACCAACTGACGGCTCTTAACAGTCCATCGTCGACATTATACATGTCGGACCTTTTTTACTTAATTTTTTAAACAAATCTCACCTAATATGAGAAAACCAAAGAACAAGTAACAGAAAGAGACAACTAAAAATCCCGACGTCGACAACGACCAAATAATTGGGATGTCAGAGATGTTTGGATATTAACGGGAGTGGTTAGCATGAAGTAAAGTTCATCACTTTATGCTAACCAGATCCGATATTAACATACCTCTTCAAAGGGGTGTTTAGAAACCTATAAATAGGTTTCAAGTCTACCCAAACAATCACTTCAACTTCAATCCTTCTCAAGTTCTTAAAATTTTAAATCATTCTAAATCATTTTCAAGTTCATAGAAAATTATTTTTTTAAATAATTTTCCTCTCATTAATAGTTTGCACTTGTTTTGTTACTACACAACAAATTCTAGTACAGAGTAAAATATGAGTTTGTCTTATATTGGGAAACTAATTTGCAATAACCATGTGTAGCAAAAATAGGGGACAAATATAATCTTAAGAGAAAAGTGATCACCATTCAATTCAGGCGATAATATTGTTATTTTATATCATCTTACAAAGCAGATTTCAAATTTCAACAATTCGTACTCTTTAGTTGTAAAGAGATTCTTTTGTGTTATGGAGATTGAATTCCAAATTTACCCCTTATTTTGTATGACTTTTACAAATACATTTCTTAAAACATTATTCTAGCTTAGGTTAATTATTTTATTTTTAGAATTAATTCGTTACTTGTGATTTTTAGTTGGGTAAAGACATGACATGCATATAGGACAAATGACATGCATATAGGACAAATCAGTGATGATGTGGGAAAACAAAATAGATTTTCAAAATAAATTATAAATTTTAGCTAGGTAAAATGGTAAGTAAAAAAAATAAAAAATAAAAAGTAACACACATGAAGAGAAAACATGAAACTTAAAAGGCCTAAATGCATCAAAATTTAGCACAAAGACGAGAATTTTTCTAAACTATGCAAAGCAACCTTTGAGACAAAGGATAGATGGGAATACTGAATAAACTCAATTTGCTAAAGTAAATTGTGTATATTTTCTTAACTAAGAGGTATCCCTTCAACTAGTTGAGTAAAAGAAAGATGCTAACTGTTCTTAAATAAAGGAGTTGAAGAATATCCCAAACATTGTAGTAAAATAAGACACCCACTCCTGCTCCTGCCTATCGATGATTCTTTACCGGATTTCAATATTGCAGTCCAAGCTCATTTGATTGCAAGGTGGAGTTCGAAGAAATCTGCACCTGCAATTTATTTCTTTGTTTGCTCGGTGATGAACTTGGTGACGACATAGCAATCTGGCGGAGTAATATTTGTGTAATAGTTATGGATGGTATCTGTGATTTTGAACTCAAATTTCTTATAAAAGTTGATAGCATCTTCATTGTTGGTCTGCACGTGCAAGTAGATCTCGCCAATGTTTTGCTTGGAGCAGAGCTCAATGACATGATTTAAGAGCTTCGTACCTGCACAAATACCAAAATCCTCATAAACTAAACATGTGACACTTTTTTCTCAAATAGATGCCGAAACGGTGAAACCAGTGAACAGGATTTCAGTTTCAAATATAAGAGCATAAGATTCTCTATTCAAATTTAAAGACAAAAACAATAAATATATTAAACTCTCCAAACCTTGGTTCCTAGTGTATAAAAATTGAACTAATGATTTGAGAAAAACAATTTTCAGCCAATTCCAGTGAAGTTTGATTATGGTCATACTTTATGGAACTGACTTTTGTTGCACAGTTCAAAATCAAAGGTAAAAATAATAACATCAAAGTAAACCTTGCAGCAGATCAACCCGCAGAAAGGACTGGCTCATAGTCCAGCAGTCTACTTTGTGGGTTGAACTGTGAATGAAGCACGAACTTTTATATAGATGATAATCTCCAAAACCGAAAAGCTTCAGACATGCATCTTGTATGAGAGTTCGTAAAAGTTCATGTGGTTGGATCTCGTTCAAGTGGGAATGGAAGGATTGGTTCAAATTAAAAACAAAAACTTGGTCATAGTTCAACTGTCTTATTGTCATGGTTCAATAGTGCACAATGAAGTCCAAAATCAATTGCATTCTCCAAAGGAAATAACTTCAAGCATTATCTTTTAGACCTGGAACGTAATGCAGTTATGCTGGGATTGTCAACCAAGTCTTGATTCTTGAAATCCTAATCACGTGGAAATGGAAGGATCAGTTAATAAATTAGTATTGAAACCCAGTCATTTGATATGTACAGGCGAAAACTTAGGAGTCAGGATGAATTCACCGTGCCCGGTTTACAGATGAACAGACCAACTCGAAGAATTCAATGAAAGACAAATGTGGGAGACTATTTTGCAGCTTGACAGTTAAAGTGGTTCAACCAGCCATATCTGGTTGGGTACTTGTAACATCAGACTGTAGTACCGTGCAGCTCAGTAAGCCAGAAAATCTAAGAACACCAAAACTAAGGCTATGTTTGTTGGAAGGATTATACTTGGGATAAGACCATTAATCTCAAGTGACTTGTTTGTTTCAAATTTGGTCCAACATTATAAAATGACTTAATGTAGAGGATTATTTAATACCATGTTCAACCAGGTATTATAATCCCATCATTTGGGACTAAAAATTTCCGGACAAAATTAACCTCATTTTCAATTTCAATCCAGTAGGTTAGGAATCAAATGATCACTAATTTAATGGTTATAAATGATACTTAAAATCAATCAGCAAAACAAAATTAAAAAACAGATTTTAACGGTATGAACTCAAATAAAACTCACGTGAATGGCACAAGTCTTTGAACTTGAATAAATAAAATTAAAAATCAGATTTTAATGGTTTTATTTGATTGTTTGATAGAAAATTAAAAATCATACTATGCTCTGGTTTAAAAGGGCACAAGTCTTTGAACTTGAATAAAGAAATAAAAATAAATAAAATCAATAATTTGTTAAAATACTACCAAATGGGACAACTATAAAGGCATTGGCATCACATGACATACTGTGCATTTGATTTTAATTTTGCAAAACCCATCTTTAATTTCACGTTGTTCAAGTTCACTAATTTAATGGTTATAAATGATACTCACTCTGTTCCAAAATTAAAGATAAATTTTATTTTTGAGGTCAAATTACGATATATTAAATTTTAAGATTGGTATAATTTATAAAAATTTAAAATAAAATAATTTATAAATATAAAATTTACTAGAGATATACAACTATACAAGTAAATATGCCCAAATAAAAAAAGTTCACATAAAATATAATAAATTTGCCTAACTAAGGAACAAATATATTAGTATCACTCATTCTGTGTTATTTTTGTACATACAGTAAAATATAAAATAATTCTATTTATGCATAATATTTCATATATTTTTAAAAGTTATATGGTGAAACAATGTGAACTCATTAACTTATTTCAACAGTATTTAAAAGTTTATAATTAATTGTTCATCATTTTTTAATATATAAACAAGTTTAAATCATAGTTTAAAATATAATATTATTGATAAGGGTATAATAGTCCAAGCTATATTTTTTATCCAATCCTTTAATTAATCCTGGAAAAAACAAAGATAGCATGTGATTATTTTAAGTTATCCCATGAATAATCTCATAAAAACAAACATGTTATTAGGACTATTTAATACTAGGATTAAAACCCGAGATTATAATCCTTGCAAACCTAAAAGAAAACATTGGGCCACAAGCAAAACACTAACCTTAATCTAGTAGGATACAAGGTAGAATTACTTGGAACATTTGAATAAGGCATTGTTATCTACCTTTTTGAAATTTGAACCTTGCTTTGTGTACATGATGATTGGTGATTGCCAACTAAAACACAATCAACTTAACTTAAATAAGCTAATCCCAGGCAATTAGGGTAAAGCATAAGTAACAGATTTAGAAGAGTGACATGTTAGAAGCTTTTAAAACAATTACTACAAATGAGAGCTATACTTAAACAAGTTGATAACTCACCAATACCAAGCCCACGATATGGCGCCAGAACACCCAATGTCAAAATGTATACACGAACAGCCCCTCCTTCCTTTTTCTCAAGACGGCATGCAATTGAACCGACACAAATGTCACTGTAGTATGCTGGGGAATGAAAATCAAAATATTATTAATTTCTGGGGGGGGGGGGGGATTCATGTTTTGTATTACCTTTCAGATAAAAAGAATGAGATTATATTAGAGAAGATAGTGGAACTACAATGTTGATGGAGGACCACAAGTCCTCCCAAAAGAAAATACAAATGAAAGAAGAAAACAAGTAAAACAACCATTCAGGTGTAAAAGGAGCACAACTTGCCAGTCCCTATGTTATTTAAACTGATGTGGCACAGTAAAACATTGGATGCTGGACGTGGAAATCCCCAAAACCCTGATATATGGACACGGGTATTAAACTGATATGTGGCACTGTAAAACACTGGATGCTGGACGTGGAAAATCCCCAAAAGCCTGAGATATAGGTACGGGTTTACTTATTTAGTTTGTCACAGTGCTTCACAAAACTATGTTAATATGTTCCAAGTATTTGTTATGTTTTCTGTTAGGCACTTGTCAAAACTAGATCTACACATCATTTGTTAGGAGCATCAATTAGTGTTTTATTATTTGAACAAATTAAATATTGAAGCCCAATGAGTCCCTAAATGACATGATACACAGTTTTCAGCACATTCTATTATTACAAACAAAGGCAGATGAGCTTATAATTAGTGCTTGTGTTGATAAGTCTCATATTTGTGCTAAAATAATCAATTAAGCTCCCCTAGGAATCGACATGAGACGTCGAGCTACCAAGGCTCACACCTTGGCAGCTCTGCCTCAAGTCGACTCATGCCATGCCATTCCTTCCATCGCCGGGAGGCCCGGGACGCCTAGGCGACGCTATGACAACTATGACTAGCGCAAAACGAAAAAATCATCCATTTATCAAAGTGCTTCCATAAAGGATTTGAAAATGAAGCAACCATATTTAGAACCTGCTATTTGAATCTAATATTAGTCAATTAATACAATATGTCAAGAATGAGAGGTTTGTAAAGTGATACTTACATGTTGGACGGATAGCACATAAGAAAACAAACAATGTACATATGCGAAAATCTAGGAATTGGACTGGTCAAGCAGAAATCAGACAAAGTTCGTAGAAATTGTTGACCATGTATATAAAGATCAACAAGTAGATCACTAAGAACAGTGGTGATATATCATGTGAAATCATAGCCTATCAGGTCATTAATGTTAAAGTGATTCAAATGAGAGAACACCTCTCAAACAGAAGGCAGTAGAAGTCTTTGAAATGACATTATAGCCTATTTAACCTTACATATCACCACTTAGAGAGCTGACAGTGGGAACAAACATGTCAGTAGAAAGGCGTTGTCATGTTAAATAATTATATTTTTCCCCTTTTATTAGGAATATACCAGATAAAGCAACCTCCACTAGAAGGTAAAATGGGGCGCCAAAACTTAGGTACAAGCAATATATACTGTCAATGGTTCCTTCTTCTTCTTCTTTTTCTTTATTTTTTCAATGAAAGCAGAATTTTATTAGAAAGAAGAGAGAAAATATAGGTGGACAAGAAGTTCACCAAACAATAGTTGAAAGAAAACATGTCCTTAGCAGAGGACAGCTCCCAATCCCTATGTATATCCAGTGGGTGGTAACCACAGTTCAAAGTCACGGTAGAGGCCTATGTTTTGGAAGGTCATTTGACTCGGTATCGGTTTCGGTATTGGTTTCGGGCGATACACACCGGTACACAAATTAGGAGCTTCAATTTTTTTTAAAAAATTTATAAATAGTAAGAACAATAAGATGGATCAATTAAGTTCACAAAAACACTATCTTATATACATAGCACAATGATAAAACAGACATCTAGCAGACATGTCTAATACTACATTGTGTTAGGAATGGTTATGCTATGCATATTTAATTATGATGTAATTATAATGTATAATTGTTCAATAGTTTTTAAAAAGTCCTTATCTGTGATATATGTATAAGGACTTAGAAATAGAACGATTAAACTTGTTAGGTTGATCCTTTGAGTTGATTTTATGAACATGTAATAAGATTAAATCGATCTTATAGTCTTGTTAAACGATCGAAGAGTTACTCTGCCATTTCGTATAGTCAATGATGTTTGCAGAAACTTAGTTTTCGTAGAACAACTAAGAATAAGTAAAGCTACAAAAAAACAGCAAGATCGTAAAGCTGTCTTCGGCATCGTAGAGCTACTAAAGCAAGTATGCTCATGCATCGTGAAGTACTCGTTCATAGAGCAGAAAGCAGAGCATCGTAACGTAAAGTTGAACTCTATGTTCCCCATCACTGTACCGTCAACTAATTTCGTAGAGCATGTCAGAACTGTCTTCAGACTGACAAATTCAGATGGTCCCCATACGAAGATTTCAAGATGCTTCTCACCGTCTTCAAATTCAAATTAGAAGATCCAATGAGGTTTAGTCTAAACCGCTATATAGAAGATGCGACACCACGAACATGTGGTAGGTGAGACTGCAGTCTGATGTGACCTTGTTAGAGCCGAAAGCAAGTCTAGTAGTCAGTCTAGAAGTCAACATCAAAAAACATCTGGAGCAAAGCATTAAATGCACCAACGGGACAACTTCCAGAGGTCTACAAAAGGCGCACGGGGATCCAAGTACAAATCACATAACACAAAGCTGAACCTCTGTCGAAATATTCAAAGTTCTACTCTACAATTCATAACAACTTGTTCAAACTTCAAAGTTGCTAAGAACCTGAAGAAATCAAGCCTCATTGCAAAGCTTAGCAACACTTCAACCAATCATCATTCAGTAGTGATTCAACTTGGTTTTGGTGACCACTATACCGAGACTAAGTGACTCGAAGGAATCTAAGTGATTCAGAGGACTAAGTGTCCTGTTCTGTGTGACCAAATTTTCGAGACTCGGTTACTCGAAGGAACCTTAGTGGTTCTGTTGTAATAGATCTTAATGATCTGTTATTTGTGACCTATCCTTGGTGGATATCCTACTTGTTGAAGTAGAAAAGTGGACTAGGAGTTGTTTGTACTCCGAACCACTTAAAAATATCTTGTGTCTCACTTTCAGTCATTTATCTGTTATATATGTTATACTTGTTATATCTGCTAAGTGGTTAACATCCATTGGACTTAATTTAGAACTGAAAATTTCTTTATATCTTGAAGGGGAGTTTTCAAACTAATATTCCGCTGAGCTAAGATAAATTGAACTAATTAATTATCTGGTAACAAATCTTTAAACAAGCAAAAGTTTAGAAGATTTATTGAACCCCCTGTTAGATCTCCTTTGTGCCTCCGAAAAACAACACATTGCATAAAAATTGAGTAGTAAATTCTTAATATATTTTCAAGTTATAATTAACTACGTACTATATAGTTACTATTTTTTTTAATTAATATGTATAATATATATATATATATATATATATATATTTATTTTTCTACATAAAATGAGTACAATTTTTTAAGCTTTAGTTAACTTAGGTACTATATAATATGTATAATAGTTTCTTTGCTAAGTAGTTTTAAGTATAGTTTTACAAGTTGCAGTTAGCTTGACTTCAATTGTTTTATTTTACTTTTTAGTACTAATTTTGATACTAGTTAAAATGTATTAAATACGATTTTTTTTTGCATTTGACATTTCTTCCCTTTAAGCCGAAATTTCTCTTCTATTTGGTCCAAAACCGTTCCACTACACCGGTACATCGAAATTTAGCCGAAGCATACTTTTTACATTAATTATCACTGATACGCCGAAACTTTGAACCGAAACCGCTCTGATACGCCAAAACTTTGAACCATAGTGGTAATTCTCGCTTTGGTCACAAGAGTTGATATCTAATTTGATGGTAATTTTTTTCTCAATATTTAAGAAGTACATTTCTAGCCCTTTATAACAAGAAATAAATCAATACTAGATACTAATTTCTAATACTAAAACATAAAAGTAAAAATCTGCAACAATCATAGTTGTCAAGGCGTCGCCTAGGCGACACGCCAAGGCATCCAGGCGTAGGGAAATCTGCAAGGCGAAGCTCGACTTGGGACATAGTTGCTAAGGCGACCTTCGACAGCTTCAACGGCTTCTCCGACCTCATCGCGCGACCTTCTTCGACTGCTCCGACCGCGCGACTGCTTCGACGGCTTCTCCGACCTCATCGCGCGACCTTCTTCTATGACTGCTTCGACTTCATCGCGCGACCTTCTCCGACTGCTCCGACCTCGCGACTGCTTCGAACCTCCGACTGCTCCGACCTCGCGGCTGCTTCGAACCTCTGATCTCCGACTCAGTCTCGAGACCTCATCACGAACCCTCGCGAGTCGCGACTGCTCGTCGCTCGTTTGCTGACTCTGCTCGACTTCGCTGGAACAAGAAAGCTAGATTGCTTTGCTGCTGGGTCTCTGTCTCTAATCTCTATATATAATATAATAAATTTATATATGTATAAATTTATATATATATTTATATACGTATAAATTTATTTATATATATATATATATAATAAAATAAATAAAAATAAAAAATATTATATTTAATATATATCATATATATTAAAAAGAAATTAATATATATTTAAATAAACAACAAATAATATGTTAAAAATAATTAAATTTATATAAATTTCTATAGTTATTAATTAAATAATTATGATACCATAAAAAATAAGATAAAATAAAATAATATTATATACATATATTTAAATAAACAAAAATAATAAAAATAAAATAAATACTAAAAAATAATTTTAATAATAATGAAATAAATACATAAAAAATAACTATGATATTAACTAAAAATAAATATTATATACACTTAACTATTAACTATATATAATATTTTAAATATAATTAAATATAATATAATATTTTATTAAATCTGTATATTTTAATTTTAAAAAATAAATATATTTAATATGAAGGATAGTTGCATGAAATAATTTGAAAATAAATACTATATACACTTAATTATTAATTTAATAATACACTATATATATATATATATTATATAACACTATCAATGGGATTTAAAAATATATTTAATGTTATTCCATAGTGTTATGTCTTGAGTTTTAATGTATATGAAATTTTATTGCTAATATAGTTGTTATGTAAAATAAATAATATATAAATTGTACATTGTAAACGACTTGTCGCCATACGGACGTCATGACAGTCGCCTTGTCGCCTAGGCGTCCAGGCATTCGGCTACCGCCATGACTCGCCGTGGCAACTATGGCCACAAGAGACAAAAGACAAAGGGAAAAGGAGTTCATAGTTATTAATGGCGCACCTGAGGCGCACGAGCCATAGCGAGGCGCACTTTTGGGTCTCACTTTGCCTGAGTCGAGGTGCCTCCAATGAGGCACAACCGAGGCACGCGCAAGGCGCATGAGGCACTCGCCTCTTTGAAAATTCATCCAAAATAATCTAAATTGTCCATTTTTGTAACCTATTACGATTTGAGACGATCATACCCACTTTGAATTTAACCTAAGAAGCAAGGATTCGGGTGCGGGGATTCGGGTGCACAGTAAGGGGATATGGGAGTTCATTAAATTTCAAAAAGTGGATATTCGGGTGTGTGGGTATACGACATTTAATAATTATATTTATTATTATTATTATTACGAGATAAAATTCTCCTATATTTATACATAAAAACTCTTTTATCTTTCGATTAGATATTAAGTTTAAATAAATGTCTTTAGTAAGAAATAATTGAGAAATTAGGAATTTTATATTATTTTTATTTGATATTAAAGAAATAAAATAAGAGAATCTTGTTGTATTTGTAGCTTTCTTAATAAAACTAAAAGTGGTGCAAGCCCACATTAATCTGGGACTTATGATAGTTCAAAAGCTTATTATCTTAAGTTAGTGCAAGCCACATAAGCTTTTTGGCTGTATCAGTTATATTAAACTGAAATCTTAGTGCAGCTCACATTAATATGGGACCAAACATAATAACCCTAAAAGGGTTTAGTAGCCTCCTTCACCAAATTAGCAGGAGCTATGGCATCCATGAGGAGCAGCGGCAACAGAAGTGAAGAGAGAGAAGTCAGATCTCCTCCTCTCCCTCCTCCAATAGCCTCCAGGAATGTCAACTAACCCTAAAGGGTAAGTTCGTTTCTCCTCAACGTTTTTTCTTTCCTTTTTTCAATTTCCAGCCATTAAACTTGGGAATACGGCATCTGCCGCACCCTGTGCGCACCACCTCCGCACCCGCACCCAGTACGTTGTGTGGCACTTGAGGGTCGCACCCCTGCTTCCTAGAACTCAACAAAAACAAATGAAAAGACAAAGATTTCCTTAATGGGTTGATTATTAGCAACAACTATCCTGAACTATTAATGTATCCATGATGCATATGGATGACAATAATTTTTCCACTTATTTTATTTTTTGTTTGTTAGGCAGTTTCTGGATAGCTTCCATTTAGTCCAAGGTCCAGACAACACATGAACCATAGTCCGAAATTTTAAAAAATATGTAGTAACTATAGTTCAAAATTATTTTCTTTAAATTACAATTTCATATTATAAATTATACTTTTACTTGGGTTTTGATAAGATTATTATTAGTTACATTTGGTCAAGTTATCTTTTTATTGTAATTTAATTGATTATATTATTTAGGTTATAATAAGATTATTATAATTAATTGGATTATTTTTGTTGAATTATCTACTTAATTAAGTGACAACATACTTGACACTTTTAGTTCATAATACCCTTTTTATAAGTTATCATTGTTTAGGAGCTTATATAATAAATTTAGATATGGTTATACATATTTCTATATTTCAAAATATTTTTGCCCCTCGGTGCGCCTCGTGCCTTTAATAACACTGAGTGAGATCCAAAACACATGAGCAAGCTCTATAAATGTGCCACAACCTAAATTAAAAACTCAGGGGTTGCCTTAGGAATTTCACTGGCCTAACCCCTCGCTTCCCTCTTCAAGTCATTCACCAAGTATAACAAAACCCAATGTAATAAATGATTCATGTGTGAACGACAAAAGGAGACTTAAAGATCTTAAGAAATCCCGGAGTGGAGCAACAACCTCTTAACTTTTTCCCACCTCATTGCACATGAATTACCATTGAACAATGTGCTCATCTCTCTGCCTTAATTCACACATCAAATTGTCTGTCAAGTTACTTACCAAGAAAAAGTTGTTTCTCAAGATGTATGCCACACGTACAAAACACAAACTTCATTTGAGCTTTTGCGCACCAAACCGATCTTTACAAAAATCGAGAGCATTCTCGATGAGTGACTTTAGAAAGCTTTAAGCAAGAATTCACCCTTTTTGCCACCCTAATCCTTAAACCCTAAGCTCTAAACGGATTTAAGCAAGCTAACGTAACAAATGTGTACATGTCAATACACAGTACAAAGAGAAGGTTTGATATGTACTTCAGTCTTTAGAGAAGTGGACCCCTACTAGTTATTTGGACTTAAAAATAGGTTTCTTAAAAGGCCATGGGTCATTTATATAACAAACAAAAACCTAGGCATCTCTTTATTAATTAAGAGGTTTCCAGAAATTGGAGTCGCATGGTTTGAGAGGTTGTTAGTGCAGATTGTCCATTCCATCTTTTGCTCATTAATAAGAAGAAATTTGATGGCCTGGAACAACTGAGTGCTATTTGACATTCACTTTAAAAATTCAAAGAAATGCTTATGACATGGCATCAGCCGCATTCATACAACCCTATACGAGGAACTTAGTAAAATGTAGACTTAGCTACAGCAAAAATATTAAACCGAAGTTAGATTTATGTGCTTGAGGCATTGCTCAGACTCAGATGATTGAAATTTTGATCATTCAAGACAAATATAAACTTGGTTTGCCTTATTACATAGATAAACACAGTCAAGTTGTTAAAGAATGCGTCTTTTATCTCTTTCTCGCACAGGCTCAGATGGTTGAAATTTGAGCATTCAAGCCAAATATAAGCTTGGTTTGCTTTATTACGTAGATAAGCAAGGTCCAGTTGTTAAAGAATGTGTCTTTTATCTCTACCTCATACTAAAGTACCAAATATCCATATCCCAATGTACACTTCTAATATTGTATAGCATTTAAAACTAAGCCAATAAGGCACTAAGCCATAAGGTGTGTATACATTTCAAATATAGCCCAAATCCATCTTTGTCAATTTGAGAAAGGAAAAGGCATTGGAGCAGTATTGCAATTGAAACAAACTAAACATCACAAAAAGCAAAATCCCAAACCCTCAATTAACCAATAATTTCAGAGAACCAAAAACCCTAGAAAATCCAATTAATCAATAACATCAATAAAGCCTTGTTTTAAACAGTTAAAAATGGAAACCCAATTCATAAAATGGAATCTTAATCATAAAACAGAAGAGGAAATCTCACCTAACTTGGTGAATTCGCCAGAGGCAAGAGCATCAGCATAATATTTATCATTGTATCGTACAGGAAAGAGGACAGAATTGAGCTTCTTCAGTTGCATCAAGTTTTTGTCCCTCACACCATCTAACGAGATTGTCACTTCACGACCAACCCCCATTGTTTTTATTGATCTCTATCTGCCTTGTAATACAGAAGGCTGAGAACTGTTTGTTGTAATACAGGAAGGAGGAGGTCTAAATGTATGTACTATACTGCTATATCCTGTGAACGCAATAATAGGACATCGTAAGATTTTATTCCTTATAGTACTAAGAGTGTACAACAGTAAAAACCCGTACCATACCAATCCAAACTGTACCATTTAACCCAAAAACAAGTAACCCACCGGTGGGGCTGGTCTGGAACCAAGACAATACTGTTTTATCACTGGTCTTATACTTAATTCTTTTCTCTTTTTTTGTCCTTTCAAACTTTTCATCTTATGCTTATATTACTACTGAAGAAAGTCCCGTGTAAAAAGTGATAGAAGTTGTTCCACAAATAGAGTTCATTTTTATTGATGATAAAACAAAATGACATAATGTCCAAAGTATATCAACACAATTTCAATACAATTGTACTACCATGCCACCACTATTAAACTATACACTCGTTATATTTAGGGATGAAAATGAAAGAAAAACATATCCTTAAAATTTGAAAATTTTACAGATAGGACTCTTTCTATGAGCCCGTTCGGCATCAAATTACAGCAGAATATTAAAGACATGAAGAACAAGGAAGTAATGAATCAACTAATTAATGATTACAAATAAAAAACAAAATAACTAATCAATTAATGAAGCAATCAACTAATGATTTGATTCAAGTTATTACATACCTTACAGCATAATCATAAAAGTACTAAGTGACACGGTGAGGGATGCTGTCACGCTGGGACGGTGACGTACGGCGACGTACGCGGCCACTTGGGAACCGTGAGGAAGATCGGGAGACGACTAGAGTGCAAGAGAGGGAGGGAATAGCGGAGATAAATAGAGAGGCGAAAGAGGGTTTTGACTTTGTAGAAAGTCCATCACCGAATAAAATACATATAATTTTATAATTTAAAATGAGTAAAATAAGTTACATAACCATAATAACATTAGTATTCCCTTTTTTTAAAGTAACCGTTACTACTTCTGCAAATTTTTAGACATAACTAACTAAATAAAATTACATATTTATTATTTTATGTTATCAAATTTTAATTTCTAATAATATATATATATATATATATATATATATATATTTATTAATAAGATTTCTCTTTTTGAATTTGGGCGAAAAAGTACAAATACAGTTCAGATTCATTCTAATTGAATCACAACTCGGTCGTTGATGTTTCGCCTTGACCTTTTGACAAGTTAAACATCTGTTGATGCATTATGCAATCTCTCTTTTCATTTTTAGCCACCAAAAGTGTTCACGCAAATCTTGATACATTTTTGTGCTTCCTGGGTGTATCGAGTATCTCGTACTTTGTGCTTCTTACAAAATCTCCTCTCTTAGCTCTCGTACTAAAGGTACCCAAATTCGTCCTTCAAATCTCAACAGTTCGGTGTCATCAATCTTGAAATTTCAACTCATCGGCTTCAGCTAACCGATTCTTGATGTTACCACATTCTTCGTCGTTTATGCCTCTTTCACCTTGTCGAGTAGAGTCGGACTTGCTTCCATTTCTATTACTTTATCTGAATTCTTCGAATTTTTTACCTTCAACTCCATTTTCTCCATTTCCTTTACTAACTCTTCTTGCTCTATCAAAATGAACAACTTCTCTCTATTTTTTCTACTTGAAGCATCTGCTACTACATTGGCCTTCCCTGGTGTAGACACTCGAAATTTTCTGCATATGTAAAACCCCAACTTTTTGAATAAAGATGAACTTTCTATAAATATTATTTTTAAATATTATGGAGTGAAATTGATATAACGTTATAGTTGTGGGTAATAGTTATAAATTTTGCAAAGTACGCAAGTTGTTATATAATATTCGATTAGTCGGGGAATATTCGTTTTAACAGGGAATATTCGTACAACGGCACAATCATTGGTGGGGACCCCACAACGGAATTATTGTCGGATTGAGAAAACGATAAAAATACTTTATGAAAATAACGGCGGAAGTTTTACCGTTAACTGTTGAAACATCCGGTGTTAAAAGTACAGTAATACGCGTGGTTGCATAGTAACATACGGTATTGATTATTGATGCGTCCGTGAGAAGTCACTCAATTTTGTTCAATTATTGCTATAGTAATTGTTGTAAATTTTGCTTATTATTTGGACCCCCCACTTACGTATTTTTTAAAATTGTCGATAGAAGTTATCTCATATTATATATATATATATATATATATATATATATATATATATATATATATATATATATTAAAAGTCTTGTGTGGGGGAGGGGGAGATAACATTGTCAGGAATGTGTTAAAGTTTGAATAAGTGGTGTGTGTAAATGATTATGATATATATATATATATATATATATATATATATATATATATAACATATGACTAATTATATATATATACATAATTACGTGTGGGTAAGGGAAGTTAAAAAGTAGAAGTTTGCTCATTCAATTAATTCATCCGTTACTTGCCAGTTGGTTCGTCCGTGCGAAGAAAAATAAAGAAAATACTGTTCACCCGTGATTTTATTCAAACAGTACCCCTTCTATTCTCCTATAAATAGAATCTCATTTCTTCATTATTTTCTTACGAATTCACTAAACTCTAGAGAGAGAAACTATAGAGAGAGACTATAGAGAGATAGAAGAAAAGTATTCTGCTACTTAACTACTTTTATATTCAGTTTCTTTTACGGTAAGGGGTGTTATTCTTTCTTATTCATGAAGAGAACTGTTGTTATTCCATTTCTTATTATTCTGTTGGAATAACTTGTATACGCGGTCTACCCTATACTTGGTGACATTCTTCTATTATTATGTTGGAACATCCTGTCTGTGTTTTACACCGGACCTGGTTCCGTCTTATTATTATTCTGTTGGAACATCCTGTCTGTGTGTTTTACACCGGACCTGGTTCCGTCTTTATTATTCTGTTGGAACATCATGTCGGTGCAAATTTTGCCTGACCGGGTTCCGTTATTATTATTCTATTAGAATAACCTGTCTATGCGAAGTACCGCATGCATGGTGATTTCTTTTGTTATTCAATTCTTTATTATACTCAGTTGGTTAAAGTTTTGACTTCTATACTCCATGAAATTAGTAGAATATCCTTGATATTTGCGCTTCATCTAGTATCTTTTCATGGAAATATTCTTCTGATTATTCTTGAATTTTACTCTACAAAACAGTATCATGTTGACAATTTGGACGCTAATAATTCCTGGATAAAATAATTCTTGAACTTGTTTTATTGAATTCTTATATCATTGTCATCATCCTCATGTTTATATTTTGTTGAAAGTCATCTGTGGCATGTAGTGCATAGATGGACTTGGTATGTTTATGACCAGGGATTATTCGGTGTAATCATGACCGTAATGTTACAAATGATGTGGTAAAAGTTCTCATTGGCCCGTAATGTATTGATGGACAATTGTTGGCATGATCATGACCATTGATGAATACACAAATATCCTTGGCCCGTAGTGCATGGAATTTGTGGTCGTGACCCTAATGAATATCCTTAGCCGTAGTGCAGGGATGATGTGGATTATTTATTAAGCTGAGTCTCAGCGATAAAAGTGATGAAAAACTTTTTAAATCATAAAAGATAGTAGATTCTATTCTCTACTTGACTCTTTTAATGGATTGCTTGATCCGCTGCAGTTAAACTTGATGTTGTTATATTTTATCAGTTTAACACTGTTGAAGGCTAGCGATAATTTATTCTGCATTATCTTAGTCATAATATTTCTTACTGGGCTAGTTGAGCTAACCCTTTCTTTCACTGTTCTCTTCAGGAAATGAGAACATAGCAGAGACTAGTCGGGGAACGGAGTGACGGTCCAGAGGATAGCATTAGTAGTCCTCACTATTCTGTGAAATAGTGTGTTAATAATTGTAATGAGGACTCCTTTTGACTTTGTATAATCTCTAGTAGACAATAATTGTATTCAAACTCACAGTTATGTTTTGTCGTATTGTACACGACAGTTGTATTAGTAAGTTGTATTTGAATTTTGTACCATGTATCTGACGACCCAAGATGGGTGATGTATACCTAATTTTGGGGGCGTCACAGTTGGTATCAAAGCTTAGGGATATGATCCCTGGCTAAGATGTGAGACTAGAACTAGGAGGGGAGAGACGGGAAATTCCTTCGCTAGTATGACCTACTTAAATTTATTTTGTATTTAAATTGGTTGGTCAGAGTTTAGAGATATTATGTTACATGTCAATTAACCTTTGTTTTGTGGCCATATCTGAAAATGACATCCGAAAATGTTGAGAATAGCAATGGAGCACAAGAGACCGTTGAGTCTCCGCATATCAATAATTAGGAGAATGTGCATCAGGAAGGCGACAATCCTCATGCAAACAACAAAACCACTTATGATGAATGATGGATTGTTCAGAGGCTTTATGCAATTCATGCAACAGCAGGCGAGAGCGGCTCCTGTCCAAAATGTAGGTGGAAACACTGGAAACTCTCGGGTGGTCACCGCTAAACAGTTCAAGGAGCTGGGACCACCGAAGTTTAAGGGAGAGCCAAAACCACTTATGGCGGAAGCATGGATAAAGCAGATCACCAAGATATTTGATGTCTTGGGATGCTCCGAGGAGCAAAAGGTTCCCTTTGCCGCATATATGTTGCGCGGAGAGGCAGATTACTGGTGGGAATCGGTAAAACGTACTCAACCTGCCGTACTGAAGATGTCTTGGGAGAAGTTCTAAGAGCTGTTCAATGACAAATACTTTGCCGAAAGTATTCGTCACATGAAGGAGGTGGATTTTATCAAATTGGAGAAAAACAATATGACCGTGTCGCAATACGAGGCAAAATTTGCGGAGTTATCCTGGTTTACGTCCCACTTGGTGGATAATGAAGAGAGAATGGCGTGAATGTTTTTAAGAGGTTTGAAGACAGAGATACGTCAACATCTTATTTCTCATAAACTGTGTTTGTATTCAGATGTTGTAAATAGGGCTCAGTTGGTGGAGCGCGATAACGAGTCAACACAACCAAAAGAGAGCAGCCGGCAAAATGATAATACCAGTGAGAGCAGTCATCGAAGCGGTGACAACAAGCATGGAGGGAATCAACATGCTAGAAATGGTAACCACTTTGGTGGTAATCAGGGCCAAAATAATAAGAATTGACATTTCAAGAAGAGGAGATTCAACAATGATGGAAAGACGTCAGCACCAACACCCGTTGTTAAGGAAGGAGAAAGACCACCTATCATATGCTTCAAATGTGGAGGGGAGGGACACATCAGTCCAAATTACGCGATGCCGTCCAAGGCTTGTTATAATTGTGGAAGAGAAGGTCACTTAGCCCGATTTTGTCGTTCACCAAAGATAAATTCAGCTAGGATGGAGGCACCAAAGGCTGTCCCAGAAAAGTCAAAGCCGGTAGTGCAAGGGAGAGCGTTTATTGTGACCTCCCAGAAAGCAAGGAACCCGAATGAGGTCATCACGGGTAAGCTTATCATAAACTCTAGCGAAGTTTACACTTTATTTGATACCGGTTCTACCCATTCTTTTATTTCTCCTACTTGCGCTCAACAATTAAATTTGACTCCGGAGAAATTAGACTTTGACTTATCTGTGGAAACTCCGTTGGGAGAAACCTTCATTACATCCACGGTTTATAAGTCTTGTTTGGTTCAAGTTGGTACCCACACATTACCTGTCGATCTTATTGTATTAAAAATACTTGCATTTGATGTAATTCTAGGGATTGATTGGTTAACTACTCATCATGCAAAAATTGATTATTTTCGTAAGGTTGTTAGCTTTCATATTCCTAATCGACCTATTATGCGAATTCAAGTAACAAAACCATTAAAATCAATCACTGTTATCTCAATCTATAAAGCTATTAGTTTATTAAAAAATGGATGTCAAACTTTCTTAGCTCATGTCACAGATCTAAACAAAAATACGTCAGTTTTGAATAATTTTTTTATTGTTAATGAATTTCCTGACGTATTCCCTGAAGAACTTCCTGGCCTAACCCCAGAGCGTGAAATTGAATTTTGTATCGACCTTGAACCCGGTACAAAACCCATTTCTAAATCCTCATATCGAATGGCTCCTATTGAACTTCAGGAGTTAAAAACTCAACTGCAGGAATTGTTAGACATTGGCTTTATTCGTCCTAGTACTTCTCCTTGGGGTGCTCCTGTGTCTATTCGTGAAGAAGAAAGATGGGAGTATGCGACTTTGTATTGATTATCAGGAGTTGAATCATGTCACCATAAAAAATAGGTACCCATTGCCACGTATTAATGACATGTTTGACCAGTTGCAAGGAGCCAAATTCTTTTCAAAGATTGATCTTCATTCCGGATATCACCAATTGAAGATTAAAACCGATTACATTCCAAAGACGGCTTTCAGAACTCGATACGAGCATTATGAATTCCTAGTTATGTCCTTTGGATTGACTAATGCTCCTGCTGCCTTCATGGATATGATGAACTGAGTATTCAAGGAATATTTGGATCACTTTGTGGTTGTCTTTATTGATGACATCCTTATTTATTCCAAAAGCCGTGAAGATTATGAGGAACACTTGAGGCTGATACTCCAAAAGCTTCGTGAATACAAGCTTTATGCCAAGTTGAAGAAATGTGAGTTCTGGCTTGAGGAAGTAGCATTCATTGGGCACGTTGTATCAAGTCATGAAATATCTGTTGACCCAGCAAAGATTGAAGCTATTCAAAGCTGGGAGCAACCTAAATCAGTGATCGAAGTACGTAGCTTTCTCGGCTTAGCTGGTTATTATTGGAGATTCGTAGAAGGGTTTTCTCGAATCGCTACTCCACTAACTCAGCTGACTCGGAAAGATACAAAGTTCGGGTGGAGCGAGGAATGTGAGAAGAGTTTTCAAGAACTCAAGAGGAGACTCATTTCAGCACCTGTTCTGACAATACCATCTGGTTCAGAGGGATTTGTCATCTATAGTGATGCTTCGGGCAAAGGATTAGGATGTGTTCTCATGCAACATGGGAAAGTCATAGCTTATGCCTCACGACAACTCAAAGAATATGAGATGAATTATCCTACTCATGATCTAGAGTTGGCAGCTGTTGTCTTCGCACTAAAGATTTGGAGGCATTACTTGTATGGGGAGAAAGTGGAGATCTTTACGGATCATAAAAGCCTTAAATATTTCTTCACTCAAAAGGAACTCAACATGCGACAACGACGTTGGCTTGAACTGTTGAAAGATAATGATCATACCATCCAATACCATCCTGGAAAAGCGAACGTGGTAGCTGACGCATTGAGTAGAAGATCATATGCGGGTACGAGTGCAATATTGTCAACGCAAAGGCCCATTTTGTATGACTTGCAAAGGATGGAGATAGAGATAAAGACTCCAGGGACCCATGTGATGATGGCAAATATACGAGTAGAACCGACTTTAATTGATAAAATTAAAGCTGCTCAAGTTACAGATCCGGAGCTGATGTGTATGAGGAAGAAAGTGCAAGAAGGTGAGATGCCGGAAGCAATAATCGATGAAGAAGGAATACTTCGAGTCAACTCCAGACTTTGTGTTCCTAACGACCCTAATTTAAAGTATAAAATCATGATGGATGCGCACAACACACCGTTTGCAATCCATCCTGGGAGTACCAAAATGTATCATGATCTTCGACATACATTTTGGTGGGGGGAAATATGAAGAGAGAGAGATAGCGCTAATTATCTTAAGGTGTCTAACATGTCAACGAGTCAAGGCGGGGCATCAAGTACCAAAAGGTCCATTACAACCACTTGAAATTCCAGAATGGAAGTGGGAGCACATTACCATGGATTTCGTTACTGGTCTTCCCAAAGTTTCTCAAGGCATAGATGCGATTTGGGTCATTGTTGATAGATTGACCAAGTCTGCTCATTTCTTTCCGATACGAGAAACTTATACACTTGAACGTCTTGCTCGTATATACATAAACGAGGTTGTAAGATTGCATGGTATGCCAGTATCCCTAGTTTCTGATCGAGACCCAAGATTCACTTTGTAATTTTGGGTTAGTTTGCAAAAAGCTACGGGCACAGATTTACGATTTAGCTCGGCATATCATCCTCAGACGGACGGACAGTCGGAGAGGACTATTCAAACTCTTGAAGATCTATTAAGACTCTGTGTCCTTGATTTCAAAGGAAGTTGGGACAAGTTCTTTCCATTGGTAGAGTTTTCCTACAACAACAGTTATCAAGCAAGTATTGGCATGGCTCCATTCGAAGCGTTGTATGGAAGAAAATGTTGTTCTCCAGTATGCTGGGATGAGGTGGGTGAAGCAACGTTGTTAGGACCGGAGTTGGTACGTATGACTACGGAAAAGATTCAAACGATCCGACAACGTATAAAAACCTCACAAGTTCGACAAAAGAGTTATGCTGATCTTCATCGAAAGGACGTGGAATTCGATATACGAGATCATGTGTTGTTACGTGTTGCTCCATGGAAAGGAGTTACGAGATTTGGAAAGAGAAGAAAGCTCAATTCTCGATTCATCGGCCCATTTTTAATCCTTGATCGAGTAGGAACTGTGGCCTATAAACTCGCTTTACCGCCAAGTATGTCTCGTGTTCATAACGTTTTTCACATATCCATGTTACGTAAATATGTGGAAGACCCGAACCACATTATTGAGTTAGAACCGGACGAAATTGCGGAAGATTTGACGTATGAAGAGGTTCCTGTTAAAATCTTGGATAAGAAGGAACATATTCTACACACCAAGGTTATACCTCAAGTCAAAGTTTTGTGGAGAAACCACGATGTTGAGGAAATGACTTGGGAGTTAGAATCTGAAATGAAATTAAGGTATCCTTACCTCTTCGATATACCAGGTACGTACTCAGCAATGTCCTACAAGAACTAAAGAGCGCCAATCCCGAATGACTACTGTACAAGACAGCACACCAGATAGAATTTGAAGCTTGAAGACCAAGGGCATGGTCCCATCTTCCTGACTTCGTACAACCTCTAATCCCATGTCATTGTGTAACTCTCTACAACAACATACCGAAAAAGGTCTTATACACCTCAATCGAATGCCAGGATTGAAGTTCTGAAAGTTCGAGCGGACATCACGTTACATGTGTGCATATACTTCGAGACGGCAGAACCCACTGAACATGGGGCACCCCAGGCACCCCGGTCAACCACGGGTGCATCTGCGGCTGCCGCAGGTACACCTGTGGCTCCCCCCTCTATAAATAGAGGGCTTGGGGCAACCATTTTGCATAGAGAAAAGGCGAGGAAGCCCTGTCCAATTTGCTCTGTACACACTATAAACTGAGTGCTTTTTCATTATAAACACTTGTGAGCTTATATATTGCTATATTTTTACCGGCGGGAGCCAAGTGTTCATCCATTCAAAGTCATTGAAGTCTTCTTTGGCAGTCCATTGTAAGCCTTCTCACACACTTTAAAGCCTTTCTTTTCATCTTTGCACACACCGTTCTTCACGTTGAGAGTCGTGTTGCGTGTGTATGCCCGGACTTCGGTCCGTGGCTTTTATTTTTCTTTGTGTATATATATATATATATATATATATATATATATATATATATATATATATATATATATATATATATACACGGACTAACATTATCGAGTTATGCCTCGATTGAGCCTGGACTCACATCCGGAGCATTTATTTGCTTTTATATATGTACTTAGATATATAAACTGTTGTCGAACTTTGTTCGATGAGCCTGGACTTACATTTGGAGCGTTTATTGCTTATATATATATAAATACTTATACATATGTTGTTGCTATCAAACTCTGTTTGATTGAGCATGGATTTTACATATGGTGCGTTTACTGCTTATATATATATATATATATATTTACATTTCTGTCAGGCCTGGAGTTTACTTCATGGCCTTTTACAGCTTTATTTATATTTAGTCCCGCCTGGAGTTTACTTTGTGGCAGTTGATCGTTTTTACTGCTTTATTTATATTTAGTCCCGCCTGGAGTTTACTTCATGACGGTTGATCATATTTATTGCTTTATTTACATTTCTGATCCCCCATGGAGGTGCTTCGTGGTGGTTGATCATGTCTCTATATATATATTTACCACTTTTATATATTTACATTTCCGATCCGCCATGGAGGTGCTTCGTGGTGGTTGATCATGTCAATATATATATATATATATATATATATATATTTACAGCTTATAATATATATATGACTGCTTACTGCTTTCATATAAATTGCGGCATCATGTGATCCTAGGAACCATGTGATCATATATTTAGTCTACTGAATCTAGATTCGGTTCCCGTGATGGATATTTTTAGCTATAAGCAGCTTGTAAATTATTCACAGTGTTTGAATTTCCTTAGATGGCTCTCATGCCCACAAGGTGTTCGGCACTGCTTTGTACATTATTTTCTCGAAGATGCTTCGAATCTCGAAAATAAAAGCAACTAAGCCGAACACATAATAAATTATGGAAGTATCAAAAGCCTCAATTACTATTGAGTATAAGGGTTTGAAAAACCTCTTTTTACAAAACATCACTGCTATATCTTGTTTAAAACTGAATTTTTATATAAATTCAAACCCTTTGTATATAGGTGCAAACGAGGCATAGCACTACTTCCAAATAACTGCACATTGACCCACACACACATTCATATAACAGTTTCTTGAAAAGGGGCGGTAACCGTGGCAACACGGATGTCGGGGGGTGCCTAACACCTTCCCTCCGCATAAGCAAGTCCCCGGACCCTAATGAATCTCGATTTCGAAGACCCGTTAAGCAATGTCACGTCACTGGGTCAATATGAAAACCTTTTCTCGGTTGTGTTGGTACAACTAGTTAAAAAACCAACTGGCGACTCTTACAGTCAAATCGTCGACATATAAATGTCAGACCTTTTCACAACTTGTTTTTTCAAACAAATCTCACCTAACATGAGAACAGCAAAGAACAAGTGAAAAGGGACAAATAAAATCCTGACGTCGACAGGTGGCGACTCTGTTGGGGACTCTAGTAAGAGAACTTAAGCCGCTATTACAAGCTTTTCAAAACTGTTATATGATTGTGTGTGGATGTTGCATTTACATTTGATGGATGTGTACGAATGCATTTACTTACTGTACTTAATGCTTTACACTATATATGCTTGTGATATTAGTGCTTCGCACATGTCATCATTTTCATAAACGGCGAGACACGTTGTATGTGAATGTATGTTGTGTGGTTCCTCCATCAGGAGGCTATCTTGTCGGTGTTTGATTACTGGACTCGTAGGAAGACTAATTCCAATGAGGCTCAGGAAAGGCATCACCCAAATTCGCTCCAGTTGAAAGACCAGATTAATTTCCCGTCGAGTAAATTGCGATGATTTGGGAATCTTCATGATAAAAAGCCGCGAGGGTAGCCTAAGATAGGTAAACCAAATGCGGAGGAAAGTCTCTTCATACTTTCCCATTTCAAATTACTCGTAATTTCAAATAATTGTAATTCCATATTGATCTCTATGTAATGGGAAATATGAAGAAATATATTCACATGCTATCCTGTATTACAAACAACTAACATCCGTGTTGCAGGATAATACTCCTAAAACGGGTACATCTATAGCATGCCAACATTTTATACATTCCCTAAAACTAAACTACGTTAGTTTTTTGCAGGGAAACAATCGGACCTATTACCCGGTCAAAGTCCAAAAAGGCCACGAGCCTACAACCAATTATGTCTTCATCTGACCAGACTAATCTTAATCCAATTTCTCGTGAAGAATTCGATGGATTAAGTAAACAAATCACAAATTTGGCTATTCTGCTTAAAGAACTACACCAATCTACCCAGGGTACAAGGATACCCATACATACTGAATCCTCTGCACATGGAGGAACACAAGGTGCGAACAAAGAAGCTCCCGTACCTAATGCTCAGTTGGATACAACCAACAAACTTCATGATACCACCCATCTCAGAGAAGATCTAGACACCAGTGATATCAGAAAGAAGGTCCTTCAAATGGAAGAGTCCATCCATTCTATCAAAGGGATTGGAGCACGTGGGAGTGTTTCATATGTTGACCTTTGTATATTCCCTGGTGTACATTATCCAGAGAAGTTCAAGACTCATGACTTTGAAAAGTATGATGGGTTAGAAGACCCTTACACACATTTGAAGGTATTCGTTGGAGAACTCAGATCTTATGTCGAGGACAAGAAGCTCAGGATGTAGCTATTCCAGAAGAGTCTAACTGGATAAGCCCGTTCATGGTATACAAGATTCGACAACTCCAAGATCCATAGCTGAGAGGAGCTAGCTTATGCCTTTCTCACTCAGTATAACTTCCAGTCTCAGATGGCCCCTGACCGATACCAAATTACTAAAGTCAGGAAACAAACCAATGAATCTTTCAGGGAGTATGCTCAAAGGTGGAGGCGCCTTGCTGCTCAAGTAGTTCCCTCTTTGAATGAGTCAGATATGGTGATGACCTTCATAGACATACAAGAAGCTCCTTTCTATGAGAGAGTCCTAGCTGGTATTGGCAAACCATTCTCTGAAATGATTAAACATGGTGAGATGACTGAGATGGGATTGAAGTTAGGAAAGATCCAAGACCTAGCTTCCCTTAAAGCTGTTGCTGAGCACATCTAGTCCGAAAATTATGGAAATAACCCCCGGAGGGTCCATAAAAAGAAAGAGGAGGATGTTTCCTTGATACTACAAGGTCAGAAGGACAGTCAGGATATGCCTATCCAAAAGAGAAATTAATATCCCTTTCAAGCACAGTCTTCAAACCCTCAATTACCTAAAGGTGGAGAAGTCAAGCGCACTCGAGTGTTCACACCCCTGGGGGACTCACTTGAGAACATTCTCAATCTTCTGACCACTCAGAAGAAAATTATCCATCTTCTTCCACCAGTAAACCCGAATGGGAGAGGTTTCAATATTAGTCAGAAATGTGCTTATCATGTTGGGCTCCAGGACATGATACGCAGGACTGTTGGGCCTTGAAACACAAGGTCCAAGACTTAATAGACATCAGTGAGATCGTGGTCACCAAGCCCGATCAACCCCATGTGCAAGACAACCCTCTTCCTCAACACAAAGAAGAAGAGGTCAATATGATTAATTGGAGCAGTGGACAAAGTTCCAATTTTAATGGTGGATCCTCCTAGACTAGCAAGGATAATGCTGACAAGTGGGACTATGCAAAGTTTCAATTTACAATGGAACAAAAAATGAATGCTCTGCGTGAGCAACTTAACCAATTAGCAGAACTGGTGGTCCATCAGCACCAAGTCACAAGCCGATTATTTAGTCATGAGCATGCCAGTCTTCTTCCTCTTGTTACGAACACTCCACCACATACTCCAGAAAATGAAACACTGGAGGATAAAATTGCAAAAAGAGCAAGGGCTAAAGCCCGTTGGGATTTTGCCCACAAAAGGGAATTTATATACCTAGGCTAACCGATGGAAGAAGTACTGCAGATGCTGGTAAATGAAGGAAGAATCACAAATCTTCTACCTCCAATCAGCCCGCGTTCAAGACGGTTCAATTTTAATGGAGTATGCCAGTATCACTCCCAATCTCGCGTTCACATCACATAAGAATGTTGGGCACTCCGCCACCTTATTCAGAATTTAATTGATAGTTGTGTCTTGCAGATGGCAGACGATGATACTGTAGTACTAGAGAGTGAGGACGCGTTTCCTACAAAGTAGAAGGAAGTCGTAGCAGTCATATTTGATGAGACAGATTCAGCTACTCCCTCGCATATAATCCAACCAATTCAACTCAAGGGGGGTTGACAATCCTTTGAAAGTGGCTACTCCAGAGCCAATTATCTTGCCATGCAGGCTATAATATCCTATTGTCAGCCTAAAGAGAGTTCCATGGAATTATGGAGGGGCTGAAGGATCCACATCTTACATAACTGCTGTAGTGTCGAAAGATAATCCACTGTATCTTCCCCAACGGGTGATGAAGCCTACCATCAAGGCAAGGGGGAAGATTCCCATGGAAAAAGTGGAAGAATATCTTCGTATTATGGGCCATAATGAATCCAATGTAGTTTTAAGCTTGAGAGAAGCTCCACATCAAATTTCCATACTGAACCTGGTTTTCTCTTCTGAAGATCACATGAAGGACTTGCTCAGGATTTTGGAAGAAGCCCAATTTCCTAAGTCAATAGATGTTGAGAAATTCTAGCATCTGGTGGAACACATTTTTAACAACAATGTGATATCTTTTACTGATGATGATATACCTCCCAAAGGGACCGGTCATTGCAAGCCGTTGCACATTACGGTTTTATCTTCCGGATATATGGTGGGGGGAGTCTTGATAGATGGAGGTTCATCTCTGAATATCTGTCCTTATGCTACTTTGGTGAAGATGAACATCAATCTCAATCGAATCTGAAGCAGCCATACGGTTATCAAAGCTTTGATGGATCCCGAAGAAACTCTGTCGGAAAGATTGAAATTCCAGTGGAGATTGGTCCACATACATTCTTCATGTCTTTTCACGTTTTTAAAATAGATACAGGATACAACCTGCTCCTGGGAAGACCGTGGATTCATATGGCTGGAGCAGTTCCCTCCACTCTTCATCAGCAACTTAAATATATTATCAACAATAGCCTAGTCACCGACAACACTGAGCCAGAATGTCCTTAACAATTTGACATACTACTCATCAGCTTCAATTCAGAAGTTGAGCCGATCAGTTTTCATGTTCTGGAGGTGAGAAACACCACTACCATCCTGCTGGGGCGCCACCTCTCATACCCCAAATTTCTGTCGATGTAATGTCGGCCACTCAAGAAATGATGTCATTGGGATATCAACCTGGACAAGGACTGGGTAAAGACAATCAAGGCATCAAGCATCCCATTCAATGTTCCAGTCAAACAGGGACAATCGAACTAGGCTATACTGCTAGTTCTAGTCGCAGGAATCCTCATAAGCACAAACAGATTCCTTCAGCTTCAGCCACACGGCGATTATCTCCACCTACAGTTCCTGAGCCTGTATGGTCTTCGGTAAAGGTGCCAGCCCATGTAATGGCCATGTTATTTCCTAAACCGATACTAGTAAAGGAGAAAGAAGTCCTAGTTCCAGATCTAAAAGTGGAAGAAGAGGAACGGAGATGTAAACAAGACATCGTTAGAATGATGTCAAACATACGCATCATTATCCATGATGATCACACGAACAGATACACCCCAGACGATGATTGCCCAGATGTTATGGTCATCATTCAGGAAAAGAAGGAAGATGACTGCCCCTCCATCACTGCAGTCCATTAGGACTTCACCCTTGACAATTATAGCAACACTCCTTTCATTGGTCAACAAGGGTAAAACAGGCAGAAACTCATTATGCCCTATAGAAAATAATAATTGCTTACTTTTCTGTACAGTATTAGTAGTTGTTTTGTCGGTACATGCTAACACTTTGTATAATTGAACAGTTTCATATATATTAAGTGAAAGAATATTTTGTTTTAGGACTTTGAATTTAGATGTGCCTATACTTGCTGATAAGGTGCCTTTTCTCCACGAGGATTGTAACTTTGATGAAAAGTTGGTCTTAGACTTTATGGGAATATAAGATGACATTGAGATACCTCAGGAGATCAAAGAATGGGTCGAAGTCAAACTCAACCTTGATCAAACCACTTCCTTCAATCTCAGAACCTTAGAAAACCCTAAGCTAATCCAGATTGGTTCAGACCTCACTCCAAACCAAAGGAATGACATGGTTACACTATTAACCTAATTCCAAGATGTGTTTGCATGGTCTCATGAAGACATGGTGGGTTTTTCCACTAACATTGTCATTCATCGCCTCCCCATCAAAGAGGGATTCAAGCCCGTCAGGCAGAAGCTCAGACGATTAAAACCTGAGTGGAGTTTAAAGGTTAAAGAAGAAATTGTGAAACAATTTCAAACAGGCATCATCATGGTGTCCACATACCCTGAATAGCTATCAAACATAGTCCCCGTGCTTAAACCAGGAGGGAAAGTGCGAGTTTACGTGGATTACCGGGATCTGAATAAAGCTTGCCTTAAAGATAGCTTTCCCGTGCCATTTATCCACATCCTCATTGACAATACTGCTCAATACGACATGTACTCCTTTGCTGACTGCTTCGCAGGGTACCATCAAATTATGGTTGCTGAAGAAGATCGTAAGAAAATTGCATTCATCACGCCTTGGGGAACCTTTTGCTATAGACGGTTGTCGTTCAGCCTCATCAATGTCGGAGCTACCTACCAGTGAGCCATGATGGCTCTTTTCCACGATTGAATGCATAAAGAGATAGAGATCTATGTGGATGACATCATTGTCAAGTCCCAGAAAGAGGAAGACCACCTAGACCATCTCAAGAAGCTCCTCAACAGGTTGCGTAAGTACAACTTGAAGTTGAATCCAGCCAAGTGCGCCTTTGGCGTTAAATCTGGCAAGTTGCTAGGATTCCTAGTCAGCCATAAGGGGATTAAGCTGGATCCCACCAAAATCCAGGCCATCACGGAACTGCCCATTCCTTGGATAGAGAAGGAAATACCGGGATTTTTGGGAAGAATCAACTTCATTAGCAGGTTCATTTCTCAGCTCACAGCAACCTGTGAGCCTATCTTCAAATTGTTAAGGAAGAACTCCTCCATGAAGTGGAATGATGAGTGCCAGAAGGCTTTCCTTATAATCAAAGAGCAGCTAGTCAACGCTCCTATTTTGGTACCACCTAGGGATGATGTTCCCCTATTCATGTACCTGTCCATAAGTGACAATGCCATGGGCTGCATGTTGGGACAGAAAGACGATAGAGGCCAAGAACGAGCTATCTACTACCTCAGTAAAAGATTCAGCAGAAGTGAACACAAGTACACTCTGATTGAGAAGACTTATTGTGCTTTAGGATGGGCTTCCATGAGGTTACATCATTACCTCCATGGTCACACAACCCATCTCATATCTCGCGTGGATCCTCTCAAGTAGGTGTTCAGTAAACCCATTCTGAACTGCCGACTGTCCAGATGGAAGTTGATCCTACAACAATTTGACATCGTCTACGTGACACAGAAGTCCATTAAAGGTCAAGGAATTGTGGATCAACTGGCCGCCGCACCTTCAGGGGATTTCAAACCCTTGGAAACATACTTCCCCGATGAAGGGGTAATGGCAATTCAGTAAAACCATCAGTATGATGCACACCAAGCAAATAAGATGTATTTTGATGGAGCTGTAAATATGGAAGGTTCTAAGGCTGGAGCAGTTCTAGTATCCGTAACGGGGGAGTAGCATCCTGTCGCCGTCAAATTGCAGTTTGCCAACACCAACAACACAGCTGAGTATGAAGGCTGTACCATGGGGCTAAAACTTGCCCAATCAATGGGTATCAGACGGTTAACTATCTTTGGAGATTCTGAGTTGGTAATCAGACAAACCACATGTGTGATGCCCCCAAAATAGGTATACATCACCATCTTGGATTGCCAGAAAATACACTACTGACAACTCAAATTATACAACTGTCGTGCAAAATACGACCACAGTTAAACTTTGAGTTTTAATACAAATATATGTAACTCTCGTGGTTCTTCGACCACAACATCTTACAATGGTACCCTACATAAAGGTACAGTCAATAACTGTTTTAGAAATTAAAATTTTTTGAAAATGCTCAAGGAAACCTTCGTATATGGGAGACCATACGTCTAAGTTATAATATATATCATATGTCCATAGAATTATCCTTAGTTGGCCCAATAGTCCCCAAAGAAAAATGAGAAGATTGCTATCATGTTCTTTCTAATGGTGAGTCTTCTCTTGACATATAATTATCTCCATTGTCTCCAATAAAGAATTATATTTCAACCAAACTCCAAGATTATATAGGTAGTGCTCGTAGATATACTTAACAAGTGGATGTGCACAACCCTGTCTTATGATAACACGAAGTCGTATGTCATTAGGCATCTTGTATGATGGTGGCAAAACACCCTTCCAAAGTATGGTTCGCCTCACCTTATTTGATTCACCAATATAACTATTAAATGATGTATAAAATACAACACACTTATCTAAAGTTCTCAATAAAATTATTTTCATACTGTTTAGGGAGAACCACAACAGCTATAGACTATCGTTCTAATCCCTTGTTACCCGTGCTCGACCCAGCTACACTCTTATTACCTGAAAGGAATTGTGAAGCAAAAGGGTGAGCACAACTAGCCCAGTAAAGAATATCATGACTAAAGATAATAAATTATCAATATCTTTCGTCAGTAATAAATCAGATATTTAGAACATATGGTAGATGATAAAACTTTTCAACCATAGTTGCAGCGGAACGAACAATCCATTAGAAGAGTCAAATAGACCATAAAGTCTATTATCTTCTCCATATTAAAAGTCCAACAATAATGTTTTATCCATGTAACATCAATCAACAATTCCTTTCCACAATCATATGAATAACTCATAATCATAATTGTGGTTCATAATTTCATCACCTGTCTTTACCTGAAACATCAAAGATCATGGTTGTAGACACTCGAAATTTTCTTCTACTGTTACTAACATTACAGGAGGACAGATTCGTCTTTTAAGAGAGAACCCTGAAAGACAATCCAAATCCATACCGGATACTACCGGAAGTTCATCATAAAACCCTGGATCACAATCTGGGAGTAACCAAATCCAACCTCGAAGATAACCCCGAGGCCTGCAGATACAATACCGGACCACACACCAGAGAAGACCGATTAATCTCGGAGATGACCCCGAGGTATCCAGTCTCAGTCCCAACCATGGGAATAGGTCAAGCCAACCTCAGAGATGACCCTGAGGATAGTCAAAGTCAACAGCAAGCCAACCTCAGAGATAACCCTGAGAAACGACTGCTACAACTGCGCGAAAATAGGATATAACCCCGGGAGGGGCAAAATGGTTATTTTGCCAACTCAACTTCACTTCAAATCAAATACACTCATTTCAACTCAAAATACTTCAAATGAAGTCCCACAAGAGCAATATCTTAACTCCGGAGTGCAAACTACACAAAACGGCTCACCGGATTGCCTGACAAAAACCTGGGAATGCCATTTCGGTCATGGACCCATTTTCCTGGAATCAAAAAAGGTCAAACCATATATCATTGTGTATCTCTCGGAAAGAGCTTTCTAGAATGGTATGGCATGCTTCCATCGGACTCCCGTATTGAAAGTTATGAGCGACCGAGCGAACAACGCGTACGTACTTCGACACGACGGGACCCACACTGCCCGGGGCACCCCGGGCAGCCACAGGTACACCTGCTACTAGGTGCCGCAGGTAGACCTGCGGCTCCCCCCTCTATAAATATGGGGCTTGGGGTGCTGATTTTCTAAGAGAAAAAAGACGGGGAAACCCTGTACATTTTGCTCTGCACTCGCCATACAATGTATTTTCCCACTTTCAAACACGTGTGAGCTCATATATAGCCTCTTTTGTACCCATAAAAGCTCAGTGTTTACCCACTCTAAAGATATAAAAGCCTTTTTTAGCAGTCAGCTATAAGCTTTCTCATACACTTTAGAGTCTTTCTCTTCATCTTTGCACACACCCTTCTACACGTTGAGAGTCGTGCTGCTTGCTTTTGCCTGAACTTTGGTCTGTGGTTTCATTCCAGTCTGTATATATATATATTATATATATATATATATATATACTTATATATATTGACTAACATTATTGAGTTATGCCTCAATTGAGCCTAGACTTCGGTCTGGTGCGTTTACCCGCTTATATATATATATACTTATATATATCAACTGTGTGTCAGACTTTGTTCGATGAGCCTAAACTTCGGTTTGGTGCGTATACTCGCTTTTATATATATATATATATATATATATATATATATATATATATATATATATATATATATATATATATATATATATATATTTATATATATGAACTGTGGTCGGACTCTGTTCTATGAACCTGGATTTTATATCCGGTGCGTTTATTAGCTTATATATATATATATATACTTATATATATGAACTGTGGTCGAACTCTGTTCGATTAGCCTGGATTTTATATCCGATCCGTTTACTCGCCTTTATATATATATACTTATATATATGAACTGTGGTTGAATTCTGTTCGATGAGTCTGGATTTTACATCCGGTGCATTTACTGCTTATATATATATATATATATATATATATATTTCCGTCCTGCTTGGAGTTTTCTTCGTGGCAGTTGATCGCTTTACAGTTTTATTTACGTTTCGTCCCACCTGGAGTTTCCTTCGTGGCGGTTGATAGCTTTTAACAGCTTTATTTACATTTCTGATCCCCCATGGAGGTGCTTCGTGGTTGGTGATCCCGTCTGTATATATATATTTATAGCTTTTATATATATACCTGCTTACTGCTTTCATCCCATTGGATCTAGATTCGGTTCCCGTGATGGACATTTTTAACTATAAGCAGCTTGTAAACTATTCTGCGATGTCTAAATTTCCTCAGATGGTTTCCATACCCACGAGGAAGTCGACATTATTTTTGTACATTATTTTTTCATACGGATGCCTCGCATCCGTCAAATAAAATCAATCAAACCGATCACTTAATAAAATGAGAGTGTAAAAGGTCTCAATTCCTATTGAGCATCAGGGTTTGAAAAACCTCTTTTATAAAACATCATTGCCATATCTTGCTAAAAACTGAATTTTTACATAAATTCAAATCCTGTGTATATAGGTTCGAACGAGGCCTCGCACAACTTCCATATAACAGCACATTGACCTATACACACACACACACACACATCCAGATAATAGTTTCCTGAAAAGAGGCAGTCACTGTGGTAACACGGATGTCGGGGGGTGCCTAACACCTTCCCCCCGCATAACGAAGTTTCCGGACCCTAAACGAATCTCGGTTTCACCGACCCGTATATCAGTGTCACATCACTGGGTCAATGTGCAAACCTTTTCTCGGTTGTGTTGGTACAACCAATTTGAAAAACTAATTGGCGACTCTTAACTGTCCCATCATCGAAATTATACATGTCGGACCTTTTTTACTTGTTTTTTCAAACAAATCTCACCTAAAAAGAGAACACCAAAGAACAAGTAACGGAAAGGGACACCCAAAAATCCCGACGTCGACAGGTGGCGACTGTAGTAGCCCCGAATCCGGGCCCCGAATCACCTCGGATCCGGTATACTATTTTTATAACTATTTGCGGAAGATATAAACATAAATTGTTTATACAATACATTACACACTATTTCCCAAGGTCGAGTAACCTTAACTTATACACAATTCTTAAATTTTCTAACATATAACACATTTATTAAACTATACTATTACATACTAGCCGCACTTTATATCCCAAGCTGAACTTGACTTTTAACCTTTTCCTGTATCCGAACGCATTCGCCTTATCTGCAATGTTTTATCATGATATAGCAAGGGTGAGCATGAAAGTTGCCCAACAAGTTTTTATACAATAATATAACGATATATCATGATTGAAGAATATGAATAAAAGGCTTGCTATAATTCATCAATATAATTGAGAATTAGCACGAACAAATTTTTGACTGAACAAGTATTATACATGAACAAACATTTCTGAACCAACTGGTAATGAAGGTGATCAGCCTTTCATACCTGACTTATACATGCAAGATGTACAAAATACAATTTTCGTGGCAATCAACAATGATTAACCATAAGCTTGAAGAAACTACTCTTATTAGAGTTAAGTAAAAGAAAACTTGCCTGAACCGTTGATTACCGCAACACAATTTATAACGCTTTACCCGAAGACCTAATATTAGTAATATAGATCTCCAATAATTAGAATAATATCATCACAGTATAATACTGTTATATTTATATCCACAGAATAACCTAAACACATTACCACATAAGCCTATCAGTCTATACAGCATATAAGACATAGCATCAAGTCAAACTATTTCAGTCTGACTTAAAACCGACACAATTCTATCATTCCGATGGTCTAGTCGGACAAAAATCGAGTTTAAGTTCAATTAAACTCTGTCTAACCACTTAACCATTATCACAGATAATTTCATATCAGACAAAACATTTTTCCTAGGCCCGTAATAATTTTCGGATAATTATTACCATTTATCAACATTTTTCTCAATCCTTAAAACCGTATTTAAACGAATTAAATACCACATAATACCTTAATCATTAATATTTATTTAATATAAAATATTAATGAAAATCATAACATAATATTATAATATAATTATAATATATCAAAGTATTTTTAATACTTTAAAATCATAATTATATGATTTTTAAACACTTAAATCCATTATCTGATAATTGCTATTAATATTAAAATATTAATATTTTCATGCCAAAATATCAAAAGTTATATTTTATAACTTAAAATATTTTTATAACACTTAAATCATTTTTATATGATTTTTAAAGCATTATTTCTAATTTTCCATAATTTAATTAAATAAACTAATTATCATTAATATTGATTAATCAATGAAATTCATCCCAAAATATCAAAAGTCATCAAAAATAACTTAAAATATTTTCTTATACCATAATATCATTTTTCATGATTTTTCATGAATTAAAACTATTTTTAAATTATTTATTTAATATTATAATTAAATAAATAAATACCATTTACATTCCAAAAATACTAAATATTTTTGAAATATACTCAAAATAGTTAAAAACTATTTTTCAGACTTTAAAATAATTTTTCATAATTTATTTTGTATTTTTAATAATTAAAAACCATTTTTTCTAATTTTTAATCATTTTCTGGAAAATAATAAATAAACTGTCGCTAAAGGGCCCTATAGCAACAGAACCGTCGCATTAGGTGTTCTTGAGTGTTCTTGACTGAGTTCGGGGGGCATGGTTTGACCTCAATTAATTTGCATTCTGTTAACTGTATGAGTAATATAAAAGCATGGTTATATATATTACATGTCAGACAACAATCTTAAAGTAACATAACGGTCTAAAACATAATCACAAGTAAGATCTGTGGCCTGAAAAACACTGTCAGACATACATGCAAATTCTGGGTTTTTTTTCCTTTCCAGATTTGAAACAGACTTAGGTGCTTACTTTGATTCATTGTAACTTTTACTCTGGTCATTCTTTTTGTGATCTAAAGGTTCCAGCATGTAGCACACATGACAGGGTCCAATATATTATCACTAGATACACCTAACAACATAACATGAACAAGATCTGGCCGGTCAAACATACTGTCAGACACTGTTCTTCACGAAATCTGGAAAATTCCAGAATTTGTCAAAACAGACGGTCAACGCATGTTTGACCTTAATTTTCTACTATCCTGATACAGATCTAGGTGATGTAAAGGTTTCAGTATGTACACAACATGTCAACCTACAAGGATCAATCAATAACATGGCCAAACAAGCAAACGAAAGCAAGATTCATGGCCTTGAAAAACTTGTCAGACCAATCTGGGAATCTGGGCTTGCCCAGAAATCCAGAAAGCGTGATCGGTCAACGCAGTTTGACTGCTCATAACTTTTGATCTAGACCTGCTATGACTCTGATTCAAGTTGGAGAATAAAGCCCTATCAACAAAGAACATATCTATAACATTACATACACAAAACATCAAATACCCACAGATCTAAGGCCTCTGACATTTGACTGTCAGGCCACTTTTCAAAGTTTTTCCAGATTTCTAAAAATGAAAGATTCGAGTATCTTGATGTTATGGATCTAGGATTTAACAACCCAGATTACTAAATGACACCTAAATACACAACATTAACCAACAAACAACAACATTAAACATCAAAATCATAGATTTTGAAATTTAGGGTTTTTATACCTTTTATGCTTTGATTTTGATTTCTGATCTTCTGATTCTGTTCTTAAGTGATCTAAAGCTGAATAAGTGACTGATCTACTATAATATTTCGGAGCTTTGGGATAGAGAGAGAGTTGGTGAGAGTTGAATAAAAATTAAGCAAATTTTATGAACTTTCTCTCTCTCATTTCTTTATATAAGGCTTGATTCATTGAATGTTGCTGATCCAAGGGCAAGATAGCTGGATATTTGTCAAAGGCTAGGTTTTAGGGTTGCTCAACCACTCCCCTTAGGTTTAGATCTACACTCCAACCCTTAAATAATACACAAAGGGCATTTAAGTCTTTTTTCATTTAATTTAATGGCATTCTTGTAATTGGCCAACCCTTAGGGTTTAGGGTTTAGGGTTTGGAGCATTTAGGGTTTAGGTTTTAACCCTTAACTTTGCAAATTAAATTTCTAACATTTCCGAATTTCGGTTATAAAAATAGAAAATTAATATTTGTAACTTATAATTAGAATTTTCTAATTATATAAAAATTTCTTAATCATAAATTCATTCTTGCTAATTAGAATTAGCATTTCCTAATTACAATCGCTAATAAAGCAATTAGGGTCAATCATTAGGGTTTTCAACCCACAAATTAGGGTTTACAATAGAAAATAATTTTCTAAAATAGAAATTAAATATTCGTAATTAGATTAGAATTTTCTAATTACTCATAAATTGAAATAATTAGGATTAGGGTTTCCTAATTAGCATTGCTAATTTTAGAAATTAAATCCACAATTGAGCATTAGGGTTTCTGACGGAACAATTAGGGTTCCTAAAATTGAAAATTAGGGTTTGCTAATTAATTAACCTTTACCCTAATTAATACTTAATTAATTCCACATAAGCATTATAATTATCCTTTCCATTCCCATATTAGGGCTTTCATTTTATCAGAATCTGAAATTAGGGTTTTTAGATCTGGTATTAGGGTTTTCAAATAATCAATTAAGATTTTAAACAATTCATTAGGGTTTTCCCTAATTAATTAATATTAAGGACGTTTAACATTGTACATACATTGCATTCCCAATCTAGGGTTTTCAATATCCGATTTAGGATTTTGGACTTTCCGGAACTGAAACTAGGGTTTCCAGAACCGATTTCTAGGGTTTCTTATCAGACGTTAGGATTTTCTATCCGAACGCTGTCGTTCTTATTATAAACTTAAGGTTTGTTACAGATATAAATTATCTGATCAACCCATGACCCTTAACCACACTCTGAACACATCATTAACCATAAACACAGAACATAATTACATAAATCTTTAATCCTGAATAATTCACCTATATCCTTCACCGAATTTTGAAATCCTCAAAATTCAATCCCAATAACATCAAACGCATACACTCATTTCTTGTCTAGGTCTATTATTTAACCTTAAATCAATCATTTAAGATTTTCATAAATTGTCTAATTTCTCGGGTTGTCACAGCGACTCTGCTGGGGACTCCAATAAGAGGACTTAAGCCGCTATTACAATCTTTTCAAAATTGTTATCTGCTTGTGTGTGGATGTTGCATTTACATTTGATGAATGTGTACGGATGCATTTCCTTATTGCACTTAGTGCTTCGCACCATAACTGCTTGTGATGCTAGTGCTTCGCACTATAACTGCTTGTGATATTAGTGCATCGCACCATAACTGCTTGTGATATTAGTGCTTCGCACATGTCATCATTTCATACGGTGAGACGCGATGTATGTGAATGTATGTTGTGAGGTCCCTCCACCAGGAGGCTATTCCGTCGGTGTTTGATTACTGGACTCGTGAGAAGCCTGATTCTCCGAGGCTCAGGAAAGGCACCACCCAAATTCGCTCCAGTTGAAAGACCGGATTAACTTCTCGTCAAGTAGATTGCGATGATTTGGGAACCTTCATGCCAAAAAGCCGCGAGAGTAACCTAAGATAGGTCAGCCTCTGATAAACCCAAACGGAGGAAAGTCTCTTCATGCTCTCATTTCAATTACTTGTAAAACATAATTACTTTTAATTACATTTCATATATATCTCCATGTAATGAGAAATATGAAGAAATGTGTACACATACATATTTAGCATGCTACAAACAGTTGACATCCGTTTTACAGGATAAAAATCCTAAAATGGACACATCACATAGCATGTTATTATACACATTCCCTAAAGACTAAACTATGCAAGTCTTTCGCAGGGAAGCAATCGGTCCCGTTACCCGTTTAAAGTCCAAGAAGGCACTGATCCCACCATTAGGCATGGCTACACCGGGCCAGCCTGATCCTACTCCTGTTTCCCGAGAGGAGTTTGAAGGATTAAGGAATCAGATATCAGAATTGGTTGTCTTTCTAAAAGAACAAAGTAAAAATACGCAGGGCTAGACAATGCCTACTCAACTAGAGTCCTTCACATTAGGGGGCAGTCAGGGCATTGGTAAAAAGATGGAAACCCATATACCTAAACCTCATTCCAATAAAGAAATCACAAATCTCAGGGATGATCGAGAAATTGGGGATATAAGAAAGAAAGTCCAACAAATGGAGGATACCATCCGGTCAATTAAAGGGACTGGAAATTATGGGAGTGTCACCTATTTAGATCTATGTATATTCCCAGGGGCTCAATATCCTACCAAATTCAAAGTACCAGAGTTTGAAAAGTACAATGGGGCAGGCGATCCCTATACGCACCTCAAAGTGTACATTGGCGAACTGGGGTCTTATGCTGAAAATGAAAGCCTCAGAAATGCAACTTTTTCAAAAGAGTCTCACTGGAGAAGCTAAAGCCTGGTATGCCCGACTTGACAATGCCAAAATCCACAATTGGGAAGAATTGGCCCACACCTTTCTAAATCAGTACAGTTTTCAGTCACAAATGGCACCAGATCGATATCAAGTGACTAAAGTGAAAAGGCAAAGCACTGAATCTTTCCGAGAATATGCCCAAAGGTGGAGACATCTAGCAGCGCAAGTCATTCCATCAATGACAGAAACTGAGATGGTAATGACATTTATTGATATTCAAGAGGCTCCTTACTATGAGAGGATCCTAGCAGGCATAGGAAAGCCATTTCCAGAAATGATCAAACACGACGAAATGGCAGAGATGGGCCTGAAGGCAGGAAAGATTAAAGACTTCACTGCCTTAGAAGCAGTCTCCAAGCATATACAAACTGGCAAGTATGCGAGCAATCCCAAGGGGGTACCCGATAAAGGCAATGAAGATGTATCCCTTGTTATACAGGGGCAAGCTAGGAGGCCAAACTACAGTCCCCCCATTTGGAAAATGCAAGACAATATGCCATCTCAAAAACAGGCTGCATTCAACCAATACCCAGACAGGAAAAGAAAATTTGAAAGAATGAAAAATCGGGTATTCACTTCACTGGGTGATTCCCTTGAACATGTATTGGCGATATTAATGGATCACAAGAAAATTACCGAACTAGCTCCACCTCTGGAACCAGGGAGCAAAAGATACAATCCAAGGCAGAGATGTGCTCAAAACTCAGGTTCTTCAGGACACGATACACATGATTGTTGGTCCTTAAAACATAAGATTCAAAATCTGATTGAAAGTGGTAGTATTGTGGTCGAACAACCTGACCAACAAAATGTAAACACCAACCTTCCGTTGCGACATAATACGGAAGAAGTAAACATGATCGGGTCAGGAAGCGCTAAAATGTATCCAATTCGTAAATACATACGAAGGATGGAGGAATACCCCCAAAAGCACATAACAAATGTCCTAGAGTGGGAAAACTCGGAGGAGGGTATGCCAGTAATGAAAAAATTGGATGTGATCCAGAATCAAGTAAACCTGTTGGCTAAGCTGATAGTGCACCAACATCAGGAAACACGGCAATTTTTCACTCAACTATCAGAAAGCCAAGAGAAAAAGGACTCCACGATGAGCCAGCTAAATGAAGAAGATCAAAACAGGCTGAAAATACAAGAAAATGGGGATGATAAATTGCTAGAAGATCTCGCCAGCGGAAGAACCAATCGAGGGAATGCGAATTCTCAAAGATGAAAGATCAAACAACCTCCAAAAGAGTCCGAAAATTCACCCCTCTGAGCAAATCCAAAGAAGAAATGTTACACTTTCTGATAAGCGAAGGAAGGATTATTGAGTTGCTGCCTCCTATAAAACCCAAGATAAAGAGTTATGATTCTACCAAGATATGTCTCTACCATTCCAACTCACTTGGGCATACAACTAAAAAATGCTGGTCTTTGCGACATAAAATCTAGGATCTCATTGAAAATGGAGAGCTGGATATAAAATTTCCCATGACCAAAAAAGGCGAAAAGGAAATAAAATGCTTAACATGTCCATTCAAGACAGGTAGTTCAAATGAGGTGAAGGCTATAAGCGATAATTCTTCCAGAACACAAGGTAGACTGATCCTAATGCAAGAAATGTCAGAAGAGACAAAGGCATCCCCAAAGGAGATTCCCCGCCAACATCAAACGTCCTATGGTTCCAAGATATCAACCACGTTCCTGATCTTATCACCTTGGATGACGCGGCGGAAATACTAATCCTTTCCAAGGAAGAAAAAACCAAAAAGGAAAGTTCTTTACAAGAAATGCAACAACAGTTCGAGGGAGATTTCATGGTTGAATCCTTTGAAACCCATGAAGAAGGCGAAGGAATAGATGAAGGTAAAGGTGGTGAGATTGTCGGGGAATCCAACCCATTAGAGAATCCAGAGTTTATCCCTTTTTGCGATGCGTCCATTGCAAATGTCCCGGAGGAATGTACTGAATCAAGAAGCAATCAAGTTATGGCCACAAGCGAAGACATTCAGAATCAAGGGGTAACCTCTATCACGAGCCCTGAAGGCAACATAACCACTGACAACTGGACTATCAGGCCTCAACTAGCCAAGAAGATGTAGATCCAGGGGATAAAGTTGTGAGTTCCAGAAAATGTTGGAACGGTATCTCTTTCTTCGTAGTATGCCTTTTATTTTCCATGCATGTAAATAAAAAAAATAAAAAAAAACAAAAAAAAAACAAAAAAAAAGAAAAGAAAACAAAAAAAACATCTTTACACTCTTCTCACCACTTACCACTTTGAACCTTTTCAAACCAAAGCGTGAACTACGAAAGACCTGATCTCCTCTTCAATAGGAGTACGTAGGCAACCATCAATGGTGCGGTCAAACCAAACAAAAACCCAAACAAACCCTTCTCAAATAGATACACCCCAAACGATGATTGCCCACACGTAATGGTCATCATTCGGGAGAAGGAGGTAGATGATAGCCCCTCCATCACTGCAGTCCACCAAGACTTTGCCCTCGACAATTGAAGCACCACTCCTTGCATTTGCCGACGAGGGTAAAAAGGGAAGAAACTATCTCTACCTTGTAGATAACAATAACTGATTACTTTTTCTGAACAGTATTAGCAGTTACTTTTGTCATTACAGGCTAACACTTTGTGTGATTGAACATTGTTATATACTAAGTGAAAGCATATTTTGTTTCAGGACTCTGAATTTAGATGTGCATGTACTTGCTGATGAGGTGCCTATTCTCCACAAGGACTGTAACTTTGATGTAAAGTTGGACTTAGACTTAATGGAAATACAAGAGGACTATGAGATACCTCAGGAGATCAAAGAATGGGTCGAAGACAAACCCAAGAGAAATCTTGATCAAACCACCTCTTTTAAACCTCGGAACCTTAGAAAACCCCAAACAAATCCAAATTGGTATAGACCTCACTCAAAACCAAAGGAATGACATGGTTCCTCTATTGACCCTATTCCAGGATATGTTTGCATGGTCTCACGAAGACATGGTCGGTTTATACACGGACATTATCATTCATCGCCTTTCCATCAAAGGGGGATTCAAGCCATTTAGGCAGAAGCTCAGGCGATTGAAACCTGAGTGGAAGTTAAAAGTTAAAGAAGAAATTGTGAAACAATTTTAAGCCGGCATCATCATGATGTCAATATACCCTAAATGGCTATCCAACATAGTCCCTGTGCCGAAACCGGGATGGGAGGTGCGAGTTTGTGTGGATTACAAAGATTTGAATAAAGCTTGCCTCAAAGATAGCTTTCACGTGTCATTCATCCACATACTCATTGACAATACAGCTCGATACGACATGTACTCCTTTGCTGATTGCTCCACGGGGTACCATCAAATCATGGTTGCTGAAGATGATCATGAGAAAACTTCATTCATCACGCCTTGAGGAGCCCTTTGCTATAGACGATTGTCATTCCGCCTCATTAATGCCGGAGCTACCTATCGGTGAGCCATGTGGCTTTTTTCCACGATCTAATTGAAAAAAAAGAAGAAAAATAAAAAGAAAAAAGAAAAGAAAAAGAAAAAAGAAAATAAAAAGAAAAAGAAAAAAGAAAAATCTCTTCAACAGGTTCTACAGTTGCTTCCTTACCATCGACAGGTTCTACATATGGCTTCAGAGTTTGAAGAAAAAAATCCTTCCTCCACATTTCTCGGAATAGGAATGATTTTGCGGATGCTCTAGCAACCTGGGCCTCCTTGATTAACATACATGACAAGGAAGACATGCCAACCCTCATATTTGCGCAACAAAAAGCTCCAGCCTATGGGAATTCCATTGAAAAGTATTGGATGACCTACCTCCCACCCAACATCCTTGGTATCAACACATCAAGAAGTACTTACGAGATGGATCTACACCCGCTGAGGCGAGCCCGACTGAGAAAAGGCGGATCCACCAACTTGTTATAAAATTCTACCTGAACGGAGATGCACTATACGAAAAGAGATGCAGAACGAGGTCTCCTCAAATGTCTGGATGAGGACCAAGCTCAGAGGCTCATGGATAAAATCCATGGGGGAGTATGTGGCCCACACATGAGCGTCCCTCTACTTGTAAAGAAGATCCTACAACAGAAAAGTCCGACTATGGCAGTTCAAACAACACGACTTGGTTTTGAAAAAGATCATTGATAACCAAGCTCAGTCTAAAGGAAAATTCTCCCCGAACTGGGAAGGCCCGTTTGTTGTCAGGAGGCATTTTCAGATTATAGGAAATGGACGACGATGAATTTCCACAGCTTATCAAATCGAACACCGTGAAACGGTACTATATCTAAGGTTACCATCAAGCGAACATCCTGGTTTTGGATCATCAGATTACCAGTCATTCCGGTTCTTTAACCCTTTACCACATACAACTCCTTTCCACGCTTTGCCCCTCAGGGAAACATCCTTTCAAGCCATCAGCCTGGCTTCACTACAATCATACCACTTAGGTCATCTCACCGCGAATTGAACCTTTTACATTTGTAGTTTGGCTGCCCATACATGGGATCAAACTTTTCACACTTTCAGTTTATCCTCAACTTAGGATCAAATTTTCTCTTCCCCGTAGTCTGACCTGCTTATGGGATCACGTTTTTTAACTCGCCCTGCAGGCCGAACTACGTCGACCTGATCTCTCCAATACACAGGAGTCCGTAGGCATCCATGTTATATGGTCTGGTCTCACCACAGAAAAACAGAAACAAACATACTCCTATCCATAACCACTTACAGAAACAAGTCCCAAGACACCAAAGATGGTAGGGAATACACACAGATCGACGATCCATTCTGAAAATCCTGAGACATCTCACTGTCCATCCATCAAGGAGGAGTTCAGAATACATCCAGATCACAAAATCATGGAGAAATAAGCGGATATCAAGCAAGTAACAAGGCACAACTAAAAGGGAAGTGAATCAACATATATTTCCCTGTCATATATAATGTTGTTTGATATATACAATGTGTATTGTACATGACAAAATGGCTAAGCTAGTCTGTACAGGAGAATACAAGCCCATCTACAAACCAGTGTATATGCGGGCTATCAAGTCCAACATTAATTCCCTTTCAGAAGAAGGAGGTAACACTGTGATCTCCTACCTAAGGGTTTCTACAAGAGCCAACAGATCCACTGCCAACTACATGTGATATCTCAGGTGGGTATAATGTTATCTCGCTCAGCAACAACGATATCCCTATGTATTAGAGCACCATCTCTCTAACAAAGAGACATCTTTACCAGAAAGAGCTGTCAACATCAAAGCCCACATCCACTACCTGTTCACTAGATGGTATAGATGTAAAAGCCTCTTGCGATCTCGGCGTCTTATCAGCTCATCTATCAAAGAAACTATCCCAGATAACAAGCGAGGCTGGGGCAATTTCAAAATTAGCGACAACCAGATATTGGATCCCTTACAACAATATTGGGGGCAATCTCGGAAGCAGTGACAACTCAACACTAGGGCATTTATCAATCATCCTAAAATGGAAAATGCACTAGTTAGCGCCATCAGCATGGTCCATCATCATCTCAATGGCAATTCAGATATTATTCACTCACGACTTCATCAACAATGAGAGTTTCTTATATGAACCCTCAGCATCAACATGCGAAAGGACTGAGGCATTTTTCCAATTCCAAGAAATAAAATGAGCTTAAGACGGATCAAGTTTCTCATCAAAAAGAAAGGGGTGAACTCCTGAAAGAAATCATAGTGACATAAGCGTGCCCCTACGAAAGAAGGGGAAAATTCTCAAAAAGTGCTTAACTCAGGAGCAAAAGGTCAATGACGAAAGGCCTAGCGAATAAAATCTACACCATCAACATGCGTTAAGTCTTCACAAGTTGAAGCCTCTACACCGACGTTCAAATATGGGCAACGAAAGAATGAATTACACCCTCCAGGGATATCAGCGGCATTCAGGCCATCAGTTCAGCCGGGTTGCGAATCAAACGCTTAAGGAAATGGGGCACAAGTACCCAACAACAAAATGAGACTCCAAATCACCTCAAAAAGGATGAGACATCTGGTGGTTTTCATCAATCTAATGTAACATCAGGCGAAGTCTAGTGAAGTAATCCGTGGAATATTACTTCAGCAAAGGTATCGGAAGATCTGGTATTCTAAACCATTACCATCAATACAGCGCGACATCAACACAGTTCAGCGATGAAAGCTTCATATACCACCGTTCGAGTGGGAACTAGAAAAGTTTGGCAATCAGCAGGATAGTCACCGTGGCAACTACCAGTGAATACATCGGGAGGGTCTGGTGATTTCAGAACGTCATCCCCATCAGAGATGTGGAAAACATCTCAACTTATCTTCATCAAACAAGCATCAACGATTAAAATGCCAAACCATTAGAGTCAACACCAGCATCTGCAGCAGAAATGATCGGTAAAAGGTAAAGCGATTTGCGAATATATTTTAACATTCATCATAAATATTCATTACATTGTGATTTGCGATATGCGATATGCGATTTGCGATATGCGATTTGCGATGCGATATGTGAAATATGATATGCGAAATACGATGTGCGAGTTGCGAAGTGCGATTTGGACAAATACAAAAAGTGATGTGCGAAATGCGATGTGCGATTTATGAACTGTGATTTGCGAAAATATTGTCACTTCATCATAAACATTCACTATATTGCGATTTACATCATTGAAAATACCTTGTCATGTTTCAAGTGTCTATTAATCTTTATCATGTCCATTCCATTGCATTGCATGAACATGATAAAGAGGGGCATCTGTAGACACTCGAAATTTTCTTCTACTGTTACTAACATTGCAGGATGACAAATTCGTCTTTTAAGAGGGAACCCTGAAAGACAATCCAAATCCATACCGTATACTACCGAAAGTTCATCATTAAACCCTGGATCACAATCTGGGAGTAACCAAATCCAACCTCGAAGATAACCCCGAGGCCTGCAGATATAATACCGGACCACACACCGGAGAAGACCGATTAATCTCGGAGATGACCCAGAGGTATCCAGTCTCAGTCCCAACCATGGGAATAGTTCAAGCCAACCTCAGAGATGACCCTGAGAATAGTCAAAGTCAACAGCAAGCCAACCTCAGAGATAACCCTGAGAAACGACTGCTACAACTGCGCGAAAACCGGAGATAACCCCGGGAGGGGAAAAATGGTCATTTTGCCAACTCAAATTCACTTCAAATCAAATACACTCATTTAAACTCAAAATACTTCAAAGGAAGTTCCACAAGAGCGATATCTTAACTCCGGAGCGCAAACTACATAAAACGGCTCACCGGATTGCCTGACAAAAACCCGGGAATGCCATGTTGGTCATGGACCCATTTTCCTGGAATCAAAAAAGGTTAAACCATATATTATTGTGTAGCTCTCAGAAAGATCTTTCCGGAATGGTATGGCATGCTTCCATCGGACTCCCGGATTGAAAGTTATGAGCGACTGAGCAAATAGCGCGTACATACTTCGACACGGCGGGACCCACACTGCCTGGGGCACCCCGGGCAGCCGCAGGTACACCTGCTAATAGGTGTCGTAGGTAGACCTGCGGCTCCCCCCTCTATAAATATGGGGCTTGGGGTGCTAATTTTCTAAGAGAAAAAAGACGGGAAAACCCTGCACAATTTGCTCTGCACTCGCCATACAGTGTATTTTTCCACTTTCAAACACCTGTGAGCTCATATATAGCCTCTTTTGTACCTACAAAAGCCCAGTGTTTACCCACTCTAAAGATATAGAAGCCTTTTTTAGCAGTCAGCTATAAGCCTTCACATACACTTTAGAGTCTTTCTCTTCATCTTTGCACACACCCTTCTACACATTGAGAGTCGTGCTGCTTGCTTTTGCCCATTCTTTGGTCTGTGGTTTCATTCTAGTCTGTATATATATTATATATATATATATACTTATATATATTAACAAACATTATCGAGTTATGCCTCGATTGAGCCTAGACTTCGGTCTGGTGCGTTTACCCTCTTTATATATATATATCAACTGCGTGTCGGACTTTGTTTGATGAGCCTAAACTTCGGTTTGGTGCGTTTACTCGCTTATATATATATATTTATATATATGAACTGTGGTCGGACTCTGTTCGATGAGCCTGGATTTTATATCCAGTGCGTTTATTTACTTTTATATATATATATATATATATATATATATATATGGGAGATGATCCATGGAAAACGTTAGATATTAACACTATTTCAACTAACGCTAATCTAGCCGTCCAATATTAGAGTTAATGGCTGAGATGAATGCCCAGCCGCTAGAGGGAGTAGCGGCCAGCAATAAATTAAAAAATCATCTCTGCTGGCCGCTAGAGGGAGTAGCGGCCAGTCAAAACGTCGACGTTTTGACTGGCCGCTACTATCTCTAGCGGCCAGCAGAGATGATTTTTTAATTTGGCTCGACTGGCCGCTACTCCCTCTAGCGGCCAGTAGAAAGGATTTTTTAATTTGGCTCATGCTCCAGCCGCTAGAGGGAGTAGGGCCAATAATTTTTTTTTTGGCTTAATTACATTATCCTGATTATCCTCTCACATACTATTTATTAATCAATAAATAAAATAATAAAAAATTATAAGAATAACTATAAGGATAATCAATAATTATCTTTATACTTATTAAGATATTATCCATATATATATTGCTTATTAATCAGTAAAATAAAATAATAAAAAATTATAAGGATAATTATAAAGATAATCAGTAATTATCTTAATAAGTATAAAGATAATTATTGATTATCCTTATAGTTATTCTTATAATTTTTTATTATTTTATTTATTGATTAATAAATAGTATGTGAGAGAATAATCAGGATAATGTAATTAAGCCAAAAAAAAATTATTGCCCCTACTCCCTCTAGCGGCTGGAGCATGAGCCAAATTAAAAAATCCTTTCTACTGGCCGCTAGAGGGAGTAGCGGCCAGTCGAGCCAAATTAAAAAATCATCTCTGCTGGCCGCTAGAGGGAGTAGCGGCCAGTCAAAACGTCGACGTTTTGACTGGCCGCTACTCCCTCTAGCGGCCAGCAGAGATGATTTTTTAATTTATTGCTGGCCGCTACTCCCTCTAGCGGCTGGGCATTCATCTCAGCCATTAACTCTAATATTGGACGGCTAGATTAGCGTTAGTTGAAATAGTGTTAATATCTAACGTTTTCCATGGATCATCTCCCTATATATATATATATATACTTATATATATGAACTGTGGTCGAGCTCTGTTCGATGAGCCTGGATTTTATATCTGGTGCGTTTACTCGCTTATATATATATATATATATATATATATATATATATATATATATATAAACTGTGGTCGAATTCTGTTCGATGAGCCTGAATTTTACATCTGGTGCACTTACTGTTTATATATATATATTTTCGTCCTGCTCGGAGTTTTCTTCGTGGGAGTTGATCGCTTTACAGTTTTATTTATGTTTCGTCCCGCCTGGAGTTTCCTCCGTGGCGGTTAATAGCTTTTAACAGCTTTATTTACATTTTTGATCCCCCGTGGAGGTGCTTCGTGGTTGGTGATCCCGTCTGTATATATATATTTATAGCTTTTATATATATACCTGCTTACTACTTTCATATAAACTGCAGTATTTTGTGAGCCTAGGAATCATGTGATCACAGATTCATCCCATTGGATCTAGATTCGGTTCCCGTGATGGACATTTTCAGCTGTAAGCAGCTTGTAAACTATTCTGCGATGTCTGAATTTCCTCAAATGGTTTCCATACCCATGAGGAAGTTGGCATTATTTTTGTACATTATTTTTTCATACGGTTGCCTAGCATCCGTCAAATAAAATCAATCAAGCCGATCACTTAATAAAATGGGAGTGTAAAAGGTCTCAATTCCTATTGAGCATCAGGGTTTGAAAATCCTCTTTTATAAAACATCATTGCCATATCTTGCTAAAAACTGAATTTTTACATAAATTCATATACTGTGTATATAGGTTCGAACGAGGCCTCACACAACTTCCATATAACAGCACATTGACCCACACACACACACACACATCCAGATAATAGTTTCCTGAAAAGAGGCGGTCACCGTGGTAACATGGATGTCGGGGGGTGCCTAACACCTTTCCCTCGCATAACCAAGTCCCCGGACCCTAAACAAATCTCGGTTTTGCCGACCCGTATATCAGTGTCACATCACCGGGTCAATGTGCAAACCTTTTCTCGGTTGTGTTGGTAAAACCATTTAAAAAACCAACTGGCGACTCTTAACAGTCCCATCGTCAACATTATACAAGTCGGACCTTTTTCACTTATTTTTTCAAACAAATCTCACCTAAAAAGAGAACACCAAAGAACAAGTAACGAAAAGGGACACCCAAAAATCCTGACGTCAATGGTTATACCAAATCATAGTTCCTGTTCATAATCATACTAATAAATTCATCTTTGCACTACGGGCCAAAGATATTCATCAACAGTTCATCTTTGCACTACAGGCCAAAGATATTCAACATGTCATCTTTGCACTACGACCAAAGATATTCAACAATAATTCATCTTTGCACTACATACCAAAGATATTCAACAACATGTCATCTTTGCACTACGGGCCAAAGATATTAATATCTCAAAGAAATATATAATTATTTCAGAATTTATATAAACAATAATTATAACCATGTTGATCAATTCACCTTTGCACTTAAGCTAAAGATATTCAATTATAAATTCAAATGTCATGATCATACCAGTCAACAATTCATCTTTGCACTACTGGCCAAAGAGAACCCATAGTCTTGATCATACCAATAATAACCTATCTTTACACTTAAGTCAAAGAAAAATTTCGTCACCTGGATTATAAAAACATTATATATGATAATAAAAACAATATGATCAAAGCATGAATTTAATTTCAAGAGTAAGATTCATAAATCAACGATAATTTGGTCAGAAAAAAACCAATTTTATCATGAATAGTACCCCATGAATAGTAATTTGTGAATAGTAACTCATGAATAGTAACTCATGAATAGTAACTCGTATTCGTAAATAGTACCGTATACATGAATAATATCCATGAATAGTACTCCGTGAATAGTACTCATAAAAGGAAAATACAAAAGAAAACGATATTCCATGACGAGTACAAAAGAAAGGATATCTCATACGAGTATAATATAATATATGAAACATCAAATGGATTTTCACTCGCAATGCGGTAATCCACGTAGACAGATCATTTCCACAATTTAATAAAGAATGAATACGAAAGGTCATTCACCATGCATGCGGTAGTCTGCGTATACATGTTATTGAATAATAAAGAATGGAATAACAGAAGAATTTCACCATGCATGCAGTAGCCCGCGTAGATAGGTTATTCCAACAGAATAATAAAGAATGGAATAACAACCCTTATGAGTATTGAAAGAAAATAACTCTCTACATGAATACAAAAGAAATAATACCCCTTACGAATATTGAACGAAGATAATATTCCTTACGAATATTGAACAAAATAATATTCATACGAATATGAAAAATAATATCTCTTCTGAATATTAAAAAAATACCCCTTACCAATACAACAAATAATATCTCTTACCTCAGAAGAAGACTGAATACTGGAATAGTGAAGTAACAGACTTCTCTTCTTCTTTTTCTCTATAGCTTCTCTCTCTATAATTGCTCTTGTGAGTCTTAGTGAATTGGTGAGAATGAAGGAAGAATAAGATTTTATTTATAGAAAAATATAGTTTCGATAATTGCACGTTTTAGGGCTCGAAATATTACAGTATAATACCTACATCTTTTCCTTCATTTTTAATTTAGTCCTGCAAGTATTATCAAACTTGCACCACCTCTCCTAATAGTATATCATGTGAATCAATAGTACAATCATGTGAATCAATAGTTCTATACATGTGAAAAAAATAATTACAGTATAATACCTTCATCTATACCTCCATTTTTAAATTTAGTCATGCAAGTATTATCAATCTTGCACCACCTCCCCAAATAGTACATGCATGTGAATCAATAGTACACACATGTGAACAAATAATTATAAGCATGTGAATTAATAGGAATTAATTGCTCATTTATCCGATTAATTACCCGACTGGTCAATATAACCTCCAGACATAAATTATTATCGAAATAAACGTCGATTTCCACCAACACTAATAATCCCAATACAATGGAAATATCAATTTCATCTTTAATCAACACGAACATATTCATCATTAATATTATAACTCACAATATTTAACAACCAGATCATTCCCAGGAAAGAGGGGGCTTTCCAATAAGGATTTTTCCCTATTGGCTCACAATTAAATAACCTAACCCCTTTCTTTGACAGAACTTTCTAGACATCGTCAATAATGCAAATAATAATATGAATAACTTGTCATCTCAATTATTGATTTAATAATATAAAATATTATGCAGATGATATTGTGACAATAATTGAATCAATAATATGAGAGATATGATGCAACAATTACTATAGCAATAATTGAGTATAACTGAGTGACTTCTCACGTAAGCATCAATAATCAATACCGTGTGCTACTATGCAACCGCGCGTATTACTATACTTTTATCACCGATTTTTTATGACAACTTGTTTACTTTGAAATTTTTTCACATGTCATCCTAACTTTAACCTTTTATCAATTTAACTATTTACTAAATAGAATAATAATTATAGGAAAATTGAATACTTTCATTTCATAAAATTCGGGATCTCACAATAGGAATCTATCACACCAAAGGTCTACATTTGCTGCCTTACCATCGACAGGTTCTACAAATGGCTTCGGAGTTTGAAGAAATATCCTTCCTCTACATTCCTCAGAATAGGAATGATTTTGCGGATGCTCTAACAACCTTGGCCTCAATGATCAACATACACGACAAGGAAGACATGCCAACCCTCACATTTGCCCAACAAAAGGCTCCAGCCTATGGGAATTACATTGGAGAAGCATCAGATGAGCTACCTCCCCTCCAACAACCTTGGTATCAGCATATCAAGGAGTACTTGCAAGATGGATCTACAACCGCTGAGGCGAGCCCGACTGAATGAAGGCGGATCCATCGACTGACTATGAAATTCTACCTGAGCGGGGATGCACTCTACAAAAGAGATGCATGATTAGGTCTCTTCAGATGTCTGGAAAAGGACCAAGCTCAGAGGCTCATGGATGAGATCCATGGTGGAGTATGTGGCCCACACATGAGCGGCCCCCTACTTATTAAGAAAATCCTTAGAATAAAACATTACTGACTCTCTCTCAGGGCTGAATGTGAGGACCATGTCAGGAGATGTTATTAGTTCCAAATTCATGGGAATTCTATCCATGCCCCTCCGAGGGAGCTCCACAATATGAGTTCACCCTGGCCCTTCTCAATGTGGGGAATGGACGTGATCAGGCCCATTGAGCCCAAAGCCAATAATGGGCATCAATTTATCTTCACTATGATCTACTACTTCACCAAGTGGGTAGAAGCAACCTCCTTCCCCAGGGTTACCAAAGAATCCATCATTGCTTTTATCAGAAACAATGTCATTTATCGATATGGACAACCAGAGGTAATTGTATCAGACAATGCTAAGAACCTCAACAACAAAATGATAGAGGCGTTGTGCAGTAAATTCCACATTAAACATCTCAACTCCGTCATCTACCATCCAAAGATGAATGGTGCTGTTGAAGCGGCTACCAAATACATCAAGAAGATCATGCAAAAGATGTCTGCCAACCACAAAGGATGGCCTGACTTATTACCTCTTACTCTGTTAGCCTACAGAACATCAATGCGCACTTCCACTAGGGTAACCCCCTACGCATTAACCTATGGGATGGAAGCAGTGCTCCCTATAGAAGTAGAAATGAAATCCCTCAGAGTGTTGATAGACGGTCAGCTGAATGAAGACCAATGGGTACAAGATAAGTATCACCAATTATCTCTAATAGACGAAAGACGTGCCGCTGCTATCTTCCAAGATCAGTTATATCAACAGAGGATCGCCAGGTCCTATAACAGAAAAGTCCGGCTACGGCAGTTTAAATAACACGACTTGGTTTTGGAAAAGATCATTGACAACCAAGATCAGTCCAAGGGAAAATTCTCCCCAAACTGGGAAGGCCCGTTCATTGTCAAGGAGGTATTGAAAGGAGGTGCTCTCAGATTACAGGAAATGGATGGCGATGAATTTTCGTAGCTTATCAACTCGGACACCGTGAAACAGTACTATGTCTGAGGTCACCATCAAGCAAACATCTTGGTGTTGAATCACCAGATCCCTAGTCATTTCAGGTTTTCTAACCCTTCACTACATACAACTTCTCTTCACACTCATATGCCCCATCAGGGACAAACACATTTTCTAACCAGCAGCCTGGTTTCAGATCGCTAGATCCTTCTCCTCACTTGGTTTTGAACCCTTACTCAACTACGATTATCCCACCAAGGATTAAACCTTTCACACCCGCAGTTTTACCCCACTAGGGATAAGACTTTTAACACATGCAATTTATCCTGTACATGGGATTAAACTTTCTCATCCGCAGTTTGTCCTGAACATGGGATCAAACTTTTCATTGGCTATAAACCGTCCTGAACATGGGGCGAACTACGCCGACCTGATCTCCTTGATACACGGGAGTACGTAGGCAGCCAAATTCTATATGGTCCGTTCGCAATAAAACCTAAAAAATAAAAAACATTTCTACACCCTTTTCCTTACAAAAACAAAAAAAACAAAAACATTCCTACATCCTTTTTGCCACATACAACGTTGAACCTCTTACACCAGGTTCGAACTACGCAGACCTGATCTCCTCTTCAATAGGAGTACGTAGGCAACCATTCATGGTTCGGTCTTACCCCTACTAAAACACAAACACTTGTCAACGGTACTGGGATCAACCTTCAATTCATCACATTTCATCGGCTTCAGACCAAAGAGATGGAACTACCTGACCTCCCCCTAAATGGGATGATCGACGACCATCTAAGCTGTGGTTGTTCCTCAAAGAGAAACACCAATCCATAAGAGATTGAACTAATTGGGCTCCCCCGTACAAAGGAGTACTGGCGACCATCTGTGGTGCGATCAACCTTAGAGAGAAAAGCCACATTCCTCTCCACATTTACATACAGAAACCAGTCCCAAAACACCAAAGATGGTAGGGAAAACACACAGATCAACGATCCATTCTAAAATATCCAGAGACAACTCAATGTCCATCCATCAAGGAGGAATTCAGAATACATCAAGATTACAAGCCCTGAAGAAACATGCAAATATCAAGCAAGCAACAAGGCATAACTAAAAGGGAAGTGATCAAAAATATATTTCCCTGCTATATATAATGCTGTTTGATATATACAATATGAACTGTACATGACAAAATGGCTAAGCTAGTCTGCGCAGGAAAATACAAGCCCATCTACAAATCGGTGTATATGCGAGCTATCAAACCTAACATGGCATCTCTCTCAGAGGAAGGAGGTAATGTTGTGGTCTCCTGTACAAGGGTATCTACACGAGCTAACAGATCAACTGCCATCTGCATGGTGACGTGGTGCTCATCAATATACGTGCTCATCTCTGCGATCATGCCAGTAGTAAGGGACCTCACTGTGATACTATCTGTAATGGCTAAATCCCGGGCAGATATAGCGCCATCCCTCTCAACTATGCACTAGTGCCTAGTTTCTCTCTAATAGAGAGACATCTCTCCCATCAAGAGCTATCAACATCAGGGATCTAGCCTGATCCCTCTCAAAGGTCATCAGATGGAGACTCTACTCGAAATACTGTGTTGAATGCTGGATCACGACAGTGCTAGTACTGGGAGAATCTAAAAATGCTGCTGGAAACCCAGTGAATGGCTCCTCTTCGGTGTGGGAATTAACGTCTTCCATAGGCTCTCCGCAATCTGAATAAATACCCGGCACTGTGGATACTGCCGCAGCTGATGAAGTCTCTATCTTCATCCATGCAGAATACTTTGGCGAACAGTCTGGTTGGCTAACAAAAAAATCAGCTATCTCACACTGATCCCAAGAAGCGTACACCCGGGATCGGTCCTTTGCTGACAAGTGGCGAGAAGCTAAACGCTGACCTAACGCCCCATCAAAAGGATGAAAGTCCTGGAACTGGTAGAATTGTGACATCATGGCCAGGGGTGGTAGGTAGTCATGCCCCTCAAACCATCCAGAGGGAGATAATCCATGCCCAGAACGTGAGTAATAAATCTATAGGGTGAACTTATTCCTTTACACGGCAGGATGCCAAACGGATCTCTGATCCCTGCCAAGAATGCTGACCAAGACATAGCGTCTGTACACTCCGATGGCTGAAAGGAGTAAGACATAGCTATATCATGGGAAATGCAGTACCCGTGTGGGCGAAAAGTACCAATCGGTCTCAAGTGTGACATAAACCACACGTATAACATGACCGAACTGCTTGTAAATACCCCTGCAGGGTAGATGCTGCAAAACGTGGCCGACCTCAACGTCTCTGCCACGATCTTCGGGATGATGGTATGACCCTCCCTGAGAGCTCTCACTACCATGATGACACCTATGTCTATCTCCTCCATATACTATGGCATGTACACGTACGCCACCACGCACATCACGAGTACATCCACTCTGGACAACTGCCACTAATCCTCTGTTGTGGTGAAATCCCAAAAATGTCGTGCATAGTTGTCCACCAAGACAAACCTATCTATCAGGAAACGCTGGGACAATACATGGCCTACTCTATGTCGTAACCCGGTGAGGGTCATGAACTGCCGACGCATATCTTCGACAGCCATATGAACGCAAGGTATATCTAAGGGCAGGGCCGTCAACCGCTCGTATTCCTCCAAAGTAGGAGTCAACACCTGGGTACTAAACTAAAAAAGCTGTCTCTCTGGTATCCAATGCTCCAACATACCCTCCACAAAGACTGCGGGAACCTGAAACATCAAGAGGGTCATAGAATGCTTTAATAGCTGATCTACAGTCACCCTATCTATAGGTGACATACTATCATACCACGACCTTAGACGGGAGGCTAGCAACACTGGTAGGGTGTGATCTATGCGGCTGACTGTCGAAGAAGACATCTGTGTAGGCCGTATCATAAGACCATCTCGGGGTCAATGCTGAATATCTCTGGACATACATACATATGCATAAAATGATAAATGCATGACAAACAATAGATGGCAATCTAATGTAGGGAATGGAAAATAATACATACATTCCTAAGTACATCATCATCTACATACATAATCTCTGTACAGATAAAAATACCGGGAAATGAGGCATATACGCCCTACTACTAACAGAGGCATATCAAAAGATATAGCGAGAATAGGGCACAACCACCCAATATCTAATAGAGGCCTATCAAAAGAGACAACGAGAATACACATCAAAAGAAGACAATGGTGTCAATATCTACATCATCAATCTTGTCCACCTGATATAACTCCTCCTGAGTCACTGGATCTCTATCAAGAGGGATGTTAGGCCTATACAAGGGAGGATCTACACCGGCAAAGCCATATGGGTTACCTGAGGGGCTAGCGCCTGAACTGGAAGGATCAAAAGTATATGCCTCTGAAGGATCTCTACCCAAGTGCCGGATGAAAAAATGTGCCCGGTCCAACTGCCGGGTCAAACAATCAATCTGTGTTAAATGAGTCGGATCTTGGACACAGGTCAGCCAATCCGTCATCATCAAAGATCTAGGAACCATATCCCCCATAAACTAAGTGGCGCAGGTCTGGGCTCCAATGGTACGCGGGGACCACCAGTGATGGAACATATCTTGAGTATGTGAACCCTCTGAAAAAGTATATTCGTCCATACTCATCAATGGGATCTCATCGACTGGTGACTGCAACACAGGCCAATAATGCCTGACAGGAGGCAAGATCGGTACACGAATCTCTCATGTGGTGCTCCTAATATACTGCTCTCCTAAATAGAGCTCCCATCCTCCATCTGTGAAGAGAGGAATTCTATGAGTAGATATCACATGCCTAACACCAGTCAGGAATCCATCTTCAAAACCAATGGTCAATGTTCCCAGAGTAGGGAACGCAAGTGATGACATCAGCTGTCAATAGCTCCAACTGTAAGTGACAATGGGTGAAACCCTATGCTATAAGAACCTCTGCCAAAATGGAGTGATGCCATCGTCGTCCTCCTGGATAAGTATCTAAACCTAACACACTCACAGGACGCAAATATGGACGCCTCTCATAGGCCCAAAATTGCCAACACAAAGGTAAAACACCAGCTGTCAGTGAATACTCTTAAACCTGTACATGGGAAATCACATGAGAAATACTCACTAGTAGAAATGGGTAAAAACCTAGCCAAGCCTCGGTCAAGCCCTGCAAACGCATGCTCATTCCCCTATGGAAGTAGGCGAAGGTGTAGGAACCCCAGTCATACTCTCCAATACGGTCCACCTCTCGTACGACGCTGATCAAAGCGAATGACACCATAGAAGAGTTATCTTCTATGAAACAACCCTTGATGATAACCAGGAACAATCGCTGAAGAATGCGATCCCTGACTCTCACATCAGCAAGGCATGGGTTCACACAACAGCCTACTCATAGCATCTACGCTCAAAGGACCTGATGAGTATGAAATATGTTATATTTTTATTCCTTAATACTTAATCTTTTATATTTATTTTTTGCCTAAATATACTCATTATTTTTATATTTTTATTTTAGGTACAATTGATGGGCTTTGTGATTTTGGAAATAATTTGAAGACAAATTGACCATTATTGGATCAAGGGAGCTAAAATTTCAAACGGGTCACGAATTATTTAATGGAGGAATATCAAGTATATATCATGTGGACTTTTTAATACAATATGAGAATTGAGTATATGATATAATGGGTTCAGGAAGCTATTACAAGGATGTAAATAACATGTCAGTATTAATAATCATGTGGGCCACGGGTTGGTTGTATTGCATGTAGCAATTCAATCATCATTCAGCCCAATTAATGTTCCAACATAACAAGTAACCAAGTAGGTGGGGATTTTTAATTGAGCTTAATAAGCATATATATGAAGTGGGCCACAAATTACAATGGCCATGCACATCTATATTCCATATCACGTGGGAGTTCATCATTTGACTAAAAATAGACTTAGCATCACGCGAAAATTGAAGAATTTGAACGCAGCAAGGACTTTGACCACACGCAAATTATGAAATTTATTTCCAATTTCAAATCTGAATTTTGGATTCTAGAAGATTAATTTTTACAATTCTATTGTAATTAGGATTTCTTTTAGAATAAGATTTATTTCCAAATTAAATTCTATTTCTTTATGGAAATTAGTATAATTTGTAATTCTCTTAGGATTTGGATTTCTACTTCCTATAGGATTTAGGACTTTGTCTAGCACTATAAATAGAGGATGAGAGTCATAGTTTTATTCATTCAACATTCAACTATCCTCTATTGGAGTGAAGGCTCAAGAGCATGCCAGGCTAGTTCTTTTTATTCAGTTCTAAAGGCAGGTGAATCCTTGTTACAAGTAATTGATTAATTGAGTATTATTATGTATTCCTTCTTGTGTGAAATTTCTTCTGATAATCTGTTTTCATTGATTGCATGCTAGTTGATTTAATTAATTTAATATGGCCAATTGAGTTAATTTGATCATTATAATCTGCTAGATTAAGATTGGTATTACGTGTAATTGATATCTTTCTTCATTACAAGTAGCAACTTGGTAATAATAATTGTGGATAAGCTTTTGTTTGTTACTAAGATTATTAGAAAACAAGTTAAATAAATCGAGCTTATGTGTTTGTTGCTTGGATTAGCCTAATTCTCTATTTCTTAATGCTTCTATCATGTTAAATCTAGAGAGTTTATTCTAGGTTGTATGCTAGTTAGAATTTGGTGAAGAGCTTGTTTCATACAGTGATACTCTAAGGAGAATTTCGGATAGCAGAGCTTATTGTTATCTAGGGCTAATAATTTCATTGAAGGGAAAATAATAATTACTTGATTAATTGATTGCTGTACTTGGTGAAACTGAACTGCAGAACTGAAGTTTTTACATATTTAGTTAAATCATTAATTTTTGTTCTCTTAGTTTAAAAATAATTTTCAAAAAACCCCCATCTTTATTTTCTGTTGAAATAGTAGAATAATTATAAAACAACTTTACTCTCTGTGGGATCGATCCTTACTTATTACTGTGCTAATTATTATAAATTGTGAAGTAAAAGTGAGGTTAATTTAGGAGTGTAAATGATAGCTCCCAAATTTTGGCACCGTTGCCGGGGAGTAATTTCTCGTTTTGTTTTTATTCTATTATTTGTTTTGTTCTTGTTTTATGACTCGATCTTCTCAGGCTACTATATTAGATTTTGATTTAGAGATTGAGAAAACTGCAAGGAGGCTAAAGAAGGAAAAACTTAAAGTTCAACAGTCTTCTGCAGATATAGACGAGGCTTCTGCATCATCACCAGACCTTAACTTAGCTTTGGAATTATTATCCAACGAATCCGACAAAGAAGAAGAGATGGCGATTCCAAACAACAATAGAACTCTCAGGGAGTTGGCAACTCCTAATTTAAATCAACAACCTCTGTACATTGAATATCCCAATTTAGATGCTGCATTTGAACTTAAATCTGGACTAATCCATTTACTGCCTACTTTTTGTGGTCTTACAGGTGAGGACCCCTACAAACATCTGAAGGAATTTCATGTGGTGTGCTCCACTATGAAACCACACGGAATTACCAAAGAACAAATCAAGTTGAGAGCATTCACATTCTCCCTAGCAGATTTGGCAAAGGATTTGTTGTACTACCTACCCTCAGGTTCAATACAGTCTTGGAATGACATGAAGCAGTTGTTCTTGGAGAGATACTTTCCAGCCTCAAGAGTAGCCAACATAAGGAAAGAGATCTGTGGGATTAGACAATTCAGTGGGGAGACACTATACAAGTATCGGGAAAGATTCAAAAAGCTTTGTTCTAGCTGTCCACCGCATCAAATAGATGAACAACACTTGATCCAATATTTCTACGAAGGGTTGGTACCGATGGATAGAAGCATGATCGATGCAGCTAGCGGAGGAGCACTAGTTGACAAGACCCCAGAGGCGGCAAGGAATTTAATTGCAAACATGGCAACAAACCCGCAACAATATAGCACTAGAACAAATCATGCACCAGTAAGGGTAAACGAGGTAAGCACTTGTGATTATGGTCAACAAATTTTTGAATTAACTGCTATGGTTAGACAATTAGCTACAGGTCAACTGCCAATTGCAAAGGTTTATGGAATATGCCTACAACCAAATCACAATACAGATGAATGCCCAACATTACAAGATGACGAGGCTGTGCAACAAGCTAATGCAATGGGAAATTATCAGCCACCACCTCAGAAAAAGTATGATCCGTACTCAAACACATAACCCAGGATGGAGGGATCATCCAAATCTGAGTTATGGGAGCAAGCAAGCGGCACCACCTGCATTTCCATCTAGGCAGCAGGGCTTTCAACCAGCCCAACCTCAATATCAACCGAAGCAAGCAGTCCCTGCACCTACTGGAACATCATTGGAGGATATGTTCAAAGCATTCATGGGACAGACAAAACAGTTCATGAATCAGACACAGCAGTTCCAGCAAGAGACAAAAACTTAGGTTCAAGATTTGAGGAACCAAGTAGGACAACTGGCTACAACTGTGGGGATATTAGAATCCAAAGGCTCAGGAAAATTACCATCTCAAACAGTAGTCAACCCAAGGGAGAATGAAAGTGTTATAACTTTACGGAATGGAACACAGTTGGATACACCACCGAACCCCGTAGAGTTCGAGAAGGAAGCAGCTAAGGAGGGAACAGAAAAATCCAAGGTACAACCTAAACTTCCTAATCAGCTTAAAAACATTCCTCTTCCCTTTCCTTCCAGAAATTCTAAAACTTCAAAGAATGATGAAAAAGAAAAAGAAATTTTGGAAACTTTTAGGAAAGTAGAAGTGAACATCCCTCTTCTTGATGCAATTAAACAAGTGCCACGGTATGCTAAATTTTTAAAAGAATTATGCACTAATAAAAGAAAATTGCAAAATGATGAAAGAGTCACAGTTGGAGAAAATGTATCTGCTGTTCTTCAAAGAAAAATTCCTCCTAAATATAAAGATCCTGGAATGTTCACAATCCCATGAAAAATAGGAAATACCAGATTTGAAAAAACCATGCTGGATTTAGGAGCTTCAATTAATGTTATGCCTTTATCTGTTTATGCTTCCTTAAATCTAGGCCCTTTGAAAAATACTGGTGTGATTATCCAATTGGCAGATCGTACTAACACCTACCCCCAAGGGGTAATTGAAGATGTCCTAGTGCAGGTGAACGAACTAATCTTTCTTGTAGATTTTTACATTGTGGATATGGAAGATGATACATCACCAAATCCCTCCCACATCTTGTTAGGAAGAACCTTCCTGAAAACAGCAAAAACCATGATTGATGTGCATAATGGGACCTTGACTATGGAGTTTGATGGCGAGAAAATCCAGTTCAACATCTATGATGCCATGAGGTACCCTAGTGATATAGGACATGTTTTTGCTATCGATGTGGGAGACTCTTGGTGCATAGAGCTTTTGAACAACTACATAGGGACAATTTGGAAATTGCAATCACCAACAGTTTGGACATGGACAGGGAAGAAGAGATTGCACAAACCCAGGAATTGAAAGAAAATATAGCTGCATTACATTCATTGCCAAAATTCTCAAATAAGTCAACGGTATATTCTATTCATTTTCCTATTTCTCATCAAAAGTTATTACCTTCTGTTGTACAAGCCCCAACTCTAGAATTGAAACAATTACCTGCTTATTTGAAATATGCATACTTGGGGACTAATGACACTTTGCCTGTAATTATTGCTAGTAATCTAACCAAGGTGCAGGAAGAAAAATTGCTGAGAGTCCTAAGGGACCATGTTACAGTTTATGGTTGGACAATAGCGGATATCAAGGGTATTAGTCCTGCCATGTGCATGCATCAGATATTATTAGAGGATGAAGCTAAACCTACAAGAGATGCATAAAGGAGATTGAATCCACCCATGATGGAGGTGGTGAAAAAAGAAGTGCTCAAATTGCTTAATGCCGGTATCATCTATCCCGTCTCCGATAGTCAATGGGTGAGTCCAGTGCAGGTAGTCCCAAAGAAATCCAGAATCTCCGTTGTCAAGAACGATGATAATGAGTTGGTGCCCACACGAATGCAAACAGGGTTGAGAGTGTGTATTGATTATAGAAAATTGAATGCTGTAACAAGAAAAGATAACTTTCCTCTTCCTTTTATTGATCAAATGTTGGAGAGATTAGTTGGGCACACTTATTATTGTTTTCTAGATGGTTTTTCAGGATATAATCAAATTGTGATTGCACCCGAGGACCAAGAGAAGACCACATTCACATGTCCCTTTGGTACTTTTGCCTATCGACGGATGTCTTTTGGATTGTGTAATGCCTCAGGTAGTTTTCAACGATGCATGGTAAGCATTTTTTCAGATCTTTTAGAAGAATGCATCGAGGTTTTTATGGATGATTTCACAATTTATGGTGATTCTTTGGATACATGCTTAGATAATTTAAATCGTGTTCTAGATAGATGCATGGAAACTAATCTTGTTTTAAATTGGGAAAAATGTCATTTCATGGTAGAACAGGGAATAATACTTGGTCATGTTGTGTCATCTAAAGGTCTTGAAGTTGATAAAGCTAAGATAGATGTTATATCTGCTTTGCCATACCCCGTCAGCGTGCGGGAGATTCGCTCTTTTCTTGGTCATGCAGGATTTTATCGAAGATTTATCAAGGGCTTCTCGAAGATGGCATTACCCTTATGTAAGTTGCTACAAAAAGATGTGGACTTTCAGTTTGATGATGAATGCAAGGAGGCTTTTGACATTTTAAAGAAATTATTAACTTCTGCTCCTGTCATTCAACCGCCAAATTGGAAGTTCCCATTTGAGATCATGTGTGACGCAAGTAACTATGCAGTGGGGGCTGTTTTGGGACAAAGGATTGACAAAGCCGTTCATGCCATCTACTATGCTTCTAGGACTTTGAATGAGGCTCAGATAAACTATTCCACAACTGAAAAAGAACTTTTATCTGTGGTTTTTGCTTTAGATAAATTTTGATCATATTTGCTTGGTACTAAAGTTATAGTTTATTCTGACCATGCTTCTCTCAGGTATTTGCTCACCAAAAAAGATTCTAAACCAAGGACTATTCGATGGATTCTGCTACTACAAGAATTTGACTTAGAGATCAAGGATAAGAAAGGTGCGGACAACTTAGTAGCAGATCACTTGAGTAAGTTATTGAGAGACGAAGAGGAGCTACCGTTACATGATTCTTTCCCGGATGAGCAGTTACTTTCCATCTATGCTGAGATTCCCTGGTATGCAAATATAGTGAATTATTTGGTAAGTGCATATTTTCCTAAAGAATTTTCTAAATCCCAAAAGGAAAAGTTGAAAAGTGATGCTAGACACTATGTTTGGAATGATCCATACTTATGGAAATTTTGTGCTGACCAGATAGTTAGACGGTGTGTGCCTAACAGTGAATTTCAATCTATTCTTTCCTTTTGTCATTCTTATGCTTGTGGAGGACATTTTGGTTCAAAAAGAACTGCTAATAAAGTTTTGGAAAGTGGTTTTTATTGGCCATCGCTTTTTAAAGATTCCTATCTATTTTGTAAAACATGTGTTAATTGCCAAAAGACGGGGAATATTTCTCAACGAAATCAAATGCCCCAAACACCTATTTTAGTTGTTGAAATTTTTTGATGTTTGGGTTATAGATTTTATGGGACCTTTTCCTTCATCCTTTGGGAATTTATATATTCTTTTGGCTGTTGATTATGTCTCAAAATGGGTGGAAGCTAAAGCCACTAGGACTGACGATTCTAAAGTTGTTGCAGATTTTGTTAGGACTAACATATTTGTCAGGTTTGGAACACCACGATCTATCATTAGTGATCACGGAACCCACTTTTACAACAGGGTGTTAGCGGCTTTGTTCAAGAAATACAATGTTCTGCACAAGGTTTCTACATCCTACCATCCGCAGAGTAATGGTCAAGCTGAGGTGTCTAACCGAGAGATAAAATCCATTTTGGAGAAGGTAGTCAACCCGAGCAGAAAGGATTGGAGTCTGAGATTAGAGGATGCACTTTGGGCCTATAGAACGGCGTATAAAACACCTATTGGGATGTCACCATATAGGATTGTGTTTGGAAAATCATGCCACTTACCTGTTGAATTGGAGCATAGGGCTTTTTGGGCAATCAAGCAGTGCAACATGAGTTTGGAGGCAGCTGGAGTACATAGGAAATTGCAGTTACAAGAGTTAGAAGAATTGAGGAATGAAGCCTATAAAAGTTCAATGATTTACAAGGAAAAGACCAAAGCCTTTCATGATAAGCAGATTGTGCGGAAAACCTTTACTGTGGGACAAAAAGTTTTGCTATATCATTCTTGGCTTAAGTTATTTCCAGGTAAATTGAGATCTAGATGGGTTGGTCCTTTTATTATCACTTATGTGTTTCCTCATGGTGCAGTCGAGATTCAAAGCTCGAGCACAAGCAAGATCTTTAAGGTGAATGGACATAGATTAAAGCCTTTTTATGAGGGGCATCAGGTGGAAAATATTGAGATGGTGGAGCTAGACGATCCAATCTATGAAAGCTGAGAAGAGAGACATGACGTCGAGCCAAAAACGTTAAACACGGGCAGCTACTTGGGAGGCAACCCTAGATCTTAGATTTGATTTTTCTATCCCTTTACTTTTTTTTTAGTTTTTTTTATTGCATGTTTGCTAGTAGTATTTTCTTCTTTGCATGATTTTCTTACATTGGGGACAATGTACGGTTTGAGTGTGGGGGGGGGGGAGATTTAGGTTTTATTTTACGTAGGAATAATAATCCAATTTTGATAGGAAGTTAAAAAAAAACTGAAAACTTGGGTTCCATGGTTCTATTTGCTTATGTGTTCGAAGGTTAATGTCAAAGATTGAAAATTGATGCTAAAATTCAGAATCTATTGATGCTTAATTTGTTAATGAATGATGGCAACTAAGCCATGATCCATAGTAATTGATGTGAATTGAATTTGTTATACATTAGTACTTGAATATTAGAAGCATGTTTATTAGGCTAAGTTATTTGTGGAGTTGTCTATGTGCACTGATTCCACGACTTAGAACTGTTTATCTTGCTTAAGTTGTTGCAGAACCATGTGAAAAAAATGATGAATGAAAAAAAAAGAAAAAAAATTGAAAATCTGCTTCAATGTCCATTGTGCTAAATAACTGGGTATCTAAGCCTCGGGAAGCATTGGTATTCACGCTGAAAAGTACGATGGATACAAGTAACTTGACTAGTCGACTTTTGTGGCCTTTGTTACTTGAATAAGTAAGCCCGTAGGGGTGTCTCTACACCTAGCACCCTAAGATCATCTGGTTTGGGAGTCGTTGGTGGAAAGTTCACTAATGGGTAACTCTGAAAAGCCTAAGAAAAGGAGACATTTCACATGTCAAGAAAAAAAATATACGAAAAAAAGAAGAAGCATGAAAATACATTCATCTGTGCTAAAAAAGGGTTCTATGAAAAAAAACCTAAAAGTAAGAAAAATTTGTTCTTGGTTGTGAGTCAGTGTGCACAGTTTTTGCTTCATGGTAACTAAGTTGAGTAAGTATGATGATTTTGGGAAAGTTACTTATGTGGCTACAGTTTGATTTAATGAAATTCATTGGTGAAATGGTAAGGTTGGTAATTGTGAGTTGATTGATAAAGCGTTGATTAGATTTCTGTAAATTTAGTGTTGATAGTCATGATTTGTATCTTGAAATCTTTTGACACTATGGTTGAATAGAATTTTTCTGGAAATCAAATTTTTGATTTACACGAGGACGTGTAAAAAGATAAGTGTGGGGAAATTTGATGAGTATGAAATATGTTATATTTTAATTCCTTAATACTTAATGTTTTATATTTATTTTGTGCCTAAATATACTCATTATTTTTATATTTTTATTTTAGGTACAATTGATGGGCTTTGTGATTTTGGAAATAATTTGAAGATAAATTGAGCATTATTGGATCAAGGGAGCTAAAATTTCAAACGGGTCACGAATTATTTAATGGAGGAATATCAAGTATATATCATGTGGGCTTTTTAATACAATATGAGAATTGAGTATATGATATAATGGGTTTAGGAAACTATTACAAGGATGTAAATAACATGTCAGTATTAATAATCATGTGGGCCACGGGTTGGTTGTATTGCATGTAGTAAGTCAATCATCATTCTGCCCAATTAATGTTCCAACATAACAAGTAACCAAGCAGGTGGGGATTTTTAATTGAGCTTAATCAGCATATATATGAAGTGGGCCACGAATTACAATGGCCATACATGGCTATATTCCATATCACGTGGGAGTTCATCTATTGACTAAAAACAGACTTAGTATCACGCGAAAATTGAAGAATTAGAACGCAACAAGGACTTTGACCACACGCAAATTATGGAATTTATTTCCAATTTCAAATCTGAATTTTGGATTCTAGAAGATTATTTTTTACAATTCTATTGTGATTAGGATTTCTTTTAGAATAAGATTTATTTCTAAATTGAATTCTATTTCTTTATGGAAATTAGTATAATTTGTAATTCTCTTAGGATTTGGATTTCTACTTCCTATAGGATTTAGGACTTTGTCTAGCACTATAAATAGAGGATGAGAGTCATAGTTTTATTCATTCAACATTCAACTATCCTCTATTGGAGTGAAGGCTCAAGAGCATGTCAGGCTAGTTCTTTTTATTCAGTTCTAAAGGGAGGTGAATCCTTGTTACAAGTAATTGATTAATTGAGTATTATTATTTATTACTTCTGGTGTGAAATTTCTTCTGATAACCTGTTTTCATTGATTGCATGCTAATTGATTTAATTAATTTAATATGGCCAATTGAGTTAATTTGATCATTATCATATGCTAGATTAAGATTGGTATTACGTGTAATTAATATCTTTCTTCATTACAAGTAGCAACTTGGTAATAATAATTGTGGACAAGCTTTTGTTTATTACTAAGATTATTAGAAAACAAGTTAAATAAATCGAGCTTATGTGTTTGTTGCTTGGATTAGCCTCATTCTCTATTTCTTAATGCTTCTATCATATTAAATCTAGAGAGCTTATTCTAGGTTGTATGCTAGTTAGAATCTGGTGAAGAGCTTATTTCATACAGTGATACTTTAAGGAGAATTTCGGATAGCAGAGCTTATTGTTATCTAGGGCTAATAATTTCATTGAACGGAAAATAATAATTACTTGATTAATTGATTGCTGTACTTGGTGAAACTGAACTGCAGAACTGAAGTTTTTATATATTTGGTTAAATCATTAATTTTTGTTCTCTTAATTTAAAAATAATTTTCAAAAAACCCCCATCTTTATTTTCTGTTGAAATAGTAGAATAATTATAAAACAACTTTACTCTTTGTGGGATCGATCCTTACTTATTACTTTGCTAATTATTATAAATTTTGAAGTGAAAGTGAGGTTAATTTAGGAGTGTAAACGACAGCTTCCAGGACCCATACGGACGATTCTTCCATTGAGCTCCTCAGCCGAGACTCCCAACAAGGATCTGACCGCAGTCGGGGAAATATTCGCCGTACATGGCACTGGCGCCCCTCCAAACTCTATACCAGTGATAAATTGCCAATCCATCGACGTCATCATCACCTCACAATCCAACAAATAGAGAGACTGAGTCTGGTGAAACCAGCGCTCAGACAATGCCCTGAGGTAACCCCAGGGACAACGACGGGGAAGAATGGAAAAGAACGCCCCAAAGCCCCAATCATGCACAATACCTCTGTAGCAGCCCCGAATCCGGGCCCCAAATCACCTCGGATCCGGTTCACTATTTCTATAACTATTTGCGGAAGATATAAACATAAGTTGTTTATACAATACATTACACACTTATCCCCAAGGTCGAGTAACCTTAACTTATACACAATTTATAAAATATCTATTATACAACAATATTTATCAAAATACGCTATTACAACCTAGCCGCACTTTATATCCCAAGCTGAACTTGGCCTTAACCTTTTTCCCGTATCCGAACGCATTCGCCTTATCTGCAATGTTTATCATGATATAGCAAGGGTGAGCATGAAAGTTGCCCAGCAAGTTTATATACAATAATATAACGATATATCATGATTGAAGAGTATGGATAATAAGCTGGCTATAATTCATCAATATAGTTGAGAATTATCACGAACAAAATTTTGACTGAACAAGTTTTAAACATGAACAAACATTTCTGAACCAACTGGTAAGGAAGGTGATCAGCCTTTCATACCTGACTTATACATGCAAGATGTACAGAGTACAATTTTCATGTAAATCAGCAAAGATTAACCATAAGCTTGAATAAAACACTCTTATTAGAGTTAATTACAAAGAAACTTGCCTGAACCGTTGATTACCGCAACACAATTAATAATGCTTTACCCGAAGACCTAATATTAATAATATAGATCTCCAATATTAGAATAATATCATCACAGTATAATACTGTTATATTTATACACACAGAATAACCTAAACACATAGCATATAACCCTATCAGTCTTTACAACACATAAGATTAGGTATCAAATCAAACTATTGCAGTCTGAGTTGAAACCGACACAATTCTATCATCCCGACGGTCTAGTCGGACGAATATCGAGTTTAAGTTCAATTAAACTCTGACTTAATACTTAACAATATCACATATAATTTTCTTATCAGTCAAAACATTTTTCCTAGGCTCGTAATAATTTTCGAATAATTATTACCATTTATCAACATTTTCAATCATTAACACCGTATTTAAATAAATTAAATACCAAAAAATTCCTTAATCATTAATATTCATTTAATATAAAATATTAATGAAAATCATAACATAATATTATAATATAATTATAATATATCAAAGTATTTTTAATACCTTAAAATCATATTTATATGATTTTTAAACCTTTAAATCCATTATCCGATAATTAATATTAATATTAAAATATTAACATTTTCATGCCAAAATATCAAAAGTTATATTTTATAACTTAAAATATTTTTAGATCACTTAAATCATTTTTATATAATTTATAAAGCATTAATTCCATTTTTCCTTAATTTATTTAATATAGTTATTAAATAAATTAATTATCATTAATATAAATTGTTAATGAATTTCATCACAAAATATTAAAAGTCATCAAAAATAACTTAAAAATATTTTCTTATACCATAATATTATTTTTCATGATTTTTCATGAATTAAAACCATTTTTAAATAATTTATTTAATATTATAATTAAATAAATAAATACCATTTATATTCCAAAAATATTAAATATTTTCAAAATATACTCAAAATAGTTAAAAACTATTTTTCAGACTTTAAAATAATTTTTCGGAATTTATTTAGTGTTTTTAATAATTAAAAACCATTTTTTTTCTAATTTTTAATCATTTTCCGAAAAATAATAAATAAACTGTCGCTATAGGCCTTTAGCGACACTTGTCTGTCGCCATTGGTGTTCTTCACTCAAGAACAGTGACAGTTTAGCTTAGCAAGGGTCATGGTTTGACCGCGATTTAATCCGTGTTCCTTATGATTTCTGGGCCTGTGATTTAGTTAGGATTGTAGTACTAGCGTTATACTTCAATCACCAACTGGTTTTATAGCAATACATCAACAAATCAGGGAGATCATAGCTTCCAAAAACTCTGACAACGCTGTTCTTCATTTCTGGGTTTTCCAGAAAATGAAGAACAGTCGAGGGTACTAGATTTAGATCCTCATAACTTTTATTCTGTAATTTGTTTGGGTGAACAATTGGTTCCTTTGTGTAGACCACATGACAGAGTACAACTTGAGTACTCTACATCAACATAACAACATCAGATCTGAGAGATCTAGTCCGGTCAAAGTACGGGTCAGGCACTGTTCTTCACGATTTCTGGGTTTTCCAGATTTCGTCAAGAACAGTCGGTCAAAGCTACTTTGACCTTAATTTCCTACCATTCCGGTTACGATCTAGGTGTTCTAATTACTTTAACATGTAGTATATATACCAGAATACAATAAACAATCAACAACTTAGCCAAAATATTAACACATAACAAGATCTGAGGCTCGAAAAAGTTTGTCAGACGATCTGGGTTTCTGGGTTTGCCCAGAAATCCAGAAAACGTGATCGGTCAACGACCTTTGACCGCTTGTAACTTACGATCTAGAGATGCTATAGGGTTGATTCAAGTTGCAGAATAAAGAACACATAACATACTATAGATCCATAACATAAAACACACATAACACTTAATACACACGGATCTAGAAGCCCTGACATTTGAATGTCAGATGATTTTTTTCCAACTTTTCCAGATTTTCTAAAATGTTAGATTCGAGCGTCTAGGTGTTATGGATCCATGATCCAACAACCCAGATCTCCAATTGACACCTTATAACACATATTTAACCAACAAACAACAACATTAAAGATCAAATCATGAGATTTCAAATTTTTAGGGTTTTAAACCTTTTGAGCTTGATTTCTGATTTCTGTTCCTTAAGATCTGTTCTTGACTGGCTAGTACTTGATCATGGATCATCTTTTAACTCTCTCTCACTCTAGATTTTGAAGCACGAAGAGAGAGAATGGTTTGGACAAAAATGAGAAGCAAAGTAAGATTCTTCTTACTTTAAATCTTTATATTTTGCACACAATAAATGCATTGATGCAAGGTGGCAAGAAATGGCTGATTTGCTGGACACATGGCTAGGGCTAGGGCTAGGGTTGTTCAACCACCCAAGATTATGACAAGATTTGCAAGCTAAAATTTTAAAATGTAACATAAGGGCATTCTTATCATTTTCATGCAAATTTTATTTCTATAATTTGCCATTTGATGAAACCCTTAGGGTTTAGGGTTTGGAGTATTTTAGGGTTTAGGTTTTAACCCTTAACTTTGCAAATGTAATTTCTAACATTTCCGAATTTCGATTATAAAAATAGAAAATTAATATTTCTAACTTATAATTAGAATTTTCTAATTATATTAAAATTTCTTAATCATAAATTCATTTTTGCTAATTAGGATTAGCATTTCCTAATTACAATCGCTAATAAAGCAATTAGGGTCAAAATGGTCATTAGGGTTCAAAACCCTTGAATTAGGGTTTCTAATAGAAAAATTTTGATTTTCTAAATTAGAATTTAGATTTCGTAATTAGATTAGAGTTTTCTAATTACTCATAAATTGAAATAATTAGGATTATGGTTTCCTAATTAGCATTGCTAATTTTAGCAATTAAATCCACAATTGAACATTAGGGTTTCTGACGAAATAATTAGGGTTCCAAAAATCGGAAATTAGGGTTTGCTAATTAATTAACCTTTACCCTAATTAGTATTATAATTAATACCACATAAGCATTAAAATTCTCCGTTATATTCCCAGATTAGGGTTTCATTTTATCAGAATCTGAAATTATGGTTTTCAGATCTGGTATTAGGGTTTTCAAATAATCAATTAAGATTTTAGATAATTCATTAGGGTGTTCCCTAATTAATTTAATATTAATGACGTTTAACCTTGTACATAACATTGCATTCCCAATCTAGGGTTTTCAATATCCGATTTAGGATTTCAGATTTCCCGGAACTGAAACTAGGGTTTCCAGAACCGATTTCTAGGGTTTCTTATCAGACGTTAGGGTTTTCTAACTGAACGCTGTCGTTCTTAATATATACTTAGGGTTTATCACAGATGTAATTTATCTGATCAACCCATGACCCTTAACCACATTCTAAACACATCATTAACCATATACACAGAGCATATTTACATAAATCCTTAATCCTGAATAATTCACCTATATCCTTCATAGAATTTTGAAATCATCAAAATTTCACCCTAATAATATCAAACGCATACACTTATTTTCTGTCTAGGTCTATTATTTGACCTTAAATCAATCATTTAAGATTTTAAATAAATTGTCCAAATTCTCGGGTTGTCACAACCTCGGTAATCTAGATGCAGAGCCTGATACAGAGAGTGTATGCTAAACCAGTTCCCTCGAGGCTGTGTAAAGATGGGAACCTACATCACATGCAAATCAATGTCAAAATCCTTGCTCCTCCTCAGTAGGAAAAAGAAGATCAAATCCAGCTGTTACCTCATTTGCATGCAAGTAAATTGAGGGGTGGCGAATCAAATCACCCAGAAGATCTGGGATAGCAACTTGAATGCTTGGGATATCCCTATGGGGAATATAAGTAGCAGGAGCTGCTACCGGTACATCTTCCTCCCCGTCCTCGACATCCGGTACATTAACCCGGATAGGACGGATCATCGCCTCCGCCAGATGACGAGGTTGTCTAACTGAACGGGGTCGAGGCACTTCAGAAGACATCCCACGTACACCAAAATTGGTCCCGAGGGAACTACTCGGCTGATCCAGATCTATAATATCTGGACACAAGTCTCCAAATCACCTCAAAAAGGGTGGGGTATTTTCTAAACTTGGAGCTTTTCAAAATGCATTTAAGGACTATATGCACGGATGCATTATTTTAACAAATGCCTATAGTAGACTTAAAAATGCATGACTACCCAATGCCTACATTTTGAAATTTTTTCCATAGTTTCCTCTATAAATAGGACTATCCACATGCGCATAGGCATGACTTGGTGGCCATTCAGACACCTGCCCATAGTCATATACATACTATATGCATTAAAAAGTCAAAGTTATCAATCCATAAGGGTAGCCTAATTACCAGGATTAATTTACTTTATTACCTTTGCTCATTTGTCCTCAAATATGATAAGAAATAGCAGAAAAAGGTGCCAATTTAACTATTTCAAAAGTCAAAATTTTTCACATCATTATGTTCAGCATAGTTTTATACTAACATTTACTATGTTAAACATTTTTTATCAAAACATATGAGCATGCATATTCACTAATATGTGTTTAGACGCATTTCATATAAAAAGTCATTTTCCAATAGATAAAAGCTGGAAAAAAGACATGCATACGTTACCAGGATTGTGTAGAACACTTGTATGGTGACAGAATTTGCAGAAAGACGCCCAAACTCGGCAGATCTAAAGAAGAACTCTTAGATTTCCTTCGCGGCGCAACTTGAAAATGACTTGTGAAAGCAACCAGCCCATTTAAGGACATCCACGACTGCCCGCAGGTCCACCTGCGGCTACTATAGGTGTACCTGCGGCTCCCCTGAGTAGGGCCCACCCCTTCGGCTCGGTCCAGTTCGAGGTGCAAAGGAGTTCTCAGAGGCTGAATATGCCAAATTAGGGATAAAAACGCTACGCGATTGAGCAAACAGCCTGAAATCCTGGTTTTCCTGGGCCAAACTATGGCTTTCTTATCATTCATTGGTATTCGCCCAAACACAGAGTATAATATACTAATGATCTCAGCAGTTTCAAATCACATTCGGCAATACCTCACAAAGGTCCAATGCCGTTAGTTTGGGGTTGTAATTCCAAAGTACACATCCACGGCGGGGGCATCACGCATTCTCAAGTACACATCCCTGGCGGGGGCATCACGCATTCTCAAGTACACATCCCCGACTGGGGCATCACACATTCTCAAGTTTAGATCCCCGGAGGGGGTGTCACACATTTGGATCCGTTGATGCACATGTCACACATCACTTCAGCCATTGGCAAGTAAATCCAACGAAGCGTCAGAAGCCATCCAATGATTTCAGTCGTTGATGAACATGTCAGCAAAGATCAAGTAATTTCCCCAGCGGGGGTATCACACATGTTCATCTGTCCAAATACAGATTCCCCAGCAGGAGTATCACGCATGTTCATCTGTCCAAATACATATTCCTCGGCGGGGGTATCAAACATGTTCATCTGTCCATATACAGATCCCCAGCGGAGGTGTCACTTATTTCATCCGTTGATGCACATGTCAACGAAGGTCATGAAACCTTGACGTTATTTCAGTCGATGGCAGTTAAACCCATCGAAGCGTCGGAAGCCATCCGAAGATTTCATCAGTTGATGCACACGTCAACAAAGGTCAAGTAACCTTGGCATTTATCCCCAGCAGGGATTTCATCCGTTGATGTACATTTCAGCGAGGGTCAGACAATCCTGACAATACAGACTGTTGGCAGTAACTCCAATAGAGCATCCTCATCGGGGAGGACCGATGATGGAATATGTTATACACATCCTCAACAGACCAAACGTATCCCCACCGAGTCTCTTGTACATGAGAGATACATCTTCAGTGAAAGTCTGTACCAATGATTAAGGGTTTTGGTGACAATCCCAAAGTCAACATCCTGGAAGTTTGTGGTAACTTTGGATCATACGTCCAAACAGTTTACCAGAGTGGTCATGAATAACCCTGGTCCCGGTAGAAGTCAAAGGGAGCCGACAATCATCCCACCATGTTGGAGAATAATCCAACAAACCACATACATTTGCATCATGCTGTTGTACATTGCATCATGATTATATTGTTACATTTCAAGTGTCTAGTATTCTTTATCCTATCCATGCCATTGCATTGCATGAATATGATAAAGATGGCATCTGCAGACACTCGAAATTTTTTGCATACCTGTTACTAACATTGCAGGAGGGCAGAATAGTCTTTTAGAGATAAATATGGAAGGTAGCTCAGTTCAATCCCAGAGACAACCCTGGGATATTAAGTTATTACTATCTCAGAGATAACCCCGAGACATCCAGCTTAGTCCCAGAAATAACACTGGGAGTTTCAGTTTCAACCTAGGAGATAACCTCGAGGAATGCAGTTCAAATACTGGAAATCACACCGGAGAAGACCGTCTCAGCTCAGAGATAACCTTGAGATACTCAGTCTTAGTCCTGAAAACAACACCGAAAAAGATAATATCAAACCTCGGAGACAACCCCGAGGCATGCAGTTGCAGTTCCGGAGATAACCCCGGAAATCATTGTTTCAAACCCATGCAGTCAGCTTAAAACACTCAGCAATGGACCCGAGGCACTCATCTCCCACGTCCGGAGATATCCCTGAGAAGTCAGACACATCTAAGAAACAACACTGAGGACGCTCAACACCTGTAGTAGTCCAATCTTAGAGATAACCCTGAGCAACGATCGCTAAAACAGCTCAAACTGCAGATAACCCCGATGAAGGGAAGGACCATTATTTTGCCATCCCAATCCTATATTGCGCCGTCTCAACACCCATACACACATTCTACACAGCAATGTCCTACAAGAACCAAAAAGCACCAATCCCGAGTGACTACTGCACAAGACAACACACTAGATAGAATTTGAAGCTTGAAGACCAAGGGCATGGTCCCATCTTCCTAACGTCGCACAACCTTTAATCCCATGTCATTGTGTAGATCTCGACAACATCATGCCCAAAAATGTCTTATACACCTCAATCGGATGCCCGGATTGAAGTTCTGAAAGTTCGAACGGACATCACGTTGTATGCGTGCACGTACTTTGAGAGGGCAGGATCTGCGGAACCCGGGGCTCCCCGGGTAGCCGCATGTGCATCTGCGCCTGTCGCAGGTACACCCGCGGCTCCCCCCTCTATAAATAGAGGGCTTGGGCAGCCGTTTTACATAGAGAAAAGGCGATGAAGCCCTGTCCAATTTTCTCTGTACACACTATAAACTGAGTGCTTTCTCATTTTAAACACTTGTGAGCTTATATATTGCTATATTTTTACTAGCAGGAGCCGAGTGTTCATCCATTCAAAGTAATTGAAGTCTTCTTTGGCAGTCCACTGTAAGCCTTCTCACACACTTTAAAGCCTTTCTCTTCATATTTGCACACACCGTTCTTCACGTTGAGAGTCATGTTGCGTGAGTATACCCGAACTTCGGTCTGTGGCTTTTATTTTCCTTTATATATTTATATATATTTATATATATGGACTAACATGATTGAGTTATGCCTCGATTGAGCCTGGACTCACGTCCGGAGTGTTTATTTGCTTATATATATACATATATATATAAACTGTTGTTGAACTTTGTTCGATGAGCCTGGATTTACATCCGGAGCGTTTATTGCTTTTATATCTATATAAATACTTATATATACCTTGTTGCTATCAAACTCTGTTTGATTGAGCCTGAATTTTACATCCGGTGCGTTTACTGCTTTGTATATATATATATATATACATATATATATATATATATACATATATATATATATATATATGTATAAGTGGTAAACGCATAGGATATATATCGATCCCAACTCGGTTTATCATTTCGGCGATTTGTCAATATATATATATATATATATATATATATATATATATATATATATATATATATATATATGGGTCAGGATCAGGTAAAGACTCCCTTACTTAGTTAAAATGCGGACTTTTTTTTTTGGTTTTTTTTAATAACTAAAAAAAAAGTTTAATATTTTGTGGAACTGAAATTTTTTCATAATACAGTGTTTTGGATGTGATTTGGGTACGTATAACAAAATATGTATGTACAGTCTGGGCAGACTGTACCACCACTTTTTGGTATAGGTATTCAAACACGCCCAAAACATTATATTATGGAAAAATATCAGTTCCATAAAATATTAAATATTTTTTTAGTTGTTTAAAAAAAAACCAAAAAAAAAACAAAAAAAATGGTCCGCATTTTAACAAAGTAAGGGAGCCCTCACCTGATCGGTTCTGTATATATATATATATATATATATATATATATATATATATATATATATAGCGACAAATTGCCCAAATGATAAACCGAGTCGGGATCAATATATATATATATATATATATATATATATATATATATATATATATATATATATATATATATATACACGTTTTTGTCAGGCATGGAGTTTACTTCGTGGCCTTTTACAACTTTATTTATATTTAGTCCCGCCTAGAGTTTACTTCGTGGCGGTTGATCGTTTTTACTGCTTTATTTACATTTAGTCCCACCTGAAGTTTACTTTGTGGCGGTTGATCATATTTATTGCTTTATTTACATTTCTGATCTCCCATGGAGGTGCTTCGTGGTTGTTGATCATGTCTCTCTATATATATTTACTGCTTTTATATATTTAAATTTATGATCCCCCATGGAGGTGCTTCGTGGTGGTTGATCATGTCAATATATATATATATATATATATATATATATATATATATATATATATATATATATATTTACAGCTTTTTTATATATAATTGCTTACTGCTTTCATATAAATTGCGGCATCATGTGAGCCTAGGAATCATGTGATCACAGATTCAGTCTACTGAATCTAGATTCGGTTCCCGTGATGGACATTTTCAGCTATAAGAAGCTTGTAAATTATTCACGGTGTTTGAATTTCCTTTGTTGGCTCTCATGCCCACAAGGAGTTAGGCACTACTTTGTACATTATTTTCTCAAAGATGCTTCGCATCTCGAAAATAAAAGCAACTAAGCTGAACACATAATAAAATGGAAGTATCAAAGGCCTCAATTACTATTGAGCATAAGGGTTTGAAAAACCTCTTTTTACAAAACATCACTGCTATATCTTGTTTAAAACTAAATTTTTATATAAATTCAAACCCTTTGGATATAGGTGCAAATGAGGCATAAAACTACTTCCAAATAACTGCACATTGACCCACACACACACACACACATTCATATAACAGTTTCTTGAAAAGTGGCGGTAACCGTGGCAACACGGATGTCGGGGGGGTGCCTAACACCTTCCCTCCGCATAAACAAGTCCCCGGACCCTAATGAATCTCGGTTTTGCAGACCCGTTAAGCAGTGTTACATCACTGGGTCAATGTGCAAACCTTTTCTCGGTTGTGTTGGTACAACCAGTTAAAAAACCAATTGGCGACTCTTACAGTCAAATCGTCGACATATAAATGTCGGACCTTTTCACAACTTATTTTTTCAAACAAATCTCACCTAACATTAGAACACCAAAGAACAAGAACAAAAAAGGGACAAATAAAATCCCGACGTCGACACCTGGATGGTAAAGAATCTCACAATCATAGTCTTTGATCAATTCTATCCACCTCCTTTGCCTCATGTTCAACTCTTTTTGTGTAAAGATATATTTCAGACTCTTGTGATTTTTATATATCTCACACTTTTCTCCGTAGAGATAATGTCTCCAGATCTCAAGGGCAAACACTACCGAAGCCAATTTCAGGTCATGGGTAGGGTATCCCTTCTTATAGTCCTTTAATTTTTGTGACGCGTACGTAATGACTTTACCATTCTGCATCAATACGCAACCCAATTCCTTATGTGACGCATCATTGTACAATGTAAAACCTCTCGTATTATCCAGTAAGGATAACACATGTGTTTAACTCAGTGACTTTTTTAACTCTTGAAAACTCTGCTCACATTTCTCTATCCATACGTATTTAACCGCCTTCCTGGTAAGATTTGTCAATGGAATCGCTATCTTCGAGAAATCTTCAATAAACCTTTGGTAATATCTTGCCAATCCCATAAAACTTCTGACTTCTATCGGCATATTCAGTTGTCCCAAATACTTCATTGCTTCTACCTTTGCTGGGTCTACCAATACTCCCTCGTTGTCGATAACATGCCCCAAAAACTGAATTATCTTTAACTAAAATTTACACTTTGAAAATTTTGCATAAAACTTCTTCTTTCTCAATATGTCTCCAGTACTATTCTTAAATGTTCGGTGTGCTCCTCCTCAGTCTTTGAATACACCAGAATATCATCAATGAACACAACCACAAACTTGTCCAAGTATTGCTTGAACACTAAATTCATCAAGTCCATAAAAGCAGCTGACACATTCGTCTGTCCAAACAACATTACTAAGAACTCATAATGGTCGTAACGAGTCCTAAATATTGTCTTTTGTACATCCTCTGTTCTCACCTTCAACTGATTATAACTAGTCCTCAAATCAATCTTTGAAAAAAATATTACTTCTTTAAGTTGATCAAATAGATCGTCTATTCTTGGTAGTAAATATTTATTCTTGATTTTCACCTTATTCAACTCTCTATAATCCATACACAACCTCATCGATCCATCCTTCTTCTTTACAAACAACACAGGTGCTCCCCACGGAGACACACTAGGTTGGATGTACTTTTTGTTTAACAAATCCTGCAACTAGACCATTAACTCTTTTATTTCTACCAGAGCCATCCTATACGATGCTTTCGATATCAGCGTTGTCCCCTGTACTAAATCAATCACAAACTCTATCTCTCTGTCTGGTGGAAGCTGTGACACCCCCAAATTTGGGTAGTTCATTCCCATAGAATTTGGTGCTCACTATCAAAATAATTACATCTAACTACCCATAATAAAGGATAAAACAACAATTAATTTAAACAATAATCTTTCCCATTAAAGGGTTACATCATCTCATAAACAATCCTAGGTAATCTAACCTTAAATTATTACAGAAGTTTGCGGAATACATCATAAAAGAAAATAAGTCTTATAATCTAAAGCATTTAAATAAATTTGAATAATTCTTCAACACTTGGACATCTTTCCCTTTCCTTTGCTAGTAGATGACTCATTAGCTCTTTCAACTTTAGTCGCAGTGTTAATTGCAAGAGTTAACAAACAATTGCTCACTGATATAAAGAGTAGTAATGATAACAAATGGGAATGAACAACGAATGCTGAACAATAATGAACTTGTTCTACGAATCAAAAATAGAAATCACGTTCGAACTTTAATATCTGAGGGTCTTAAGACCACGAACTATGTCCCTGGTGATTAGGTATTACTACCCCAACCTTAACAGTCATTTAGACTATACAAACCCTTCTTAACGTACTTAGGGGTATCAACCCTTTGTACCATGTATTGTGCACAAACTTCTAAACGTTAACACATACAAAATCCCCTATGTAAGGGTTGTTCGTCTCAGTTTGAATTTAGAATATCTGCACTAAAGAGAATTTAGCTCGGAACTAACTTATCATTGGTTCTAGAATTTTAGAACACCATTCATAATAAATTAATTCAATCAATAAGAGTTTGCGTACTACTTGGAGGTTTAATATAATCAATATAGAATTGAACAAGGTTATCAAAGTCAAAGACCGAATAACAACAATGTATAATTGAATAAACATGTTGTACATGCAAAGTGCTATATCCAAAAGAGTTAGAACAATCTCATTTGAATCGATGTATTAGAAAAATATATGCTTTGAATAATAATATCAAGATTTAGAAAAGTAAAACTAGCTCGAAGTAACGAATTAGGTTACAAGAGCTTGTATAAACATACGCAAGATAGATTATGTTTGCTCAATTTCAATATATAAATTAGGAACTTATACAACTATAACTTAGGAATAGAAAACTTGCATATGTATAACATAACAACGATAAATAAACCTTGCTGGATAATTAAGTAGCATAGGTTAGGGATACTTGCTCAATAAAATATTAAGTTAAGAAACTTGCCTTGTATGTAAGCTACCCAAGTATAACAATGTTCTCCAATTACCCTACATATATCATTGGAACCACAATAACAATTAGTTGTATTAATATTAGCTTTATGGGTTTAACCCCTCATTTAGGTCATAACCTTAACTTAACATCTAACCATGTTGATTAACACCTTTAACGAATCTAAAATTACATTATAAACTCACACAAACCTCATCATTTACTTTTAACTTTCATAACATCACTTTTTGATTCATTACATAACTTAATTAACAAACACTTAGAAATCTTCACACTTTGTATCATAACACATTACAATTTGTTGTTGTAGCCTATGTTATGTCTTAACATCATTAACATGCTTGCTAAACTAGATTAAGTCCATTAATCATGACCTACAAATATGCAGTAGTCACTGCCTAGGCTCAGGGCACGGCGCAACTGCGCTGTCCACCGGCGTAGCTGCGCTGTTGCAGATTTGCAGAAGGCCTACGGCTCAGCAGCGCCTTTTCTGTCTGTGGTAACGGCGCAGCTGCGCCACGCATTGACTGAAACTCGCAGCAACAGCTCTGCTACACACTAATTAAACCAAAAACCACAGAAATTCACAAATCTAAACATCTAAAACTCTATAATAATATAATTAAGCATGCTATACACCATTTTAAGCACACAAACATCATATAGACACGAATTTGAAGAATCAAAACCACAAATTTCCAAATTTCATCAATCTTGACACTTTTAGCGAATTCGATCGCCACGAATTCGTTTCTTAACCAAATGACATGATTCGAACTACGCCGCTTTCGTTTCTTAGTATACTAACATAATCCAACACCAATTTATAGATTATCATACATATTAAACATGGAATTTTGTACTTTATTAAGCCATTTTTCATAAACATACACTGTTATTTACTTTTCTCCCTACAAACCAAAATTTCATGTATTTAACCATCATATAACACTCACAAATGATGATTAACAGATTATAACAACATAGATATATGTATCAATCCAATATAACTATCAATTTATAGTGGATAATCATAGCAACTCAAAACATAAATATTAAAAGTAAAATATACCTTCAAACCCTAGTTGTATGCTAGTAAGAGATGGTGACTCTCTCTCAAAACCACTGTGATTCTTCCTTCTCTAAAATCTCTGTATTTTCCTCCTTGTAGTTCTATTATTTAGCCTTAGGAAAACTCACGTAATATACACTGACTCCCTTTTCCCAACGTACGTCAGGTGAAAAACCCAAAATGCGTCAGTTAAAATAAACCAAAAGCCATAAGGCTGCGTTTGGTTACACACCTATTCCCCCAAACTAGATTATTTTAATAATATTATATTATATGCTTTCATGTGTTACACTCTAGTTAATTTAAATAACTTTTGTTTAGTTAATTTAAATAACTTAAAATAGTAATTATAATAATTTCTATTATAATTATATTTATGAATAATAAATAAGTATATATCTAATTTAAATTATTAAATTAGACCAAAACATTATTTTATTTAATTTACTTATTTTCTTAAATATTAAACAATTTATTTAATTTAATTATTTTCATTAGATTAAATCCTCAAATAATAAAATTACTATTCATTAATTTAGTTAATATGCATACTCAACTAAATTATTACATCACAATTCACCAAATATTTATTTTTCCCAATAAATAAATTATTTAAAATATTTATTTAATCAATAAATATTTAAAGTAAATTACAAATTTCTCGAACGTTACATCCTTCCCTCCTTAAAAGGATTCTATCCTCAGAATCACAACTCGATAAATTCATTCGTCACATTCTTCCCTCCTTAACAGGATTATGTCCCCAGAATCATCATAGAAGATTAAGCAAACAAGTGAGGATAATTTCTCATCATAACATCTTCAAGTTACCACGTAGCTTCTTTAGCATTGTGGTTCCTCTAGATTACCTTAACAGAAGGTATCACTTTATTCCTTAGTACTTGCTCTTTCCTGTCGATAATTTGAACAGGGACTTCTTCATAAGATAAATTTAGACCCAATAGTTGACGCTCACCTACCTCATACCAGCATAAGAGAGTTCTGCATTTCCTGCCGTATAACGCTTCATAAGGCGGCATGCCAATACTCGCGTGATAACTATTATTATAGGAAAATTCAACCAATGGTAAATGATCGTCCCAATTTCCCTTGGAAATCCATAATACATGCTCTGAGCATATCCTCTAGTGTCTGGATAGTTCTCTCACTCTGTCCGTCTGTTTGAGGATGGTACGCTGTGCTCATTCTCAACAGAGTTTCCAAACATTCTTGTAATCGTTTCTAAAAATTTGATGTGAAGCGTGGATCTCTGTCTAATACAATGGACATAGGTACACCATGTCTTGAAACAATTTCCTTCACGTAAATTTTTGCCAATCGATCTTGGTTAAATCTAATCTTGATTGGTAAGAAGTGTATCGACTTCGTTAATCGATCAACAATCACCCAAACGGCGTCATAACCTTGCTGAGTTGTTGGAAGACCTACCAAAAAATCATTTGTGATATGCTCCCATTTCCATTCCGGTATCTCCAACGGTTGAAATAATTCGCTTGGGCGCCTTTGGTGTTCAGCTTTAACTTTCTGACACGTTAAGCATTTCGCCACACACTCAGCCACATACTTTTTCATATTCGGCAACCAAAAATGATGTCTAAGATCCTAGTACATTTTCGTACTTCCAAGGTGAATCGAATATCTTGAGTTGTGAGCTTCACTCAGAATTTCCTCTTTAACTTCCAGTACTAGCGGAACCCAAATTCTCCCTTCGAATCGAAGTAACCCTTCCGAATCGATTTTGAATTTGCTTTCCTCCCCTTCAGATACTTTCTGTTTTATCTTTTCGCAGTCTTCATCCTGAAGTTGTGCATTCTTCACTTTATCTACCAACGTTGAATCATTTCCTATCTGGAACAACTTTTCATCGGATTTTGTCGGATATTTAATTTCCAATTCCATCTTAGCCATTTCCGACACTAACTTCTCCAAAGCTGTCAACACCATTAACTTCTCCCATCCCTTTCTACTTAAAGCATCAGCAACAACATTCGCCTTTCTGAGATGATAGAAAATCTCGCAGTCATAGTCTTTGATCAGCTCCAACCATCTTCTCTAGCTCATAATCAAATCTTTTTGTGTAAAGATATACTTCAGACTTTTATGGTCAGTATATATCTCACACCTCTGTCCATAAAGATAATGTCTCCAAATCTTCAGGGCAAACACCACGCAGCCAACTCTAAGTCATGAGTCGGATACCCTTTCTCATAATCTTTTAATTGACGTGATGCATACACAATAACTCTGGCATTCTGCATAAGCACATAGCCTAGTCCTTTATGCGATGCGTCACTATACACCAAAAAATTCCCTGTATTATCTGACAATGATAACACAGGTGCCGAACTCAACCTCTTCTTCAATTCATGAAAACTTTCCTCACACTTCTTTGTCCAAACAAACTTAACCGCCTTCCTGCTTAAATTCATCAACGGGGTCGCGATCTTGGAAAAGTCTTGAATAAAAAGCCTATAGTATCCTGCCAACCCTAAGAAACTCCTTATTTCTGACGATGTCTTCGACTGATCCCAGTTTACTACAGCTTCAACTTTTGATGAATCTACCGAAATTCCATCTTTATCAATAACGTGTTCGAGAAACTATACACGTTCCAACCAAAACTCACATTTTGAAAATTTTGCGTACAACTTCTCTTTTCTCAATGTCTCCAACGTCACTCTTAAGTGTTCAACATGTTCCTCCTTGGTCTTAGAATACACCAGGATATCATCAATAAATACCACCACAAATATATCTTAGAATGGTTTAAACACCCTGTTCATCAAATCCATGAACGCTGCAGGTGCATTGGTTAAACCAAATGACATAACCAGAAACTCGTAATGACTATACCGAGTTCTGAATGCCATCTTCGGTATGTCTTCTAGCCTCACCTTCAGCTGATGATAACCACTCCTCAAGTCTATCTTTGAAAAATACCTCGCACCCTTCAGTTGATCGAACAGGTCGTTGATTCTCGGTAATAGATACTTATTTTTAATTGTGACCTTATTCAATTCTCTGTAATTAATGCAGAGCAACATTGATCCATCTTTCTTCTTAACAAACAACACCGGTGCTCCCCATGGTGATACACTCGGCTGGATGTACTTCTTGTCGAGCAACTCTTGCAATTGCACCATCAACTCTTTCATCTCTACCGGGGCCATTCTGTATGGTTCCTTAGATATCGGGCCTGTTCCTGGTACTAAATTATTCACAAACTCAATTTGTCGATCTTGCGGAAGACCCGACAAATCGTCTAGAAATACGTCTGTAAAATCTCTTGTGATCGGTATCTCTTCTAACTTCGCACTCTTCTTTTGTGTATCAACTATGTAGGCTAAGTATCCTACACATCCTTGTTTTAAAAACTTCTTGACTTGCATCACCGTCAGATAACTTGCTTGTCGGGGTGACTTGCTGCCATAGAACACAACCTTTGATAGAGTCATAAGGTTAACATATTTTCTTTGGCAATCAATTACTGCTCCGTGATTAAATAACCAATCCATTCCCAAGATAGTATCAAACTCACCCAGTCTAATTGGTATCAAGTCTACCATCATTTCTTGACCCTTTATAACCACTTTATAATTCTTATATATGAATCTAATAGGAATCACTTCCCTATTTGCAATCTCTATGCTCAACGGATAATCTAATTCTTCCTGAGGCAAATCTAAGTTCTGAGTAAATTCATCGGATATAAATGAACAAGTAGCACCCGAATCAAATAGTACATAAGCGTTAATACCATTAATCGGAATGATACCTAACACCACATCCTTAGACTGAACAACATCTTGCACGGTCATATTGAAAGTTCTCGCAGTAGGTCGGCTTGACTATGCTGGTCTAGTGATAGTCAATGCACCCCCACCGTTGTTGTTCCCTTTTCCTCCACTTGCACTCCCTACTGACTTTTTTGGGCAATCCCGAGCCATGTGATCCTTCAAACCGCAGGTAAAACATGCTCCTTTCTTTGGGCTAAAATAGTTCGGTGCAATGTGTCTCTCCTGACCATAGTTGAAACACACCCGCTTTCCCTTCAAACATACCCCAGTATGGTTCTTTACACAAGTAGCACAAGCTTCAAAATTTTTCTTCTGCTGACTTCCTTGTTGTCCTCCCACAGTCAAATTCTCGCTCCACTTCCTCTTCTGATTATTACTTCCAACGTTACTTCCACCAACCTTATTTTCATTCTCATTCCTCCTCTTCTTCTGTTCTTGATTTTACTTGGTCAAGACATCGCTTCCACCTTTTGCGATAATTTCCTTTTCCAGTACAGCCACAAATGTATTTAACTGGAACATTGAAACCTTGCTATATAGCCAGGGTTTCAATCCTTGTTCGAATCTTCTCTCCTTATGCTCATCCGTATTGACTTGATAAGTGGTAAACCTTGCCAACTCGTTAAACTTCGTAGCATATTCTGGCACCATCATGGTTCCTTGTTTTAGCTCCAGAAATTGCACCTCCAACTGATTCCGAGAACTCACTGGAAAGTACATTTCGAAAAATATCTCCTTAAATCTATCCCATGTTATCACTCCTTATCCCCCACGAACCTTATTTGCTTGCCACAAGTATTTAGCTTTGGACTTCAACATGAACATCGCAAACGCAGTCTTCTGATCTTCGTTAACTCTAGCAACATCAAACACTTTCTCCATTTCCATGATCCAGGTTTGGACTTCCACTGGATTCAGAGACCCTTGAAACTTCGGTGGTCCAACCGCTTTGAATTTCTTGAAGGTCGTAACTTGAGCTTGAGGTTGATTCGCAAGTGCTCCCGCCAATAAAGTCACCAGCTGAACCGGGTTAGCGTTAGCCTCGTTGTTATTGTTAGTAAACCCCTCAGGAGGTGGTTATTGACGTGGTTGTCTTCCTCTAGGAGGTATTTTCTGTTAAAATATACGCTTATTAGTACATTTATTCAATTCCTTGAATATTTTATAGTTTAACTTTAAACATTCTAAGATTAAAGCTATCACACATAATAGTTTAAATAAACTTTGATATTTTATTCATTCATAATGCTTTAAAAACATATAAAAGATAGCATATCTGCTATTAACATCCACTTTCCTGAACTAGACAAGTTTCAAAATTACATACTCATCCTTCCCCTTTATTCATCTCAAAATAAGGGATTTAAAATTTTATTTAGTCACATAAATAACCACATATTATTATCACTCTTATTTTCTATCTATGCATATTAAGACATCGAGAGGCTTCTCTACGCTCTTCCTCCATAATACGATATGCCGTTCTATGATCCATCACGAACCACGGTGAGTCTTCAAATTGAAACAGGTAATAAAAGACTCGATCCTGGGCCCTATCAATCGTAGAATTAAAGGCATGATCCATTTCGTTCATTTTGGCTTTCTTTGTTTGGACCTTAGCTTCAGCACGGTCTGCGCGTTGAGTTGCCTTCATCCAAGTGTCCTCTACTCTTGCACGCTTAGCTGATTCCTCTTTGAAGTCATCTTTTAACTTCTCCATGTCAGTCTTCATTTTCTCGTTCACTGCCAACAAATCTTCATGCCGACCCTTAATATGAACAAGGTCCCACTATGTGTTTCCAAGTTTTGAGTCAAGTTCCTGAATCTCTTCATCCTTCTGCTCCATCGTAGCGTTATGCATCTCAACCAACTCCTTTAGTTCGTCTACATTATCCTGTAACTCTATGTTACGGTCGTACAACGCATCAAACATCTCAGTCGATATGGAGTTTGGTGGAAACTCTACAGGATCCTCTTCCTCCTCATCCTCCTCTATCTCCTCAGAAATATCCTCCTCGGGATCGGTCACAGGCTTATCCTCCAGAATCAAATGTTCCCGCACAACGTGAATATCCCGAGGTTCGTCATCTCTAGGTATCTGAGGTATCCCCTCCCTAGCTGGACTGGATCCTCCTTCGTTAGACATCCTGACAATAAAATATTTTAAGTTTTACTTAACTTTATCGATACTCGCAAGCACATAAGTTATTAACACATAGCACATAATTTCTTTTATTGTTTAGCTTTAATGGATGCCTTAATCAATTCCTTAAAACCCGATAAGAGTTAAACACCACTATATTTTCTGACTCCTTAAAGGTTACTTCCTAAGGTTTCCCCCACCTAAGGTTCATAACCGAAGGCTTTGATACCAACCTGTGAGACCCCCAAATCCGGGTACTTCATTCCCATAGAATTTGGTGCTCATTATCAAAATAATTAGATCTAACTACCCATAATAAAGGATAAAACAACAATTAATTTAAACAATAATCTTTCCCATTAAAGGGTTACATCATCTCATAAACAATCCCAGGTAATCTAACCTTAAATTATTACAGAAGTTTGCGGAATACATCATAAAAGAAAATAAGTCTTATAATCTAAAGCATTTAAATAAATTTGAATAATTCTTCAACACTTGGACATCTTGCCCTTTCCTTTGCTAGTAGATGACTCATCAGCTCTTTCAACTTTAGTTGCAGTGTTAATTGCAAGAGTTAGCAAACAATTGCTCACTGATATAAAGAGTAGTAATGATAACAACATGGGAATGAACAACGAATGCTGAACAATAATGAACTTGTTCTACGAATCAAAAATAGAAAACACGTTCGAACTTTAATATCTGAGGGTCTTAAGATCACGAACTATGTCCCTGGTGATTAGGTATTACTACCCCAACCTTAACAGTCATTTAGACTATACAGACCCTTCTTAATGTACTTAGGGGTATCAACCCTTTGTACCATGTATTGTGCACAAACATCTAAACGTTAACACATACAAAATCCCCTATGTAAGGGTTGTTCGTCTCAGTTTGAATTTAGAATATCTGCACTAAAGAGAGTTTAGCTCGGAACTAACTTATCATTGGTTCTAGAATTTTAGAACACAATTCATAATAAATTAATTAAATCAATAAGAGTTTGCTTACTACTTGGAGGTTTAATATAATCAATATATAATTGAACAAGGTTTTCAAAGTCAAAGACCGAATAATAACAAGGTATAATTGAATAAACATGGTGTACATGCAAAGTGCTATATCCAAAAGAGTTAGAACAATCTCATTTGAATCGATGTATTAGAACAATATATGCTTTAAATAATAATATCAAGATTTAGAAAAGTAAAAGTCGCTCGAGGTAACAAATTAGGTTACAAGAGCTTGTACAAACATACGCAAGATAGATTATGTTTGCTCAATTTTAACATATAAATTAGGAACTTATACAACTATAACTTAGGAATAGAAAACTTGCATAGGTATAACATAACAACGATAAATAAACCTTGTTGGATAATTAAGTAGCATAGGTTAGGGATACTTGCTCAATAAAAGATTAAGATAAGAAACTTTCCTTGTATGTAAGCTACGCAAGTATAATAATGTTCTCCAATTACCCTACACATATCATTGGAACCACAATAACAATTAGTTGTATTAATATTAGCTTTATGGGTTTAACCCCTCATTTAGGTCATAACCTTAACTTAACATCTAACCAGGTTGATTAACACCTTTAACGAATCTGAAATTACATTATAAACTCACATAAACCTTATCATTTACTTTTAACTTTCATAACATCACTTTTTGATTCATTACATAACTTAAGTAACAAACACTTACAAATCTTCACACTTTGCATTATAACACATTATAATATGTTGTTGTAGCCTATGTTATATCTTAACATCATTAACATTCTTGCTAAACTAGATTAAGTCCATTAATCATAACCTACAAATAGGCAGTAGTCACTGCCTAGGCTCAGGGCACGGCGCAGCTGCGCTGCTGCAGATTTGCAGAAGGCCTATGACGCAGTTGGGCCGTTTCTTCCTGTGGTAACAGCGCAACTGCGCCACGAACAAATAGAAACTCGCAGTAGCAGCTCTGCTACACACCAATTAAACCTAAAACCACAGAAATTCATAAACTTAAACATCTAAAACTCATTAATAACATTGTTAAGCATGCTATACACTATTTTAACCATATAAACTTCACATAAACAAGAATTTGAATAATCAAAACCACAAATTTCCAAATTTCTTCAAGCTTGACACTTTTACCGAATTCGATCACCACGAATTCGTTTCTTAACCAATTGATATGATTCGAACTACGCCGCTTTCGTTTCTTAGCATACTAACATAATCCAACACCAATTTACAAATTATCATACATATTAAACATGGAATTTTGTACGTTATTAAGCTATTTTTCATAAACATACACTGTTATTTACTTTTCTCTCTACAAACCCAAATTTCATGTATTTAACCATCAAACAAAACTCACAAATGATGATTATTAAATTATAACAACATACATACATGTATCAATCCAATATAACTATCAATTTACAGTGGATAATCATAGCAACTCAAAACATAAATATTAGAAGTAAAATATACCGTCAAACCCTAGTTGTATTCTAGTAAGAGATGGTGACTCTCTCTCAAAACCACCATTATTCTTCCTTCTCTAAAATCTCTGTATTTTTCTCTTTATAGTTCTATTATCTAGCCTTAGGAAAACTCACGCAATATACACTGACTCCCTTTTCCCAACGTACATCAGGTGAAAAACCCAAAAGGCGTCAGTTAAAATAAACCAAAAGCCATAAGGTTGCATTTGGTTACACACCTGTTCCTCCAAACTAGATTATTTTAATAATATTATATTATATGCTTTCATGTGTCACACTCTAGTTAATTTAAATAACTTTTGTTTAGTTAATTTAAATAACTTAAAATAGTAATTATAATAATTTCTATTATAATTATATTTATGAATAATAAATAAGTATATATCTAATTTAAATTATTAAATTAGACCAAAACATTATTTTATTTAATTTACTTATTTTCTTAAATATTAAACACTTTATTTAATTTAATTATTTTCATTAGATTAAATCCTCAAATAATAAAATTACAATTCATTAATTTAGTAACATACATACTCAACTAAATTATTACATCATAATTCACAAAAAAATTATTTTTCCCAATAAATAAATTATTTAAAATATTTATTTAATCAATAAATATTTAAATTAAATTACAAATTTCTCGATCGTTACATCCTTCCCTCCTTAAAAGAATTCTGTCCCCAAAATCACAAATCGATAAATTCATTCGTCATAGAAATCCCAGCATTTCCTCTGGAAAGACATCTCCAAACTCGTTAACTACATGTATCTGTCCCATGTCAGAATTCACCATCCGTGTACCACTACATGAGCCAAATAACCTTCACATCCTTTCTTTAACATTCTTCTGGCCGGCATCATCGTCAAACAACTCATTTATCGTGGCGACTTGCTACTATAAAATACAACCTTAGACTTTTTCAGTGTCTTAAGACGTATGATTTTCTTTTGACAGTCAATAACTGCCTCATGATCAAACAACCAATTCATTCCTAGTATCACATCAAATTCTCCTAAGCGTATCATAATCAAATTCACGCATAACTTATGTCCCCTTATTTCTACACAATAATTTGTATGGATATATTCTGTGACGTCCCCAAATTCAGACACACATATCTCAAATTTGGTACATCACGTACTAATTCTAATAATAAATCAAAATATCACACAACGAAAAATAGAATAATTTATATTGTCATAACATAATTATTCTTATCCTAAAGTCTCGTAACCGTTACTACAACACTACAACTTAATTTAAATATAACTTATTACATCATAACACATAAGTCTTAATACAACATGATAATATTAAATTCCTAGTTCTAAGGAACGAAGCTATTCCGTAGCCTTGTCCTTACCTTTATCCTTGCCTGAGGGTTCACCACGCTCTACCTTAACTGAAAGTTTTAAGGAAAGCAAGAATTAGCAACAAATTTTGTAACAATCAAGAATTTGTACATGTAATTTCAAATATTTATTGAATTAAATAAATATTTTAGTTGATGTGTTAGTTGATGTGGTTATTGTTAAATAAATATTTATTTAATTTGATTATTTATTAGTTAAATAAATAATTCATGAGTTGTGGAGAATTTACTTGATTAAGTGTAATATGTTAATTAAGTTAATATTCGGTAATTTTGTATGTTGAAGTAATTAAATTAAAAGAGTGATAAATTAATTATTATGAGATAATATTCTAATTTAATATAATAATTAAATTGGAGAGTTGATAAGGATTGAATGAATTGTTATGATGTTGTTTTAATTTAATTTAGTAAGTAAAAGTGATGTATTAATTTATTAAATAAAATTATAATGAAAATTATAATTTTATGGTAATTTGATTATGTGACATTTTGATTTAATAAGTTGATGTTAACGTTAATTTAATTGAATTTGAATATTAGAATTTAATTAAATAAAGTGTGACAATTAAACTATATAATAAATGAGTTATTAAAATAAATTAAAAGAGTTTTAATTCAGTTTTGTCAAACAAGGCTCTTAAGGATTTTAAGTCTTTAATTTTAAACTGGTTTTGTCAAACAAGCCTTATGGCTTTTGATTTTAAAACAAAAATTATAACTGACATCAGTTTTAATATGTAATATATGTTTATGTCAGTTATATTACGTATATTATATACTAGTTATATTATATACTACGTTAAAGTTAGAAGAAAGAAAGAAAGAAACAGAGAAGGGAAAAAGAAAAACACAGAGAGAAAAGAGAGAAAAGAGAGAAAAGAGAGAAGAAAGAAGAAAAAACTATCTGTGAACTAGAGAAAACAAAGAGGTTGATATCATCTTTGTTGGCTAAACAAGTAATTGAAGGTATAGTTTTAAATTTTAAAGTTTAGTTTTGTTTATTTTAAAAGTTCTCTGTGTTTGAGTTTCATGAACAATTAGTTAAAGATATGAGTTAAACATGTTAATTTGTTCATATAAACTATTTCTATATGTTTAGTATGTGATTTAAAGTTGTTAAATTCATGAAAACATGATATATGTGAAGAAACCATGTTTACAGTAAGTTACAGTGATATATGTATGATATGGCTTATTTCAGAATCAAAATCTCAATTCATAGTATAAAGTGTAAATTGACTATTGATTGTGAAAATACATGAAGAAACGAAAACAAAGTAATTTAAACTAATTATTTTGGTTGAAAAATGAATTCATAGCGATTAATTTTGCAAAGAATGTCAAAAAGTGAAGAAATAACAAGAACAGTGAATTTAGAGGTTTTAATTTGATGTTTATACTATCTATATAGTTAGAAATATGTTAGAAACATTAATTTATATTTCTGTAAAGTTTATGTGTTTTATATGTGCTAAATTTGTTGTTAGAAAGGAGCTTTTAGGCCAATTTTTTTTTGTTTTGTGTTCTTTGCGAACACTGACTGCGTGCAACTGTGTCGCGGCGTCGTAGCGCCAGATCTGTGAAGAAACTGGGCGCTGCAGCCCCACTTAGTTCCTGTTGTCGAGTACAGGCGTTACAACGCCGATTCTTTGAATAAACAGAAGCGCTGCAGCGCCAGCTAATGCTGGTTCTGTGAATAAACAGAAGCGTTGCAGCGCCAAACCAGCGTCGATCCTCAGTGCAAACTGAGGCACTACAGCGCCAGTTAGCAGTTTTGCCCAAAAATTTGATTTTTAATGTACAATTTTATAATTGTTGATATAATGTCCTATAAAATGTGATTAATCATATTGTTGTGTTGTTATAATACCAAATATGAAAATTATTATTAGTAAATTAATGAGTTATAGGATAAACTGAAGATTGTGTTATTGTATTAAAAGTATGGCTTAACCATGTGGTTAAACCTAAGACTACAAGTCGTACATGAAATAGATATTTAATTATGTATTGAAATCATGTAGTAACTAATTATGTCATGATGGTATATGTATATATTGGGTAAAATCTAGTTACGCACAATACGCAAGTATACGTGGTCAACAAGTAATATAATAGTAAGTAGAGTATCGTTCCCACAGAGACTTAGTAAGAATTTAAACCTCACAATTACCAATTTCCTATTAATCCTAATTTTATTAAACTAATCAATTGCCAGTTTTTAACTAACAGTATTAAAACTATTAAAATCACCACACAATCAATAAACGCTAAAAACTGAATTTTCAAACAAATAATAGAGAATTAGGCTTCCGACTTCACTCTAAGCATCACTTAGATTATTACACCATTATTTTAGTTTAATTTACTATCCCAGTTTATTAATCACGAACACATATGTAGAACTAGCCACCTATCGATGCACCAATATCGTATTAACCCAAATCCACAATTAAGATAGAATTACGTTAAACATCTTAATTAACTAACTCACTATATCTCTATGTGAATTACAATTAAAGAAGGTTGCAGTTCAAGTTCTTTTTCTGATTACATGTGATGTCAAGCATATCCCTACCCTAACATTCATCAAGATTCTGTTTATTCACAAAAATCAAGAACACATGCTATATTAACTAAGTCTAGACTGTATTTCATCTCTCGAGTTCATACAAGCCCACAAAGAATCGTTGATCAGGTAATTCATAAATTGACGCTCAAATTAATATAGATAAACTGGGTAATAGCTTATTAAACTGAAATCAAAGATTACATAACCATCGTTCCACTTAAAGATCCGTCTTAAGCCTAAAAAGTAATTAGTTCATAGCGAATGAAATAAAAACTGAATAAATCAAAGATATCATCTTCTCAATTATAGAAATAAACTAAAGTAGAAGAATAACGCAGAACACCCTTCACTTTAGTCTCAATCCACAATCAATACGATTGTTCTTCAAAATCTCCACTCCGTTGCTCGCTATGAAAATCTGTAATTAATCTTCGTTAGTTGCTTTACATGATGATTAATTCGTTATTTTTTAAGCCATATATATCCCACATAGAGTTCTGGCCGAAATTCCATGCTATACAGAGTCCATATGATATCCCAAGTCCTCAAGTCCACCTTCCCGCAGAGTTCAAATCAAAACAGGACTGCCCAAAATTCGGGACCGCGGGGGTATATAGACAAAAGAGGCCCGCCCCAGCGGTCTACCCTCCTATTAATTGAATTTGGCAAATTTCTATACTTGCTCCAATTATGCTCCAAATGCCTCATTTTCTTATCATACGCCACACCAACCACCCTACACACGAAATAACAAGAAACAAGTAAGAATGAACATAAACGCAAAGAATTAACAATGATTATGCTTAAAATGGACATCAATTCACGGATATAAAATCCACTTATCAAAATCCCCCAAACTTAAATCGTGCTATTCCTCGAGCACAAAGCAACTACATGCTAGTTAATGCAATGATATGTAATGTACCTAATTAAAAGACATTGAATCCAGTAGTATCACAGAATCAAACTTATTCCTTCGGCCTCAGAACAATTAAGCACATACTACAATACTTCATAATAAAAACCATCAATAACCTCTCATCAATTCCTTGAATCTTATACTTATCATCACTAATATCGTGTGTGTGTGTGGTCAACATTTATGCTAACTGATTTAAATTCACTTTCAACACATAACCAATCTCTTATTAGGATTCATACAGAATTAACTCGAAAATTACAAAAACAAATAAGTTCCAACTCAAATCAAACAATTACCAAGATTAGGGGTCCGAATAGGGTATTCATGCTCTCTTTTTTCATTGACGGGGGCTCTTTGCCCTTATTTCCCGTCTTCTCTTTATTTTTATTTATTTATTTTTTATTTTTTATTTTTTTAGAAATGACTTTGTAATGCCTCATTCCATTAGGCTAACAGTGCTACCCCTTAGCGAACTTTCAACCAACGACTCTCAGACCATAAAAGACCTTAGGGCGCTAGGTGTTAAGACACCCCTACGGGCGTACTTGCTCAAGTAACAAAGGCCCCGAAACAAGACTAGTTACGACATATATTTCTTTATTATACTTTTTTTATAAAGCTTATGTACCCCACATTTATCCCCCCAAACTTAGGTTCTTGCCTAATTATTTGTTTTCACTGCCTATTATCGTCATTCTCTCATTTACACTAGCAATATCCTTTAGAAACTGTTTATGTATTAATTTAAACTAATCAGTCAACGCAGATGTTATAAACGTGCTAACCTTTGTATACCAGTTTCAAACAAGCACATGATCCGAGTCATTATTCAAAACTACATCCTAGTTCTACTACTGAATACTGTATTTGTTTACTTAATCTCAATTTCATCATTGGCCAAAATAAACATGCCGCAACACTGCTGGACATATGCAAAATGAACACAATAACTAACTAAATTAAATAAATTTTTTATTTTTTATTTTTTATTTTTTTATAACATGAATGCAAACATAAAACAACATAATTAAACTAACTATGCACCTAAGCTACAATAATATGCTAACACTAATATGCAAACTAAAATGCAATACTAAATAAAGACATTATGCATGCAAAAATGCAAAATAAAACTAACTCCCTCAAACTTAATAACAGCAATGTCCTCATTGTATGGATATAACAATAAAATGAGTGAGGACTTCCCTGTAATTTCCTAAGTCTGGGGTGGTGGTGGTTGATCTTCTCCCTCAGAGTCACTTGGTGGAAACCTTGGCATCGGCATGGGCTGCTGATATGGAAATTGGGCAGCTGGATTAAAGCTCTGGAGTGTCGTATTCAAATATACGAACGACATGTTTACTGCATCAAACATATGGTCTTGTCGCATTGCAAGCCACGTCATCTCCCTTTGTGCTGCTTTGTTGTGCTCCTCCAAGTGTTATTGAAATGCAAGAAACTGAGGGATAGCTATGGCATCACAAGATGGTTCCGCCTCAGTCCCTTGCTCTCCCATAGTCTCGTCCTCATCATCTGAGGTGTCTTCAGCTTCAACTTCATCCTCTGAAGCTGATGGAAATACGAAACCTAAACCTCTAGGATGGGATTCACCACCGGCCCACACCGAATACCGCGCGATCATTCTGTTGTCTAGTAGCTGCAGCGGCATCTGAGTGGGCTCATCATCAGACCATCGAACTCCTGCTTGACGACACAACCCACAAATGAGGGATGGGTGTGGCAAGCCGCCTGAAAAATTGCCCCATAAACATCGGCGAATAGAAAAACTGATTATGGCCCCGACGTCGATGATGAAGTCTTACACAATTGCTTATAAGAGTAGTACCTTCTCTTTGGTCACGTTCGAGGTGTGCATGGATGGAAACAGTTTCGGACATAAGAAGGCGTACCAAATTTTCCTATACCGACTGAGATCTTTGCTATGAAACACCGTGCCTCCTTTCCGACCCTTTATCCACGCTGTTCTCGGCTTGGTCATTTCTTTGAGAACCTCCTCAAAGTTAGGGTTGAAATTCCTCAAATGAGCATATTGACATTGTCTAGGCACCCACAACTGATAATATGTGTTGATGGCATCGACACTGAACGGGACCATTTGACCCCGCACAAAAGCGTTGAAAGGTGCCTTGTCATCGGCGTTAGCATATAATTCTTTGACCACATTAATAGCGGCGACCTCGGGCTCCTCAGTGAACTTGACCCACCCTTTTTGATAAATCTATTGCATCATTTCACCGTCGTGAGCATCCGGTGCCAACCCCCACTCCGGTGTAAGAGCCTTTGTGACCATGTAGTCGTACCGGTCGGTGACACTTTTGAACTTGCAACGGTCGAAGGTTTGTGAAGGTGGTGTTGGCCTTGAACTCTCTCCACGTTGTCGTTTGGATGTAGGTTGAGATGCCATTGATTCTCTGATGCCTTAGTAACAAAATTCCCTCCCAAACTGTACTCACACAATCTGACAAACACTTGGTGTGCACACTATTTTCTCCCCCCAAACTTGGTGATTTCTCTATCGTGAGAGAAGATGAAGAACATGTAGAATTGTGTCATACACTCAATTCCTATACACTTGCCTCAGTAATGTATGTAATTCATAGCTTTTGGAGATGGAGGTGGAAGGATGTGGTGAACTTGGGTTGAGAGGTTGTGTTTATATAGAAGTGGTGTGATGAAGAGGGATAAAAGTAATGGATCGATGGAGTGAATTAGTGGTTAATGGAATGGGAAGATGGAGTGTGAGTTGTGAAATTGTGTGTATGTAGTGGGGGTTATGTATGGAGGTTGGAGGTGTAGTATAGGAATAAGGAGAATAGTGGGTTTGTGCTTCATAACTGCCGAATTAAAGTGCCCAGATTCAAGGACCCCCGCCCCGGTGGGCTAGCCCCCTGACTTCGGATTTGGCATTGCAAACTGAGCTTTGTTCTCTTCGTTTCTTGCATGTTGCTCCAATTACTCAATATTTAAACATCCTGCAAACCATAAAACACATACGTGAATAGATTGTTGATCAATTTGAGCATTATTGAGAGATTTTCAAGAATCATAGAACGAAATAACTACCTAATGAAATTATTAATTCCTAATTATTATTCTAAGCTATAATATAAATAGTACGAAAATCAATAAAAAATAAACGATTGGGTTGCCTCCCAATTAGCGCTTGATTTTAAGTCGTTCAGACTGACTACTCCCTGTTTATGGTTCGTTGGTCAGAGTGATTGCAATGATGTCTCAATTGGACTCGCCACCCCAATAGTGTTTCAACCGTTAACCGATGACCTTGAACGTTTCCAATGGATTTCAACTGTAGAGTTCAATGACGCCATGTGGAAAAATGGTTTTGATAGTAAATGGTCCCGACCACCTTGACTTAAGCTTGCCTGGGAACAACCTCAGTCATTAGTTGAATATCAGTACTGATTGCCCCGGCTCGAACGTTCGGTGCATGATCTTCTTGTCGTGCCATTTCTTGACTTTTTCCTTGTATAATTTAGCGTTCTCGTATGCATGAAGTCGGAATTCATCGAGCTCATTTAGTTGGAGTAACCTTTTTTCACCCAGAGCTGCTTCATCAAAGTTCAGTTTCTGAATGGCCAAGTAGGCCTTGTGTTGTAGCTCCACAGGTAGGTGACACGCTTTCCTGTATAGTAATTAGTATGGTGACATTGTAACATTCCAGAATTTTAAATTATGATATTAAATATTTATTGATTTATATAAGTATTTATTGGATATGTTTATTGTTGAATAAATAATTGTTCAATTTGAGTTGATGCGGTTTAGTTAATTATTTGTTGTATAAATAATTAAGGATTTTAAATTATAATATTAAATATTTATTGATTTATATAAATATTTAATGGATATGTTTATTATTGAATAAATAATTTTTCAATTTGAGTTGATATGGTTTAGTTAATTATTTGTTGAATAAATAATTAAGGAGCTAAGAAAATTAATTGTTATGAGGTTATATACTAATTTAATTTAATAATTAAGTTAGAGAGCTAATAATGATTAAATGAATAATAATATTTTAATTAGATTTTTGTAATTAAAATAATGTGTTAGTTGATTAAATAAAATTATAATTATAAAGAAAGTTATAGTTTTGTGGTATTGAATTATGTGTTAAAGTAATTTAATAGATTAATATTTGAATTGATTAAATTGATTATTTAATTAAGTAGAAGTGTGACTAATAACCTTGCTATAAAGAAGTTATTAAAATAAATTAATGGAGTTTAATTTAGTTTTGGCCAAACAAGCCTTAATCCATATTAAGTCTTTAATATAATAATGTTTTATCAAACAAGATATAAGGATTAATTTATTTATTTTAATTAGCTTTACCAAACAAGGTATATAAGTTAATAGGTTATTTTTATTATGTTAGCCAAACAAGCCTTATGGCTTTTCATTTTCAAAACTTATATAACTGACATAAGTTATATCTATATTTATATTATATAATTAATATATATTATTACTATATACGTTATATTTTTCCTACGTTAGTTAGACTAGAGTTAGGAAGAAGGCTCAGTTCAAGAAAAGAGAAGAAGAAGAATACAGAGAGAAAAGTTGAGAGAAGTTTAGAGAAATTGAGAAAAGAATTTGGGAAAAGAAGATTGTAATCATAACTAGCCACCATTTTCTTCTAACTCTAGAGTATCATCTTCTTAAGCAAAGGGATGATATTAATCCTTGTATTTTATTTTTAAAGTTTAGTTTTCTTCTCCAAAAAGTTCTCTGTAAATAATTATGGATGATGAATTTCTTATGTATATAGCTTTAGATAATGATTGTTGTTGTAAAACTTTTTTTTAGAGATTATGTATGATTATAATCAATTACTTTATGTATGTATGTAAATTGTGAAGAAAAATATATCACAATGAGTTCATATGAAAATATATATGAATATGACCTAGTTTAAAGTAAAAATTAAGGGTTAATTAGTTGTTAAATTGATAAATTGACTATTGAATTTGATAGAGCATGTATAATCATAACCATGATATTTTAAATTAACTGTTTTGGTTGAAAAACAAAATCACAGTGTTGATTTTCATTGAAAACATCAAAGATGGTGTATTTGCCAAAAACATTGAAATTGAGTGTTGTAAATTTTATGCTTATGTTATTTTATAGGTAGAATCATGTTAGAAGTCTTCACAATATGTTTATATGAAGTCTATATGCGTATTACATGTTAATTAGTCTATTAGATTGGAGCTTGTAGGCCAATTTGGCTTTTGTTCATACTGTTGCCGAGCTTGGTCGCCAGATTCTGGAGTTTGGCGCCGCAGCGTAGCCAAGCAGTATTAATCTCGCGCCGGCACCACGCCGCAGCGGCAATCTTTGGCCTGTGACTCGCGCCGCAGCGTCCACTCAGCGCCAACCACAGTGTAAACTGTGGCGCCGCAGCGCGAGTTAGCAGAAGGTTCTGACAGTTTTAGTTTATTACAACAATTTTGAAAATAAATGTTATATGTTAATAATATGAATGCTAAATGATGATTTCAGCAGTATTAAACTATGAATGAGCATGTTATCAAGTGTTAAGTAGTATTAACATAGTTTGATTATGTGAATGGGTGATTTGACATACATGATGTATATATTTGTTTATATAAATATAAAATGTTGGTAATGACTAATTATATCATGATGACATATGTATAGGGTATTCATTCAAGTTGTAAGATTTATCTTGTGCTAAAGGCAAGTTCTCTAACTCTAAAACTTCATTATGCGAGTTTGATTTTGTTGAGTACATTATTGTTTTGAATTCAATTTCAATTACACAAGTTGCTAACTCTACACTTTCGTAGAGTTAGATTGTTTATTATTGATAAAGCTCTTGTATCTATTGGTTCGTGAGGATACAAGTATTCCAAATCTTATATTTTATTATTGAGCAAGTTTCTTTAATATGTAACTTGTGATTTAGCATACGAGTTGTTCTATTTTAATATTCTAGTATTGAATAACTCTATTGTTTAAATTACTATTCATTATGCATGCTTGGTATCCAACTCTCAATAACATTGAATTAATATTGTTCAAAGCAAATTATGATATGATTATTCAATTGCTTATGCTATTAGATTATTCCTAAAGCATAATTTTAAATTACAAATATCAATTCAGTTATGATTATTTTCCATAGCATACAATTATTTCTTTTGTAATCAACTAATCCTTAGTTGATTACCGTTGAATTCTAAATTACCCTGTAATGTATCCAAACCAAACTTACTTTGGTGCGGACTTGTATTCTAAATACTGAGATGAATAACTCTTTTATTAGAGGTTTACGCTTAGCGTTGAAATGGTTGTGCATAATACATTGTACGAAGGGTTGATGCCCCTAAGTACTTGGAGTCTTTATAGTCTTATGACTTTTAAAGTTAAAGTTGAAAGATTACTTATAACTGTGGACATGATTCGTGGTCATTAGACCCTCAATAGTATGTTTCAAAATGTTAATAGAACCTATCATTCAGTTCTATCGAGCCTATTTAAGGCAAATATTGTAATGTTATAAAGTTATTCATTCTTATTTCAAGTGGGCCTTGTTTGCTCACTCTTGCATATTAAATACTTATTGCAGCTAAGGTTGAGAAGGTCAATGAATCTACTACTAGCAAAAGGAAGGGAAAAATGTACAAGTGATGAAGACTTGTAATAGTTTTGATAGTTTATTATCAGACTTTGATTTAAAGATTGTAATAAAGTTTATTTAATTTTCTACATTTGAATGTTTGTAATTAAAGGTTAGATAACTTGGGATATTTTTATTTTAGTTTAATCCTGTATGGGCAGGTTTTTATTATTCAATTTTATTATGATTGGGTAGTTAGAAATGAATTTTGATTAAGTGAACACCAAATCTTGAGGAAATGAAGTACCAGGATTTGGGGGTGTCACAGGTTGGTATCAAAGCTTTAGGTTATGAACCTTAGGTGGGGGGGGGGGAAAGCCTTAGGAAGTAACCTTGAAAAAGATAGTGGAGATAACTCTTATCGAGTTTTAAGGAAAAAGTAATAAAACACTTATGTGCTTATGTGTTTATAGTTTATGTACTCGTGAGTGTCGAGTAGAAATGATTAATAATTAAAACTTTAAAACTTTGTTGTCATGATGAATAATGTCGGAGAATCCAGTCAGGCTAGGGAGGAGGGACCTCAAATGGCTATAGAGGAGGAGCCTCGCGACATTCGTGTAGTTTGGGAACAACTACTGCCACGGGAGTCAGCCCCATTGGTCACAGTAGTTGAAGATGAGGATGATGATTTGGAGACAGACGAGGAGGATCCTGTTGAGTTGCCACAGGAGGATGAAGATGACGAGGACAAGGAGGAGAAGACTCCACTAACCTCGATGGCTGCTCGTATGTACGATGAAGTCTACGACCGTAACGTGGAACTTCAGGATACAGTTGAGGAGTTGCAGGAGATTGTAGCTGAATAACAAATTGCAATGACACAAAAAGACGACGAGATCTAGGATTGTGAGGAACGACTGAAAAATACGGAGGAGAAACTAGTACAGACCGAAGGAGAAAAAGAACAATTGATCGAGGTGGTCGCTGAACTGAAGAACAAGCTGAAGGAAGAAGCTACCAAGAGGGCAAGAGCTGAAGATGAATACAAGGAAGCTTTTCAACGAACTGGAAGAGCAGTAAGGAACTCGCTAGCGAAGAGGATGAAGATGGAAGAGATGGATAAAGTATTTAACACCGCAATTAATCGTGCTCAAGATCGGGTCATGGGATATTCTATTAAGTTCGAGACACTGCCATCATACGTATTAGATCGCAGAACAATGTTTCAGGTCATGGAGGAAGAACGTGATAGGGATAAGAAGTATCTTAATAGAACATCGTAGTTTTTGTACAATGAGTGAAAGGTTAAATAAATTGTAAATCCCAAGTGTTATGCAACCTATGGGATAAGACTATGATGTTGTACTGAAACTTTTGTAGTTCAGGAAAGTAATGTAGATAGCAGTGATGCTATTGTTTTATGTTTTCAAAAAGGTTATGAATTAATAAAAGTTGTTACTTTATTCAAAGTGTTATGTGTTATGTGGTTATTTCTTTTGGAGGCAAGTTAAGTAGAAATTTCTTAAAAGAGTTGAATAATAATCTAATGAATGTATTTTAATAGAAAATGCCTCCCAAACGTCAACCACCACGACAAAGAACTACTGAAGGAACCAATAACAATAATATGGATGGTAACCCCGTTCAACAACTAGTGACGCTACTGACAGGAGCGTTGCAGAATCAACCATAAAACCATGGTACAACGTTTAAGGACTTCAAGGCGGTTGGACCACCTGAATTCCGTGGGTCCATGAATCCAGTCGAAGCACAGACCTGGATTATGGAGATAGAAAAGGTGTTCGATGTCGCTAAGGTAGGGGATGATCAGAAGACTTCTTTCACAACATTTATGTTGAAAGCAAAAGCTAGTTATTGGTGGCCGACCAATAAAACTCGTGAAGGGCCAGGAGCGATGAACTGGGATAGGTTCAAGGAGTTGTTCTTCGAGACCTATTTTCTGGAGAGTTCGAAGAGTCAGCTAGAAGTGCAGTTTCTAGAACTAAAATAAGGAACAATGATGGTATCTGAGTATGCCACGAATTCAACGAATTGGCGAGGTTTGCGCCATATCAGGTTAGCACAAGCGAGCGTAAGGCGAAGAGATTTGAACAGGGACTAAAGCTCTGGCTGTACAGTAGGGTTTCCCTGTTCCAATTGAAGACATTTACAGCAATGATGGAGAAGGCAGTACTCGCTGAAGGTGGAGGCGAGGCAGTGACAAAGTTTAATCAGGAACAAAAGAAGAAGAAGAATGAGAATGAGATTAAGAATGGAGGTGGTAGTGGTGGAAACAACAACAACAACAACAATTTGAAGAGGAAGTGGAATGGAAACATGGGTGCTAAAAACATCAGGGTAGCTAGAAAAACAAAAAGTTTGAAGCATGTGCGACATGTTGGAAATTTCACAAGGGTGCGTGCTTGATAGGGAAACGAGTTTCCTTCAATTATGGCCAAGATGGTCACATCGCCCCTAATTGCACTCAACCGAAGAAGAATGTATGCTTCACGTGTGGATCCAAGGATCACTTTGCTCGTGAATGCCCTAAATAGAAGGATAGAGTGACTACCAGAAGCAATGGAGGTAACAATGGAGGTACATGGGCCATTGCAGGACATGCAGCATCAAACAAACCCACATGAAGAACCTTCAACATGACTGTGTAAGATGATGTGCAATAAAAAGATGTGGTATCAGGTATTATCCCAATCAATGATATAAATGCTTATGTATTATTTGATTCGGGTGCTACTTGCTCATTTATATCAGATGAAATTGCTAAGAGGTTAGAATCACCTAGAGAAGAACTGAATTTTACTTTGAACATAAAAATTACGAATAAGGAAGTAATCCCTGTTAGATTCGTATACAAGAACAGTAGGGTGAACATTAAGGAAAATATATTGTTAGTAGATTTGATTCCGATTAGACTTGGGGAATTTGATGTAATTTTGGGAATGGATTGGCTGTTCAAATATGGAGCAGTAATTGATTGTCACAAGAAGTGTGTAAACCTTATGACTCCGTCAAATGTAGTATTTTATGGTAGCAAATCGCCTAGACAAATGAAATGTCTGACGACTATGCAGGCCAAGAAATTATCGAGTCAAGGTTGTGTGGGCTATTTAGCTTACATAGTCGATACTCAGAAGAAGGGTGCGAAACTAGAAGAGATACCAGTGGTGAGGGAATTTGAAGACGTGTTTCCAGAGGATTTGCCAAGACTTCCGCCTGACAGAGAAATAAAGTTCGTGATTGACTTGGCACCGGGAACATCACCAAAATCAAAGGCCCCATACAGAATGGCTCCGGTAAAAGTGAAGGAACTGATGGTACAGTTGAAAGAGCTACTGGACAAGAAATATATTCAACCAAGCGTATCGCCGTGGGGAGCGCCAATTTTTTTCGTGAAGAAGAAGGATGGATCAATGCATCTTTGCATTGATTATAGGGAGTTAAACAAGGTCACTATTAAGGACAGGTATCCGTTGCCTAGAATAGATGACTTGTTTGATCAATTGAAGGGTGCTAAATATTTCTCGAAAATTGATTTGAGAAGTGGGTATCATCAATTGAAGGTAAAAAAGGAGGATATACCTAGAACGGTATTCAAAACTCGGTACAGACATTACGAGCTTATGGTGATGTCTTTTGGTTTAACTAATGCCCCTGCTGTATTCATGGATTTGATGAACATGGTGTTTAAACCATTTTTAGACAAGTTTGTAGTGGTATTTATTGGCAACATTCTGTTGTATTCCAAAACTCAAGAAGAACACGTGGAACACGTACGTTTGACATTGGAGACACTAAGAAAGGAACAGCTGTATGCGAAATTCTCTAAGTGTGAATTCTGGCTCGATCGTGTACAATTTTTGGGTTATGTGATTGACAAAGATGGGATTTCAATGGATCCATCAAAAGTGGAAGCTGTAATCAATTGGGAACAACCAAGAACACCGTCAGAAGTGAGGAGTTTCTTAGGACTGGCCAGTTATTATAGAAGATTCATTCATGGTTTCTCCAAGATAGCCACTCCGTTAACAAATTTGACACGGAAAGCCGTAAAATTCATTTGGACGGAGAAATATGAAGAAAGTTTCCAAGATTTGAAGAAGAAGCTAAGTGTGGCACCTGTGTTGACATTACCAGATAATACATGAAAATTTGGGGTGTATAGTGATGCTTCACACAAAGGGTTGGGTTGTGTTCTTATGCAGAACGGAAAAGTTATTGCCTATGCATCGGGACAACTGAAGGATTATGAGAAATGGTATCCGACTCATGATTTGGAATTGGCTGCAGTAGTATTTACTCTCAAGTGAAATCTACACAGACCACAAAAGTCTGAAGTATATTTTTCACTCAGAAGGATCTGAAAATGCGTCAGAGAAGGTGGATGTAATTGATAAAGGATTATGATTGTGAGATCTTTTATTATTCAGGCAAAGCGAATGTGGTTACAGATGCTTTAAGCATGAAAGGTCGGGAAAAGTTGATGCTGATAACAACTCAGGAAGAGTTCATTTCAGCAATGATAAAACAGAAGTTGGAAATCAAATTTCAAAAAGGGTCTGACGAACAACTATTCCAGATGGAAGCTGGTCCAACTTTAGTGGACAAAGTGAAGAATGCTCAACTACAAGATGAAGAGTGTGGGAAAATAAAAGAGAATCTGGTTGAGGGTAGTGATGTAAACTACAAGATCGATACCGAAGGACTACTACGATTTGAGGGAAGAATCTGGTTTCCCACAACACCAGAGCTAAAAGAAGAAATTTTGACCGATTAGCTCAAGATATTCAATTCATCTCGGAAGTATAAAAATGTATCAAGATTTGCACCGATATTTTTGGTGGCCGAACATGAAAAAGGAAGTTGCAGAATGCGTAGCGAAATGTTTAACATGTTAAAGAGTCAAGACTGAACATCAAAGACCCAGTAGATTACTTCAACCGTTGGAAATACTAGAATGGAAGTGAGAACACATCACGATGGATTTTATGGTAGGTCTTCCAACTACTCAGAGAGGATGTGATGCGATTTGGGTGATTGTGGACAGACTGACGAAATAAACGCACTTTCTACCAATAAAGATTAGATTCAATCTTGATCAGTTGGCAAGATTATAAGTTAAAGAGATCGTTTCGAGGCATGGAGTTCCGTGTCGATTGTGTCCGATAGAGTTCCGCGATTCACGTTAAATTTATGGAAGAGACTACAAGAATGTATGGGGACACAGTTGCGAATGAGTACAACTTATCATCCATAAACAGATGGCCAAAATGAACAAACAATTCAGATATTGGAAGATATGCTGAGAGCATGTGTCATGGACTTTAAAGGAAGCTGGGAAGAACATTTACCGTTGGTGGAATTTTCTTACAACAACAGTTACCACGCGAGCATTAGCATGCCACCTTACGAGGCATTATGCGGCAGAAAGTACAGAACTCCACTGTGCTGGGATGAAGTCGGTGAACGTCAACTGCTAGGACCGGAACTAGTGCAACAAACTTCTGACGTTGTCAAACTCATCAGGGAAAGATTGGTAGCAGCTCAAGACCGACAAAAGAAGTATGCTGATCAACACAGGCAAGATCGTGCATTTGACATGGGAAGTTATGTATTCCTAAAAGTTTCTCCTTGGAAGGGGAAAATTCATTTCGGTAAAAAGGGAAAGCTAAGCCTGAGGTTTATTGGATCCTTTGAAGTGCTGCAAAGAGTGGGAGACGTGGCTTACGAGGTAGCTCTACCTCCAGAATTGGAAAATATTCACAATGTTTTTCACATTTCGGTGTTACGACCGTATAAACCCGACTACAAACACGTGATCAAGTACGAACCGTTGCAGTTCGAGTAAGATTTTTCTTATGAAGAGGTTCCTATTCAGATAGTCGACAGGAAAGAACAAGTGCTCAGGAATAAAGTGATACCTTCTTTGAATGTGATATGGAGGAACCACAATGCTGAAGAAGCTACGTGGGAACTCGAAGAGAAAATGTTGAAAGAGTACCCTGAGTTATTTGTTTAATCTGTGTCTTCGATTCTGGGGACAGAATCTTTGTAAGTAGGGAAGAATGTAACGAATGATTTGTTTGAGTTGTGATTCCGAGGACAGAATCCTTGTAAGGAGGGAATGATGTAATATTCTAGAATTTTAAATTATAATATTAAATATTTATTGATTATATAAGTATTTAATGGATATGTTTATTGTTGAATAAATAATTATTCAATTTGAGTTAATGTGGTTTAGTTAATTATTTGTTGTATAAATAATTAAGGATTTTAAATTATAATATTAAATATTTATTGATTTATATAAATATTTAATGAATATGTTTATTGTTGAATAAATAATTTTTCAATTTGAGTTGATATGGTTTAGTTAATTATTTGTTGAATAAATAATTAAGGAGCTAAGAAAATTAATTGTTATGAGGTTATATACTAATTTAATTTATTAATTAAGTTAGAGAGCTAATAATGATTAAATGAATTATAATATTTTAATTAGATTTTTGTAATTAAAATAAAGTGTTAGTTGATTAAATAAAACTATAATTATAAAGAAAGTTATAGTTTTGTGGTATTGAATTATGTGTTAAAGTAATTTAATAGATAAATATTTGAATTGATTAAATTGATTATTTAATTAAGTAGAAGTGTGACTAATAACCTTGCTATAAAGAAGTTATTAAAATAAATTAAAGGAGTTTAATTTAGTTTTGGCCAAACAAGTCTTAATGCATATTAAGCCTTTAATATAATAGTGTTTTATCAAACAAGGTATAAGAATTAATTGATTTATTTTAATTAGCTTTACCAAACAAGGTATATAAGTTAATAGGTTATTTTTATTATGTTAGCCAAACAAGCCTTATGGCTTTTGATTTTCAAAACTTATATAACTGACATAAATTATATCTATATTTATATTATATAATTAATATATATTATTACTATATACGTTATATTTTTCCTACGTTAGTTAGACTAGAGTTAGGAAGAAGGCTCAGTTGAAGAAAAGAGAAGAAGAAGAATACATAGAGAAAAGTTGAGAGAAATTGAGAAAAGAATTGGGGAAAAGAAGATTGTAATCATAACTAGCCACCATTTTCTTCTAACTCTAGAGTATCATCTTCTTAATCAAAGGTAGGATATTAATCCTTATATTTTATTTTTAAAGTCTAGTTTTCTTCTCCAAAAAGTTCTCTGTAAATAATTATGGATGATGGATTTCTTGTGTATATAGCTTTAGATAATGGTTGTTGTTGTAAAAAATTTTTTAGAGATTATGTATGATTATAATCAATTACTTTATGTATGTATGTAAATTGTGAAGAAAAATATATCACAGTGAGTTTATATGAAAATATATATGAGTATGACCTAGTTTAAAGTAAAAATTAAGGTTTAATTAGTTGTTAAATTGATAAATTGACTATTGAATTTGATAGAGCATGTAAAATCATAACCATGGTATTTTAAATTAACTGATTTGGTTGAAAAATAAAATCACAGTGTTGATTTTCATTGAAAACATCAAAGATGGAGTATATGCCAAAAACATTAAAATTGGGTGTTGTAAATTTGATGCTTATGTTATTTTATGGGTAGAATCATGTTAGAAGTCTTCACAATATGTGTATATGAAGTCTATATGCGTATTACATGTTAATTAGTCTATTAGATTGGAGCTTGTAGGCCAATTTGGCGTTTGTTTATACTGTTACCGAGCTTGGTCGCCAGATTCTGGAGTTTGGCGCCACAGCGAGGCCCAACAGTATTAATTTCGCGCCGCAGCGCCGACGCCATGCCGTAGCGCCAATCTTTAGCCTATGACTCGCGCCACAGCGTCAACTCAGCGCCGCAGCTCCAGCCACAGAGTAAATTGTGGCGCTGCAGCGCGAGTTAGCAGAAGGTTCTGACAGTTTTAGTTTATTACACCAATTTTGAAAATAAATGTTATGTGTTAATAATATGAATGCTAAATGATGATTTCAGTAGTATTAAACTATGAATGAACATGTTATCAAGTGTTAACTAGTATTAACATAGTTTGATTATGTGAATGGGTGATTTGACCTACATGATGTATATATCTATTTATATAAATATAAAATGTTGGTAATGACTAATTATGTCATGATGACATATGTATAGGGTATTGATTCAAGTTTTAAGGTTTAGCTTGTGCTAAAGCAAGTTCTCTAACTCTAAAACTTCATTATGTGAGTTTGATTTTGTTGAGTACATTATTGTTTTGAATTCAATTTCAATTACACAAGTTGCTAACTCTACACTTTCGTAGAGTTAGATTGTTTATTATTGATAAAGCTCTTGTATCTATTGGTTCATGAGGATACAAGTATTCCAAATCTTATATTTTATTATTGAGCAAGTTTCTTTAATATGTAACTTGTGATTTAGCATGCGAGTTGTTCTATTTTAATATTCTAGTATTGAACAACTCTATCGTTCATATTACTATTCATTATGCATGCTTGGTATCGAACTCTCAATAACATTGAATCAATATTGTTCAAAAAAAATTATGATATGATTATTCAATTGCTTATGCTATTAGATTATTCCTAAAGCATGATGTTAAATTACAAATATCAATTCAGTTATGATTATTCCATAGCATACAGTTATTTCTTTTGTAATCAACTAATCCTTAGTTGATTACCGTTGAATTCTAAATTACCCTGTAATGTATCCAAACCAAACTTACTTTGGTGCGGACTTGTATTCTAAATACTGAGATGAATAACTCTTTTATTAGAGGTTTATGCTTAACGTCGAAATGGTTGTGCACAATACATTGTACGAAGGGTTGATCCCCCTAAGTACATGGAGTCCTTATAGTCTTATGACTGTTAAAATTTAAAATTGGGTGTGCACAATACATTAAAATTGGGTGTTGTAAATTTGATGCTTATGTTATTTTTATGGGTAGAATCATGTTAGAAGTCTTCACAATATGTTTATATGAAGTCTATATGCGTATTACATGTTAATTAGTCTATTAGATTGGAGCTTGTATGCCAATTTGGCTTTTGTTCATACTATTATCGAGCTTGGTCGCCAGATTCTGGAGTTTGGCGCCGCAGCGCGGGCTAGCAGTATTAATCTCACTCTGCAGCGCCGGCGCCATGTCGCAGCGCCAATCTTTGTCCTGTGACTCGCATCGCAACGTCCACTCAGCGCCGCAGCGCCAACCACAGTGGAAACTGTGGCGCCGCAGCGCGAGTTAGTAGAAGGTTCTGACATTTTTAGTTTATTACACCAATTTTGAAAATAAATGTTATGTGTTAATAATATGAATTCTAAATGATGATTTCAGTAGCATTAAACTATGAATGAACATGTTTTTAAGTGTTAACTGTGACAACCGTCATTTTGTAATAATATTTTAATATTTATTGGATTGAATAAATATTTTTCGATGAATTAATTATTAGATTAAATAATTAATTGACGCAATTGTGGTAGATTAATTTAATTATATGTATTACATTTATTAAATTAATGTAGAGAGTTTTATTATCAAAGTATGTGATTATGTGAACATATTGTATTAAAAGAAATATTTAATAAGTATATTAGTATTTTAATTAATTTAATTATTAATTAGAGAATTAATAATTTGACATTATTAATTAATGAGAAAATTAAATATATGACTATGTGAATTTACGAGAAGTTATTATATTTTATTTATATTAAATAAGATATATGAATTATTGTGCAAGTGGGTGTGACATGAATTAAACTATATGATAAAGCTTTATTAAATTAAATAATTTTTGAAATCTATTAATCTAGCCAAACAAGGCCCTATGGGGAGTTGGATGCAGTTACCCACTACTGGAGTAACTGACCATTATGCGCGTCTGTTGAATTCTTATAATACGTATTCTTCTTTTCATTCTTCATTATTGCCTAAGTCTAGAAAACAAGCCAGAGAGAAAATTGAGAAGCTTGAGAGAAATTTGTAAGTGTGTAATCAACAGGTTGTTGTGAAAGGATCATCATTGATCACCTCTTCTAAATTATACTCAGGGTAATCTCCTCCTTCCCAATTTCTACTTCACGTCTTTTAGTTTTCATGAAAATGGCTTTTAAAGTTTTGGTTTAATCTCTGTAATTGGGTTAGGAGTAATGATTATGGGTTGTATATGTGCTATGACATATCAAATCGTGTTTAAGTATATATATTATGTAAACCATATCATCAAATTCATGAAAACATGTCGTATATGATTTCTACAAAATTACAGAGTATGGGTTTTGGCCTTATGGCCTTATACGTGATTTTAGTATGATAAACATAAATGTTTTTGTAAAATTTACACGCGTATGATGTTATGCATGTTGATATGAAGAGACCAAAATTTAAATAAATGGATTCGGTGTTATAACGAATCCGTAGTGACAATTTTCATGTTTTATTTTCAAAACCTTCAAGAACATCAAGAACAATGGAAGTAAATGTGTTGATTTTTTTTGCAAATTATGTGTTGTAACTTGTTAAAAATCATGCTAGATGGGTTAAGTAATGATTATATATGTATTACAATGATTGGGTAAGTCTAAATTCGTGTAAAAATAACTAATTGAAAGTTATGGCCATATTCATGTATAATTTTACGTGTGATTCATTTTTGGCCTAATTTGGCCTTGTTATGTTTGCGAACTGCAGAACTGCAGAAATTGTAGAAACTAAGTCTGTGTAACCCCGCCCCCGGCGGGTGTTACCAAACTAAATTATCCCGCCCCGACGAAAAAAATAAATAAATAAATAAAAAATAATTAATTAAATAATAATAATTAATTAAAATATTTATCAAATAAATTAAATATTTTAATTGAGATATTGATGGAGTAAAATAAATATTCGATAAAATTATTATTAAAATATTTATAAAATAAAATAAATATTATAATTGAGATATTGATGGAATAAAATAAATATTCGATGAAAATTATTATTAAAATATTTATAAAATAAAATAAATATTTTAATTGAGATATTGATGGAGTAAAATAAATATTTGATGAAAATTATTATTAAAATATTTATAAAATAAAATAAATATTTTAATTGAGATATTGATGGAGTAAAATAAATATTCGATGGAAATTATTATAAAATAATTTATTCGAGTGTAATAATAGTAAGAGAATGAAAATATTCTAATTTAATTAAGTAATTAAATTAGAAGGGTAATGATTTGTTAAATAAAGTAGAGTTTATATTAAATAATTAAGAGAAAATATAACTAATGAATTTCGTGAATATATATGGTATGTGTGTAGGACTTGTGGTGAACGGAAGTGGTAATCGTTTAGCCTACACACGAGGCAAGTTCCTAAACCTTAATTCTTTACATAAAGCAAGTTCATTATTCTATCTTGTTTATTACTGTTCAAGTCAAGATTTCATATTTGATCTTATCATTCTTTAAAACCTTAATTCTTATTATACAATACTTATTCGATTGTATACATCTTGAATTTTATTATTCAAATTGAATATCAATTATTGTTGAACCTTGTAAGACTAGTGAACCCTTATTGATTCAACTAGTCCATAGTTGATAAGCGTTATAAATTCTAGAACTTTTATTGAGCTTACCCAATCCAAACTTCCTTTGGTGCGGACTCCGATGTCAAACTGAGATGAACAACCCTTTAATAGGGGATTATTTACGCTTTAGCGTTAAGATATTGTGCACAGTATGGTACTAAGGGCTGATCCTCCTAAGTACGAGAAGAAGAGTCCATAGTCTTATGATTGTTAAAGGTTTCAAGAATAAACACTTGACAACCTAGGACATAGTTCAAGGTCTTGTGACCCTCAGAATTTCTTTTGATTCTTGTTATTCATTCTTGATTCAAAAGTTGAGCTTTTATATTCAAAGTTATTAATTCATTCGCATGTTATTATTATTCATTTATTATATTTTTATACTTGTGGGCAATCGTGCTCACTCTTGCGTAATAATAACATTGCAGTTAAGAACGAGAGAACAGACGAGCCTTCCACTAGTAAAGGCAAGGGCAAGATTAGCAAGTAATGAAGACTATTTGTTTATGTGGTTGTGTAATGACATTTAGAATTGATGTTACTTAAGACTTAATTGTTATGTTTTCGCACAGATATTTTAAGGTTAGATTAACCTGGGATTTATTTAGTTATGCAGTTGATGTAACCCCATAAGGGGAGAGAGTTATTATTTATTCTATCTATTGTATGGTTGTATTTTATTTATGGGTATATAGATAGATGATGTTTGTACAGTGAACACCATATCCTGTGGAAATGGAAGTACCGGATTTGTGGGTGTCACAGGTTGGTATCAAAGCTGTAAGGTTATAAACCTTAGGTGGGGGGGACAACCTTAGGTAGTAGCCTTGTAGGAGATCGAGGACATAGTAGTGGTAAACTCTTATCGAGTTCTAAGAAATGAATTTCTAAATTCATTAAAGATAATAAAAGATTTTATGTGCTTATGTGTTAATCTATGTGTTCGCTAGCATGGATTAGTAACTAAAACTTAAAAATTTGTTGTCAGGATGTCGGATATTGGAAGAGCTAGTCGAGCTGGGGAGGAGGAACCCCGATTACCTATAGAGGAGGTGCCCCGAGACATTCATGTCGTCAGGGAACAACTTGTACAGAGAGAGTCATCTCCGATGGTTACTGTCGTTGGTCAGGAGCATGAGCCGGAGACTGATCCAGAGGAGGATCCTGAGGAAGAGGAAGAAGAGGAGTTCCCACCGAACTCCATTGATGCAGAGATGTATGACGCACTCTATGATCGTAACGTAGAGTTGCAGGATACTGTTCGGGATTTGACTGAGCAGGCAGTTAGTCAGCAGATTACTATTGAGCAGAAGGATAGAGAGATTGTGACTCTTCACACACGTTTAGGAAACGTGGAGTGGGATCTGGTTCACGAGAAGGGTCAGACCGAGGATAAGTCCGTAGAAATAGAGAAGTTAAAGAAGGATCTGAAGGAGACCTCAGAGAGGCTTGCCATAGCAGAGGAGGGTTGGGTACGAGAGTCACGCCGTGCTGATCGTGCATAAGATGATCGCCATGCGAAGAAGGCTAAACTTGAGGAGACATACTCTACACTACAAAATGCAATGAATGTGGTCCAAGATCAAGTTAGGAAGTATCCAATCCAGTTTGAGGATCTACCATCATATATGCTAGATCGTAGAACGATGTGCCGCATCATGGAGGAGGAACGTAGCAAGGCTATCCAGCGCCTTGACAGACAGTGATAGAATTTGTTTAATTATGTGAAAGACTTAATTAGTTTTTATATGTAAATTCTGACGTGTTTATGAACGAAGAATATTTGAATGTTTTAAATCCTGTGGATTCTTTATTCCAGGATAGTTGATGTAAATAGCAGTTATGCTATCGTCTAATGTTAAAACTTTGATTTGAATGCAAATATATCAAGTTATTTAAGATGATGTGTTAAGTGATATGTTAAATTATTGAGTAATGTCTTAACTATTTAGAGAAATAAATAAAGTTCTAATAAAGCATTTATTTAACAGAAAAATGCCACCAAGAAGACGACCAAATCGTCGACCAGCCCAGGAAGGGTCAACGAATAACAACAACAACACCACCAATGCTGACCCCTTTCAGCAGTTGGTGAATTTACTGGCTCGAGCAATTAACAATCAACCACAAGCCCCACCAAACACCACTTTCAAGGATTTTAAGGCGGTGGGACCGCCAGAGTTTAAAGGTTCCATGAACCCAATCGAAGCTCAAACATGGGTTATGGAGATGAAGAAGGTGTTTGACGTCGCCAGAGTAAGGGAAGATCAGAAGACCGCATATGCAACATTCATGATGAAGTCTGAAGCCAGCTATTGGTGGCAGGCAAACAAAGTACGGGGAGGAGAAGGTGTAATAACCTGGGAAAGATTTAAGGAGATGTTTTTCGAGATGTATTTTTCGACTAGTTCGCAAAACCAAATGGAAGTTCAGTTTTTGGAGTTGAAACAAGGGAATATGTCCGTAGCAGAATGTGCGGCAAGGTTCAACGAATTGGCTAGGTTCGCCACGTATCAAGTGCATACTGACGAGATAAAGGCAAGACGTTTCGAGCAGGGACTGAAGCCCTGGTTGTATAGAAAGGTGTCAATGTTCCAATTGAACACCTTTGCTGGAGTGTTAGAGAAGGCCATACTCGCTGAAGGTGGAAGCGATGCGGTATCTAAATATAATCAGGATCAGAAGAAGAAAAAGAGTGAAAATGAAGGAATTAACAAGACTGGTGGAAGTAGCACGAGAGGTAATAATAATCAGAAGAGAAAGTGGTCCGATAACTCGTCAGCTGGAAGTCAACAAGGAGGACAAAAGAAGAAGATTGAAGCGTGCTCAACTTGCGGAAAAGCTCATCTGGGAGTTTTCATGAAGGGAAAACGAGTATGCTACAATTGTGGTCAGGAAGGACACATAGCACCTAACTGTTCTAAACCAAAGAAGGGTGCCTGCTTCACTTGTGGCTCAAAGGATCATCTTGCAAGGGATTGTCCTAAGAAGGGATCTGGAGGAATAGGATCAGGAGGTAATACAGGAAACAACGGTGGAAGCACTCTGACTATCACAGGACCAACTGCAACCAACCGGCTGACCGCCAAAACATTCAACATGACAGTTCAGGATGCAGTGCAGTCTCGCGATGTGGTGTCAGGTATCATTCCGATCAATAAAGTTAATGCTTATGTATTATTTGATTCGGGTGCTACTTGTTCAATTATATCCGATGACTTTGCCAAGAACTTAGAATTGCCTAAGGATGAGTTAGAATACCCCATGAACATAGAAATTGCGAATAGAGAAATTATTCCTATTAAGTACGTGCACAAGAACTGTAGAGTGGATATTAAGGGTAACATTATGAACGTAGATCTTATCCCTATTCGACTGGGAGAATTCGATATTATCTTGGGTATGGACTGGTTATCCAATTATGGGGCAGTAATTAATTGCCAGAAGAAGCGTATTAACCTTATGACTCTGTCAAAGGTTGTGTTTTATGGTAGTAAGTCGCCTAGACAAGCGAGTTGTCTGACGATGATGTAGGCCAGGAAGTTGTTAAGACAAGGCTGTGTAGGATATCTAGCTTACATAGTCGATATTCGTAAAAAAAATTCGAAAATAGAGGAGATACCAGTAGTGAGGGATTTCGCAGACGTATTTCCGGATGATTTACCAGGACTTCCACCAGATAGAGCGGTTGAATTCGTGATCGATTTGGCTCCAAGAACGGTTCCAATATCGAAGGCACCATACCGAATGGCACCGGTAGAGATGAAAGAGCTGATGGTTCAACTACAAGAATTACTAGACAAGAAGTATATCCAACCAAGCGTATCACCGTGGGGAGCGCCAGTTTTATTCGTAAAGAAGAAGGATGGGACAATGCGGCTCTGCATCGACTATAGAGAACTGAATAAGGTCACGATCAAGAATAGATATCCATTACCGCGAATCGACGACTTGTTCGATCAGTTAAAGGGAGCGAGATACTTTTCAAAGATAGATTTGAGGAGTGGTTATCATCAACTGAAGGTGAGACCAGAAGATGTACCGAAGACAGCATTCAGAACCCGATATGGTCACTACGAATTTCTGGTAATGTTATTTGGTCTAACAAATGCTCCTGCAGCATTTATGGGCTTAATGAATGGAGTGTTCAAGCCGTTTTTGGACAAATTCGTAGTGGTATTTATAGATGACATTTTGGTATATTCGAAAACCAAGGAAGAACATGAAGAACATTTGAGGGTGACATTAGAGACGTTGAGAAGAGAGAAGTTGTACGCTAAATTTTTGAAATGTGAATTCTGGATTGAAAGGGTACAATTTCTTGGACATGTGATCGATAGGGACGAAATTTCGGTGGATCCCTCCAAAGTCGAAGCTGTGATTAACTGGGATCACCCGAAGACGCCGTCGGAAGTAAGAAGTTTTCTTGGATTGGCAGGTTATTACAGAAGATTCATTCAGGATTTTTCCAAGATCTCAACCCCGTTGACAAATCTGACTAGAAAATCGATGAAATTTGTTTGGACGGAGAAGTGTGAGGAAAGCTTTCAAGAATTAAAGAAGAGGTTAAGTTCAGCCCCTGTGTTATCTGTACCAGATGACACATGAAATTTTGTGGTATATAGTGATGCGTCGCACAAAAGACTTGGCTGTGTGCTCATGCAAAATGGCAGAGTCATTGCATACGCGTCATGACAACTGAAAGATTATGAGAAAGGGTATCCGACCCATGACTTGGAGTTAGCTGCAGTGGTTTTTGCTTTAAAAATTTGGAGGCACTATCTCTACGGGGAGAAGTGTGAAATATATACAGACCATAAGTGTCTGAAATATATTTTCACGCAGAAGGACTTGAATATGCGACAAAGAAGGTGGTTGGAGTTAATTAAGGACTACGACTGTGAGATTTTATACCATCCGGGTAAGGCGAATGTCGTTGCCGATGCCTTAAGTAGAAAGGGTCGGGAGAAGTTGACGATGTTGACTGCTCAGGACGAGCTATTTGCAGAAATGGAGAAACTGGAATTGGAAGTGAAGTATCCTATGGAGATTGATGAGAAAATATTTCAGATGCAATCTGGTATAACCCTACTGGATAAAGTTAAGGAGGCTCAGCTTCAGGATGAAAAATGTAAAAATGTGACAAAGAAGATATCTGAAGGAACCGAACCAAGATTTAAGATGGATAAGGAAGGAATACTGAGATTTGATAATAGAATTTGGGTACCGCCAGTTCAAGAGATTAAGGAAGATATTCTAAGCGAGGCTCATAGTTCACGATATTCGATTCACCCTGGTAGTACCAAGATGTACCAAGATCTTAAACAACATTTCTGGTGGCCGAATTTGAAGCGTGATGTTGCAGAATGTGTTGCCAAGTGTCTGACCTGTCAGAAAGTGAAAGCGGAACATCAGAGACCGATTGGATTGTTACAACCGTTAGAGATCCCAGAGTGGAAATGGGAACATATTACAATGGACTTCGTGGTTGGCCTTCCGACGACTCAAAAAGGCTACGACGCAGTATGGGTTATCGTTGACCGACTAACGAAATCCGCACACTTCCTTCCGATCAAAATCAGATTCAACTTAGATCAGTTGGCAAGGTTATATGTAAAAGAGATTGTTTCAAGACACGGAGTTCCCGTGTCAATTGTTTCTGATAGAGATCCGCGTTTTACGACTTCTGGAAATGTCTATAGGAATGCATGGGTACACAGTTGCGAATGAGCACAGCATATCACCCGCAGACAGATGGACAAAGTGAAAGAACAATTCAAACATTGGAAGATATGTTAAGAGCTTGCATAATGGATTTTAAAGGAAATTGGGATGATCATTTACCGCTTGTAGAGTTCGGTTACAACAACAGTTACCACGCTAGTATTGGAATGCCACCCTATGAAGCGTTATACGGAAGAAAGTGCAGAACTCCACTATATTGGGATGAAGTTGGCGAAAGATAACTACTAGGCCCGGAATTGATACAACAAACAGCAGACATAGTCAAGGTGATTCGAGTAAGATTGACAACAGCTCAAGATAGACAGAAGAAATACGCCGATCCACACCGTAAGAATGTTGAGTTCGAACCAGGTAGTTATGTGTTCTTAAAGGTCTCTCCTTGAAAAGGAAAGATCAGATTCGGAAAGAAGGGAAAATTGAGCCCAAGATTCATCGGACCCTTTGAAGTTCTGAGAAGGGTCGGAGAAGTTGCTTATGAGGTAGCCTTACCTCCATCTCTAGAGAATGTCCACAATGTTTTCCATGTCTCAGTCCTACGACCCTACAAACCCGATTACAAGCACGTGATTGAATTTGAACCCCTACATTTCGACAAAGACTTATCTTACGAAGAAATTCCTGTTCAAATTGTCGACCGGAAAGAACAAGTTCTGAGAAATAAAGTAATACCTTCTGTTAAGGTAATTTGGAGGAACCACAACGCTGAAGAAGCTACGTGGGAACTCGAAGAGAATATGATGAAGAATTATCCTCATTTATTTACTTAGATTGTTATATGCGATTCTGGGGACAGAATCTTTGTAAGGGGGGGAGAATGTAACGGGACAAATTTTTGAGTTGTGATTCTGGGGACAGAATCCTTTTAAGAGGGGAAAGATGTGACAACCGTCATTTTGTAATAATATTTAATATTTATTGGATTGAATAAATATTTTTCGATGAATTAATTATTAGATTAAATAATTAATTGACGCAATTGTGGTAGATTAATTTAATTATATGTATTACATTTATTAAATTAATGTAGAGAGTTTTATTATCAAAGTACGTGATTATGTGAGCTTATTGTATTAAAAGAAATATTTAATAAGCATATTAGTATTTTAATTAATTTAATTATTAATTAGAGAATTAATAATTTGACATTATTAATTAATGAGAAAATTAAATATATGACTATGTGAATTTACGAGAAGTTATTATATTTTATTTATATTAAATAAGATATATGAATTATTGTGCAAGTGGGTGTGACATGAATTAAACTATATGATAAAGCTTTATTAAATTAAATAATTTTTGAAATCTATTAATCTATCCAAACAAGGCCCTATAGGGAGTTGGATGCAGTTACCCACTACTGGAGTAACTGACCATTATGCGCGTCTGTTGAATTCTTATAATACGTATTCTTCTTTTCATTCTTCATTATTGCCTAAGTCTAGAAAACAAGCCAGAGAGAAAATTGAGAAGCTTGAGAGAAATTTGTAAGTGTGTAATCAACAGGTTGTTGTGAAAGGATCATCATTGATCACCTCTTCTAAATTATACTCAGGGTAATCTCCTCCTTCCCAATTTCTACTTCACGTCTTTTAATTTTCATGAAAATGGCTTTTAAAGTTTTGGTTTAACCTCTGTAATTGGGTTAGGAGTAATGATTATGGGTTGTATATGTGCTATGACATATCAAATCGTGTTTAATTATATATATTATGTAAACCATGTCATCAAATTCATGAAAACATGTCGTATATGATTTCTACAAAATTACAGAGTATGGGTTTTGACCTTATGGCCTTATACGTGATTTTAGTATGTTAAACATAAATGTTTTTGTAAAATTTACACTCGTATGATGTTATGCATGTTGATACGAAGAGACCAAAATTTAAATAAACGGATTCGGTGTTATAACGAATCCGTAGTGACAATTTTCATGTTTTATTTTCAAAACCTTCAAGAACATCAAGAACAATGGAAGTAAATGTGTTGATTTTTTTTGCAAATTATGTGTTGTAACTTGTTAAAAATCATGCTAGATGGGTTAAGTAATGATTATATATGTATTACAATGATTGGGTAAGTCTAAATTCATGTAAAAATAACTAATTGAAAGTTATGGCCATATTCATGTATAATTTTACGTGTGATTCATTTTTGGCCTAATTTGGCCTTGTTATGTTTGCGAATTGCAGAACTGCAGAAATTGCAGAAACTAAGTCTGGGTAATCCCGCCCCCGGCGGGTGTTACCAAACTAAATTATCCCGCCCCGACGAAAAAAATAAATAAATAAATAAAATAATTAATTAAATAATAATAATTAATTAAAATATTTATCAAATAAATTAAATATTTTAATTGAGATATTGATGGAGTAAAATAAATATTCGATAAAATTATTATTAAAATATTTATAAAATAAAATAAATATTATAATTGAGATATTGATGGAATAAAATAAATATTCGATGAAAATTATTATTAAAATATTTATAAAATAAAATAAATGTTTTAATTGAGATATTGATGGAGTAAAATAAATATTTGATGAAAATTATTATTAAAATATTTATAAAATAAAATAAATATTTTAATTGAGATATTGATGGAGTAAAATAAATATTCGATGGAAATTATTTTAAAATAATTTATTCGAGTGTAATAATAGTAAGAGAATGAAAATATTCTAATTTAATTAAGTAATTAAATTAGAAGGGTAATGATTTGTTAAATAAAGTAGAGTTTATATTAAATAATTAACAGAAAATGTAACTAATAAATTTCGTGAATATATATGGTATGTGTGTAGGACTTGTGGTGAACGGAAGTAGTAATCGTTTAGCCTACACACGAGGCAAGTTCCTAAACCTTAATTCTTTACATAAAGCAAGTTCATTATTCTATCTTGTTTATTACTGTTCAAGTCAAGATTTCATATTAGATCTTATCATTCTTTAAAAGCATAATTCTTATTATACAATACTTATTCGATTGTATACATCTTGAATTTTATTATTCAAATTGAATATCAATTATTGTTGAACCTTGTAAGACTAGTGAACCCTTATTGATTCAACTAGTCCATAGTTGATAAGCGTTATAAATTCTAGAACTTTTATTGAGCTTACCCAATCCAAACTTCCTTTGGTGCGGACTCCGATGTCAAACTGAGATGAACAACCCTTTAATAGGGGATTATTTACGCTTTAGCGTTAAGATATTGTGCACAGTATGGTACTAAGGGCTGATCCCCCTAAGTACGAGAAGAAGAGTCCATAGTCTTATGATTGTTAAAGGTTTCAAGAATAAACACTTGACAACCTAGGACATAGTTCAAGGTCTTGTGACCCTTAGAATTTCTTTTGATTCTTGTTATTCATTCTTGATTCAAAAGTTGAGCTTTTATATTCAAAGTTATTAATTCATTCGCATGTTATTATTATTCATTTATTATATTTTTATACTTGTGGGCAATCGTGCTCACTCTTGCGTAATAATAACATTGCTGTTAAGAACGAGAGAACAGACGAGCCTTCCACTAGTAAAGGCAAGGGCAAGATTAGCAAGTAATGAAGACTATTTGTTTATGTGGTTGTGTAATGACATTTAGAATTGATGTTACTTAAGACTTAATTGTTATATTTTCGCACAGATATTTTAAGGTTAGATTAACCTGAGATTTATTTAGTTATGCAGTTGATGTAACCTCATAAGGGGAGAGAGTTATTATTTATTCTATCTATTGTATGGTTGTATTTTATTTATGGGTATATAGATAGATGATGTTTATACAGTGAACACCAAATCCTGTGGAAATAGAAGTACCGGATTTGGGGGTGTCACATTAACTAATATTAACATAGTTTGATTATGTGAATGGGTGATTTGACCTACATGATGTATATATTTGTTTATATAAATATAAAATGTTGGTAATGACTAATTATGTCCTGATGACATATGTATAGGGTATTGATTCAAGTTGTAAGGTTTAGCTTGTGCTAAAGGTAAGTTCTCTAACTCTAAAACTTCATTATGCGAGTTTGATTTTGTTGAGTACATTATTGTTTTGAATTCAATTTCAATTATACAAGTTGCTAACTCTACACTTTCGTAGAGTTAGATTGTTTATTATTGATAAAGCTCTTGTATCTATTGGTTCATGAGGATACAAGTATTCCAAGTCTTATATTTTATTATTGAGCAAGTTTCTTTAATATGTAACTTGTGATTTAGCATGCGAGTTTTTCTAATTTAATATTCTAGTATTGAACAACTCTATCGTTCAAATTACTATTCATTATGCATGCTTGGTATCCAACTCTCAATAACATTGAATTAATATTGTTCAAAGCAAATTATGATATGATTATTCAATTGATTATGCTATTAGATTATTCCTAAAGCATGATGTTAAATTACAAATATCAATTCAGTTATGATTATTCAATAGCATACAGTTATTTCTTTTGTAATCAACTAATCCTTAGTTGATTACTGTTGAATTCTAAATTACCCTGTAATGTATCTAAACCAAACTTACTTTGGTGCGGACTTGTATTCTAAATACTGAGATGAATAAATCTTTTATTAGAGGTTTACTCTTAGCGTCGAAATGGTTGTGCACAATATATTGTACGAAGGGTTGATCCCCCTAAGTACATGGAGTCCTTATAGTTTTATGACTGTTAAAGTTAACGTTGAAAGATTACTTATAACTGTGGACATGATTCGTGGTCATTAGACCCTCAGTAGTATGCTTAAAAATGTTAATAGAACCTATCATTCAGTTCTATCGAGCCTATTTCTGGAAAATGTTGTAATGTTATAAAGTAATTCATTCTTATTTCAAGTGGGTCTTGTTTGCTCACTCTTGCATATTAAATACTTATTACAGCTAAGGTTGAGAAGGTCAATGAACCTACTACTAGAAAAGAGAAGGGAAAAATGTACAAGTGATGAAGACTTGTAATAGTTTTGATAGTTTATTATCAGACTTTGATTTAAAGATTGTAATGAAGTTTATTTAATTTTCTGCATTTGAATGTTTGTAATTAAAGGTTAGATAACCTGGGATATTTTTATTTTAGTTTAATACTGTATGGGCAGGTTTTTATTATTCAATTATATTATGATTGGGTAGTTAAAAATGAATTTTGATTAAGTGAACACCAAATCTTGAGGAAATGAAGTACTAGGATTTGGGGGTGTCACAGACATACCAATCGATTTTTTATACGCAGTCCGGTATGCCCATAGTGCATCATCCAACCTGAGAGACCAATTCTTTCGATTCGGATTCACTACTTTTTCCATAATTCTCTTCACCTCCCTGTTCGAAACCTCAGCTTGGCCACTTGTTTGGGGATGATATGCATTCACGACATTGTGGTTGACCCCATACTTTGCCAAGAGAGCTGTAAATGATTCGTTGCAGAAGTGACTACCTTCATCACTTATAATGGCTCTCGGCGTGCCAAACCTTGTAAAAATATTTTTCTACAAGAATTTGAGAACCACTTTGGCATCGTTAGTCAGGAGTGCTACTGTTTCAACCCACTTTGACACATAGTCCACCGCAAGCAAAATGTAATGATTGGTAAATGAGGAAGGGAATGGCCCCATGAAATTAATGCCCCATACATCAAAAATTTCAACTTTTAGAATTGTTTGTAGGGGCATCTCATTCCTTTTCGATATGTTGCTTACCCTTTGACATCTATCACATGTTTTAACAAATTGGTGGGCATCTTTGAACAATATAGGCCAATAAAACCCGACTTGAAGCACTTTTTCTGCTGTGTTAGTCCCCAGAGGGCACAATAGATCTAGAAGGGGGGTTGAATAGATCCTTTTTATTTCAAATACTTTTCTGGTTTATGTTGTATTGTTCATATTTAAGTATATAACAAACATAAAAATCTTTTCAAGCACATCAGAATAAGTAAAAGATTCCCCTTCATTGATATATTCATAATCATACATACATTGTTCGTTGGGTTGGTTTAGTTGTAAGCAGTTAGAACATACATAGCAGTTATAGCAGTTATAGACATAATATAAATGACATAATGTAAATGACACAAGGGGTTTTAAGTGGTTCAGAGACTCAAGCTCCTAATCCACTCTTCTATTTTCAACTAGCAGGATTTCCATTAAGGAAGGACAGCACCCTGAATCTCTACGATTCCTTCAAGGCCAGAAGCCTTGGGACTTCAGTTCACTAAGAACTCTTCAAGGCCAGCAGCCTTGGGACTCCTCTAGTTCCCTAGGAACTCTTCAAGCCCAGCAGGCTTGGAACTTAATTTAGTCCCTTTGGAAAAGGACCCTTTGGCCCTGCTTTGTTTAGTCCCTCTAGACAAGGACCCCTCAGGCCCTGGCTCTGTTGAGTTATTTGTTTGTTATTTTTGGAGTTGGTGCTGAGCTGCTAAGATGTCTTAATTCTCTGAACATCTTCTATGCTTAGTAGCTTGGCTCGATCATCCTTGAAGTGCAGCTGAGTGTTGCATGATGCTCAGCTTCTTAGGTTCCTCAACTACACCGGATGACCCCTTGATGAACTGCCTTGAAGATCATTCTCCTTGGTACTTGATGGCTGCATATGAGAGGCTTCTAAGATGACTGTAAGCACTTCTGTTAGGTACTTAGAAGCTATCTCATGCTTGACACCAAGATGGCTTTTGTGATCTCCCTTCTTGTTACTCGATGCCTTCTCATGATGGACTTTCTAAGATGACCGTAAGCTCTTCTCTATTGTACTTAGAGTCTTCCCATGATGGACATCCAGATGGCATGATGCTCTCTTTTCTCTCGACAGTTCAGAACACTCTTCATGTAGTAGAACTCTCACTTCTATATAGTAGAACTCACACTTCTACTTCTTTCTTGATATGACTTTTGAGTGTTCTTGGTGGATCGTAGAGTGAACCTTCCGACTCACTATCACATGGTTTAGATCAGTCCACCTTCTCTCCAAACTCGACAACTCCAACAACCTTTGATCTTTGAAGTTCTTTCTCATTTATACTTCTTCCCAATCCTTTCTTTGGAAAGTAACCGTTGAAGGCTATTCAAATATCTTCACAGATCTCAAGTTGTTTGAGGTAGACTGCTTGATGTGACTTGTCATACTTTTTCTGACGCTGCAGTCTACTGTTTCACCTACCATGTCAGATGTATCACTTTTATGTCTTGGGCAGGTCAAAGACTTTACTTTTTCGGATTTCTTGATCAGAGATTGTCCTTTTGTATCGATGCTCTCAATAAGCACTTGTTCGAACTCTACAAGGACCTGATCGTAGTGTCTTGTTGATTGTTGCTCGTTGACTAGTAGAGTTAACACTACGATCCTGAAAAGTGTTGATTGGATCTTCAATATAGAACACCTCTTCCTTGTATTGTGCAGTGCTTCAATACTCCTGTTTGCTTCGACTGTTCTCAGATACTGATGGCCTAATTCCTTGCTCTGGTCCGCTTCTGAATATCAAGACACTTCAGATTTGTGGCGCGTCCAGCTTACTTTCTCCTGGTGATCTTTCGCTCACTTATAATCAATGAACTGACCCTGCACTTAATCACTTTAGCCTTGCTCTTCAGAAGATGACAAGTATCTCGGTTCACCTTCCATCAGTTCCTTCATTGTTTGGCAAACACTACGATCTTGGTTGATTCCAAGATCGTTGTCTTCTGTACACTTGATAGCTACTGCATAAGCTGACTTTCCTTAGTCAGCTTCTGAAGTCTTCTTTGGATCTCCTTGTGGAAGCCTTCATCACGAATGGCCTTACACCTCAATCTTAATGCTGATTGGGTTTGTGCTGAGATCTTCTGTTAGCCTCCATGCCATACGTTGAGTGCTCTCTAGTTCCCTTACTGTGGATTGCATCTTTGTAGTGCCAACCAGAGGCTTCGTTCCGTTGGATATTCTGGGAGTTCTCATTCATTGAGAACCGTATCTGCTCTACGATTCTGACTTAGCATTGTGAGCACTTCTGTTGGAGTCATAGTTCTGCACTCTACGATTCAGCTTCGGCTGTGCAGACACTACGATCCCGAGATCAGATATTGACACTCTACGATTTCTGCCTTGTGCTTGTTGTCTTCATTTGATCTTGCCCGACTATGATCTCTGCCTTCACTTAATGAACTCTATGAACTCAGAGTGCAGTCTACGATCCTTGACTTTGTTCCAGCAGACGATCGTTTGGCTCATAGACAGGCTGTCTCTACGATTCTGAACATAACTTCCTCAGTACACTATGATCTCGAGGAAGCTCTTCTCGACACACTACGATCCTTCTTCGTTTCCTCCTGGAAGTCTACGAACTCCGAGGTCTCACTATCTTGCATACTCCTATTCTGCCTCGATGGCTCCCGAGTTAACTTTGACTCTCCTGGCAGACTACGACTTCTGGTGCAGTGCTCGGCGATCAGACAAGCCTATCTATTACATCATAAGAACAACCTAACAAGCTTGATCTTTCTATATTTATAGTCCTTGTACATCATTTCTTTTTAAGGACTTTACAAAGTTGTTTTGCTTTATGTAGGATCAACCCAGCATATTTGATCAATTCATTCTAAGTCCTTGTACACATATTTCTATTATCTATCAGAGGACTTTACAACTTTTCTTAATGCAAGCATACTTGCATATTATTCATTCATATACATATATATCATAATCAAATCATATGTAAATAGGAATAACATATACCATGAGGTACACACCTTCTAATCATCTTGTCGACACACTGCTTGAATAGGTAAGGCTCATCCCACATATACCATTTGACGTCATGCATAAATTTCTTCTTCTGCTGCAGAGTAAGATCAGGGGGGAGGATGTTGCTCACTAGATAGTTGGCAAAATCCACGTACCATGGAAATTTCGTATTGATCCTAAATAGCTGCTCATCTGGAAATGATTCGTTAATTAAACATCTATCCCCTTCCTTTGTATCCTGATTTTCCAGCCTCGATAAATGGTCGACAACTTGATTCTCCGTCCCATTTCTATCCTTTATTTCTAAATCAAACTCTTGTAAAAGGAGAATCCATCGGATATGGCATGGCTTAGCATCCTTTTTCGAAATTAAGTACCTAATAGCCGAGTGATCCATATAAACTACCACCTTTGTGCCGATCAAGTTTGCCTAGAATTTATCTAACGCATGTACCTTTGTAAGTAACTCCTTTTCCGTAGTTGTGTAATTCATTTGAGTCTCCGTGAGTTTCTTACTTGCATAATATATGGCGTGAAATACCTTCTCCCGGTGTTGACCTAAAACAGCCCCAATAGCGTAGTTGCTTGCATCACACATTAACTCAAAGGGCATTGACCAATCCGGCGTGACGATTATGGGAGCTGTGGTCAATTTCTTCTTCAACAACTCGAATGCCAATTTACACTCTTCATCAAACTTGAAAACTGCATCCTTCTCTAAAAGACTGCACAACGGTTTTGCAATTTTTGAGAAGTCCTTTATAAATCTTCTGTAAAACCCGACATGTCCCAAGAAACTTCGAATTCCCTTAACTGAGCATGGTGGAGGAATTTTTCAATTGTTTCTAGCTTCGCCTTATCAACCTCTAATCCTTTAATCGAGACCTTGTGAACCAAAATTATGCCTTCCTCAACCATGAAGTGGCATTTTCCCAATTAAGTACAAGATTCGTGTCTTTTCATCGTTATAACACCATCACCAGATTCTCTAGGCAAGCATCAAAATTGTGACCATAGACCGAAAAGTCATCCATGAATACTTAAACGTTTTTCTCCACAATGTCTGAGAAAATTGCCATCATACATCGTTGGAAGGTAACGGGTGCACTACGCAAACCGAACGACATTCTCCTGAATGCGAATGTGCCGTATGGACATATGAAAGTAGTCTTATCTTGATCTTCAAGAGCAACGACGATCTGATTATAACCCGAATATCCATCTAATAAGCAGTAGTACGCATGTCCCGCCAATCTGTCCAACATTTGATTGATAAAGGGCAAAGGAAAGTGATCTTTGTGGGTCGCCTTATTCAACTTCCTGTAGTCCATGCAAACCCTCCAACCAGTCCTTGTCGGAATTAGCTCGTTGTCATCATTCTGTACCACATTCATTCCTCCCTTTTTCGGCACACACTAAATTGGACTAACCCACTTACTGTCGGAAATTGGGTAGATGATACTGGCATCCAACAATTTTAGAATTTCTTTCTTTACAACTTCCTTCATGATTGGGTTGAGTCATCGTTGTCGCTCACCGTCAGTTTTGCATCGTCTTCCATCAGAATTTTGTGCATGCAAAAGGATGGAGTGATTCCCTTGATATATGAAATTGTCCATCCTATATCTGATTTGTGTTCCCTAAGCACCCTCATCAACTTTTCTTCCTGCAAATCATTAAGTGCAGCAGAAAAAATAACATGTAAAGAATTTGAATTGCCTAAATATGCATACCTGAGGTGTTTAGGTAGTTGTTTCAGTTCAAGAGTCGGTGACTCCTCCAATGATGGTTTCATTCTGATTGTTAATCTTTCCTCCGTGTGCAATGGTTCAAATGGCGCTCTAAATCTGCTGACTCATGGCAGGGAGTCTAGCATAAGCAAGTAGTCCACAAATTCCGGATCATCTGATTCTTCATCTCCCAATAAAGTCGTTTCCAATGGATCATTAACCAAACTCTTTCCCATGTCTTCATTGACTATTTAATCAATGATATCCATCCAAAAACACTCTTCTTCATCCGTAGGAAATTTCATGGCTTTGAAAACGTTAAACTTAACTTCTTGATCTTGGACCCTCATCGTTAGTTCACCTTTTTGTACGTCAATGAGTGTCCTACCTGTAGCCAAAAATGGTCTCCATGGGATAATCAGGATGTTCTTATCTTACTCAAAATCCAAAATGATAAAATCCGCAAGGAATATAAACTTGTCAACCTTGACCATTATTTCATCTACAATGCCTCGCGGGTACGTGACTGACCTATCCACTAACTGTAATGAGATGTTCGTAGGCTTTGGAGCAGGTAGTCCCAATTCTGTGTAAACTAATAACGGCATGAGGTTCACACTCGCCCCCAAATCACATAAACACTTATTAAAAGCCATATTCCCGATCGTGCATGGAATGGTGAATCTCCCCGGATCTTTCAACTTTGGTGGCAATTTTCGCTGTAAAATTGCACTACACTCCTCTAATAATGCCACTGTCTCAAAATCATCCAATTTCTTTTTCCTGGACAAGATTTCTTTCATGAATTTTGCATAAATTAACATTTGCTCTAGGGCTTGTAACGCCCCCAAAATTCATACAATTTAATTCTCAACTTTGGTCGTTAATAACACATCTACCTTCTGATTTTATATCATTATTCGATGTTAAACTTTATAAAATGCGGAATAATTTAAACTTTTATGTCTTCTTACTTTAATTCCCTGAATCAAAACCTTTATCATCTACATGTTTTTGAATCAATCTTATTTTATGATTCTCTTTATCACTGTTATTATATAAAATTTTACATTTCAATCTGATAACCTTTACATATCAGATAACTCTAACTTTACCTTTACAACTCAACATAAAACTATACATCATAAAACGTTTAATACATCTCATGAATCTTAATCATGGTATAAAGAAATAATAACTTTAGCTAAAATGTTAATCTTCATGTATTATTTCTGATCCACGTCATTCAAGTAGCACATGGTGTTACCTTCAATCCTTAACCTGCAAAAATGGTTATTTGCAAGGTTGAGCTTGATAGCCCAGCAAAATCTAACAATTTTCATGCATCACGTAGCACATAATAACATGCTCAACATATATCCCATAAACATTGGACTAACATAACATATATGCTACAGTTCATATAACAAGTATAAAAATTGAGTTCCTTACTCAATCAACATGCTTTACTCAATCAATGTAGTCATAAGTTGACTTTAACATTTCATACATTCAACATATATATAACACATCATGCTCTTTGCAATAAAGATTTAAAATAGCTAATCACCAAGTTCACATAGCAAATAGGAACTGAAAGACTTGCCTTGATTTTTGTTTACCAATAACAGTTTAACAGCTTATAGTTATCTGCACTTCACGTGCCCTACACAATTATATAATCATACACATCAACTATTAGTCACAGAACAACACATAGTAATTGTAATGTAAACTCTACTCCACATCTCATAATCCTTCCTGTTAATTAGCACACAATGTTCAATTAGATTGTGTTAAATTTTTGACTTATGTAATATTCGAAATTCATTCAAGTGTTTAAGTCTTTCTAGGGCTACTTATTGGTTTTATATTAACACTTTTCAATATCTTATGATATTCATTTCCTTTGATTTAAAACACTTTTTACGTTCATTATCACTTATCACGGCGTTTTGACGTTTATTTGTCACACGCCCAATTTGTCTCTCTTGTGTGTGCTTATATAACTTATCTAATACATCATTTATTAATATTAATCATCATTATATTTACTAACATTCATGTTTTATAACTTAGAACAACATCTTTTATCGTCAGAAGCACTACACTTGCATACGTGCATACCCGACGCCCTCCGATTGCTTTCTAATTAATATCAATCCCACAAATGGTCATTTTGACCCCTTTTCCGGACCTCAAATTGAATAACTTAAAGAATAAAAGTTGTAAGTCTATTCGTCCTCGTTCCGGACCATCTTGAATCACCTCAATCGGAGTTCGTATGAAAAGTTATGATCGTTTTACCAAAACAGGTCAAAGTAGTCACAGTCAGCACACATGGGGAGCAGCTGCGCGCACGGGCGGCGCGCCTGCGCGTGGATTCGCACAGGACATAATTGTTAACATAACTTTCTCATTTTAAGTCCGAATTAGTTGATTTTTGATTCGTTGGACTCGTTAAACTCTTAGCTACTCATCTAGATAATAATTATAACACTTCAAACATATTTAAAAAAAAATCATTTTTAGGGTTCCAATTCAATGTTCATGCTATATTTTAATGTTTTAAACAAATTTAGCAAATTCGATCGCCACGACTTTGTTTCTTGACCAATTAACACGATTTAAACTACGCCATTTTTGTTTCTTCACATACTAACATAATCCAATACCAATTTACAGATTATAACACATATTAGACATAAAATTTTGTACTTTCTTAAGCCATTTTTCATAAACATACATTGTTATTAACTTTTCTCCCTATAAACCCAAATTTTATGAATTTGATACTCAAACAACACCCACATGTGATGATTAACAGAGTATAAACCCTTCATACATGTATATATATCAATACAACATAATTATCAATAAAAATTCCAAAAATAAAGTTAAATTAGGGTTATACCCTATTCCTTTGATTGTTTGCTAGCAAGAGATGATGTCAAGGCTTAGAAATTCCTCTCCTACCATTAGACAATCTCAGAGAATTCTCTCTTTCACTTTGTTTTTCTCTTGTTTTCTCCAACACTTTATCTTAGTTAGCCTTAGGAAAATAAGACGCGTAAAAATATAAACTGATATGGCTTTCACCCTTATTCTTCCGTTGGCAAAACAATACGTCAGTTACAATAAGCCAAAGGCCACAAGGCCTTGTTTGGCTACACCCAATTATCTCCCACTAGTTTATTTTAACAATATTATATTATATAGTTTTTATTTGTCACACATGTAACCAATTTACATAACTTACAATAATAATTATAATTTTCAATATATTTCTTCTGACGATTAATAAATAATCATATATCTAATTTAATTCATAAATTAGATTTAAACATCGCTTTATTTAATTTACTTATTTTCTTTAATATTAAACAACTCATTTAATTTAATTAATTCATTAAATTAAATCTTCAAAGAATAAAATTTACCTTTGCTTTAATTTAATTATCATACACGTAACTAAATTATTATACCACAGTTTCATAAATTATTTATTTTTCTCAATAAATAAATTATTTAATTCAATAAATATTTAAAATAATTACCAAATTTATTTAATTTCTTCAATAGTTAACTTAACTATTAAACGTCACTTTCCTAATATATGAATATATACCTCTTCACACCAGATCACATATTTCAAAATATATAGCACGTATATATACATACTCAAACTCAAAACATCTTATAATAAGAATTTTAATTATTAAATTCTTATTTTAATAACTTATAAAAATTCGGGTTGTCACAGGGCTTCTGCGAACGGGATGTTAATCTGAAGTTTCTTAAAAACTTACATCAATTCATGGATATAAAATCTACTTATCAGTATAGGATACTGAGAATCAAGTTATACTGTTTAGCTTACACGCAAGGCAAGTTTCTGAACCTTAATCTCTATTTGAGCTTATCCTACCTTATTTTATGCAACTTCTCTAACCCTAATTGTATTTGAGCAAGTATTTTTATCCTATCTTGTTTATAAATTACACAAGTTCTTGAATTCTATTGAGTAAAGTTCTAAATTTGTTTCCTTATTTGGAAAATGTAACCTTAACTTATCATTTTGTTGAAACAAGGTTTATTATGTATTTTCAAAATTTTGAAATTTATTCTTAAAGCATGACTTTGATGTATTATATTATTCATTTATGGTTCATAACTACTCTATATCATGTCGTTGTTGAATCCTCATATTGTCATTAAACTTTTGATTTAACTAATCCTTAGTTGATGTTCGTTGAACTCTAAATTACCCTTGAAACTTATTCAAACCAAACTTCCTTTGGTGCGGACTCATATGTTAAAACTGAGACGAACAACCCTATTATAGGGGATTTATTACGCGAAAGCGTTTAGATTTTTGTGCACAATACATGGTACGAAGGGCTGATCCCCCTAAATACGAGAAGAAGGTCCATATAGTCTAACGACTGTTAAAGATTTAAGTAGATATACTTATAATCTGGGACATAGTTCATGGTCTTGTGACCCTTAGATGATTTTCAATATCAGTTCTTGATTATCAATATTATAAATTGTTATTTAATTCAATTGATTTTATTCATTGTCAGTTATTATATCCTTTCAAGTGAGCATTTGTTTTGCTCACTCTTGTATATATATAAATATTGCAGCTAAAGTTGAGAAGGTTGATGAGCCAACCACTAGCAAAGAGAAAGGAAAAATTAACAAATGTCGAAGACTTGTAAATCTATTAACATTTATGTTTTCAGACACTTAGTTTATTTATGAGATGTAATTATTTAATTTTCTGCATTTGTTGAATGTTAAAGGTTAGATGACCTGGGATTTGTTGGATTTAATTATGTAACCCTTTAATGGGAAGATTTATTGTTTAAATTTTATTAATTTGGGTAGTTAGAAAAGAATGTTTGGACAGTGAGCACCAAATCCTGTGGGAATAAAGTACCCAGATTTGGGGGTGTCACAAATTTACCCAGCAAGTAATATAGCAATAAGGTTAACAGTTATAAGTTCAAATATTTAGGGTATGAAAATAAATAATAGTTCAGGAATTATCAAAAATTCTCAATAAGTGTCGCCATGGACTAAAAAATATCAACAAGATTCAAAGAGTTAATCATGTCAAGGTTCAAGAATAATGAACATTGAGCACTCACTAGGGACTAAGAACTCATGCTAGAATTAACAGTATTACACTGAAAATCCAATAAAACGAGTACAACAGGTGATCAGCCTAAGTACCTTATATTATACATAACATTTAAACATGCTAGTATATGTTCACTTTGGTTCCCCGACAATTATATAATTTCCCCTTCAATGAGGGTTGCTCATCTCAGCATATTTAAGAGTCCGCACCAAATCAATTGGTTTAGATAGCTTTCTAATACATGATATTAGTCTAGTCGAATCAATGACTTAGACACCTTTTATAATGTATTTAGGAATGATAAGTTCAATGTTTGCAATAACATCAATATATAACTCGATTTTTAAATAATAATAAATATTTGCTAGATGTGAATATGGTCGATATGACAATAATTCAGAATTATACAATATGCAAAGCGTAAAGAGTTTAGGGAACTTTCACTCAATATGAAAATTAAATCAAGTTAGAGAACTTGCCTCAAGCGTATTTTACCAACTATATAGCTTATCAACACTTTGAAATCCTATTGTAACGTAGTTATGTATACAACACATTTATTAGTTACTCGACTTTATAAGTCAATGACACACATTTATTCCTATCTTAGTAACATAAATGGAATGTCACATTAACATGTTATCACACCGCGTAGTTATATAATCATCATCTACTTAGTTTGTATAAAAGTAATACTAAAGTTTGTAAAAATCTTTAGATTTTTGGTTGTACATAACCATTAAGTATTAGAACTCTTTAAACATCATGGTAATCATGTAATAATACTGAAAGTAGTATAACATACAAGTTACAAGTTCACAAATTTCAACAAACCAATCAGACCAAACTGCAGAGGGCGCAACTTTGCTTTGGTTAGGCTTAGGGGCGCAACTACGCTGTCCCCTGGCTAGACCAGAGTTGGGCTTTGCTCTTCCTAAACCAGTCTCACTCTAAGCATACATAGATATTACCACATAGCATATACACATGTTAAAGGGTCTTGCATGCTTTTAAGATTATCTCGCGTTCATCTTTGAAATATATGGTTCTACTTTGAGATTTCAAATGAGTTAAGAACAATTAAGGTCATGAAATCACAACGACTACTATGTTCACCATGTATCCATATGAGGTAGTCATGAAATCAGTTAGTATGTATGCTCACAAAGGTTTTCATTGTATACACATATTTAGTCTTGTCTATCCTTTGAAAACTTGTATAAAATCATGCTTAAATGATCTTATGTTATGTCATACTAGATGGATGCACATATAGGTCATGATTAGGGTATTAGTATGCAATCTTATACGTTCAGAATATGACCATAACAATGTCTATAGTAATAGCTCGCAAAATATCTGAGTCTGTTTTTAGAATTCATTTTAAACTTACACCATGCATTCAAGTCATACCAAAACTTCTTAGAATCACATCTCATGCGTTCTTAGATCATATCTACAAGTCCACAAAGTTGGAATATACTCCACATGACATTCATCAAAATTAGTCTCAAGTATGTCAAGATTCCCTTTTAGAAAGTCATATATCTCAACACCAAACAAGTTGGATATAAACCAAGGGGCTTAAGTCTTCAGGTCAGTCATGTATTTATGAATATATAAGTCAAACTAACTTGTTAAGATTTATTAGTGCTTTAACAAAAATCAAATTTACTGACTGGTGCCCGGTGCAGCTGCGCCGTTCTGAACTACAGGGAGTGCGTAGCTGCGCCCTACCCTGGACAGTCTAGAAGAGTCTCTACTTTGGCAAGAATTAAACTAACTTCAATTTTCTTCATTCCAAACATGCTAAAACTTATTCTTAGAGGTTCCATTCATGTATATAAAATCCATAAACACATTGATAGAAATTTCCAAATCAAATTCATAAGAATTGATGAGAATTTCTACAATTTACCAAGTTTGGAATTAAGATCATAAGCAAGAAATTTACCTTCTAAGAAGCTTAATTCATACTCTCTGCAATTCCAGACTCCTTCTTAATCAACAAAAAAACTCACATTCTAAACTTAGAATTTATCAGATAATCATATCAATAAGAAGAATGAAGAAGATAACTGCTATTTATAGAAGATTAAGTGACCAATTATTGGCTTTACATTAAGGTTCAAATCCATGAGGTAGAAGGAGAAGCCAATGGTTAAGGAAGAGCTGGCCAACCACTCTCACTCAACCATTTCCATAGCCATGATAACCTCCCCTAGCTAGCCACTGTTCAAAGCTCTGCAATTCACGTAAAGGAGAGTGTAGCACTGTTTGGGCCAACTGATTTGGGATAAGCTTTTTAAATCACACCATTTAGTTCCAATGTGCTTAGTTTAGTTCCTCTTTGGTTCCCTCATGTGATTTTAATGTACTAATGTTACTACATAATGAAAAGTTAGGGATTATATATGTACTTATCTCATATAATCCATATACATTAGTCTAGTTCAATTAATATTTATAATAGGTATGAACAACATTTAATTAGGTATCAACACAGACTCATTCTTTATACAGTTCAATCATAGAACAATTCATTTAAAAAGCACATAAGTGAAAACAATTGGCACGTAGCACAATTCATGAAACACATCTTGCACAAACATAAAACATTTGCACATAGATTATAACTTACTCAGATACAACATTTGAGTAAGTTAAAGAAACTAGCATTCAATCAAAAAATGAATGAAGTTAGAAAACTTGCCTTAAGCACAACTTACGATTTACACTATACTGCTCGTCGAAATCCCTATATATCACATAAGAATAACACATACCAATTAGTCATATACACATTGGTTTGGACTAACTTTAATTTTTATGGTTCGCGTTTTATAACCTACATTCACGTAACCAATCTTTATTTATCATCTTTTGGCTTTACGACATTCGAAGATGTCAAAATTCTTATAATCATCATTTACGAGTTAAATTAACTCGTAACACTTTACAAGTTATTAAATTAACTCGGCTTCTTGATGTTTATATTTTTGGGTTTGTATATAGCGCGATTATGCAATCAAATTACACAAAAGGTGCGGAAGCGTGATAAAATAAGAATTTAAATTTTTCATACAAACCCATCACCAAGATCATACTATGTGCATACTTATCAATCAATAGAAAAGAGATGGAGAACAAATTCATACCATTGTAGAAACTAGCTTCCTCAGGTACGAGTTTTCCTCTAATCCTTTTTGCGGTCAACTTGAATTCACCGGGTTTGATTCCTTCCTTTGATCAACGTTAGCCACCCAAGTGTTTGGCCTCTATAGGTGATCCACCAATGAAGAACAAATATTCAAGAAGATGTGTATTTGGCTCAAACCCTATTTTTTTCTATCTTTGTAGAAAAAGGGGGCGTACTCTCCAACTATTAGAATCACGTATCTTGATATCTGATATAAGACTCCTCTTATAAAGATATTAGTTAATCCTTTTAATCTAATTAGAAATAAGGGTATTATTTAATTAATTAAATTTTTTAATTAATTAAGATCCCTAATCTTATTAGGGATAATTAATTAAACTCTTTTAATTAATTAACCTCCTAATCTTATTAGGATATATAAGAGTACTTTTATTAATTAATTCCCAAACTCCTTTAGGAATTAAATAATAATAATAGTAATAATAATAATAATAATAATAAAACTCCTCTTATTAATTTATATTTAATATTTCCAAAATATTAAATAATAAATATTAAACTATTTAATTTATTTTATCACCATAGATTAAATTAAATATACTTAATTTATTATTATGATTATGACATTTACTTCTTAAATAAATATTCTTCCTTTTATGGTGTGACCCTTTAGGTTCTCCATATTAAACTGGTTGTTAATAAATCAATTAGAAAAATTTTCTAATCTTATTTAAATAAATAAATTAAGCTATTAATTTATTTAAATAAATAATATTTATTCTACAATAGGGATAAGCCTCCCTAGCGATTAACGACTTTTCAGATAATATAGATTTCAACCCGACAGATGGTGCTATACTGTACAACATTCATACATTCATTCAATTGAAAAGTCTCAAAGAACGAATAAAACTTCTATATAATTAAAATAATATTTACATTTCCCAGGTTCTATACCCATTATAAAGGTTCTTTTTCATAATATCAGTTACATTACAACAATAGACCTATACTATTACAAGACAGCTTAACAATCTGCCTTAGCTTTTCCTTTATCCTTTTTCGATCCTTTGGGACGTTCAGTCTTAGATGCATTCATTTGGTTCAAGCAAGAGTGAGCATAACTAGCTCAACAAGTATAACAATTCAATAACAACATGCTTGACACATATGAATCGTATATCTTCAATAACTGAACAATAGTTATAAAGTACTATTGATAATACAAAATAGCACTTCATCTTTCTTTCAAAATGTTTTACAATCATAACAATATTTAGCAAAACATTCACTCCGGTCAAAGACCTCGAGCATTCATTCTTTATTGGAAAGGGACAACCCGGAACTAAGTCCGTAAGCCCGATATTACTTACGAGCACTTCTAAGTGATCAGCCTATTGTACTCTATGTTGATCAACACTACATCCTTTAAACGTATGCACGTTTAAGCATTTGGCAACCTCACGTGCCTGTCGTTTTATCGACAAAACATTTGTTTAACATTTCCAGCCTTCTTTTGAAAATCATATCAAGTAGTTGACAAAAGATAACAACATTTGATAATAGAGGAATATATTATCAATAATCCATGCAATATATCAAGCCTAGCCAAAGGAATTGGCTTTAACTTCAACATATCTCAATTCATGCGAAAGAATACATGAACTTCAAAAACTTGTTCAGAATGAACTGAGACAAGAGTTAGAATACTTGCCTTTAGCGTCTGCTACGGTATATTAACTTTATGTTCAAGTCTTTCAAGTCTCTATAATACATGATCACATAATGCCTTACATTAGGTCACATATAATCAAGTATGTATATGACTATATCTTACCCTTCATCTCAATCTAATTGTGTATTAGATTCAATTATTATCCGTTCTGATTTATCATTATCCTTACATTTATTTGACTAGGTTATCTCAACCTTTATACAACATCCTTAAGGTTTAACTAAGTCTAACAATGTTACATTACATTCCTTAAGTTGTGTTTACTTTTAAATTAATTAACTTTATTTTCTTTGTACTTAGAAATATTCATCACCATCCTTGTTCTGAGACAGGCGTTGCGGCACGAGTCCTTACTTAGTGGGCCGCGCTTCGGCGCCACACTCCAGAGGATTTTTGTACTGTACATGGCGCTGCGGCGTGACCAGTTTAGCCCAGGGTTGGGGCCGCGGCGCCAACTCTGTGCACCAGAAAAAATTTCAGTCCTTGAATTTTGTGAACTTCCCAGACGTATAACTTCTTTGTTACAAGTCCGAATTAGTTCGTTCAAAAGCCTATGGTTCACAAATTACGTAATCTACGCGTTCATGTAAGAATTTTATCTATTTGACTTCGTTTGCAAAAAATTCACCTATTGGTTCATTTTTAACAAAAACGATAAACGTTCGTGAACGTTCCACGCTCGTGAATGTTCCACGCTCGTTTCTTCATTCTAAGTCAGAATCCGGTCATTTTTGAGTTCACAACTCTTAAATTCCGACTATGACTTGTCTCCATTAAAAAACCATGGTTCCGAGTTCAAACACAAAATTTGACTTCTATTCCGAAAATTTTACGAATTCGACGATTATCGTCCAATCGTACAATTTTCGGCAAATCTTCATTCTTATGATTTGTACAACATTGCAAATGAATTCCATTCATCATGTGAACATCTCAACATACTATTTACAACAACTTATATTCATTGATGGATTTTAGACTTGTTTCTTCATGAGCTTATAACTTGTCAAATTATAAACTACTTAAGATTTCATTGTTCATGACTTATGACAATTAAAGTTTCTTAATCATCATACCTTATATGTTTTTTTAACATATAACTTTACTTATGTATTCATGATACATATGTTCATACAAGTTCTTTTACATCCATATCTCTCCTCTTAATAAACTCATTACAAGTTAATAATTTTCATACTAAAATTCAAGGTTAACTTACAATAAGTTTATAACTTTTATAAGTTTAAATGACTTATTGCCAACTTATGTGACTTAAGTTCATTGCTTACTCATTCTTCTTACTTTTTAACATCCATGATCCTTAATCCATACTTTACTTATCAAACTATCATGGTAGAGATAGAAGATAAAGGAGAAGAAGTCTTACTTTTGAATTCTTGGTAAGGTAGCTTTATTCTTCTTCTTACAAATGAAAGTGACTTATTTGTAACTTAATCTCTCTAACACTTAAGCACTTTGAGATGTTTGGATTATTTGAATAATTAACAAATGGCTTGTAAGCCTCTTATATATATAGATTTTCCAAAGTTAGGGTAGTTTGGTCTTTAAAACAATCCCACCTCCTTATGCACCTCCTTACTATTCATTACTTGCCTAGCACAACTCTTATCTTTTGCTTAGCCATTACTCCTAAGTCTTGGTCATTACTTCTAACACTTGGTCACCACACATTTAATTTTATTACCAAGTTAAACCATATTAACATGGTTTGCCCCATGGGTCAATCAATTCATTTGACTCTAGCTTGGGCTTGGACCAACTTAATCTTTGAGCTTTGCATTAATTAACATATTCATTAATTAATATTGGGCCTTAACATTTTATTTACTTGGGCTTGTACCAATTGTTAACCAATCTTCCAAGTCCATTAACATTACTTAATACATATACATATTGTTTATGTATCATTTTCGTATTCTAATTCATATAGAATATATATACGATATTTAATTCTTCATACCAACTCGTATAATACTTCAAATTATACTCGTTTTCATTACCCTTGTATAATACCTAAGTATTATACAATTATTACTTATTCATTACTACTTCGCCTTCCTTAACTTTTATAAATTAAGTCCGCAAGCGAAATATTACATTTTCCATAACTATATTTTTATTACAAAATCCATCTTATCTTGTAATTCTATCATTATGTATTTCTCGGAAAACTTTTATTTTTGTCTTGAAAATTCAAACACTTTAATTCATTCACGTAGCTCAAATACTATGACATTCTAACATCAATATGTTATACAATGACAACCATCTTGATAACACATAGAATAGAATTTTTTTTATTATTATTTAATTTAATAAAATTATTTTACAATAAGATCTGAATTTCTCGGTCGTTGCATTCTTCCCCCCTTATAAAGATTCTGTCCCCAGAATCTCGTCTTACTTTAATCAAATAGATGAGGAAAATTTTTCTTCATCTTTTCTTCTAGTTCCCTGTGCATCTTTAGCATCTTGGTTCTTCCATAATACCTTTACTGATGGTATTACCTTGTTCCTCAGAACTTGTTCCTTTCTATCAATGATCTGCCTCGACGATTCTTCATATGTTAACTCTTTCTCAATATGAATCGACTCATACTTGATTACATGCTTATAGTCTGGCTTATATTGACGTAATACAGATACATGAAACACGTTATGTATTCGTTCTAGGTCTGGAGGTAATGCTATCACGTAAACTACCACTCCCACCCGTTTTAATACTTCAAAAGGTCCAATAAACCTTGGACTTAACTTTTCTTTTTTTCCAAAGCGTATCTTTCCTTTCCAGGGAGATACTTTTAGAAACACATACAAGCCTACCTCAAACTCTCGAATTAGTCTATGCGAGTCCGCATACTTCTTCTGTCTGTCCTGAGCTGTGATGAGACGCATCTGAATTAACTTTACCACATCCGCTGTCTGCTGCACCAATTCTGGTCCTAGCATCCGGCGTTCTCCCACCTCATCCCAACACAAAGGTGTTCTGCACTTTCTTCCATACAGAGCTTCATAAGGCGACATACCTATGCTTGCATGATAACTATTGTTATACGCAAACTCTACTAGTGGTAGGTGATCATCCCAACTACCCTTGAAATCCATGACGCAAGACCTCAACATGTCTTCTAACGTCTGAATTGTCCTCTCGCTCTGCCCATCAGTCTTTGGATGATAAGCTGTGCTTAACTTTAGCTGTGTTCCCAACTGTTCTTGCAAACTTCTCCAAAAGTTTGATGTGAATCGTGGATCACGATCTGACACAATCGATACTGGAACTCCATGTCTGGAAATAATTTCCTTAACATAAAGTTTAGCTAACTTGTCTAAGTTATACTTGACCCTAATTGGCAAAAAGTGAGCCAACTTCGTCAACCGGTCCACTATTACCCAAATCAAATCGTACCCTTTATTCGTCGTTGGAAGTCCCACCATGAAGTCCATCGTGATATGCTCCCACTTCCATTCTGGAATCTCCAATGACTGTAATAAGCCACTAGGTCGTTGATGTTCGGCCTTAACTTTTTGACAAGTCAAGCACCTACTCACATACTCTGCTATTTTTCTCTTCATGTTTGGCCACCAAAAACTCTATCAAAGGTCTTGATACATCTTAGTGCTACCAGGATGTATCGAGTACCTCAAACTATGACCTTCTCGTAACACTTGCTCCTTTATTTTCGTCTCATTCGGAACCCAAATTCTTCCTTCAAATCTTAATAATCCCTCATTATCAAGACTATACTTAGTATCTTCCTTCTCGAATAACCGCTTCTTCGTTAGGTTACACTCATCAGTCTTGAGTTGTACCTCCTTGACTCTCTCTATGATGGTAGATTGCATCTCCGTCGCAAAGAGTATCTGCCTCGAATCACTCGGCATCTTTACTTCTATTTCCATCCTAGCCATCTCTGTTATTAACTCATTTTAAGCCGTTAACATAGAAAACTTTTCCCGACCCTTCCTACTTAAGGCGTCGGCAACTACATTGGCCTTTCCAGGGTGATACAGGATTTTACAATCATAATTCTTTATCAACTCTAGCCATCTCCTCTATCTCATATTCAACTCTTTCTTAGTGAAGATATACTTTAGACTTTTATGGTCTGTATATATCTCACATTTCCCCCCATAAAGATAATGTCTCCATATCTTTAGGACAAACACTACTGCGTCCAGTTCTAGATCATGAGTATGATAAACTTTCTCATAATCATTCAACTGCTGTGATGCATACGCAATGACTTTTCCATGATGCATAAGCACACAACCAAGTTCTCTATGCGAAGCATCACTATACACCACAAAATTTCCCGTGTCATCTGACAATGATAAAACAGGCGCTTCACTTAATATTTTCTACAGTTATTGAAAACTGTCTTCACATTTATTCGTCCATACGTATTTCACCATCTCCCTTGTTGAATTAGTCAACGGGGTAGCTATCTTCGAAAAATCTTGGATAAATCTTCGATAGTACCTTGCTAACCCTAAGAAACTCCGCATCTCAGTCGGCGTTTTCGGTTGTTCCCAATTCATTACTGCTTCTACCTTCACTAGATCTACTGAAATCCCCTCTTGGTCAATGACATGACCTAAAAACTGCACCTTTTCTAGCCGAAATTCACATTTGGTGAATTTCGCATATAACTTCTCCTTCCTTAGTGTCTCCAACACTAATCTTAAGTGTTCAGCATGATCTTCTGGCGTCTTGGAATAGACTAGAATATCATCGATAAACACAACTACGAACTTGTCCAAATATTGTTTGAACACTCTGTTCATCATATCCATAAATACAGCAGGTGCATTCGTCAACCCAAATGACATCACCAGAAACTCGTAATGACCATAACGAGTCCTGAATGCCGTCTTTGGTACATCTTCCTTCCTAACCTTCAACTGATGATACCCCGTCCGCAAGTCTATTTTAGAAAATTACTTTGCCCCTTTTAATTGATCAAAGAGATCATCGATCCTGGGCAATGGATATTTATTCTTTATCGTTAACTTGTTAAACTCCCGATAGTCGATACAAAGCCTTAACGATCTGTCTTTCTTCTTGACAAATAACACCGGTGCCCCCCACGGGGAAACACTTGGTTGAATGTACTTTCTGTCCAATAGTTCCTATAGCTGAACCATTAGTTTTTTCATTTCCACAGGCGCCATTCGATACGGTGCCGCTCCTGGCACAATGTCTATCACAAATTCGATCTCCCTATCCGGTGGTAAACCCAGTAACTCACTTGCAAATACATCCATGAATTCGTTCACTATAGATGTTTGTTCCATGGTTACTCCCACTCGTTGGGTATCAACAACATGGCATAGATAACCTACACATCCCTTTTTTAAGAGTTTTCTAGTTTGTGACATCGTAAGGCAACACGAACGTCCTGGCGATTTATTACCGTAGAATACTACATGAGGTTGCTTCAACGTTCTGATGCTCACACATTTCTTTTGGCAATCTATAATTGCTCCATGGTTAATCAACCAATCCATTCCTAGAATTACGTCAAATTCTTCTAACTTTATCGGTATTAAATCTACTGATAACTTACAACCACGTACATCTACGCAACAACTCATATGAATATTTTTAACAGGAATCATCTCTTCGTTTGCTACCTTAATGTTCAAAGGTATAGGCAATTTTTCGGGAAATAATTCTAGTCGTCTAGCAAAATTACATGCTATAAACGAACAAGTAGCATCCGAATCAAAAAGCACGTATGCATTTATGTTATTGATAGGAATAATACCTGCAACTACATCCCCTGATACCACCGCATCTTGGACCGTCATATTAAAAGTGCGGGCCATTGATTTATCCGACTGAGCTGGACCACTAATAGCTAACTTACCGCTATTAGTTCCCTTATTTCCTTCTATTCCCTTTTTCGGGCAGTTCTTCGCTATGTGGTCAGTTGACCCACATACAAAACATCCGTGATTTTTCTTCAGATTTGGACAGTTAGGTGATGTGCCCTTCCTGTCCATAATTATAACATACTGCCTTTCCTTTGAGATAGACTCCTAAGTGAGTCTTTTCGCAGGTTTTACAGGCCTCCATCCTCCTATTAGAATCCCTTTGTTTTACTCCGGTATTCTCAGAGTTAAAGTCCTACCTCTTTTGACCGTTGCCACTTCCACTGGCTCCCTCGGTCTTGATTCCTCCATCAACCCTGCCCTTGTTTTTCTTATCCTTGCGGTACTGGCTGAGAGCCTCATTCCCACCTTCGGAAATTATTGCCTTTTCTAATATGGTTCCAAAAGAAGTACTTTGGAACACAAAGATTCGACTATAGAGCCAGGGTTTCAACCCCTGCTCAAATCTTCTAGCCTTTCTCACTTCAGTGTCCACTTGATGTGGAGCAAATCGTGCCAGTTCATTAAACTTGGCAGCATACTGGGGAAGTGTCATCTCCCCTTGTTTCAATTCAAGAAATCTCATTTCCATCTTCCCTTGCATACTCGTGAGAAAATAGTTCTCGAAGAAAATCTCTTTGAACCTCTCCCACGTTAGGTTCCCTATGTCGGCCCTAGCCTGGTTTGCCTCCCACCAGAAGTTGGCCTCTCCTTTCATCAAATAGGTGGCAAAGGCAACCTTTTGACCTTCATCAACATTTGTTATTACAAATGTTTTCTCGATTTCTTTTACCCAAGTCTGGGCTTCTATAGGGTCCGTAGTTCCCTTGAACTCCGGTGGACCTACACTTTTAAAATCCTTAAAAGTAGTAGCTCGTACTAATCTAGGAATCAAGGGTACATTAGCCCCCGTTCTATTAAATGCATCCGTTAAAATATTAACGAACTCCTGTATTGGATTAACTGGACCACCCTCGGGTTGGTTAACATTAGTGCCTTGATTTCGTTGTCTCCTTCTTGGCGGCATTTTGTTGTTAAGAAAACAACACATCATTATTACTTTATTCTTGTTGGTTTGGTATTATTTGTAATACAACAATAACTCATACTCATTACTCAACATATTACATAAAAAGACTTATATTGATTCATAACTTGTAGTAGAAACTACATTGTTTACATTACTCAGCCTTAGCTGATTACATTACCTTCCCGCAATTACTTTCCAAAAATTGGGATTTACAAAAGACTACCATTTTTTATACAAAAGAGAGTTTTACGTCACTACTAGATACATAATATTTACATATCCAAGCTACTCTAGCTATTGCTAGATTACATCTGACGTAGGGCATTCTCGAAATCTTTGCTGGCCAGACCGGCAATAACATCTCTACTGATAGTGTGTCTGGTCTGTCCTGTTTCTACCTGATACCCAGCTACCTACTGCTGGAAATCCACATGAGAACTCCTATGTATATAGGACATCCTCTCTATTTTTCGCTGTTTAGTCTTTAGCTCCTTCTTGAGCTCAAAGACTTCATATCTCAGCTCTTGGACCTTGTCCGTAGCTAGAATTCTATCATCGTGCTCCTCTTCCCACATTCCCTCCATGCTAGTCTTGTCCTCACGAACAGCTTGGAGTTCCTCTTTCAAATCCTTATCCTCTTGGCAGTAATGGACATTCCTATCCAATACTGACATAAACAATGCCTTCATTGATTCCCCCATAGACAATTCCTCTGTGGGTGGAACCTGGTCAAAGGACATCATGTCCACCTCCTCCTCTAGCATGCCATCAAATATAGACATATAGTCTAAATCGTCCAAGTCTCTAGACTCGATTGTCACCACCTCTAGTTCTACTGCTACGGGATTTGGTAGTATCTCTACCCGATTAACCGAATCCTCGCTCACTATATGTATGTCTCTATACATATCATTTTCTCCTGACATCTTCAATAAAACAATATAGTTTGATTAGTTCACGTCAGTAAAATAATAGAAATACATAACATAATATAATGCATTTTTATAAGGTTACTTTCCATCTTTTACTTCTTTATTCTTTCTTAAGGTTATGACTTAAGGTTCTACTTTCTCCCTTAAGTTTTTATAACCTAGGCTTTGATACCAACTTCTAGCGCCCCCAAATCCGGGTATCTTCCAACCCGACAGATGGTGCTAAACTGTACAACATTCATACATTCATTCAATTGAAAAGTCTCAAAGAACAAATATAACTTCTATATAATTAAAGTAATATTTACATTTACCAGGTTCTATACCCATTACAAAGGTTCTTTGTCATAATATCAGTTACATTACAACAATAGACCTATACTATTACAAGACAGCTTAACAATCTGCCTTAGCTTTTCCTTTATCCTTTTTCGATCCTTCGGGACATTCAGTCTTAGCTACATTAACATGGTTCAAGCAAGAGTGAGCATAACTAGCTCAGCAAGTATAAAAATTCAATAACAACACGCTTGATACATATGAATCGTATATCTTCAATAACTGAACAATAGTTATGAAGTACTATTGATAATACAAAATAGCACTTCATCTTTCTTTCAAAATGTTTTACAATCATAACAATATTGAGCACAACATTCACTCCGGTCAAAGACCTCGAGCATTCATTCTTTATTGGAAAGGGACAACCCGGAACTAAGTCCGTAAGCCCGATATTACTTACGAGCACTTCTAGGTGATCAGCCTATTGTACTCTATGTTGATCAACACTACATCCTTTAAATGTATGCACGTTTAAGCATTTGGCAACCTCACGTGCCTGCCATTTTACGGACAAAACATTTGTTTAACATTTCCAGCCTTCTTTTGAAAACCATATCAAGTAGTTGACAAAAGATAACAATATTTGATAATAGAGGAATAGATTATCAATAATCCATGCAATATATCAAGTCTAGCCAAAGGAATTGGCTTTAACTTCAACATATCTCAATTCATTCGAAAGAATACATGAACTTCAAAAACTTGTTCAGAATGAACTGAGACAAGAGTTAGAATACTTGCCTTTAGCGTCTGCTACAGTATATTAACTTTATGTTCAAGTCTTTCAAGTCTCTACAATACATGATCACATAATGCCTTACATTAGGTCACATATAAACAAGTATGTATATGACTATATCTTACCCTTCATCTCAATCTAATTGTGTATTAGATTCAGTTATTATCTATTTCGGTTTATCTTTATCCTTGCATTTATTTGACTAGGTTATCTCAACCTTTATACAACATCCTTAAGGTTTAACTAAGTTTAACAATGTTACATTACATTCCTTAAGTTGTGTTTACTTTTAAATTAATTAACTTTCTTTTCTTTGTACTTAGAAATATTTATCACCATCCTTGTTCTGAGACTGGCGCTGCGGCGCGATGCCTTACTTAGTGGGTCGTGCTGCGGCGCCACACTCCAGAGGATTTTTGTACTGTACATGGCGCTGCGACGCCACAAATTGTACTACGATTCGCACTGCGACGAACTCTTGCAGTGTGCTCGGACACTGTTACGCGCTGTCGCGTGACCAGTTTAGCCTAGGGTTGGTACCGCGGCGCCAACTCTGTACACCAAAAAAAAAATTCAGTCTTTGAATTTTGTGAACTTCCCAGACGCATAACTTCTTTGTTACAAGTCCAAATTGGTTCGTTCAAAAGCCTACGGTTCACAAATTACGTAATCTACACATTCATGCAAGAATTTTATCTATTTGACTTCGTTTGCTAAAAATTCACCTATTGATTCATTTTTAACGAAAAACGATAAACGTTCGTGAACGTTCCACGCTTGTTTCTTCGTTCTAAGTCAGAATCCGGTCATTTTTGAGTCTGCAACTCTTAAATGCCAACTATGACTTGTCTCCATTGGAAAACCATGGTTCCGAGTTCAAACACAAAATTTGACTTCTATTCCGAGAATTTTACGAATTCGACGATTATCGTTCAATCGTACAATTTTCGGCAAATCTTCATTCTTATGATTTGTTCAAAATTAAAAATGAATTCCATTCATCATGTGAACATCTCAAAATACTATTTATAACAACTTATATTCATTGATGGACTTTAGACTTATTTCTTCATGAGCTTATAACTTGTCAAATTTTAAACTACTTAAGATTTTATTGTTCATGACTTATGACAATTAAAGTTTCTTAATCATCATACCTTATATGTTTTTTAACATATAATTTTACTTATGTATTCATGATACATATGTTCATACAAGTTCTTTTACATCCATATCACTCCACTTAATAAACTCATTACAAGTTCATAATTTTTATACTAAAATTCAAGGTTAACTTACAATAAGTTTATAACTTTTATAAGTTTAAATGACTTATTGCCAACTTATGTGACTTAAGTTCATTGCTTACTCATTCTTCTTACTTTTTAACATCCATGATCCTTAATCCATACTTTACTTATCAAACTATCATGGTAGAGATAGAAGATAATGGAGAAGAAGTCTTACTTTTGAATTCTTGGTAAGGTAGCTTTCTTCTTCTTCTTACAAATGAAAGTGACTTATTTGTAACTTAATCTCTCTAACACTTAAGCACTTTGAGATGTTTGGATTATTTGAATAATTAACAAATGGCTTTTAAGCCTCCTCTATATATAGATTTTCTAAAGTTAGGGTAGTTTGGTCTTTAAAACAATCCCACCTCCTTATGCACGTCCATACTATTCATTACTTGGCTAGCACAACTCTTATCTTTTTCTTGGCCATTAATCCTAAGTCTTGGTCATTACTTCTAACACTAGGTCACCACACATTTAATTTTATTACCAAGTTAAACCATATTAACATGGTTTACCCCATGGGTTAATTAATTCATTGGACTCAACCTTGGGCTTGGACCAACTTAATCTTTGGGCTTTACATTAATTAACATATTCATTAATTAATATTGGGACTTAACATTTTATTTACTTGGGCTTGTACCAATTGTTAACCAATCTTCCAAGTCCATTAACATTACTTAATACATATACATATTGTTTATGTATCATTTTCGTATTCTAATTCATATAGAAAATATATACGATATTTTGTTCTTCATACCAACTCGTATAATACTTCGTATTACACTCGTTTTCATTACCCTTATACAATACGTAAGTATTATACAATTATTACTTATTCATTACTACTTCGCCTTCCTTAACGTTTATAAATTAAGTCTGCAAGCGAAATATTACATTTTCCATAACTATATTTTTATTACAAAATCCATCTTATCTTGTAATTCTATCATTACGTATTTCTCGGAAATTCAAAAATAAATCTCGAGCACATACTGATGAATAGTGTTTTTCAGAAAATTTCCTGGAAAACTTTTATTTTCGTCTTGGAAATTCAAAAACTTTAATTCATTCACGTAGCTCAAATACTACGACATTCTAACATCAATAGGTTATACAATGACAACCATCTTGATAACACATAGAATAGAATTTTATTATTATTTAATTTAATAAAATCATTTTACAATAAGATCCGAATTTCTCGGTCGTTACAATCTCTTTTTCTTATACTAGTTTGTTCAATTTACAAAATAATTTTTCACGTAAGTCATGTGTACAGAATCCATTAAGTAATATTCTAGTTCTATACAAAACATTATTTTTTATAAATAGAACAACAATTGTTCTAAAGTATAATACCAAAAATTTTGTTGTCCAACAAAAAAATTGAAAATTGTTTTAACAAGAACTGAAATACAATAACATCTTATTGACTTAATGGACTTGCCCATAAGCAGTGCTAAACTATAATTTCCTATAGCTAATGCATCAACCTTTGCTTTATTCCCCACACATTGGATTATTATTCCCTTGTTTAGCTTTCTACTTTTTCGTGGTTCTTTCATAAATCTATATTTATGAGAACTAAAGCCAGTATCCAATATCTAAGTAGAACCTTGACTTAGAAAAATTTATTTCATTCATGAACAAAATTGTATTTATAACCGAAGCTTCATTAAGCGTCTTCTGGTTAGCCTCTGGAAGATGCTTTTCGCAGTCTCCTTTCTAGTGTCCAGACTTATTGCAGTGGAAGCAAACTCCTTTGCCATCCGTATCACCTTTGTTCTTATTATCCTTTGTTTTTGCCTTTCTATTTACCTTCTTAGAATCGTTCTTCTATTCAGAAGATCCTTTGGCCCCTACCAGTAAGACTTGGTCTTTCTTAGTTGAAAAGTGACTCTTAACATTTTCAACATGTTAAACAAATCAACGAGGCTGATATCTAGCTTGTTCATATGAAAAATTCGCAGAAATTATGAAAGGGGTCCGGGAGTGAGTGCAAGATCAAATATTGGCTCAACTCTCCATCCATGACAAAACCCGTTATCCTAATTGATTAATCAAATAGATTATGTTAATGACTTTTGTCTGTATTGTAGTATCATCAGTCATTCTAGATCGGAAGAGTTCCTTAGATATCTGATATCTATCAGTCCTACTTTCCTCACCATCAACTACTTGATGTGCAGGATTATAGTAAGAGCATCCATTGTTTCATGCTGACGCTGAAGCTCGTTACTCATGGATGTGAGAATGATGCATTGAGCCAACTGTGCTTCATCTTGCCACTTTCTAAAAGTAGCAATCTATTTCTCAGTGGCATTGCCTGCAACCATTGCAGGGATAGACGTATTAAGGACATAAGATATCTTTTTAGCCATGAGAACTATTCTCAAATTCCTTAACCAATCCGTTTAATTCGGTCCGGTTAAATTAGCATCTAATATGCTACACAGTAATAATAATTTTAGACATTGTAAAATCCTGTAAATGAATTTATAATTTAACAACTTTATATCATGCATTCTTTTATTAATTACCAAAATAATTTAGGTCTTGTTTTAAATTGGTATCTCCCACTATTTTTTTCAAACTATATTACCCTAACTTATATAGTTCGGCAAAATCTAATTAAAGATTTTCTAGTGAGAATAAGGATCTCATTTCAAATGTATATAGCCTTGTGGTGACACAATAAACTATATATAAATAAATAGATAGACAACTCTTGTCAATTACATCATCATGTAACTCCTTTTATTTTGCTTCTTAGATTATTTTGATCAAGTGGTGGCACATCCAAATCAAAATCATCTAAGTTAAGTCCAACCTAGTTCTTCCATATATTCAAAAAAGAAAAAGATTGTCCTTGTGGTGACACAATAAAACAACATGGTTTAATTTTCTTTATAAGCATCAAATGTGATAAAAAAAAAATTAAGATAAGCCTTGTGGTGACACAACAAACTTATAATAATTAATTGATACTCTATTATTTTTTATCATGCTAGAAGGCGACGTTCGATATTCCAAATATCTTTGAACGCTTATGACTTAATATAAAATCTTTGAGGGGTTTGTTATTATTTGTCTCAGCGCACATGTACATATATATATATATATATATATATATATATATATATATATATATATATAATACGCATCATATTAATTAACATGCGAAACATGTTTGTATAATATATAATATAATATATATATATATTATATGTGACAACCCGAGAATTTAGACAATTTTACAAAATCTTAAATGATTAATTTAAAGTCAAATATTAGATCTAGATAGAAAATAAGTGTATGCGTTTGATGTTATTAGGATTGAATTTTGAGGATTTCAAAATTCTGTGAAGGATTTAGGTGAATTATTCAGGATTAAGGATTTATGTGATTAAGTTCTGTGAAATTTGTTATGTATGTGTACAGAATGTTGTTAGGGGTCAAGGGTTGATCAGATAAAATTATATTTGTGTCAAACCCTAAGTATATATTAAGAACATCAATGTTCAGTTAGAAAACCCTAACGTCTGATAAGAGACTCTAAAAAAAATAAGTTCTGGAAACCCTAGTTTCAGTTCCGGGAGTCCGAAACCCTAATTTGAATATGAAAAACCCTAGATTGGGAATGCAATGCTATATATAAGGTTTAACGTTATTAATTATAAATTTATTAGGGAAAACCCTAATGAATTACTGGAAACCCTATTTGAGTATTAGAAAACCCTAATACCATATCTAAAAATCCTAATTTCAGATTTCGAATATTTGAAACCCTAATCTGGGAATATAACGGAGAATTATAATGCTCAAGTGATTTAAATTATAAGCTTAATAGGGTAAAGCTTAATTATTTAGCAAACCCTAATTTCCAAAATTTGAACCCTAATTATTATGTCTGAAACCCTAAATCAGGATATTAAAACCCTAAGTGGGAAGCTTGAAGTTAAGTATAGAGTTCTATGTTATTAATTATAAGTATAATTAGGGATAACCCTAATTGATTAATTAGAAAGCCCTAATTTCTAATGTTGAAAACCCTAATGTACAATTAGAGAAAATCTAATTATTAATTTATAAAGTTTAATGTTAATTAGGAAGCCTTAACCCTAATTAGCAAGCTTGAATGTGATTAGTAAACTTTATTATAATTAGGGAACACTAATTATAATCTTCTATTTTAAAACCTAAGGGTTGTGACCAATTACCAAGTTACCATTCATTTTACAAGTCAAATGACCAAAGTACCCTTCTTGAATATTTTAATGGGATGGAGTGTAGATCTAGGCCTAGTATGTGGTTGGTGAACCATCCTAATTCTAGCCCTAGCCTAGCATGTGACTAAAAATCCATACAAATCAACAACATACAATGAATCAATTAGATATAAGAGACTAGAAGAGAAAAAACAAAATCATAAAGCTTGTCATTTTCTCTCTAGCTTTCAACCTCTCTCTTCTCCACCACTCCATGTTCAGTTTTTAGAGAGGAACAAAAAGAAAGAGAGAAGGCATCCATGGGAGAGGAAGAAGGAAGAAAAAGAAATCAAGAGGATTAACACTAAAGGTATAAAATTTCCTAAACTCAAAACTCTAGCTAGTTTAATGTGTTTTGTTATGGTTGTTTTAGATCAAGTGTTGAACTTATGATTTTGAACCATATGAGGGTAGATCTACATAATATATGATATTTTATGATTAGATCTTGCCATTTTTAGGGTTGATGAGCTTGAACAAAGAAGAAGAACAAAAACAGTTTTTAACTTAGAAAAAATAAATTTGGTGACTGCTGCCCCTAAACAGAAAATTCGGGGTTAGCTAGAATACTCTAAAAATTCTGGGCTTTTGGTATGTTATAGTACACTCAATAAGCTTTCCATTGACTCTGGAACGGATTAATTCCGACTTCGGAGCAAAGAGTTATGACCGTTCAAAGTAGTCGCATCAAAACTGTCAAACTAACTCGGGTCAGTCACTTACACGGAATTTCTGGAATTCTTTGTTTAGAATTTGAAGATGGTCCAAGAACAAAAGTTGTAGTCCCGGAAGTTAGTTTCGCGTGGGCTCAAGAATCGCTCAAAAACATTTTAAAACGAAAGAGTTATGGTTGTTTTAGTACAATAGGGTCAAGCTAGAAAACTAAAACTGACCAGCCACTTCTGGACTGTTTTCTGTGACCAAAACAGAACCAAATATGGTGTTTGATAAATCAAAAATGTATTTTAAGAAAATACGAATCCAACGCCTCCGAAGGAACTTAATTCCGAGTTGTACATTTCATTTTACAAGCGTTTCCGTAAAGGATGCCAAATCTGGAAATTTTGGGCGTGAGTGGCATTTTCGTAATTTAGTGAAATTGAATAATTATTAAAAATAATTCTTAAAACCATTAAATGGTTAGAAAAATTTATTACATACAATATTAAATATAATTAGCTATTTAATTATTATTTAAGTAATATTAAATGATAATTAAGTAAGATTAGTGTTAATAAAATTATTATTTAATTATGATTAAATAATAACTAGAGATTAACAATTGATTAATTATTATTTTATTAATACTAAGTGATGATTAAAGAATGGTTAAGTAATGTTATGTAAAAATAATGTAATTACCTAATTACATTAACGTAAAAGGTTATAATTATTTATTAATAAATAAAGACTAAGTAATAATTGATTATTCTTAACTGTAATAAGAAAGAATAATTAAATATTTATGAGATGAATTAAATTTTTGTTTAATTAATATTAAATAATAAATAAGAACTAAAATTAATTAATTATTCTTTAAATAATAATAAGGAATAATTAAAGATTAAGGAAGTAAATAAATTAATTATTTACTATTCAAGGATAAGAAATTATTAATAATAATTAAAGACAAACAATAATTTGATTATTCATTATCTAATTACCATTAAATAATGATTAGTACTAATTGGCTATTATTTATTAATTAAATAATAACTAAAGGTAATTAATTAATTACTATTTAATTAATATTTAAATGAAGGTATAGATTAATATTGTGATAATAAATTTATTTAATAATTGTATTAAATAAATTATGTAAAAAAAAAATAGGTTTAATGCTTTAAAAATCATATAAAAATTATTTAAGTGTTATAAAAATATTTGAAGTTATAAAATATAACTTTTGATATTTTGGCATGAAAATATTAATATTTTAATATTTTTAACAATTTTCGGATAATGGATTTAAGTGTTTAAAAATCATATAAATATGATTTTAAGGTATTGAAAATACTTTGTGATGTTATAATTATATTACAATATTATGTTATGATTTTTATTAATATTTAACATTTAATAAATATTAATGATCAAGGAATAATGTGGTATTTTTATTAATATCAGTTATTGATTAATATTTTTAATTACTTTAAGAACATTTAAAGGAAATAATAATGTATTGAAAATACTTTGAGATATTATAAATATGATATAATATTATGACAAGTAATTCATTAATGTTTAGCAATAAGTAAATATTGATGATTAAAGAATTATGTGGTATTTAATTCATTTAAATACATTATAAGTGATTGAAAAATTATGATAAATGATATTAATTATCTGGAAATTATTACAAGTCTATGAAAATTGTTTTGACTGATAATATGATTATCTAAGATTATTGTTAATTGTTTAGGCAGAGTTTAATTGAACTTAACTCGATATTGTCCGACTAGACCGTCGGGATGATAAAATTGTGTCGGTTTCAAGTCAGACTGAAATAGTTTGACCTGATACAAAGTTTTATATGTGTAATAGACTGATAGGATTATGTGGTAATGTGTTTAGGTTATTTTATAATGTGATGATATTATTCTAATATTTGGAGATCGGTATTATCTGTATTAGGTCTTCGGATAAAGCTAAGTTATATTTCATATCGGTAATCAACGGAACAGGCAAGTTTGTTTTTCTTAACTCTACTAAGAGTACTTGTTTTATTCAGATATGTTTATGGTTAATCATTGCTGATTGCCATGTAGAATTGTACTCTGTACATCTTGTATGTATAAGTCAGGTATGAAAGGCTGATCACCTTCATTACCAGTTGGTCCAGATATATATTGTTCATATGTAATACTTGTTCAGTCAAAAATTTGTTCATGCTAATTCATAACTACATTGTGAATTATAGTCAGCTTATTATTCAGACTCTTTCAATCATGATATATCCTTAAATTGTATTTAAACTTGTTGGGCAACTTTCATGCTCACCCTTGCTATATCATGATAAAACATTGCAGATTAAGGTGAATGTGTCGGATACAAGGAAAGTTAAAGACAATTCCAGCTTAAAGTTAATGTGCGCGATTAGTTTTGTAATAGTCTTGTATGATAATGATGTCATGTGTTAGATAAGTTATGAATTGTGTATAAGTTATGGTTACTCGACCTTGGGGATAGTGTTTAATGTTTAATGTATAAACAAATTATGTTATATCTTCCGCAAAACAGTTATAGAAATAGCGAACCGGATACGCGGTGATTCGGGACCCGGATTCGGGGGCGCTACATTATATATAGTATAAACATGCACATATAGAATACTATATTCTACCCAGATTGATTATGGACTTTATTCTATTTTGGTTCACTAGAGCCACCAAGTGAACCAAAAGGTCAAACCTAGGGTGCAAGAATTAAATTTAAATATAACTATTACATTTAAATCCTGGGATCCATTACAAACGGGTCTTCAAGCGCTCCTTGATCTTTAATTCTTCAAAATTAATTCTAACTATTCCTATTACAAAACTATTTAATTAAAATAGAAACCTTGATCAACAGTCAAGGGGGAGTACATAGGAGGGATATAAAATTTACATCAAGAAAAATTAGAGAAGACGAGGTACGCATACCCCATTTAATAAAATTCATACATTCATGCGTCCAACTAAAATAAAATCCAATCACATTGGTTAATAGTCCATAATCAATCCCATTTATTATCATACACATCATCATATGCATTAATAACTAACATTCATCTCATGAATAATAAACACATAATATATACATTGATATCTATTTAATGAGAGAGTTTAATTTGCATAAAATCTAATTTTGAAACAAAATAAACTCTTTTATTTTAATCAAAATTTAAATCATAATAAGCTTCTTTATTTTATTTTGTCCAATTTTGAATAAAAATAAACTCTTTTATTTTTAATCAAATTCCTAATCAAAATAAACTCCTTTATTTTAATTAACAAGGAATCCAATTTCAAGTACAAAATAAAACCTTTTTATTTTAACTTAAAATTGCTGGAAAAATAAAATATGTTGAATCTTATTCCTTATTAAAATTAAACACCTTTAATTTTAGGAAACATGGAATCCTATTCCATATGCGAATAAACTCTTTTATTCAAACAAATGTGGAATTCAATTCTAAGTTAATATAAAACTTTTGCATAAACTCTTTTATTCAAAAGAGCGTGGAATCCAATTCCAAGTTAATATAAAACTTTTGAATATACTCTTTTATTCAAACAAACTTGGAATCTAATTCCAAGTTATTATAAAACTTTTGAATAAACTCTTTTATTCAAACAAACGTGGAATCCAATTCCAATTAAAATAAACAACTTTATTTTTAATCCAATTCCAATTAAAATAATTACGCCCAAAAAAATTATTCTATACACGTATCAATATACATATCGAATCTGAACAATTAATAATTCGCATAAAGGTTTGACTTTGATACCACTATTGGGTTTGTATATAGCTCGATCATGCAATCAAATTACACAAAAGGTGCGGAAGCGCGATAAAATAGGAATTTAAAATTTTCATACAAACCCATCACCAAGATCATACTATGTGCATAATTATCAATCAGTAGAAAAGAGATGGAGAACAAATTCATACCTTTGTAGAAACTAGCTGCCTCATGTACGAGTTCAGCTCCAATCCTTTTCGCATTCAACTTGAATCCACCGGGTTTGATTCCTTTCTTTGATCAACGTTAACCACCCAAGTGTTTGACCTCTAGAGGTGATCCACCAAGAAAGAACAAATATTCAAGAAGATGTGTATTTGGCTCAAACCTTATTTTTTTATATCTCTGTAGAAAAAGGGGGCGTATTCTACAACTATTGGAATCATGTATCTTGATATCTGATATACGACTCCTCTTATAAAGATACCAGTTAATCTTTCTAATCTAATTAGAAATAAGGGTATTATTTATTTAATTAATTTTTTTAATTAATTAAGATCCCTAATCTTATTAGGGATAATTAATTAAACTCTTTTAATTAATTAACCTCATAATCTTATTAGGATATATGAGAGTACTTTTATTAATTAATTCCCAAACTCTTTTAGGAATTAAATAATGATAATAGTAATAATAATAATAAGACTCCTCTTATTAATTTATATTTAATATTTCCAAACTATTAAATAATAAATATTAAGCTATTTAATTTATTCTATCACCGTAGATTAAATTAAATACACTTAACTTATTATTACGCTTATGTCATTTACTTCTTAAATAAATATTCTTCCTTTTATGGTGTGACCCTTTAGACTCTCCATATTAAGCCGATTGTTAATAAATCAATTAGAACAATTCTAATCTTATTTAAATAAATAAATTAAACTATTAATTTATTTAAATAAATAATATTTATTCTACAATAGAGATAATCCTCCCTAGCGATTAACGACTTTTCAGATAATATAGATTTCAACATTAATCATAAAAGAACCTTTGAGTAAATAGTTACCGTACAATTCAATTCTTTCACTATATAATAAATCAATTAAATATAAGACATGTAATTACTGTCAAGTCTTATTTTATTTAATTATATGTTTTTCGATTATTAAATTCTGAACTCCAAATAATAAAAATTGAAACTCCTTTCTAATTTCATCCTGCCTTGGCCAATGACTAATGGGTTGTCATTTATCGAATCACATATGACATTTCTCTTCTTTTACTAGAAGTGGTAGATTCTGTAGTGATCATGCATTACCTCCAAGCACAAATTATTATACCCAAGCATACCCTTTGATATACCATAAGGGTGTTAAGGAATAAGTCAAAGTATAACTCATCGTACACAAGATACTATGAAGATCTCAAGTCCAAGGATCACTTGTACTACTATCACTACATGAATTCCTATTGACAGGCAAATAAAACTCCATTAGGTATTCTTTAGTGAGTCACGTTCAGTGAACTTATTCTCCAATAAGTACCTATATATTTGCTATAGTGTCTCCACATAAATGATAATAAGATCAATCATCCTCATCTAATGATCAAGTAACATATGAACCAATCTATCCGGATTCACTAATCCCCTTTTTAGTAATCCATCGATTGAAAATATTTTAGTTTTTAAGCTATCTAAGAATTTAGATCTCATCATGATCTCATCATGATTCTAAAAGAATTGCTTAAAACTATGGGTTTATCACATATTATTAGAACAACACCATGTAGATAAATTAAAGCCTTTAATAAATGAATAGTTTTATTAATAAACTAATAAGATTGTTACAAAATATATGCTTTATCATCAACATGATTGTCTTGTGTGCATACTATCAAATATATCTTTCATCAACTTCATCAATTCACGTTTAAACCATACACTTTTGTGTATGTTAATCACTTTTATCTTTACGAGTACACTAAACATTTTCATCTAATTAAGTGTTAAATGCTTACATTGTTTATCTTTTAAACTTTTATTCAACATATACTTAAGGTTTTAATCAATTACTTTTGTGATACATTATGTGAACATTAAATTCATTATCATTACTTAACGTCTTAGTCATATGGTCTTTTGTATACTAGAAACGATCGTCCCTCGCAAATACTTTACATTCATAGCTTTTAAACGTTTGACGTTTACATTACTCATCTTTTAAACTCATACTCATCCTTTATTTAAGGTCTAAATCACTTCTTAAAGTGTTACATTAAGTTAACTTTATATTCATATTTGTTCCGTATAATTTCCCTACACTTTGTGTAGTTAAAAGCTCCTTTCTGGGTCTTCCCCTACCCTGGCGCTGCAGCACCCTGATCCTTTATTAATCTTGCACTGCTATTACGCCCCCAAAATAGGTATACAACACCCATTCTGAGTCGCCAAATACATGGTACAGAAAACAACTACAACTTCATTATTATAATTATCGTGCAAAATACGACAATACATATGCTGTGAGTTTAAATACAAATATTATCTTCTAGACAGTATTCAAACTCAAATAAGTTCTCATTACAATTATTGATACAATATTTTACAAAAATAGTGAGGATTATTAAAACAACTTTCTAGAACCATCATTCCATACCCCGACTAGTTCCCGCTATATTATCGCCTTCTGAGAAGAAAAATGGAACAAAAAGGAAAAGGGTGAGCTCAACTAGCCAATGAAGAATATTATGACTAAGATAATGAACAACCAATTATCGTTAGCCTTCAACAAATCAGATAAAATATAATGGACAAAAAGTTTTAGATCAATATTCGTAGTGGAAATAACAATTCATTAGAAGAGTTAAGTACAGAATGACATATACTATCATCTATGAATTTAAAAGTCCATCATCAATATTTTATCTATGTAACATCAATCAATATACATCTTGAATCAAATATTCATCTTTGCACTACGGGCCAAAGATATTCATTTGTATCACCGGTTGGTCATGTTCATCTCAACACCTGTTCATCTTTGCACTACGAGCCAAAGATATTCATCAGGTAATCATTCATCTTTGCACTACATGCCAAATATATTCAGTTATATCACCATGTAGTACTGAGGATGATGAAAATATTTTAAAGAAACGAATCTAGTGAGATAAAAGAACAAAAATTAGGGATTCATACTTTAGATAATCCAAGTTCAAAAATACTCTGTAATAAACCATAGTGGAGTAAAATTCAAGAATGAAGATCAAAACAAGGATACAATCAAAGATAGTAACCATAACAGACATCTTGGACAAAGAAGAGAAAATTTTATTTTTCTATGAATAGTGTTGTATTCATGAACAGTGCCGTATACGTGAATAGTAACCCCAACACAAAATGATAAAAATTCCACAAGAAAAATTATACTTCGTGAATAGTACTCGTGAATAGTACCGTATTCGTGAATTGTGCCATATACATGAATAGTGTCGTATACGTGAATAGTAACCTCGACATGAAAAGGTAGAAATTTCATAATAAAATTCATACCAATATTTTGGCATAATGATATTGAAAGAAAAACATCATTTACGAAGAAAATAACATCCCATACCTCAAAAGAACAGTACTCCCGGCTGAAATATCAGGCATAAGGCTGAAGGAAACTTGCACTGAATAACAACTCTTAAAGTATCTAAATACTCAAAAAAATACGCTCGATAATATAGAGAGAGAAAGCTTATGATTCTAGTGTGATTTTCAATTCTAACTAAGCACCATATTTATAGGAAAATGATAGAACGCCAAAGCAGACTAACATGCTACCTGATGGCTTTACTTACTATTATTCACGCCCACCACTTTTGAAATAAAATTTCAGCACATTTCTCACCAGCCAAAAGTGGGGCCGACCATGTTTTTAATAAAAGCATTAATTTCTAAAACTTCAATAATTCATAATAAATAGCTCTTTTATCAGAAAAATTCAAATCTCAAGCCTATTCCATAGGAAATTTAATTCTGTACAACTTTGTAGAAGAAAGTTTTTCCAAATTCCAATCAAAAAATGTCCGAAATCCATATACGGATGATTTTTAATACCTCCATTCCGACAAAATACTGATAAAACACCTCAACATTAATTCATTCATTTATATCCACATAAAATAAATATTTCCTTATCATATAAATTAATAATTAATTATTCACAAATAATATTACATAATCATAATTATGACAACCATGTCGTTCCTAGGGAAAAGGGGGCTTTCCGATAAGGATTTTTCCTTACTAGCGCGCAATTAGGTGACCAAACCCCTTTTATTGCTCCCACTTTGTAACTACATAACTTGCTCGTCCGATATCAGAATGAGCTCGTTCTTGCGTCTATTTATTCCTTGTAACAAATTCTTCAAATCCTCCCGGATAGAAATTTTTTCATAATTTTCTAACTTTTCAGGAAATCAGCTCAAAACCCCTTCGGGAGCCAATTTTCACCGAAAGTTGTTTTAACGACAAATTTTCTATGCTTCATAACTTACTTATCCGAAGTCGGATTGAGTTCGTTCTTAAATCCACGACTCATGTTTTCAACTAACTATTTGACCCTCGAAAAGAAATAATTTTCCAAAAGTGCTAACCACCCTTAAACTTGATCCGAAAATAATACCAAGCAAGGGTTTTCACCCTTGACATCCGTTATAGAAAATTTTGTCATAACTTTGTTATAGCTTATTTTTCCTCCGTTCCACTTGGAACAACTTGACAATCCACATACCTAGGATTCCATATTTTCAGAATCACACAACAACACAGACAATGTGACACCCCCAAATCTGGGTACTTCAACTCCCCAAATCCGGGTACTTCAATTCCCATAGAATTTGGTTTTCACTGTATAAACATCATATGTCTATCTACCCATAATAAATGAAAATCATAAATAGATATAAATAAATCCTCTCCGAGTTACAACATCTGAATGCAAATACATTAATCTCATGTCATACTAACCTTAAATCTCAAATGCGGAAACATAAACAAATAATAAGTCTTACACAACTTTAACACAAGTCTAAAACATAAATACATAAAAAAAATAACAAGTCTTCATCACTTGTTAACTTTGCCCTTGCATTTGCTAATGGAAGGCTCGTCAGACCTTTTGTTCTTAACTGCAATGTTATTATTACGCAAGAGTGAGCACGATTGCCCACAAGTATAATAATGTAACAACAATATAATAACATGCGAGTGAATCAAAAACTTCTGAAATAAGAAAACTCGGCTTTGAATCAAGAATGGATAACAAGAATCAAAAGAACTTCTGAGGGTCATAAGACCATGAACTATGTCCTAGGTTGTCAAGTGTTTATACTTGAAACCTGTAACAGTCATAATACCATGGACTCTTATTCTCGTACTTAAGGGGATCAACCCTTAGTACCATACTGTGCACAATATCTTAACGCTAAAGCGTAATTAATCCCTTATAACAGGGTTGTTCATCTTAGTTTGACATTAGAGTCCGCACCAAAGGAAGTTTGGTTTGTATAAGATCAACAAGGGTTCAGAAATAATTTAGAACGTTCATCAACTATGGACTAGTCTAATCATTAAGGGTTTGCTAGTCTTATAAGGTTCAACAATTGATGATATTCAGTTTGAATAATAAACTCAAGAGGTATACAATGGAATACGTATTGCATAAAAAGAATCATGATTTAAAAGAATGATAACATCAAATACAAAATCGTGAACTTGATCAATAAATAACAAGAACTTACTCGATATACAATATAAGTCTAGAACTTGCTCAATAAAATTTAGGGTTAGAAAACTCTCTCAATGTAAAGAGGTTTAGAAACTTGCCTCGTGCGTAGATTACACGTTAACTATACAAGTTCCTCGATTTAATCCTACATACCAATTACATTCATAATACTAGTTAATTATAACATAACTAGCATCACAAGTTTATTCTCTTCTCACTACACTCTGATCATGATTATACTAATCAAATCACAATACTTGTTTTCATATAATAGTAGACTTCACGAATGACGAGCTAACTATGCGTTCGACAAATTAATTAAACATGTAAATACCTTATTGACATGTTAAGAATCTATTTTAACATCACATTATATGTCTAATACCTATTTATGTTCATTAAATTAGGTTATAATTGTATTTCCTGAACTTGAACAATTAAAAATCTCATTTTTGGGCAAAACTGCAGAGTGACGCTACAAGTCCACCATTTGAACTGTATCTGGCGCTACAGCGCGGATGGCGCTGCAGCTCAGACTATAGGTCTAAGTCTAACGTTGTAGCGCGACTGGCGCTGCAACTCAAATGTTAAGCCTGGAGCGGTGCCGCAGCGTGACACGCCAGTTCTAGAATTTGAAGTTCGCGAAAAAATGCAGAACAAGGCCATAACTTCCAATTTCTTTGTCAATAGATTAATTTAAGCATACCTAGATACTAAAATTCATATATTATCATTACCCAACCTTTTTAGCATGATTTTAACAACTTAAATCATATAATTACTTGAATTAAATCACATAATTTCACTGTTCTTGGTGTTTTTTGAAAGTTTTAAAGAAAAACATGAAATTTAACATTACGGGTTCGTTATAACTCCGAATCTATCCGTTCAAAGTTTTTTTTTCTTTGTTTTAACATGTACTATCATAATCTACTATTAAATTTCAAGTTGAAAAAAAATTCATGGCATACCATTGCTCATAAGGGTCATATATATACAACTTATATACTCAGTACCTTCAAAAATCCAATTACGATATATTTATATAAATTTGATGTTTTGAAAACATACATAGATGGTAGAAAACATGTTATAATTATATATTATCATGTATATACACATAAATTGTGACGCCCCCAAAATAGATATGCATCACCTATCTTGAGTCGCCAGATATCACACTATAAAAATAAAATACAAACTTCATTTATACAACTGTTGAACTGTCGTGCAGAGTACGACAATAGATAAGCTGTGAGTTTTAATACAAATGTATGTAACTCTCATAATGCCTTGACCACAACCTTACAATGGTACTTTACATAAAAGTACAGTCAAAAACTGTTTTAGAAATTAAAATCTTTGGGAAGTACTCAAGGAAACCTTCGTACATAGGAGGCCATGCGTTTAGGTTATGATACATATCATATGTCCACAAAATTATCCTTAGTTGACCCAAAAGTTCCCAAAGAAAAATAAGAAGATTACTATCATCCTTTTTCCAATGATGAGTCTTCTCTTGACATATAACTATCTTCGTTGTCTCCAAGTGAAAATTATATTTCAAATAAACACCAAGATCATATAGGTAGTGCTCGTAGATATACTCAGCAAGTGGATGTACACAACCATGTCTTATGATAACACGAGGTTGTATGTCATTAGACATCTTGTATGATAGTGGCAAAACACCCTTCCAAAGTTGGGTTCACCTCACCCTATTTGGTTCACCAAAATTAAATATCAAATGACGTATACAATACAACAAACTTATCTAAAGTTCTCAACAAAATTATTTCCATACTATTTAGGGAGAACCTCAACAGCTATAAACCATCGTTCTATTCACCTATTATCCCCGCTCGACCTAGCTACACTCTTATTACCTGAAAGGAATTGTGAAGTAAAACGGTGAGCACATCTAGCCCACTAAAGAATATCATGACTAAAGATAATTAAATTGTCAGTAGCATTCATCAATAATAAATCATAGATTTAGAACATATGGTAGATGATAAAACTTTTCAACCATAGTTGCAGCGGAACGAGTAATCCATTAAAAGAGTCAAATAGACCATAAGGTCTATTATATTCTCCATGTTAAAAGTCCACCAACAAAGTTTTATCCCTGTAACATCAATCAACAGTTCCTGTCCACAATCATGTGAATAACTCATAATCATAATTGTGGTTCTAAATTCCTCTTTGCACCCAGGATGAAGATAATTTTCATCACCTATCTTCACCTGAAACATCAAAAATCATGGTTATACCAAATCACAATTCCTTCTCATATTCATACTAATAAATTCATCTTTACACTACGGCCAAGATATTCATTAACAATTCATCTTTGCACTACAGGCCAAAGATATACAACTGTATTTTAAAAGAGTCAAGTAAAGCATGATATCTACTATCTTTTAGGAATTAAAAGTGTATAATCAATATTTTATCGCTGAGACTCAACTTAATAAATAATCCACATCATCGAATCATCCCTACACTTCGGCCAAGGATATTCATGTAATCATCAATGGTCATGATTATACTGAATAATCCCTAGTTATTATCATACCAATAACTGTCCATCAATGCACTACAGGTCACTAGGGACTTTCACCACATCATTCATCACATTACGGTCATGATTATACCGAATAATCCCTGGTCATAATCATACCAAGTCCATCTATGCACGTAAGCCAAAGATGACTTTCATCACAATATAAGCATGAGAATGATGACAATGATATAAGCAATAATCAAACGAAAACAAGGATAAATATTAAAGAATTTAAATTTATCCAAATATTATCAATCACTTAATAAACTCATAATCTAATATTATTAATATTATAACAATATTTTAATTACTTCTTAAACTTATAAATAATTTATTTCAATTGTTTATACTTTAACAAATAATACATTTAATCATTCAAAAATGTCATACTCATAAGATTTCATCACCAATGATCAAATCCCTTATCAAAAATCTGCATATACCCTATATAGGATTCCCAAGCCATAAAATCTTATTTTCCAATTTTGTTACTTCACATAACATATTTAACTCATATGTTTGTAACTAAACCATTTTCATGAAAAATTACCAAATCAACTTGTTATTTTTCTATCCTTTGCCCAAACATATATACTTATATTTCATACATAACAAGTAATTTTTTATAATTTTTCAACTCCCTTAATTATTTTTCAAAAATCAATTTCTAATTAATTCCTTAAGAAATTAGCTACCTCAAGTTTAACTCTAGAAATTCCCAAATCTTGGCTGGATCTTACAAATGTTAATGTGAGCTTCCAGTTTAAATTTCATGGTCATCAGAGTTATAGAACTCCGGTTATATCGTTTTTCGTCGAAAAACCTAAATATTAAAATAGTCATAACTTGCTCATTTTAAGTCGGAATGAGCTCATTTTTGGATAGGAGGTACTTTATACAATATATTTTCATGTCCCAAAAGGCCGGAATTTATTCCTCAAGCTAAGTGGCCGAAAATTCCCTTTTAAACTTCTGGGCAATAGCCTTTTTGGTAATTTGCAGTTTTTGACTCTTTTTCTAAAATCAGTCCACACGAAAATCTACAACACCTTTTCCAGTGATTCCACTTGGATAAGTTAGAAAGCTCATAAATCTAACTCTAGAACTTGATCACACTCAAAAAATTCGAAATATAATAGGAGATATGGTCAATTAAATTTCATACTCCATTTTTACCAAAATCTGATTTTCAACCCTTTGTGATTTCTAAGAAACTTTCATATTTTCACATAATAACCAATATAACTCATCATGACAATGACATAATAATTCAATAATACAAGTTCAAGAATAAGTTTTAAAGATTTATAAGTTAATTTATCCTAAACTCAATAATGTCCAAATTGTCAACATGATACTGCTTTGTGGAGAAAAATTCAAGAATGCTCAGAAGAATATTTCCACGAAAAGATACTGGATGAAGCGCAAATATCCAGGATATTCCACTAATTTCAAGGAATATAGAAGCCAAAACTTTAACCAACTGAGTATAATAGAATGTATGAAACTACAAATGAATTTTCACCCGCCATGCGATAATCCATGTATACAGATCATTTCCACAATTTAATAAGGAATGAATACAAAGGATCATTCACCATGCATGTGGTAATCCACATAGACAGGTTATTCCAACAGAATAATAAAGAATGGAATAACAGAAGGATTCACCATGAGTGCGATAGAATGCACAGAATGTTATTCCCAACAGAATAATAAATAATAGAACCAGGTCCTGCATAAATGCACAGACATGATATTCCGACAGAATAATAAATAATGGAACCAGGTCCGGCGTAAACGTACAGACAGACTATTCCGACAAAATACTCAATAATGGAACCAGGTCCGACATAAACTCACAGACAGGATATTCCGACAGAATAATAAAGAACAGAATATTAGAAGAATTTCACCATGTATGCGGTACTTCGCATAAATAGGTTATTCCAACAGAATAATAAGAATGGAATAACAGCGAAATTTCACCATGTATGCGGTACTTTGCATATATAGGTTATTCCAACATAATAATAAAGAATGGAATAACAGAAGTTCTCTTCATGAAATACGAAAGAAATAATACCCCTTACGAGTACAACAAATAATCTCCCTTACCTTCGAAGAAACTTGATATTGGAGTAGTGAAGTAGCAGAATACTTTTCTTCTTTCTCTCTCTAGAGTTTTAGTGAATTCATAAAAAATAATGAAGGAATGAGCTTCTATTTATAAGAGAATAGACTGAATAGTAACTAATTCATGAACGGTCCAGATTGATTTACTTTTAAAAGGATTGTCCATATTGATTTACTATTAAAACTTAAAGCAACGGTCCATACTGATTTACTATTAAAACTTTAAACCAACGATCCATATTGATTTACTATTAAATATTTAAACCAATGATCCGTATTGATTTACTATTATAATTTCAACCAACTGTCTAAAAATTTATCACATCTCCTCATGGAATAATATTGTACCAAAAAATAATTTGGACTAAAAAGAAATATATTTTTTGGGTGAATAGTATCCCGTGAATAATACTGTAGGAATAGTAACTCGTGAATAGTACTCTGACACAAAAAGTGTCCCAAATACCCGAGTGAACAATACTAGAGTGAATAGTAATCGGGTGAATAGTAACCCGTGAATAGTACTCTGACACGAAAAGTGCCCCGAATACCCGATTGGTCAATATAACCTCCAGACATCAATTATTATCGAAATAAATATTGATTTCCACTAACACTAATAATCCCAACATAATGGAACTATCAATTTCATCTTTAATCAACACGAACTTATTCATCATTAATATTATAACTCACAATATTTAACAAACAGGTCGTTCCCAAGAAAGAGGGGGCTTTTGTTACGCCCCCAAAATAGGCATACATCACCCATCTTGGGTCGCCAGATACAAGGTACTGAATACAAATACAACTTAATTATACAACAGTCGTGTAAAATACGACAAAACATAGGTTGTGAGTTTTAATACAAATATTGTTATCTAGACAATATTTACACTCAATGGAGTCCTCATTACATTTATTATCACACTATTTCACAGAATAGTGAGGACTACTAATGAACCATTTAGGACCATCACTCTGTTCCTCGACTAGTCCCAGCTACGTTCTCATTTCCTGAAGAGAATAGTGAAAGAAAAGGTGAGTTCAACTAGCCCAGTAAGAAATATTATGACTAAGATAATGCAGAATAAATTATCATTAACCTTCAACAATGTTAAACTGATAGAATATAATAGACAACAAGTTTAACTACATCGGAACAAGCAATCCATTATAAGAGTTAAGTAAAGTATAAAATCTACTATCTTCTATGCTTTAAAAAGTTTTTCATCAACTTTATCGCTGAGACTCAGCTTAATAAATAAAATCGAATCATCCCTGCACTACGGCCAAGGATATTCATGTAATCATCAATGGTCACGACTATACCGAATAATCCCTGGTCATAATCATACCAACAACTGTCCATCAATGCACTACAGGCCATTGAGGACTTTTACCACATCATTCGTCACATTACGGTCATGATTATACCGCATAATCCCTAGTTATAATCATACTAAGTCCATCTATGCACGTAAGCCAAAGATGACTTTCATTACAATATAAGCATGAGGATGATGACAATGACATAATAATTCAATAAAACAAGTTCAAGAATAAATTTTAAAGATTAAGAAGTTAATTTATCCTGTACTCAATAACGTCCAAATTGTCAACATGATACTGCTTTGTGGAGTAAAATTCAAGAATGCTCAGAAGAATATTTCAATAAAAAGATACTGGATGAAGCACAAATATCCAGGATATTCTACTAATTTCATGGAGTATAGAAGCCAAAACTTTAACCAACTGAGTATATAAGAATATATGAAATTGCAAATGGATTTTCACCCGCCTAGCGGTAATCCACATATACAAATCATTTCCACAATTTAATAAGGAGTGAATACAAAGGATCATTCACCATGCATGTGGTAATCCACATAGACAGGTTATTCCAACAGAATAATAAAGAATGGAATAACAGAAGGATTCACTATGCGTGCGATAGACTACACAGACATGTTATTCCCAACAGAATAATAAATAATGGAACCAGGTCCGGCATAAACGCACAGACAGGATATTCTGACATAATAATAAATAATGGAACCAGGTCTGGCATAAACACACAGACAAGATATTCCGACAGAATAATAATGAACAGAATATTAGAAGAATTTCACCATGTATGCGATACTTCACATAAACAGGTTATTCTAACAAAATAATAAGAATGAAATAACAAAAGAATTTCACCATGTATGCGGTACTTCGCATATACAGGTTATTCCAACATAATAATAAAGAATGGAATAACAGAAGTTCTCTTCATGAATATGAAAGAAATAATACCCCTTACGAGTACAACAAATAATATCTCTTACCTTAGAAGAAACTGGATATTGGAGTAGTGAAGTAGCAAATTACTTTTCTTCTTTCTCTCTATAGTTTCTCTCTCTAGAGTTTCAGTGAATTCGTAAGAAATAACGAAGGAATGAGCTTCTATTTATAGGAGAATGGACTGAATAATAATTAATTCATGAACGGTCCAGATTGATTTACTTTTAAACAGAAGGTCCATATTGATTTACTATTAAAACTTAAAACAATGGTCCATACTAATTTACTATTAAAACTTTAAACCAACGATCCATATTGATTTACTATTATAACTTTCCACCAGCGGTCCATATTGATTTACTATTATATCTTCAACCAACAATCCATATTAATTTACTATTATAACTTCAACCAACGGACTGAAAAATTATCACATCTCCTCATGGAATAATATTGTACCCAAAAATAATTTGGATCGAAAAGAAATATATTTTTTGGGTGAATAGTACCCCATGAATAGTACTTCAGGAATAGTACCCCGTGAATAGTACCCCGATACGAAAAGTGTCTCAAATACCCGAGTGAACAATACTAGAGTGAATAATAACCGGGTGAATAATAACCCGTGAATAGTACTTCGACACGAAAAGTGTCCCAAGCACCCGAGTGAATAATACTAGAGTGAATAGTAACCGGGTGAATAGTAACCTGTGAATAGTACTCTGACACGAAAAGTTCCCCGAATACCCGATTAGTCAATATAACCTTCAGACATATATTATTATCGAAATAAATGTCGATTTCTACTAACACTAATAATTCCAACACAATGGAACTGTCAATTTCATCTTTAATCAACACGAACTTATTAATCATTAATATAATAACTCATAATATTTAACAACCAGGTCGTTCCCATGAAAGAGGGGGCTTTCTGATAAGTATTTTTCCTTATTAGCGCGCAATTAGGTGACCAACCCTCTCCTTTACAGAAATTCTAGACATTGTCAATATTGCAAATAATAATATGAATAACTTTACCGTCTCAATTATTGATTTAATAATATAACATATTATACAAATGATACTGTGACAATAATTGAATCAATAATATGAGATATATGATGCAGGAATTTACTATAGCAGTAATTGAGTATAACTGAGTGACTTCTTACGTAAACATCAATAATCAATATCGTGTGGTACTATGCAACCATGCATATTACTGTACTTTTACTACCTAGTAGTTTAACAGTTTTAATGGTAACACTTTTGCCATTATTTTTATTAAAATATTTTTATCATTTTCTCAATCCGACAATAATTCTGTTATGGGGTCCACCAATGATTGTACCGTCATACGGATATTCCCTGACAAAAAGAATATTCCTTGACCAATTGAATACTATACAACAACTTGTATACTTTGCAAAATTTATAAATATTACCCACAACTATAACATTATATCAAATCCACACCATAATATTAAAAAAATATTTCGAGAAATTTAAATCTTTATTCATAAAATTTGGGGTCTCATAATCTCCCCTCCTTATGAAATTTCACCCTCAAAATTTACGTACGTACCTGGTATGCCGAAGATATGAGGATACCTTGACTTCATTTCAGATTCTAACTCTTGAGGTATAACCTTTGAGTGTTGAATACGATCATTTTTATCCAAGATTTTAACACATATATCTTTATACGTTCAATCTTCTGCTGTCTCTTCTAGTTTTAATTCAATAATGTGGTTCGGGTCATCAACATATTTACGTAACATCGATACGTGAAAAACGTTATGAACACGCGACATACTTGGCGGTAAAACGAGTCTATAGGCCATAGTTCCTACTCGATCAAGGATTTTAAATGGGCCAATAAAATCGAGGGTTGAGATTTCCTCTCTTCATCGATTCTTGCTTCTAGAATAATGCCCTCTTGAACCTTCTTCTCCACATTCATCAGCTCTGAGTATGTAGCTTGAGCAGCTTTAACTTTATTGATTAAAGTCTATTCTAATAATATATTCGTTATCTTCACGTGGGTCCCTAGAGTCTTTAACTCTATCTCCATCATTTGTAAGTTATACGAAATGGGTATTTGTGTTAACAGCATCACACTCGTAAACGCATACGATCTTCTACTCAACGCGTCAGCTACCACATTTGCTTTTCCCTCAATGATATTGAATGGTACGATCGTAATCTTCAACAGCTCGAGCCAACGTCCACCAGTACAAAGTACCTAATAGACAACACTTAATAGATAACGTTTTTTATAAAAACGTTGTGGTTTTTTTTTTTACAACGTTTTTAAAAAAAACGTTGTGTATGTATATGTAAAAACGTTATCTATTTAAAAGAGCATTTTTTTGTTTTAATTAGATAACGTTTTTTTTAAAAAACGTTATCTATGGAGAAAAACACGGAGACTTGAACTTAAAATTAAAACATACGGAGCATGACTTGAACTTAAAATTAAAACATACGCTTTTTCTCTCTCCAAGGGCTCGTCAGTACGCAGATAGCTTCGATCGGTTTCCTTCGAATTACAGATCTAGCTTCGGTTCTCTTCGTTCCTTCTCTCTAATTCGTTCCTTCTCTCTTCGTTCCTTCTCTTCTTTCCTTCTCTATTCAGTTTCCTCTCCTCGTTCTCTTTCAGTTTTCTTCTCTGGTTATGCAGTGTTGGTTATGCAGTGTTGGTTGTGTTCTGCTCAGTTTTCTTCTCTGGTTAATCATTAGTTTTTGGTAAAACTGAAAAACTGTAAAACTCCTAGTGATGGCTAAGCTCTGTGCAAGTCCAGCATCGAGTCGCATCCCGAGCGGAGCTCTGTAAAACTCCTAGTGATGGCTAAGATCTGTAAAACTCCTAGTGATGGCTAAGCTCCGTTCGGAATGGCATAACTTATCGCCGATTAGTTGTTGCACTTCTTGTTTTGCCGTCGGAGATAAGCCCTCGCCGCGGCAATTTCGGGTATTGAAGTTTTTGTTTTTCTTTCTTTCCGACAATTACTTTCTTGTTTGACAATTACTTTCCTGTTAATAATATTCCATTGTTGGGAATATTTTCTCTGATGTTAGGCTATTCGGTTTTTGGGAGTTTTTTTTCTTATGGAGATACCTGGTTTGAATCTGTATTCTACAACTAAATATGCGAAAATATGGTTGTTAGATTTTTAAGCTTCTTTTTTATTTTATTCCAATGCAATGGTTTGATGATGGTTACAAGGGCAATTGGGTAGTGTTTTTTAGCAAACCTTTTGTATGAGCTTGTAATGTTTGGTTATTTGTCTATGAGAAGTTTGTGTATTTTTTCCTTGGTTGAATTCTTTCCTTAGTTATGTCTTGTAAAAGGTGCAGGCATTCTGCAAGGGCAAAAGCCTGGCGTGACCAAACTTGTGAATTGCACTTATGAGTGACACAATGTCTGGACCTCTTGAAAGGCCCTACAGGCCAAGTAAGTATTCACTGTACTCGGCTCATTCCATCTTTGATCTTATAAGACTTTTATAGACTTGTTTGAAGATTCGGGCCTAATTGTTGAAACTAATATGTTAAAGATTGTAAATAAGTAAAGATGAATGTGTTTTCATCATCTTGCCTATTTTTTGTATGGTTTGTTTGCGAGTCCTTAATTTGTTGATGGAATTGGTGAACAGGTCTTGAAAAGATTGACATGGAAATCTCTGAGGATGAGAGGAAGACGAGGCTCGGGTCTGCTCAGTGGGTCAGGTAAGCATATACAATGTTTGTTACATTTTTTTCAAGCCCAGGCTCATCATGACCTTGGCCAACCTCATTGGTAAGCTCCCTTCCAACTTTCTCTGTCCATTTCTTTTGATTCCTATAGAAAAATTGGGATTTGAGCTGCTGCTTTCCCTAATTTGATTTTTAGTAATTTGTCAACTTTTCCACTGGGTTCTATTTGTCTTAACAGTTGGGTCTGAAAGTTTTCCTTTGTTCAATTTTTAATTAAAAAATGGTGACTTTAAAACTTAACCTTATTTGCATTTCTATTTTTTGGCAGAACATAGTTCTGACAGGGCTGAATTTTTGAAGCTCTGCAAGAGAGTTGAGTACACAATTCGAGCTTGGTATCTTCTAATGGTAATTCCTTGTTTTGATTCCCTTATTAATGTCAATTTTCTTCATGCCACTAGTACTTAATGTATCTTGTTTACTGTTAAATAGTTTGTTTAAGTACATTGTGAATGCAGCAACTGTACTCCCTCTTTGATCCTGTCCATGGGGCTCAGAAATTGGAACAACAGCACCTATCTCCAGACGAGGTCGATGTTCTTGAACAGAATTTCATGACCTACTTATTTCAGGTAATTTCTCTTGGGAATACTTTGATGTTCTGATTGTTAACTCCATTGTCCTCATCACACTTATTTGAAGTCCAGGTATTTTTGGCTGGTGGGGTGGTCCTTAGTCTTGGAAATCTCTCAACACAATATGCTTGGGCATTTGTCGGTTTATCAGTGACCGAAGTGATCACTGCAAGCATAACTATGCTGATAGGTACCATTATTTACAAATACATTTAGAGGACTGATTTATTGGATGCCTTTATGAATTTGTTGCAAAATGATATTGAAATTTTACTGGTGTTCTGTCTCGATTATTACAGGAACCCTGCCAATAGCCTTTTTGTGTTACAGAAACACAAATGAGGGACACTGTATTGGATAGAGACTCACTCACTTATTGAGGATACTCTTATGCCAGGTATATCATGTCTAACTTTTGTTAACAAGATTTTAAATGCAACTATCTAACAATTATGGTCTACTATTATTTGTTTGTATTGTGATTTTGTCCCTCTCTTATCCTCATATTTTATTTCCTTCCAGGATACCTGCAATAGAAAAAGCAACCAACAAAATCTGGGAACCATTTGCAAGTTCAGTCTCATTGTCTTTGAAAGAAATTTAGTTTCACTTGTATTTTTTAATTCATGTTGTTTCATAATCAATGCTTGAGATATTTGAAACTGTAAATGAATGATATTATTGGGATGTATTTTAAATGGTTGATACATTTTGGTTTTAAATTTAAATGATAATTTAGACTTTTTAGCTATATATCATGGCATTAGCATATTGCAGGTGCATTGGTAATATAGGTGAATTATAATTTTTTTTTATTTTTTTTCTTTATATACAACGTTTTTAAAATGTTGTATAAATTGGTTAAAAACGTTGTCTGATATACTAAACAACAACGTTTTTATCCAAAAAACGTTGTGGAATCATACATTCTACAACGTTTTTAAGCATCTGCTAATTTTGGGAAGACAAATCTACAACGTTTTTTTCTAAAAAACGTTGTGTATTGTGCTTAACTACAACGTTTTAAAAACGTTGTGTAAGAGTGTCAAATAGACAACACCCTTAACCACTACGTTTTTCTGACAAAAACCACAACGTTTTTTCCGCGTTGTCTATTTACTGTTTTGTAGTAGTGGTCTTTGGCACATTACACGTTCGTTTTGGGTGAAGAAAATATTTGAGAGTTTTAGAAATGGGTTTTGTACTGGGGTCAATACAAAATTCGATTTCACGCTCTAGAGGTAGGCTAAGAAGTCTTCAAGAATACGTCAAGAAATTTATTAACAATAGAAATATCATTCAAAACTGTGACCCTCATCCAATACTTGGATAGTACGTCACTTTTATACCTATCAACTTGTCATCGTCATTCACGACGTCGCCTACAGAAAGTTTGGCTTCGGTGCATTGCACACAAGGAAGTCACCAGCGAAAGGCTCGAGGCTCTTTACTTATGACTTGATATGACAATGATTGACTTTAGTGGTTTGGTTGTTTGAATTCGCATAACAGGTTGGTTAGGAATATGAATGCTAACAACCTTACGAAAAACATGATGAGCAGTTAACCAATCGATTCCTAAAATCACATCAAAGGAAAGTATTTTCAAAGAGATAAGATCAACAGGTAACGTGAAAGTGTCAATTTAAATCCACAAGATCTATAAACAGTGGAGGTAATGAAGGTTTCTACTATCAAAGTTTCAACCAATAAGTCAAAGTCTAATTTCTCTGAAGTCAAATTTAAACTTTGAGCGCAAGCAAGAGAGATAAAAGAATGGATAGAACCGGTATTTAATTAGGTATAGAATTCTCAAGAATTTATAATTAACTAACCCTTGCTAACTTTGTTCGGGTCACTCGCTTTTCGAGAAGTCACAAAAAACGCTATTCTTGAAACCACCGATTTTGTTTTGTCCGTATCCGCCTTTGGTACCACCGTCCCAGCTGGACTTGACTTTAGTGCACGAAAAAACCGGGCTAGGTGACCTTCTTTTCCATAATTGTAACATGCTTTGGACTGCATCACACTATTTGGACTGATACGTCCCTCCCCTCCGCATTTGAAGCATACGACCGGCGGTCGTTCTCCTTCCTTAACATGTGCTGGTGTTGTTGTCTTTTCATCATTATTGAACCTTCTCTTCTTGAAATTTCAACTTCTATTATCTTGGTCATGATTACCACCGAAGTGGTTACAATTCTTGGCGTGATAATTTCCCCTACGATGGTTATCTTTCTTGTAACGCCCGAGAAATTCGGATCCTTTGTAAAAATATTTGAAAGAATTAAATAATGAATAAAATGATATTATTTGTTATTATATGTGTTGATAAGATTTATGGCGTTCCACAACCTAGAAACGTCAGAAGATCGTAGTATTTAAACCATGTGAATGAATTAAAGTGCTTAAATTTCCAAGACAAAAATGAATATTTTCTGAGAAAGTTTACGAAAAACACTATTCACCGATTACCGCTCGGGAATTTAGCCCGCGCCTCAGCACCGAGCTTGACCGAGCAAAGCCATAACCTTCTGGAGAGTGGCGCCGCAACGTGACCATTATCACTGAGACTCGCGCCGCAGCGCTGAGTCCGAGTTTTAGGCAGTAATAGGTGACGCCGTAGTGCGACACCAAGTGTAAAAGCCGGTGCCGCAGCGCCAGCTTGAAGACCAAGACAATAATGAATGTTTACATGTAGAGCATGGTTAGTAATTGATAAACTATTAAAGGAAGATCTTAATGAAACATTGTTAAGAAATAAATAAGTCTTAAGCATGAACACTTAGAGTTAAGTTAAGTCAATTACTTATGAATGTAAGAATGTCGTAACAGAAAGCCGGAACCTATAATAACAAATCTAATATGTAATTAGATTGAGAAGTATGGTAAGATTCTTTAAGAACCATGTATGATCATTTATGACCTAATGTTCTATGTTATGCTATCATCTAATGTAGAGACCTTAAAGACGTAAACTGCACATGTTATAAATTGTAGCAGACGCTAAAGGCAAGTACTCTAACCCTTGTTCTAGTTCAATCTAGACAAGTCTTTGTGATTCATGTATTCTTCACATGAGTTAGTATCTGAGGAATGTCAAAGCCAATCCTTTCGGCTAGACGTATGCTATGGAAGTCTATCAAGTGTTGATAAGGATTTACCAAACTAATATTGTTGTGGTTTTCAAAAGTAGATTTAGTATGCTAAAGTGTTTTGTCGTCAAACGACAGGCACGTGAGGTTGCCACAACTTAAACGTATACACGTTTAATAAATGTATTGATCAACATAGAGTACTATAGGCTGATCACCTAGACGTGCTCGTAAGCTATACCGGACTTACGGACTTAGCGTCGGGATGTTCTTTTCAAGTACTTATGAAATGCTTACGGTTTTGAACCGAAATTGATGTTTTACTGAATATTGTTGTTGTAAAACGTTTTGAATGAAAAGAAGTGCTATTTTGAATTATCTATAGTACTTCGTAACTATTGTTCAGTTATTGAAGATATACGATTCCTATATTTCAAGCATGTTATTTTACGAGAATTGTTGTACTTGCTGAGCTAGTTAGGCTCATTCTTGCTTGAACCATATGAATGCAGCTAAGACAGAACGGACCGATGGATCCGGCAAGGATAAAGGGAAGGCAAAGGCGAACCCGTAGGTTGCTTATGTAATAGTATAGGTTTTGTATTAAATAATATTGATATTATGACAAAGACACTATATTGGTTGTAAAGAACCTGGGGTATGTAAATGTTCTTTTGATATATATATATATATATATATATATATATATATATATATATATATATATATATATATATATATATATATATAAGACATATCCGTTGTTTTGAGACATTTCAATTGAATGTTTATGTGAACTGTAGCACCGTGTAGCACCATCTGTCGGGTTAGAAGATTCCCGGATTTGGGGGCATCACAGGTTGGTATCAAAGCATTAGGTTATAAAACTTAAGGGGGGGGGGGAAACCTTAAGTCATAACCTTAGAAAAAGTCAAAGAATAAAAGATGGAAGTTAACCTTATAAAAATGCATCATATATGTTATGTGTTTTATTATACTGATGTTTACTAATCAACTTTTGTGTTATTGTAGATGTCAGGTGAAAATAGAGATGTACAGGTAGTCAGCGAAGGGTCGGTAAACCAGATAGAAATCATATCGAACCCTATAGCAGGAGATCCTGAGATAGTTGTGGTGGAGTCTGGAGACTCCGAAAGCTTAGACCTCATGTCTGTATTTGACGGCATGATAGAAGAAGTTGAAGCAGTGTCCTTTAACCCAGTAGCAATAGCAGCAGAGATAACTCTAGGAGATCGATAATGTCACTATTCATGTCAGTAATAGATATAAACGTACATTACTATCAAGAGGTTAAGGAGCTGAAGGCGGAGCTCCAAGAGGTTATAGAGGACAAGACGGACGTGGAGTCCATGTGGGAACAGGAACATGATGAGAGAGTTTTGGCTAAGGACAAGGTCCATGAGCTGAAGCAGGAGGTCTTTGATCTTAGGAGCGAGCTAAAGACCAAGAAACAGAAGATAGGTAGAATGTCCTATATTCATAGGAGTTCTCATGAGGATTTCCAGTTGCAGGTAGCTGAGTATCCTGTAGAGATAGGGCAGACGCGACATACTATCAGTCGTGATATTATTGCCAATCTTTCCAAGGCAGATTTCGAGAATGCCTTAAGGCAGATATGATCGAGTAGTTGTTAGAGTAGTTAAGTATGTACATATTTGTGTATGTAGTAGTGACGTAAAGCCCTCTTTTGTATAATCAAGGGTAGTCTTTTGTAAATTCCCAATTTTTGGAAAGAAATAGTGGGAGAGTAATGTATCCAGCTTAGGCTGTGTTTTGTAACTGATGTAGTATTATACTACAATGAATAAATAAATGTTTTCATTTTTGAAAAATGTTGAGTAATAAATGTTTAAGTTATTTTTTAGCATTGAATGATAACTAAATGACAGGAAATGCATAATAACGAAATATGTGGTTATTGTAAAAACAAAATGCCGCCAAGAAGAGTACCACGTACCCAAGGTGCGAACACGAATCAACCGGAGGGAGGTTCGGTTAACCCCATGGAAGAATTTTTGAACCTTTTAACCGCAAATTTTAACCAAAATGGGGCTAATATCCCCGTGAATTCTGGTGTAGTACAAGCTACTACATTTAAGGACTTTAAGAGTGTGGGTCCGCTGATGTTTAAAGTAACTACGGACCCTATTGAAGCTCAAACGTGGGTGAGGGAGATAGAAAAGGCATTTTTGATAGCAAATATTGACGAGGCCCAAAAGGTTGCTTTTGCAACTTACATGATGAAGGGAGAGCCTAACTTTTGGTTGAAAACCAATTAGGCGAGGGCCGAAATAGATGTGATAACGTGGGTGAGGTTCAAGGAAATATTCTACGAGAACTACTTTCCCACGAGTATGCAGGAAAGGATGGAGATACGGTTTTTAGATTTGAAACAAGGGGACATGACGGTTCCCCAGTATGCCGCCAAGTTTAATGAACTGGCAAGGTTTGCTCCACATCAAGTGGATACCGAAGTGAGGAAAGCTCGACGATTCGAGCAGGGCTTGAAACCCTTGCTCTATAATCGTATCTCTGTATTACAGAGTACTTTTTTTGGGGTTGTGTTAGAGAAGGCAATAATTTCCAAAGGTAGTAGCGAGGCGTTGAGCCAATACCACAAGGATAAGAAAAGCAAGCGGAAGGTGGATAGAGGAGTGAAGACTGAAGGTGTAAGTGGGAGTGGCGAAGGGTATAAAAGGAAGGTAGTCATCTCGGGGAATACCAGAGAGAAATAAGGAGACCCTAAGAGGAGGATGGAGACCTGCAAGACCTGCGGGAAGACTCACCTAGGAGTCTATCTCAAGGGTAAGGCCGTGTGTTATAACTGCGGACAGGAGGGGCATATTGTGCCAAACTGCCCAAGCCCGAAGAAGAATCATGGGGTGCTTTGTATGTGGGTCTACAGACCACATGGTAAAAAATTGCCCAAAGAAGGGGACGGACGAGAATAAGGGAGCCAATAGTGGTAAGTTAACTATTGGGGGTCCAGCGCAGCCTGGTAGGCCGATGGCCCGTACCTTTAATATGACCATCCAAGACATAATGGCCTCGGGGGACGTAGTCGCAGGTATTATTCCAATTAACAACTTAAATGCATACGTGCTATTTGACTCGGGTGTTACTTGTTCGTTTATCTAATGTGATTTTGCTAAACGACTAGGATTACTTCCCAAAAAGTTGCTTATACCTTTGAACATTAAGGTAGCAAATGAAGAGATAATTCCTGTTGAAGATATTCATAGGAGTTGTTGCGTAAATATTAGAGGTTGTAAATTATCGGTAGATCTGATACCGATAAGGTTAGAAGAATTTGATGTAATTCTCGGAATGGATTGGTTGATAAACCATGGGGCAATTATAGATTGTCAAATGAAATGCGTTAGTATTAAAACATCAATTCAATCTCATGTAATATTTTACGGGAATAAATTGCCGGGACGTTCGTGTTGTCTTACCATGACACAGACTAGGAAATTATTGAGCAAGGGATGTGTAGGCTATTTGTGTCATGTGGTTGATACCCAGAGAGTGGGAGAGACCATGGAACAAATACCTATAGTGAGTGAGTTCATGGATGTATTTCTAAGCGAGTTAGCGGGTCTTCCACCAGATAGGGAGATCGAGTTCGTAATAGACATTGTGCCAGGAGCGGCACCAGTTTTCAGGGCACCGTATCGCATGGCGCCGGTGGAGATGAAGGAGTTGATGGTACAGCTGCAAGAATTATTGGACAGGAAGTACATTCAACCGAGCAATTCGTCGTGGGGAGCACTGGTATTATTTGTCAAGAAGAAGGACAGATCATTGAGACTTTGTATCGACTACCGAGAGTTGAACAAGTTAACAATAAAGAATAAGTATCTGTTGCCCATGATCGATGATCTTTTTGATTAGTTGAAGGGGGCAAAATGTTTTTCCAAAATAGATTTAAGGACGTGGTATCATCAGCTGAAGGTTAGAAATGAAGATGTGCCAAAGATAGCATTTAGGACTCGTTATGGTCATTACGAGTTTCTGGTGATGTCATTTGGGTTGACTAATGCACCTGCTGCATTTATGGACATGATGAACAGGTTGTTCAAACAATATTTGGACAAGTTCGTTGTGGTGTTTATTGATGATATTCTATTCTACTCTAAGACGCCGGAAGCTCATGATGAACACCTAAGAATGGTGTTGGAGACATTAAGAAAGGAGAAGTTATATGTGAAGTTCACTAAGTGTGAATTTTGGTTAGAGCATGTACAGTTTTTAGGTCATGTTATTGACCATGAGGGGATTTCAGTAGATCCAGCGAAGGTGGAAGCCGTGATGAATTAGGAACAACCGAAAATGCTGACTGAGGTACGAAGTTTCTTAGGGTTAGCGGGTTACTATCGGAGGTTCATACAGGACTTTTCAAAGATAGCTACTTCGCTGACTAACTTGATGAGGAAGACGGTGAAGTACGTATGGACCGAGAATTGTAAAAATAGTTTTCTAGAACTGAAGAAGAAGTTGACTGAAGCGCCTGTTTTAACATTACCCGATGACACAGGAAATTCCGTAGTTTATAGCGATGCTTCGCATAAAGGACTGGGTTGCATGCTCATGCAGCATGGCAAAGTCATTGCGTATGCATCTAGGCAGTTGGAGGATTATAAGAAAGTTTACCCTACTCATGATCTGGAACTGGCCGCGGTGGTGTTTGCCTTAAAGATATGGAGACATTATCTTTATGGGGAAAAGTGTGAGATATACACGGACCACAAAAGTCTGAAATATATCTTCACACTGAAGGAGTTGAATATGAGACAGAGGAGATGGCTGGAGTTGATAAATGATTATGACTGTGAAATCCTGTATCACCCTAGAAAAGCCAATTGTGTGGCCGACGCCTTGAGAAAAATGGGTAGGGAGAAGTTGTCTTTGCTAACAGCTCAAACTGAGTTAATAACAGTGATTGCTTGGATGGAGTTGGAGGTAAAGTTGCCAAGTGAGACGGAGCAGAGACTTTTTGCGGCAGAGATTCAATCTACTATCGTAGAGACAGTTAAGGAAGTGCAGCTCAAAATCGATGAGTGTGATCAAATGAAGGAGCGATTAACCACTGAAAAAGTTATTAGGTTTACTCTTGATAATGAAGGATTATTAAGATTTGAGGGAAGAATTTGGCTTTCGAATGAGACGGAATTAAAGGAGAATGTTTTATTAGAGGCTCATAGTTCGAGGTACTCGATTCATCCTGGTAGCACTAAGATGTATCAAGACCTGCGACAGAATTTTTGGTGGCCGAACATGAAACGAGAAATAGCCAAGTGTGTGAGTGAATGTTTGACTTGTCAAAGAGTTAAAGCCGAACATCAACGACCAAGTGGCTTGTTACAATCATTAGAGATTTTGGAGTGGAAGTGGGAGCATATCACGATGGACTTTGTGGTGGGACTTCCGATGACTCAGAAGGGGTATGATACGATTTGGGTAATAGTGGATCGGTTGACGAAGTCGGCTCACTTTTTGCCAATTCGAATTAAGTACAACTTAGATCAGTTAGCTACACTCTATGTTAAGGAAATTATTTCTAGACATGAAGCACCTGTTTCGATAGTGTCAGATCGTGATCCACGATTCACGTCGAACTTTTGGAGAAGTCTTCAAGAAAAGTTAGGGACGCAGTTGAAGTTGAGTACGACATATCATCCACAAACAAATGGATAGAGCGAAAGGACAATTCAGACGTTAGAAGATATGTTGAGATCTTGCGTCATGGATTTCAAGGGTAGTTGGGATGATCATCTACAATTAGTAGAATTTACGTATAACAACAGTTATCATGCAAGTATAGGTATGCCGTCGTATGAAGCTTTGTATGGAAGGAAATTTAGAACGCCGTTGTATTGGGATGAAGTGGGAGAACGTCGGATGCTAGGACCAGAATTAGTGCAGCAAACAGCGGAAGTGGTGAAGTTGATACGTATGCGTCTTGTCACAGCTCAAGATAGACAGAAGAAATATGCAGACTTACATCGAGAGAATAGAGAGTTTGCGGTAGGCTCGTACGTATTTCTAAAGGTATCTCCTTGGAAAGGAAAGATACGCTTTGGAAAGAAGGGAAAACTAAGCCCAAGGTTTATAGGACCTTTTGAGGTATTAAAAAGGTAGGTGAGGTAGCTTATAGGGTAGCGTCACCTCCAGACTTAGAGCGAATACATAATGTATTCCACATTTCAGTGCTACGTCCTTACAAATCGAATTACAAGCACGTGATAGAATTTGAGCCTATTCAAATCGAGAAAGATTTAACTTATGAAGAGATGCCGATTCAAATCATCGATAGAAAAGAGCAAGTTCTGCGAAACAAGGTAATATCAACAGTAAAGGTGTTATGGAAGAACCACGATGTTGAAGAAGCAACGTGGAAACTTGAAGAAAGGATGAGAAAGAATTATCCTCTTTTGTTTGAGTAATATAGGGCGAGATTCTGCGAACAGAATCTTTATAAGGGGAGAAGAATGTAACACCCGAGAAATTCGGATCCTTTGTAAAAATATTTGAAAGAATTAAATAATGAATAAAATGATATTATTTGTTATTATATGTGTTGATAAGATGTATGGCATTCTATAACCTAGAAACGTCAGAAGATCATAGTATTTAAACCACGTGAATGAATTAAAGTGCTTAAATTTCCAAGTCAAAAATGAATATTTTTCGAGAAAGTTTACAAAAAACACTATTCACTGATTACCGCTTGGGAATTATTTTTGAACTTTCGAGAAATACGTAACGTTAGAATATAGAGACGTGATGGATTATGTAATAATGATCTAAGTATGGAAAATGCAATAATTCGCATTCGGACTTAAATTGAAAATGTAAGTATTAATAAGCCTAATGAAATGAATTAATGTAACTTTGCATAAAATACAAGTCCATAAGCTATAAGGTGTAAACCTATGTAGGATTAATACTAAGTCCAAGTGATTAATAGGTGAAGTCCAAACTATTATAGTGCAAGCCCAACAAAGAATTTGCTAGATTGATTATTAAGCCTAAACCTTGATCCATTAGCTAAAAAGGATCCATGGGGAAACCCATGAGTAAGCTTGATGGGCAAACAAGTTATGTGTTGGACAAGAACTTTAAGTAATGACCAAGGAATGGATAAGAGTTGTGGGCAACAAGCAATGAATAGTAAGGAGGTTAGTTTAAGGAGGTGGGATGATTTAATGATCTAATTACCCTAACCTTGAAAGCTCTATAAATAGCAAGCCTTTTCAGTCATTTGGATTTTGATATTTCATCCAATAATTCTCTCTCAAACAAGTTATTTGTTAGAGTCAATAAGCACTTTAAGATTAACATTTCCTTAGTAGATTTCCAAAGCAATTGAAGTAATCATCAAAGGTAATTGATCTTGTCTCTTCTATTTCTATCATGGTAGGTTGATAAGAGAAGTGTAATCTAATGAATTTATATACTAATAACATAAGGGAAGTTGATAAGTAATGGACTTAAGCCAAATAAGTTGAATAAGCAACTTGAACTTAAATAAGTTGATGAACTTATGAAGAATTTACATATGTTGTTATAAGCATGAGAATTGTAGTTAATGAGTTAAACAAGTCATTGACTTGTGTGAAAAAGTTAAAACCTACCTTAATATAAGTTAGTATAATAATTAACTTATAATATCTACATGTTGATTAAAATCCACTTAGAATGATTAGTATTGAGGTTTCGCCGGAATTGCACGATTAGACGATAAACGTCAAATTAGTGAAATTCTCAGAATGGAAGTCGTATTTTGTGTTTGACAATGGAAACATGGGTTTTTTATGGAGGCAAGTCATATTTGGAATTATAGAGTTGTGGACTCGAAAATGGTCGGATTCCGACTTAGAACAAAGAAACGAGCATTGAACATTCACGAACATTTATCATTTTCGATAAAATTACACTAATAGGTGGAATTTTAGCAAATGAAGTTGAATAGATAAAATTCTTGAATGAATACATAGAGTACGTGATTTGTGAACTGTAGGCTCTTGAACGAGCCAATTCGGACTTATAACGAAGAAGTTACGAGTCTGGGAATCTCACAAAATTTAAAGTCTGTAAAAATTTTCTGGTGCACAGAGCTGGCGCCGCGGCGCCAGCCCAAGGCCATTTAGCCCACGCCGCAACACCGAGCTTGACCGAGAAAAGCCATAACCTTCTGGAGAGTGGCATCGCAGCGCGACCATTAACACTGAGACTCGCGTCGTAGCGCTGAGTCCGGGTTCTAGGCAGTAATAGGTTACGCCGCAGTGCGACACCAAGTATAAAAGCCGGCGCCGCAGTGCCAGCCTCAAGACCAAGATAATAATGAATGTTTACATGTAGAGCATGGTTAGTAATTGATAAACTATTAAAGGAAGATCTTAATGAAACATTGTCAAGACATAAATAAGTCTTAAGCATGAACACTTAGAGTTAAGTTAAGTTAATTACTTATGAATGTAAGAATATCGTAAAAGAAACCCAGAACCTATAATAACAAATCTAATATGTAATTAGATTGAGAAGTAGGGTAAGATTCTTTAAGAACCATGTATGATCATTAATGACCTAATGTTCTATGTTATGCTATCATCTAATGTAGAGACCTTAAAGACATAAAGTGCACGTGTTATAAATTGTAGCAGACGTTAAAGGCTAGTACTCTAACCCTTGTTCCAGTTCGATCTAGACAAGTCTTTGTGATTCATGTATTCTTCACATGAGTTAGTATCTAAGGAATGTCAAAGCTAATCCTTTCAGCTAGACGTATGCTATGGAAGTCTATCAAGTGTTGATAAGGATTTACCAAACTAATATTGTTGTGGTTTTCAAAAGTAGATTTAGTATGCTAAAATGTTTTATCGTCAAACGACAGGCACGTGAGGTTTCCACAACTTAAACGTATACATGTTTAATGAATGTAGTGTTGATTAACATAGAGTACTATAGGCTGATCACCTAGACGTGCTCGTAAGCTATACCGGATTTACGGACTTAGTGCCGGGATGTCCTTTTCAAAGTACTTATGAAATGCTTACGGTTTTGAATCGGAATTGATGTTTTACTGAATATTGTTGTTGTAAAATGTTTTGAATGAAAAGAAGTGCTATTTTAAATTATCGATAGTACTTCGTAACTATTGTTCAGTTATTGAAGATATACGATTCCTATGTTTCAAGCAAGATATTTTACTAGAATTATTGTAATTGCTGAGCTAGTTAGGCTCATTCTTGTTTGAACCATATGAATGCAGCTAAGACAGAACGGACCGACGGATCCGTCAAGGATAAAGGGAAGGCAAAGGTGAACCCGTAGGTTGCTTATGTAATAGTATAGGTTTTGTATTAAATAATATTGATATTATGACAAAGACACTGTATTGGTTTTAAAGAACCTGGGGTATGTAAATATTCTTTTGATATATATAGAAGACATATATGTTCTTTTGAGGCATTTCAATTGAATGTTTATGTGAACTGTACCACCGTGTTGCACCATCTGTCGGGTTGAAAGATACACAGATTTGGGGGCGTAACAATTCTTTCGATGGTTGTTTCCACTGGTACGATTATTATCGTGTTGTTGGTCGTTGCCTTTTGGTTGTGCTGAATCATTATCGCGCTCCAATAACTGAGCCCTATTCACAACATCTGAATATAAACAAAGTTTGTGAGAAATGAGGTATTGACGTATATCGGGTTTAAAACCTCTTAGAAACATTCGCGTCATTTGCTCCTCATTATCGACCAAATGGGACGCAAATCGGGATAACTCGGCAAACTTAGCCTCGTACTGCGATACGGTCATATTGTTTTGTTCCAACTTGATAAACTCTACCTCCTTCATGTGACGAATACTTTCAGGAAAGTACTTGTCGTTGAACAGCTCTTGAAACTTCTCCCAAGACATCTTGAGTGCGTCAGGCTGGGTACGTTTTACAGATTCCCATAAATAATCTGCTTCTTCATGCAACATAAAGGTGGCAAAGGGAACCTTTTGCTCCTTGGAGCATCCCAAGACATCAAATATCTTATTGATATGCTTTATCCACGTCTCCGCCTTAAGTGGTTTTGGCTCTCCAAAAAACTCCGGTGGTCCCAGGTCCTTGAACTGCTTAGCGGTGACCGTCCGAGAGTTGTCAATGTTTCCACCTGCATTTTGGACAGGAGCCGCCTTCGCCTGATGTTGAATGAATTGCATAAAGCCTCTAACCATCCCATCGTTCACCATTTCATCGGTGTTATTATTTACGTGAGGATTATTGTTTTCCTATTGCACATTATCCTGGATATTGATCGTTGGTGACTCAATGGTCTCATGTGCTTCATTTCTTATCCCAACATTTTCGGATGCCATTTTTAAATACTGCCACAAAACAAGGGTTAATTAACATGCCACATATTATCCATATACTCTGACCGAATTAAATACCAAATAAACTTAGGTAGGTTATACTAGTGAAAAAATTATCTGTCTCTCCCCTCCTAGTTCTTGTCTCACATCTCAGCCAGGGATCATATCCCTCAGCTTTGATACCAACTGTGATGCCCCCAAAACAAGTATACATCACCCATCTTGGGTCATCAGATACAAGGTACTGAATACAAATACAACTTAATTATACAACAGCCGTATAAAATACGACAAAACGTATGATGTGAGTTTTAATACAAATATTGTCATCTAGACAATATCCACACTCAAGGGAGTTTTCATTACAATTATTATGACACTATTTCACATAATAGTGAGGACTACTAATGCACCATCTAGGACCATCACTCTGTTCCCCGACTAGTCCCAGCTACGTTCTCATTTCCTGAAGAGAACAATGAAAGAAAGGGTGAGCTCAACTAGCCCAGTAAGTAATATATTATGACTAAGATAATGAAGAATAAATTATCATTAGCCTTCAATAATGTTAAATTGATAGAATATAATAGACAACAAGTTTAATTGCAACGGAACAAGCAATCCATTAGAAGAGTCAAGTAAAGTATAAAATCTACTATCTTCTATGCTTTAAAAAGTTTTTCATCAACTTTATCTGTAGCGCCCCCAAATTCTAGGTCACAAATCACCACGAATCGGGGTCACTAGTTCTAACTATTGCGAAAGATATAAACATAAATTGTTTATACATTAAACATTATACACTATCCCCAAGGTCGAGTAACCATAACTTATACACAATTCATTATCCTATCTGACATATAAATATATTCAACAATGTAGTTGTGAATTAGCACTAACAAAATTTTGACTGAACAAGTATTAAACATGAACCAATATATCTGAACCGAATGGTAATGAAGGTGATCAGCCTTTCATACCTGACTTATACATACAATATGTATAGAGTACAATTCTACATGGCAATCATCAATAATTAACCATAAGCATATCTGAATGAAACAACTCTTAGTAGAGTTAAGAAAAACTTGCCTGAATCGTTGATTACCGCTATGCAATTTAATAAGCTTTGTCTGAACCTAATATTAATAATATCGATTTTCCAAGTTAGAATAATATCATCACAGTATAAAATAACCTAAACATATTACCACATAATCATATTAGTCTATAATACATATAAGACTTGATATCAAGTCAAACTATTGCAGTCTGAGTTTAACCCGACACAAATCTGATATCCTGACGGTCTAGTAGGATAAATATAGAGTTTAAGTTCAATTAAACTCTGCCTAACACTTAACAATTATATCATCAGTCAAAATATTTTTCATAAGCTCGTAATAATTTTCAGATACTTATTATCATTTATCGTGATTTTTCAATCATTAATATCGTATTTATATATAATTTAAATACCACTTAATTCCTTTATCATTAATATTTATTTAATATCAATTATTAATGAAAATCATCACATAATATTATAATATATTTATAATATATCAAAGTATTTCTAATACTTTAAAATCATATTTATATGATGTTTAAACACTTAAATCCATTATCCGATAATTTCTTTTAATATTAAAATATTAATATTTTACATGATAAAATATCAAAAGTTATACTTTATAACTTAAAATATTTTTATAATACCTAAATCATTTTTATATGATTTATAAATCATTAATTCTATTTTTCTACAATTTATTTAATAGAGTTATTAAATAAACTAATTATCATTAATATTTATTAATTAATAAAATTCATCACAAAATATTAAAAGTCACTAAAAATAACTCAAAATATTTTCTTATACCATAATATAATTTTTCATGATTTTTCATGTATTAAAATCATTTCTAAGTAATTTACTTAATATTATAATTAAATAAATTAGATACCATTTATGTTCCAAAATATTAAATATTTATTAAATATACTCTAAATAATTAAAAACTATTTTCAGACTTTAAAATAATTTTTCGGAATTTATTATATATTTTTAATAATTAAAAACCATTTTATCAATTTATTAATTTAAATAATTATTTTTCTAATTAAACTGTCGCTAAAGGGTGCCTATAGCGACAGGAGCGTCGCTATAGGTGTTCTTAGCCCAAGTCCATAAACTCATAGCCGGTTTACAGGGTACCTAATTTGACCGCACTTAGATCTAGGTTCCGATTGCTTTCAGGGCTTGTAAAAGTATTATAGTTGTAGTACTCATGTAGAACTACAACCACAAACAAAAATCATAGCTAAAACATATCACAACAGACAGATCAAGGCTTCCAAAAATACTGACAACAGTGTTCTTCATTTCTGGGTTTTCCAGAAAATGAAGAACAGTCGAGGGTGCTAGGTTTAGGTCCTTATGATTTGCATTTTGGACTCGTTTTGTGTGATCTAAGCGTTCAAACATGTAGTACACATGTCAACGAACAATTATATATCATCAGATCATAACAACAATATCACAAGAAATAGATCTAGGTCGGTCAATATCTGACAGAAAATGTGTTCTTGAAGATTCTGGGTTTTCCAGAATCTTCATCCAGGCAGTCGGTCAACGGTGGTTTGACCACTCATATCTGTGATTCCGTTACGGATTATGGTAATCTAAAGGAATGTATAATTAGTACTCATGTCATTCTACACAAAGCAAACACTAACATGCCCTGTACTGATCAAGTACTGTTGGTCGGAACCATTTTCCTGTTCCTCTTATCCGCCTTGGGCGCACAAATATTTCCTTACCTCAGTCTTTATCGGATTCCTTACCAAAACAATTTGGTTAGGGAAAATTTTCAAAGAACGCTTAGGATTTTATAAACGTTGGTCTAGCTGAATCGAATAGCGTAGACTCATATCAATAGTTCAATTCAATCGAATTATATAGGTGTAGCCAAACCCCGTTGGCAAATTAAAATTTAAAAATATTTTTGAGAATGACGCCATGATGCCGTACTATATTAACAATCCGTTTGAGGATGCCGTCATTATATGACTTTGTCATAACACATCATACAATAGTGGAACAATAAATTTTAGATCGGATTCACACTATGTATTCATGTATTTATAACTCTATCAACTTTTATCATTTCTTCACCAGGCTACATGGTACATGAGTGATAAATAAAATATATTTTTATATTTCAAATCATTTGCGTCTAGCTAAAATAAGTAGCATAGACTATACTTTAAACTGTTTCAAAAATGATTACGAGTCTACATATTTTTATTTTTATTTTAAAAGCACATAGTGCGTATTTAGTTTGATATCAAAATTTTGAAGTCTAGCATAGCTAGGAGTTTTGAAAAAAAACTTATGTCTCCTCTAATAATCATTTGCTTAAAGAGTCTATCTATTCTTATTATCCTTACTATATACTCCATTTACACACAACTATACCCAGTTCATCAAACTTACTACAATTATGAGTTCAGGAACTTGCCACGATCATATGATTTTAAGAACTTGTCCTAGTCAGAACTTTGGCGTCCATTCGCTGAGGGGTTCATAAACGTGATGAGTGAGTTTTATACACATGAATTGGATACATTCAAGCTTAATTTATTGTTGTTCTCCAGTCTTTTAGGATGTTTTTATGTGTTTGTGTCTATTCATGCATGTTTTATATTGTTTTGTAGGAATTGGGACAAAAGTTACTTGGATCGATGTTTGGGGTGGCTAGATTCGCGTTTTCGGCTTGCCATTTACACAGAAGTCACTTCAGAGACAATTTGACTATAGCTCCGGATATTATTTCGCAAAACTTCAAGAATGAAAGTTGTAGATCTACTTCTCCTCTTTCCAGAACATCTTGAATCATCTAAATCGGAGTTCGGACGAAGAAGTTATGGCCATTTTCCCAAAGGACGTCGGAGCAGAAAATGTTGGAAAAAGGAGCAAGCGCCTAGGCGCTCCAGACAAGCCTAGACCAAGCGCCTAGGCGCTCCAAGTCAGAAACATAATGCAAACCAAGCGCCTAGGCGCTCCAGTCAAGGCTAAATCAAGCGCCTAGGCGCTAGGAAGCAGAGTTTGAGCTGGGGAAAGGCTTGGTGCGGGCCTGGACGCGTTTTGGGCGAATTTTGACACCTTTTTGACTCCAAATTGGATTGGGTTTGTTCCTAAGCAAAAAATTAGACTTGTAAACTATAAATACATGATGTAAGGCATAAAATAAGGGGAGATGACATAGATTAGACTAGATTAAACACTCCTTTAGATTAGAACATAACCCTAGTTCTTATTAGATTTGGAGATTGAAGCAACTTGGAGACCATTGAAGATTCAAAGTAGGAGCAAGGAGGGAGCGTCAAGTCTACTGACAATAGATTATTTCTTCTCATCTTCTTCTATCTTTATCTTTTAATGATTATTCAATTGTGGATTCTTAGTTTAAATTCAATAATCATGAACTAAATTTTAATTAAGATTGCAACGGAACTTGGTATGTAATTTAAATTGCAAGCTTCCCATTGAATAAAAGTTGGTTTTTATTGAATTGTTTATTATATCTTATGTTTATTGATTAATTGTTTGGCCAACAATTACTGTGATAATCTATATAAAATTGGAAGATGGAGTATAGATTGAGATCTGGATATAATAACATCTGTTCATATAATCTGAATAGGGTTAATATGATTAGCGTATAGGATAGGAATATACCTATGTGTCTTTTGTATCCATTGAAAGAATTTGTGCATAAACCCTGATTAACTTGATTCACATAGGAATATAGTGATTTGATTAACTGGGGTGTTCCTTTTAATTCCGCATCTTAAAGATTGGATTTAGGAGGATTTGTTCACATGTCTTTGGAAGAAGTGCGTGAATATTCATAAAGCATTCTTGGATAATGATTCATATTAATTGATTTATTTTAAATGGGAAATAAGTTAGTTTAAATGAAATACCAAGGGAAGTTGTAATCTTAACCTGTTAAATCTGCAGTTATTCTTGTGAAATTTTGATTTTTAATCATTAGTTTGTTAAGTTTAATTTTCAAATCATAAACAAAATTTTCTTAGTTTAAAATAGGATTAATTGCATTAGAGTTAGTAATTGATAAATATTAGTCTATTTCCTCGTGGGAACGATATCCTTGCTTGCTGAATATTACAATTGAACGCGTATACTTGCGTGGTAAAGTGCTATTAAAAAATTAGGCAACAAAACGTTTCATATAATTATGAGTCACGAACATACCATAAGTATGAGTTTTAAGAACTCGTACTTAACCTTATATTCTCTACCTATAAACTATCTATCTGTTATACACATGGGAAAAGAATCACCTTCTCAACACGCATATAGCAAATAGCGCGACACCGACATTTCAATGATTATCAGTGCCACAAACTAAGTGGTTTTTACACCAAGTACAATTCCCCGCCCATAACAAGGAATCATACAACTCAGCTACTGACATGAGTCCTCAATTGAAATCCCCACCTAATCTAATCCCTTCTCAATACGAATTTCATTTAATTCTCATTCATAATCCTTTCTGGAATTTGTACTAATTCATAGTACAACATACCCAGCAATCTTGATGTAAACTTTTCAATCATACGCTTGATCCTTCTCCATACTATAACCTTATCTGATAACGGGGTGATCTCATCGTATATATTAGGATATATTTCTATGTTATGATTGTTTTGTTTTACGATCTCCTATCCAGTACTCTTAGTTTTTTAGATTTTATCTATTCATCACTAATGTTCACTTTTATTATCAGAGTTAGGGAACTCTGTATCTTTCTAACTCGTCGAGATTCGTCTTTGAATCTTACCGACACACTAACTCTATGTGAGTTAGATCTTATCCTATCACTGCGGTTATTAGTTTAAGGTAACTCTACCCTAGGTTTATAACCAACAGCTTTGGTACCAATTGTAACGCCCCCAAATTCTAGGTCACAAATCACCACGAATCTGGGTCACTAGTTCTAACTATTGCGAAAGATATAAACATAAATTGTTTATACATTAAACATTATACACTATCCCCAAGGTCAAGTAACCATAACTTATACACAATTCATTATCCTATCTAACATATAAAGATATTATCATACATTACTTTTACAAATCTAATCGCACACAATAACTTTAAACTGGAACTGTCTTTAACCTTTCCTTGTATCTGACGCGTTCGCCTTAATCTGCAATGTTTATCATGATATAGCAAGGGTGAGCATAAGATTGCCCAGCAAGTTTAAGTTCAAAAATTTAATGATATATCATGATTGAAAGAGTCTAAATAATAAGCAGGCTATAATTCAAAAATATAGTTGTGAATTAGCACGAACAAAATTTTGACTGAACAAGTATTAAATATGAACCAATATATTTGAACCGAATGGTAATAAAGGTGATCAGCCTTTCATACCTGACTTATACATACAATATGTACAAAGTACAATTCTACATTGCAATCAGCAATGATTAACCATAAGCATATCTGAATGAAACAACTCTTAGTAGAGTTAAGAAAAACTTGCCCGTACCGTTGATTACCGCAATGCAATTTAATAAGCTTTGTCTGAACCTAATATTAATAATATTGATTTTCCAAGTTAGAATAATATTATCACTATAAGACCCCAACTTTTTGAATAAAGATTAAATTTTCTCGAAATATATTTTTGAATATTATGGTGTGGATTTGATATAATGTTATAGTTGTGGGTAATATTTACAAATTTTGCAAATTACGCAAGTTGTTATATAATATTCAATTGGTCGGGGAATATTCATTTTAACAGGGAATATTCGTACACCGGCACAATCATTGGTGGACCCCCACAACGGAATTATTGTCGGATTGAGAAAACGATAAAAATACTTTATGAAAATAACGGCGAAAGTTTTACCGTTAAGTGTTGAACTACCCGGTAGTAAAAGTACAGTAATACGCGTGGTTGCATAGTAGCACACGGTATTGATTATTGATGCTTACGTGAGAAGTCACTCTGTTATACTCAATTATTGCTACAGTAATTGCTGTAACATATCTCTCATATTATTGATTCGATTATTGTCATAGTATCGTCTGCATAATATGTTATTTTATTAAATCAATAATTGAGACAACAAAGTTATTCATATTATTAAATTATAATATTTACAATATCTAGAAGTTCTGTCAAGGAGAGGTTTGGTCACCTAATTGCGAGCCAATAGGGAGAAATCCTTATCGGAAAGCCCCCTCTTTCCTGGGAACGACCTGGTTGATAAATATTGTGAGTTATAATATTAATGATGAATGTTATTAAAATTGAAGTTGTGTTCGGAGTTTAATTTGGAGATGCAGACGTGATATTTTAGTCTGGAACGATGAAATTAGTAAAAATAGTCTATAAACACAAAATTTTCCAAAATTCACTATTTGGTCAAAAAGTCAATAGTTGACTTTTTCGGTAAAAAGTTAACTTCAAAATTTCAAAATTTATATTTTTGATAAAAATGGTTTCATTGTGTTAGAATTATTTGTGTTAGTGAAAATCGACAATTATTTCGATAATAATTAATGTCTGGAGGTTATATTGACCAAACGAGTATTTAACCAGATAAATGAGGAAATGATTATAACTATTTGTTCACATGTGTATACTATTGTTTCACATTCTTGTTACTATTAGGGGAGTTGGTGCAAGATTGATAATACTTGCATAACTAAGTTAAAAATGGAGATATAGATGGAGGTACTATGTAATTCGTATTTTCACATGTCTAGAACTATTGATTCACATAATTTACTATTGGATCACATTATTTACTATTAGGGGAGGTGGTTCAAGTTTGATAATACTTCCATGACTAAATTAAAAATAAAGGAAAAGTTGGAGGTATCGTATTGTAATTTTTTGAGCCCCAAAACGTGCAATTATCGAAACTATATTTTTCTATAAATAGAAGATCATTCTTCCTTCATTTCTCAACAATTCACAAAAGCTTTAGAGCGATTATTATAGAGAGAAATTATAGAAAGAAGAAGAGAAGTCTGCTACCGCACTATTCTTGTATCCAGTTTTTCAAAGGTAGGGAGTATTATTTATTTCTTATCCATGAAGAAAACTTCTGCTATTCCATTCTTTATTATTCTGTTGGAATAACCTGTATATGCGGGCTACCCTATACTTGGTGAAATTCTTCGTTTATTCCAATCTTTATCATTCTGTTGGAACATCCTGTCTGTGTTCTACGCCGGACCTGGTTCCGTCTTTATTATTCTGTTGGAATATCCTGTCTGTGCGTTTTACGCCGGACCTAATTTCGTCTTTATTATTCTGTTGGAATATCCTATCAGTGAATTTTACGCCGGACCTGATTCCGTCTTTATTATTTTGTTAGAATATCATGTCTGTGCGTTTTACGCCGGACCTGATTTCGTTATTTATTATTCTGTTGGAATAACCTGCCTCTGCGGTCTATCGCATGCCTGGTGATTTCTTTTCTTATTCCATTCCTTATTATACTCAGTTGGTTAAAGTTTTGACTTCTATACTTCATGAAATTAGTGGAATATCCTTGATATTTGCGCTTCATCTAGTATCTTTTTATGGAAATATTCTTCTGAGCATTCTTGAATTTTACTCTACAAAGTAGTATCATGTTGACAATTTAGACGTTATTAGTTCCAGGATAAATTAATTCTTGAACTTGTTTTATTGAATTCTTATATCATTTTCATCATCCTCATGTTTATATTTTGTTGAAAGTCATCTGTGGCCTATAGTGCATAGATGGACTTGGTATGATTATAACCAGGAATTATTCGGTGTAATCATGACCGTAATGTTACAAATGATGTGGAAAAAGTCCTCATTGGCCCGTAGAGCATTGATGGACAATTATTGGCATGATCATGACCATTATTGAATACACAAATATTCTTGGCCCGTGGTGCATGGATAATTGTAGTCGTGATACTAAAGAATATCATTGGCCGTAGTGCAGGGGTGATTCGATGATGTGGATTATTTATTAAGCTGAGTCCTAGCAATAAAAGTGATGAAAAACCTTCTAAATCATAAAATATAATAGATTTTATTCTCTACTTGACTCTTTTAATGGATTGCTTGTTCCGCTGCAGTTAAACTTGATGGTTGTTATATTGTATCAGTTTAACAGTGTTGAAGGCTAACGATAATATATTATGCATTATCTTAGTCATAATATTTCCTACTAGGCTAGTTGAGCTCACCCTTTTACTTTTATTGTTCTCTTCAGGAAATGAGAACGTAGGAGGGACTAGTCAGGGAACGGAGTGACGGACCGGATGATAGCATTAGTAGTCTTCACCATTCAGTGAAATAGTGGAACATAAATGTAATAATTTTGAATTTGAGTTTATATATTGTCTAGACGATAATATTTGTATTAAAACTCACAGCTTATGTTTTGTCATACTTTACACGACAGTTGTATAATTAAGTTGTATTTGTATTCTGTACCATGTATTTGATGACTCGGAATAGGTGATGGATACCTATTTTGGGGGCGTCACAGTTGGTATCAAAGCTTAGGTATATGATCCCTGGCTAAGATGTGAGACTAAAACTAGGAGGGGAGAGACGAGGAATTCCTTCGCTAGTATGAACTACCTAAGTTTATTTGGTATTTAATTGGTTGGTTAGAGTATATGGATAATATGTTGCATGTCAATTAACCCTTGCTTTGTGGCAGTATTTGAAAATGACATCCGAGAATATTGAGAATAACAATGGAGCACAAGAGACCGTTGAGTCTCCACAGATCAACAATCAAAATAATGTGCATCAGGTAGGCGACAATCCTCATGCAAACAAAAACACTGACCAAATGATGAACGATGGAATGTTCAGAGGCTTTATGCAATTCATGCAACATCAGGCGAGAGCAGCTCCTGTCCAAAATGTAGGTAGAAACACTGGAAACTCTCAGACGGTTACCGCTAAACAGTTCAAGGAGCTGGGACCACCGAAGTTTATTGGAGAGCCAAAACCACTTAAGGCTGAAGCATGTATAAAGCAGATCACCAAGATATTTGATGTCTTGGGATGCTCCGAGGAGGAAAAGGTTCCCTTCGCCACCTTCATGTTGCGTGAAGAGGCAGATTATTGGTGGGAATCTGTAAAAAGTACCCACTGATGCGAATGTTTTTAAGAGGTTTGAAACCGGAGATACGTCAATATCTTATTTCTCATAAACTATGTTTGTATTCAGATGTTGTAAATAGGGCTCAGTTATTAGAGCGCGATAACGAGTCAACGCAACCAAGAGAAAGCAGCCGGCAGAATAAAAATACAAGTGGTAACAGTCATCGAAACGGTGACAACAAGCGTGGAGGGAATCAATATGCCAAAAATGGTAACCACTTCGGTGGTAATCATTGACAAGATAATAAATATGGACATTTCAAGAAAAGGATATTCAACAATGATGGAAAGACGTCAGCACCAGCACCCGTTGTTAAGGAAGGAGAACGACCACCTATCATATGCTTTAAATGCGGAGAGGAGGGACACATCAGTCCAAACTGCACGATGCCGTCCAAAGCATGTTATAATTATGGAAGGGAAGGTCACTTAGCTCGATTTTATCATTCACCGAAGACAAGTTCAGCTAGAATGGAGGCACCAAAGGCCGTCCCAAAAAAGTCAAAGCCTGTAGTGCAAAGGAGAGCGTTTGTTGTGACCTCCTAGAAAGTAAGGAACCCGAACGAGGTTATCACTGGTAAGCTTATCATGAACTCTAGTGAAGTCTATACCTTATTTGATACCAGTTATACCCATTCTTTTATTTCTCCTACTTGCGCTCAACGTTTAAATTTGACTCCGGAGAAATTAGACTTTGACTTATCTGTTGAAACTCCATTAGGAGAAACCTTCATTACATCCACTATTTATAAGTCTTGTTTTATTCAAATCGGTAACTGCACTTTACCTGTCGATCTTATCTCCTTAAAAATACTTGCATTTGACGTGATTCTAGGGATTGATTGGTTAACTACTCATCAAGCTAAAATTGATTATTTTCGTAAGGTTGTTAGCTTTCATATTCCTAATAAACTTATTATACGAATTCAAGTGACCAAACCATTAAAATCAATCACGGTCATCTCAAGCCATAAAGCTATTCATTTATTGAAAAATGGATGTCAAGCTTTCTTAGCTCATGTAACGGATTTAAACAAAAATACGTCAAATTTGAAGGATATCTCTATTGTTAATAAATTTCCTGACGTATTCCCTGAAGAACTTCCTAGCCTACCCCCAAAGCGTGAAGTTAAACTTTATATCGACCTTGAACCCGGTACAAAACCCATTTCCAAAGCCCCATATCGAATGGCTCCTATTGAACTTTAGGAATTAAAGACCCAACTACAGGAATTGTTAGACATTGGTATCATTTGTTCTTGTACGTCTCCTTAGGGTGCTCCTATTCTATTCGTGAAGAAGAAAGATGGGAGTATGCGACTTTGTATTGATTATCGGGAGTTGAATCATGTCACCATAAAAAATAGGTACCCATTGCCATGTATTGATGACCTGTTTGATCAGTTACAAGGAGCACAATTTTTTCAAAGATTGATCTTCGTTCTGGATATCATCAGTTGAAGGTTAAAACTGAGGATATTCCAAAGACTGCCTTCAGAACTCGGTACGGGCATTATGAATTCTTAGTCATGTCTTTTGGATTGACTAATGCTCCTGCTGCCTTCATGGATATGATGAACTGAGTATTCAAGGAATACTTGGATCATTTTGTGGTCGTCTTTATTGATGACATCGTCATATATTCCAAAAGTCGTGAAGATCATGAGAAACACTTGAGGCTGATGCTCCAAAAGCTTCGTGAAAACAAGCTATATGCCAAGTTGAAGAAATGCGAGTTCTGGCTTGAAGAAGTTGCATTCCTTGGGCACGTGATATCATGTCATAGAATATCTGTTGACCCAACAAAGAGTGAAGCTATTCAAAGCTGGGAGAAACCTAAATCAGTGACCGAAGTACGTAGCTTCCTCGGATTAGCTGGTTATTATCGGAGATTCGTGGAAGGATTTTCTCGAATCGCTACTCCATTAACTCAGCTGACTCGAAAAGATATAAAGTTCGGTTGGAGTGAGAAATGTGAGAATAGTTTTCAAGAACGTAAGAGGAGACTCATTTCAGCACCTTTTCTGATAATACCATCTGGCTCGGAGGGATTTGTCATTTACAGTGATGCTTCAGGCAAAGGGTTAGGATGTGTTCTCATGCCACATGGGAAAGTCATAGCATATGCCTCACGACAACTCAAAGAATATGAGAGGAATTACCCTACTCATGATCTAGAGTTGGCAGCTGTCGTTTTTGCGCTTAAGATTTGGAGGCATTACCTGTATGGAGAGAAGATGGAGATCTACACGGATCATAAGAGCCTCAAATATTTCTTCACCCAAAAGGAACTCAACATGTAACAACGACGTTGGCTTGAACTATTGAAAGATTATGATCATACCATCCAATACCATCCTGGAAAAGCGAACGTGGTAGCTGACGCACTGAGTAGAAGATCATATGCGGGTGCGAGTGCAATATTGTCAATGCAAAGGCCCATTTTGTATGACTTGCAAAGGATGGAGTTAGAGATAAAGACTCCAGGGACCCACATGATGGTGGCAAACATACGAGTAGAACCGATTTTAATCGATAAAGTTAAAGCTGCTCAAGCTACAGACCTGGAGCTAATGCGTATGAAGGAATACTTTGAGTCAACTCCAAACTTTATGTTCCTAACAACCCTGATTTAAAGTATAAAATCATGATGGAGGCGCACAACACACCGTTTGTAATTCATTCTGGGAGTACCAAAATGTATCGTGATCTTCGACATACATTTTGGTGGAGCAATATGAAGAGAGAGAGATAGTAAAGTTTATCTCAAGGTGTTTAACTTGTCAACGAGTCAAGGCGGAGCATCAAGTACCAAAAGGTCCATTGCAACCACTTGAAATTCCAGAATGGAAGTGTGAGCACATTACTATGGATTTCGTTACTGGTCCTCCCAAGGTTTCTCAAGGTATAGATGCAATTTGGGTCATTGTTGATAGATTGAACAAGTCTGCTCATTTCCTACCTATACGAGAAACTTATACACTTGAACGTCTTATTCGTATGTACATAAATGAGATTGTAAGACTTCATGGTATGCCAATATCCATAGTTTCTGATCGAGACCCAAGATTCACTTCAAGATTTTGGGTTAGTTTGTAAGAAGCTATGGGCACGGATTTATGATTTAGCTCGGCATATCATCCTCAGACGGACGGGCAGTCGAAGAGGACCATTCAAAATCTTGAAGATCTATTAAGATTCTGTGTCCTTGACTTCAAGGGAAGTTGGGATAAGTTCCTACCATTGGTGGAGTTTTCATGTAACAACAGTTATCAAGCAAGTATTGGCATGACTCCATTTGAGACGTTGTATGGAAGAAAGTGTCATTCTCCAGTATGCTAGGATGAGGTGGGTGAAGCAATGTTGTTGGGACCGGAGTTGGTACGTATGACTATGGAAAAGATTTAAACGATTCGACAACGTATAAAAACCTCACAAGATCGACAAAGAGTTATGCTGATCTTCATCGAAAGGACGTGGAATTCGATATTGAAGATCATGTGTTATTACGTGTTGCTCCATGGAAGGGAGTTACGAGATTTGGAAAGAGAGGAAAGCTCAACCCTTGATTCATTGGCCCATTTTTAATCCTCGATCGAGTAGGAACTGTGGCATATAGACTCGCTTTACCGCTATGTATGTCTCGTGTTCATAACGTTTTTCACATATCTATGTTATGTAAATATGTGAAAGACTCGAACCACATTATTGAATTAGAACTAGACGAGATAGAGGAAGATTTAATATATGAAGAGTTACATGTTAAAATCTTGGATAAAAAGGATCATATTCTACGCTACAAGGTTATACCTCAAGTCAAAGTTTTATAGAGAAACCACGATGTGGAGGAAATGACTTGGGAGTTAGAATCTAAGATGAAATAAAGATATCCTTACCTCTTCGACATACCAGGTACGCACCCTAATTTCGAGGACGAAATTTTAGAAGAAGGGGAGGTTGTAAGACCCCAACTTTTTGAATAAAGATCAAATTTTCTCGAAATATATTTTTGAATATTATGGTGTGGATTTGATATAATGTTATAGTTGTGGGTAATATTTACAAATTTTGCAAAGTACGCAAGTTGTTATATAATATTAAATTGGTCGGGGAATATTCATTTTAACAAGGAATATTCGTACAACGGCACAATCATTGGTGGACCCCCACAACGAAATTATTGTCAGATTGAGAAAATGACAAAAATACTTTATGAAAATAACGGCGGAAGTTTTATCGTTAACTGTAGAACTACCCGGTAGTAAAAGTACCGTAATACGCATGGTTGCATAGTAGTACACGGTATTGATTATTGATACTTACGTGAGAAGTCACTCAGTTATACTCAATTATTGCTACAGTAATTGCTGTAACATATCTCTCATATTATTGATTCGATTATTGTCATAGTATCATCTGCATAATATGTTATTTTATTAAATCTATAATTGAGATGACAAAGTTATTCATATTATTAAATTGCAATATTTACAATGTCTAGAAGTTCTGTCAAGGAGAGGTTTGGTCACCTAATTGCGTGTCAATAGGGAGAAATCCTTATTGGAAAGCTCCCTCTTTCCTGGGAACGACCTGGTTGATAAATATTGTGAGTTATAATATTAATGATGAATGATATTAAAATTGAAGTTGTGTTCGGAGTTGAATTTGGAGACGCGGACGTGATATTTGAGTCCGGAATGATGGAATTAGTAAAAATAGTCTATAAACACAAATATTTTCGGAATTCACTATTTGGTCAAAAAATCAACAGTTGACTTTTTTGGGAAAAAGTCAAACTTTGAAATTTCAAAATTTATATTTTTGATAAAAATAGTTTCATTGTGTTGGAATTATTTGTGTTAGTGAAAATCGATAATTATTTCGATAATAATTGATGTCTGGAGTATATTGACCAAACGGGTATTTAACCGGATAAATGAGCAATTAATTGCTATTATTTCACATGACTATAACTATTTGTTCACATGTGTATACTATTGTTTCATATTCTTGTTACTATTACAGGAGTTGGTGCAAGATTGATAATACTTGCATGACTAAGTTAAAAATAGGGGTATAGATGGAGGTACTATACTGTAATTCAAATTTTCACATGTCTAGAACTATTGATTACATAATTTACTATTGAATCACATTATTTACTATTAGGGGAGGTGGTGCAAGTTTGATAATACTTCCATGACTAAATTAAAAATAAAGGAAAAGTTGGAGGTATCGTACTATAATTTTTTGATCTCCAAAACGTGCAATTATCGAAACTATATTTTTCTATAAATAGAAGCTCATTCTTCCTTCATTTCTCACCAATTCACAAAAGCTTTAGAGCGATTATTATAGATAGAAATTATAGAAAGAAGAAGAGAAGTCTGCTACCTCACTATTCCAGTATCCAGTTTTTCTAAGGTAGGGAGTATTATTTCTTTCTTATCCATGAAGAGAACTTATGTTATTCAATTCTTTATTATTCTGTTGGAATAACCTGTATACGCGGGCTACCCTATACTTGGTGAAATTATTTTGTTATTCCATTCTTTATCATTCTGTTGGAACATCCTGTCTGTGCGTTCTACGCTGGACCTAGTTCCGTCTTTATTATTCTGTTGGAATATCCTGTCTATGCATTTTACGCCTGACCTGATTCCATCTTTATTATTCTGTTGGAATATTCTGTCCGTGCGTTTTACGTCGGACCTGATTTCGTCTTTATTATTTTGTTGGAATATCATGTCTGTGCGTTATACGCCGGACCTGATTCCGTCTTTATTATTCTGTTGGAATATCATGCATGTGCATTTTACGCTGGACCTGATTCCGTCTTTATTATTTTGTTGGAATATCCTGTCTGTGCGTTTTACGCCGGACCTGATTCCGTTATTTATTATTCTATTGGAATAACCTGCTTGTGCGGTCTATCGCATGCCTGGTGATTTCTTTTCTTATTCCATTCCTTATTATACTCATTTGGTTAAAGTTTTGACTTCTATACTCCATGAAATTAGTGGAATATCCTTGATATTTGCGCTTCATCCAGTATCTTTTCATGGAAATATTCTTCTGAGCATTCTTGAATTTTACTCTACAAAGCAGTATCAAGTTGACAATTTGGACGTTATTAGTTCCAGGATAAATTAATTCTTGAACTTGTTTTATTGAATTCTTATATCATTGTCATCATCCTCATGTTTATATTTTGTTGAAAGTCATTTGTGGCCTATAGTGCATAGATGGACTTGGTATGATTATGACCAGAGATTATTCGGTGTAATCATGACCGTAATGTTATAAATGATGTGGAAAAAGTCCTCATTGGCCGGTAGAGCATTGATGGACAATTGTTGGCATGATCATGACCATTATTGAATACACAAATATTCTTGGCCCGTAGTGCATGGATAATTGTGGTCGTGATACTAAAGAATATCCTTGGCCATAGTGCAGGGGTGATTCGATGATGTGAATTTATTATTAAGCTGAGTCCCAACGATAAAAGTGATGAAAAACCTTCTAAATCATAAAAGATAGTAGATTTTATTCTCTACTTGACTCTTTTAATGGATTTCTTGTTCCGCTGCAGTTAAACTTGATGGTTGTTATATTGTATCAGTTTAACACTGTTGAAGGCTAACGATAATATATTCTGCATTATATTAGTCATATTATTTCCTACTGGGCTAGTTGATCTCACCCTTTTACTTTTATTGTTCTCTTCAGGAAATGAGAACGTAGCAGGGACTAGTCGGGGAACGGAGTGATGGACCAGATGATAGCATTAGCAGTCCTCACTATTCAGTGAAATATTGGAAAATAAATGTAATAATATTGAATTTGAGTTTGTATATTGTCTAGACGACAATATTTGTATTAAAACTCACAGCTTATGTTTTGTCGTACTTTACACGACAGTTGTATAATTAAGTTGTATTTGTATTTTATACCATGTATTTGACGACCCAGAATAGGTGATGTATACCTATTTTGGGGGCGTCACAATCACAGTATAAAATAACCTAAACACATTACCGCATAATCCTATTAGTCTATAATACATATAAGACTTGGTATCAAGTCAAACTATTGCAGTCTGAGTTGAACCAGACACAAATCTGACATCCCGACGGTCTAGTCGGATAAATATCGAGTTTAAGTTCAATTAAACTCTGCCTAACACTAAACAATTATATCATCAGTCAAAACATTTTTCATAAGCTCGTAATAATTTTCAGATACTTATTATCATTTATCGTAATTTTTCAATCATTAATATCGTATTTATGTAATTTAAATACCACTTAATTCCTTTATTATTAATATTTATTTAATATCAACTATTAATGAAAATCATCACATAATATTATAATATATTTATAATATATCAAAGTATTTCTAATACTTTAAAATCATATTTATATGATGTTTAAACACTTAAATCCATTATCCGATAATTGCTTTTAATATTAAAATATTAATATTTTACATGAAAAATATCAAAAGTTATACTTTATAACTTAAAATATTTTTATAATACTTAAATCATTTTTATATGATTTATAAATCATTAATTCTATTTTTTCACAATTTATTTAATAGAGTTATTAAATAAACTAATTATCATTAATATTGATTAATTAATGAAAATCATCACAAAATATTAAAAGTCACTAAAAATAACTCAAAATATTTTCTTATACCATAATATAATTTTTCATGATTTATCATGTATTAGAATCATTTCTAAGTAATTTACTTAATATTATAATTAAATAAATTAAATACCATTTATAATCCAAAATATTAAATATTTATGAAATATACTCTAAATAATTAAAAACTATTTTCCAGACTTTAAAATAATTTTTCGGAATTTATTATGTATTTTTAATAATTAAAAACCATTTTATCAATTTATTAATTAAAATAATTATTTTTCTAATTAAATTGTCACTAAAGGGTGCCTATAGCGACATGAGCGTCGCTATAGGTGTTCTTGGCCCAAGCCCAGAAACTCGTAGCCGGTATATAGGGTACCTAATTTGACCGCAATTAGATCTAGGTTCTGGTTGCTTTCAGGGCTTGTAAAAGTATTATAGTTGTAGTACTCATGTAGCACTACAACCACAAACAAAAATCATAGCTAAAACATATCACAACAGAAAGATCAAGGCTTCCAAAAATAATGACAACAGTGTTCTTCATTTCTGGGTTTTCTAAAAAATGAAGAACAGTCGAGGGTACAAGGTTTAGGTCCTTCTGATTTTTCATTTTGGACTCGGTTTGTGTGATCTCAGCATTCACACATGTAGTACACATGTCAGTGAACAGTTATATATCATCAGATCATAACAACAACATCACAAGTAATAGATCTAGGTCGGTCAATATCTGACAGAAAATGTGTTCTTAAAGATTCTGGGTTTTCCAGAATCTTCATCAGGGCAGTCGGTCAACGGTTGTTTGACCACTCATATCTGTGATTCCGTTACGGATTATGGTAATCTAAAGGCATGTATAAGTAGTACTCATGTCAGTCTACACAAAGCAAACACTAACATGACCAAACTAATTAAGACCTGCAAGATCTGAGGCCTGCAAGACGTTGTCAGAAATTCTGGAAATTCTGGGTTGCCCAGAATTTCAGTTTAGTGATCGGTCAACTAGGTTTAACCGTTCATAACTCGCGATCTAGACATGATCTGGGCTTGATTCAAGTTCCAGATCAAAGCCCTTACATCATACTACAAGTCTATAACTTAAAACACAACAAATAATTAACATACAAGAATCTACGAGCGCTGACATTAGGCTGTCAGAGCACAAATTAGGGTTCATAGTCAGTTTATAAAAACTTGATTTCCGTGCCTCTAGATGTTATAGATCCATGATCTAACAACCCAGATCACTTATTAACACCCTCTAACACAACTTTAAACAACAAATCATAACATCTAATATCAAATCTAAGAATTTCGAAATTTAGGGTTTATACCTATTTTTTGAGCTTGATCTTGATTCTGACTTTGATGTTTGATCTTGGCAAGCTAAAGGCTGACATTGGTTTTGTTTCTCATTCAATTTCACTTAATAATTTCGAAGGGGAAAGAGATAGAAGACTTGGCAATGTTGAAAATTAAAGTAAGCATTTTATCTCTCTCAATCTATATATAATATGATATGATGCAATATGCCTGATCATTGATCAGTTGTTGGCTGATTAAAGGTTTCTTTCTAGACCATGTGTGTGACTCCCCCAAAATATGTATACAACACTCATTCTGAGTCGTCAAAATACATGGTACAGATACAACTACAACTTTATTAATACAACATAAAAACTGTGAGTTTAAATACAAATATTGTCATCTAGACAATATCCACACTCAAATAATTCCTCATTACAATTATTGATACATTATTTTATAAAAATGGTGAGGACTACTAAAACGACTTTCTAGAACCTTCATTCCATACCCCGACTAGTACTCACTACATTCTCGCCTCCTGAGAAGAAAAATAGAACAAAAGGAAAAAGGTGAGCTCAACTAGTCCAGTAAAGAATATTATGACTAAGATAACATAGAACAAATTATCATTAGTCTTCAACAGGGAAAAAATTGATAGAATACAATAGACAACCAGTTTTAAATCAATCTTCGCAGCGGAAATAATAATTCATTAGAAGAGTTAAGTAGAGAATGCAAACTACTATCTTCTATATATGAATTTGAAAGTTCATCATCGATATTTTATCCATGTAACATTAGTCAATATATATCTAAAATTAAATACTTATCTTTGCACTACAGGCCAAAGATATTCATCAGTTAGTCATGTTCATCTAAACACCTGTTCATCTTTGCACTACGGCCAAAGATATTCATCAGAAAATTATTCATCTTTGCACTACATGCCAAAGATATTCAGTAATATCATCATTTAGGACTGAGGATGATGAAAAATATTTTAAAGAAAACGAATGTAGTGAAACAAAAGAATAAATATTAAGGATTCATACTTTAAACAATCCAAGTTCAAAAATACCTCATAAATAATCAGAGTTGAGTAAAATTCAAGAATGATCAAAACATGGATACAATCAAAGCTAGTATCCATAATAGATATTTTGGACGAAAAATGAAAATTTAATTTTTTTATGAATAGTATCGTATTCGTGAATAGTGTCGTATACGTGAATAGTAACTCCGACACTAAAAGATAGAAATTTCAAAAAAAAATCATCATGCTTCGTGAATAGTACTTGTGAATAGTAACTCGTGAATAGTAACTCATGAATAGTAACTCGTGAATAATAACTCATGAATAATAACCCCGACATGAAAATTTCCAAATTTGATAAAAATTCAGACCAATATTTAGGCATAATGATATTGAAGAAATAATATCATTTACGAAGAAAATAACATCTCTTACCTCAAAAGGATAGTACAGTGCTGAAAGAACTTGCACCGTATAGCAATACTCAAAGTACTAAAATACTCACAAAAATGCGCTCGATATTATAGAGAGAAATCTTTAGTTTCTGGTGTGATTTTTAATTCTAACCTAAGCACCCTATTTATAGAAAAATGCTTAGAACACCAAAACAGAAAATTTAATATAATATTAATATATATAACAAAATTTCCTACACACACAAATCTGGTCCAACATCTGCCACACACACCTCACCTAAAGAAAAAAAATGTTTTTCTTATTAAAAATATTTTAAACTCCAAAAATCAATTATTTAGGAATTTTAGAACTTCAATAATTCATAATAAATAGTCCTTTTGTCAGAAAAATTCAAACCACATGTCTTTTTTCATAGGAAATTTCATAATCTACAACTTTACAGAAGAAAGTTTTTTCAAATTCCAAACCATAATTGAACGAAATCCAGAAACGGACGATTCTTCAAGCTATAATCAAATTTCAGTCAAGAAATGGGCCCATAGACATATTTAACATGTTTTAAACAACTTTTGCAACAAAAATACTCTTCCTCCTCATATTCTCATATATCCCACATTCATTATAAAAATATCATCATTATTATATTATAATAATATAATAAAATATTATTTTATCAGAAAAGATAAAATATTGATTTTCAACAATTGTCACATTAAAAATTTTCTCCATCTATATCCACATAAAATGAATATTTTCATCATCATATAAATCAATAATTAATTATTCACAAATAATATTATAGAATCACAATACCGACAACCAGGTAGTTCCCAGGAAAAAGGGGCTTTCCAATAAGGATTTCTCCTTACTGGCGCGCAATTAGGTGACCAAACCTCTCCTTAGACATAACTTTCTAGACATTGCCAACAATGTTATCTAATAATATTATTCAGATAATATGAATTATTGCTTCGATAATGGAAAATACTGTGTAATGATAATTATTGAAACAACAGTAATATAGAATATCAATGCAACAATTATTGAATCAATAAAATAAAATACTGAACAGTAATTACTATAACAATTATTGAGTAGTGTCTTCTTACGTAAGAATCAATAATTGGTGCAATATCGTGTGCTACTGTGCAACAACGCGTATTACTGTGTTTTAACCACCGGGTATTCCAACAGTATTAACGGTAACAACTGCGTCGTTATTTATAAATAACTTATACTTGTCATTTTCTTCATCCAATCGCTTTCCGTTATAGGGCCCACACAAGGCTGCGCCGTCGTACGAATATTCCCCGACAGTAATAATATTCCACGACCAAAAGAATATTCTCCGATAAAAAATGAATATTTTATAACCACTTGCTTATTTAAAATATTTACGCATTTTACCCCCAACTAACCACATTAATCAAATCAACCCTTACTATTTCAAAATAATAAATAGAGGAAATTGAATTTTATTTATAATAAGTTGGGGTCTTACAACCTCCCCTCCTTATGAAATTTCGTCCTCGAAATTGACGTACGTACTTGGTGTTTCGAAAAGATGAGGATACCTTGCTTTCATTTCCGTTTCCAACTCCCAGGTCATTTCCTCAATATCGTGGTTTCTCCACAAAACTTTAACTTGTGGTATGACCTTCGTGCGTAGGACATGCTCCTTCCTATCCAAGATCTTGATAGGTACCTCTTCGTACGTTAAGTCTTCGGCTATCTCTTCCGGTTCTAACTCAATGATGTGGTTCAGGTCTTTCACATATTTACGAAGCACAGATATATGAAAAATATTATGAACACGAGACATACTTGGAGGTAACGCGAGTCTATAGGCCACATTTCCTACTCGGTCAAGAATCTAAAATGGACCAATAAATCATGGATTGAGCTTTCTTCTCTTCCCAAATCTTGTAACTCCCTTCCATGGAGCCACACGCAACAATACGTGATCCCCAATACTAAATTCCACGTCCTTTCGATGAAGATCCGCATAACTCTTTTGTCGATCCTGTACCGTTTGTATACATTGTCGAATCTTTTGGATCTTCTCTGTAGTCATTCGTACCAACTATGGTCCCAACAACATTTCTTCTCCTACCTCATCCCAACATACTGGAGATCGACACTTTCGTCCATACAATGCTTCAAATTGAGCCACACCTATACTTGCCTGATAACTGTTGTTGTAGGAGAATTCCACCAATGGTAGGTATTTATCCCAACTCCCTTTGAAATCGAGGACACAAAGTCTTAATAGATCTTCAAGAGTTTGAATAGTCCTCTCTGATTGTCCGTCCGTTTGAGGATGGTATGCTGAACTGAACCGTAAATCCGTACCCATAGCTTTTTGCAAGCTAACCCAAAATCTTGAAGTAAATCTAGGGTCACGATCTGAAACTATCGATACTGGCATGCCATGCAACCTCACAATCTCATTCACGTACATACAAGCAAGACGTTCAAGGGAATAAGTCTCCCGTATGGGTAAGAAATGGGCAGACTTGGTTAATCTATCAACAATAACCCAAATCACATTTATGCCTTGAGAAACCGTGGGAAGACCCGTAACGAAATCCATGTTAATGTGTTCCCACTTCCATTTCAGTATCTCAAGTGGTTGCAATGGACCTTTTGGTACTTGATGCTCCGCCTTTACACATTGACAAGTTAAACACCTTGATATAAACTTCGCGATCTCTTTCTTCATATTGTTCTACCAAAATGTATGTCGAAGATCATGATACATTTTGGTACTCCCAAGATGGATTGCAAACGGTGTGTTATGTGCCTCCATCATGATTCTATGCTTCAAGTCAGAATCGTTAGGAACATAAATTTTGGAGTGGACTTGAAGTATTCCTTCTTCATCGATTCTTGCTTCTGGAATAGTACCTTCTTGTACTTTCTTCTTTATACGCATCAGCTCCGAATCTATGGCTTGAGTAACTTTAACTTTTTCAATTAAAGTCGGTTCTATGCGTATACTTGACATCATTGCATTGGTCCCCGGAGTCTTGAATTCTATCTTCATCTTTTGTAAATCACACAAAATGGGCCTTTGTTTTAACAACATCGCATTTGTTCCCGCGTATGATCTTCTACTCAATGCGTCAGCTACCACGTTCACTTTTCCAAGATGGTATTGAATGGTGTGGTCGTAGTCTTTCAATAGCTCGAGCCAACGTCGTTGCCGCATTTTAAGTTCCTTTTGGGTGAAGAAATATTTGAGGCTTTTATGGTCTGAATATATCTCCACTTTTTCCCCATATAGATAATGCCTCCATATCTTTAGCGCGAAAACGACTGCTGCCAACTCTAGATCATGAGTAGGATAATTCCTCTCATATTCTTTAAGTTATCGCGAGGCATAGGCTATGACTTTCCCACGTTGCATGAGAACACATCCTAACCCTTTGCTTGAAGCATCGCTGTAGATAACAAATCCATCTGTACCAGATGGTATTGTCAGAACAGGTGCTGAAATGAGTCTCCTCTTGAGATCTTGGAAACTCTTCTCGCATTCCTCGCTCCATACGAATTTTGTATCTTTACGAGTCAGCTAAGTTAATGGAGTAGCGATTCTAGAAAATCCTTCCACAAATCTCCGATAATAACCAGCTAAGCCCAAAAAGTTACGTACTTTGGTCACCGATTTCGGTTGCTCCCAACTTTGTATTGCTTCAATCTTCACCGGGTAAACACATACTCCATGTTTTGACACCACGTGCCCAAAGAATGCTACTTTCTCAAGCTAGAACTCGTATTTCTTCAGCTTGGCATATAGCTTGTTATCACGCAGCCTTTGCAGTACCAGCTTCAAATGGTGCTCAGGATCTTCACGGCTTTTGGAATATATGAGGATGTCATCAATAAAGACAACGACGAACTGATCCAAATAATCCTTGAATACTCGGTTCATCATATCCATGAAAGCCGCAGGAGCATTAGTCAATCCAAAGGACATGACTAGGAATTAATAATGCCCGTACCGAGTTCTGAATGCAGACTTCGGAATATCCTCAGTTTTAACCTTCAGCTGATGATATCCAAAACGAAGATCGATTTTTGAAAAGAATTGTGCTCCTTGCAACTGGTCAAACAGGTCATCAATACGAGGTAGCGAATACCTATTTTTGATAGTGACATGGTTTAATTCCCGGTAATCGATACAAAGTCGCATACTCCCGTCTTTCTTTTTTACAAATAAAACAGGAACACCCCAAGGAGATGTACTAGGACGAATAAAACTGATGTCCAATAACTCCTGTAATTGGACCTTTAACTCCTGAAGTTCAATAGGAGCCATTCGATATGGGGTTTTAGGAATGGTCTTTGTACCAGGTTCAAGATTAATAAAGAATTCAACTTCACGTTTCGGGGGTAGACAGAGAAGTTCTTCAGGAAATACGTCAGGAAAGTCAATAACAACAGGAATATTATTCAAATCTGACGTGTCTTTATTTAAATCCATAACATGGGCTAAGAAAGATTGACATCTGTTTTTCAATAAACGAATAGCTTTGTGGCTTGATATGACAGTGATTGATTTTAATGGTTTAGTTGCTTGAATTCGAACAACAGGTTGATTAGGAATATGAAAACTAACAAATTTACGAAAACAATCAATTTTGGCATGATGAGTAGTTAACCAATCAATCCCTAAAATCACGTCAAATGCAAGTATCTTTAAAGAGATAAAGTCAACAGGTAATGTGATGGTGCCAACTTGGATCAAACAAGATTTATAAACAGTGGATGTGATGAAAGTTTCTCCTAACGGAGTTTCCACAGATAAGTCAAAGTCTAATTTCTCCGGAGTCAAGTTTAAACGTTGAGCACAAGCAGGAGAGATAAATGAATAGGTAGCACCGGTATCTAGTAATGTATAAACTTCACATGAATTTATGATTAGCTTACCTGTGATCACCTCGTTTTGGCTCCTCTCATGTTGACCAGTCACGACAAATGCTCTTTCAGGAACCGTTGACTTTGACTTTTTTGGGACAATCTTTTGAGTCACCATCCCCGCTGGACTTTGTTTTGCTACAATGCAATCTCGAGCGATATGCCCTTCCTTTCCATAGTTATAACATACCTTAAACTGTTGTGGGCAGTTTGGGCTGATATGTCCTTCTTTTATGCACTTATAACATATAACCGATGGTCGTTCACCTCCTTTGGAACCAGTTGCTGCTGGTGCTGACGTCTTCACATTGTCATTATTGAATCTCCTCTTTTTAAAATCTCCCCCCGACTCGCTTCTTCTATTTTCATGGAAACGATTACCACAAGAGTGGTTACCGCTTTTGTCTGAATGTTTTCCTCCCCGCTGGTTTTCATTACTCCGATGACTGCTGCCACCGGTATGACCCTAGTTGCGGTCCCTTGGTTGAACATACTCGCTATCTCGCTCTAATAATTGAGCCCTTTATACAACATCTGAGTATAAAGAAAATTTATGAGAGATAAGATATTGCCGAATTTTGGGTTTTAAACCTCTCAGAAACATCCTCGTCATTCGTTCCTCATTCTCTACCAAATGAGGTGCAAACCTGGATAACTCTGCGAAATTCGTCTCGTATTGGGACACCGTCGTGTTGTTTTGTTCTAGTCTAATAAACTCTACCTCCTTCATATGGCGAATACTTTCAGGAAAGTATTTTTTGTTGAAAAGTTTATGAAACGTTTCCCAAGACATGCTGAGTGCGGCAGGTTGGGTACGTTTCGCAGACTACCACCAGTAGTCTGCCTCGCCACGGAATATAAAGGTGGCGAATGGAACCTTCTGTTCCTCCGTGCATCCCAAAACATCGAGTATCTTGGTAATTTGTTTAACCCACGTCTCTGCCTTGATCGGATCCGGCTCTCCAATAAATTCTGGTGGTCCCAACTCTTTGAACTGCTTGGCTGTGACAAGTTGCGCGTTGCTATCATTTCCACCCATATTCTGTACACGAGTCTCCCTCGTCTGGTTTTGCATGAACTGCAAAAAGCTCCTAAACATCCCGTCATTCATTGTCTGATCAGTGATGTTGTTTACAGGAGGAACATTGTCAGCCTATTGCACGTTCTCCTCGTTGGTGAGTACAGGCGTCTCCACGGTCTCATTAACTCCACCGTTAATATTCTCAGCTGCCATTCTTAAATACTGCCATAAAATAAGGGTTAATTATATAATTTAACAAATCACATAATACCCCTATATTTTGACCGACCAACAAATAAGCTTAGGTAGGACACACTAGCGAAAGATTTACTCGTCTCTCCCCTCCTAGTTCTATTCCCCGATCTCCGCCAGAGATCATATCCCTAAGCTTTGATACCAACTTTGACGCCCCCAAAATTGGTATACAACACCCATTCTGAGTCATCAAAATACATGATACAAATACAACTACTACTTTATTAATACAACATAAAAATTATGAGTTTAAATAAAAATATTGTCATCTAGACAATATCCACATTCAAATAAGTCCTCATTACAATTATTGATACATTATTTTACAAAAATGGTGAGGACTACTAAAATGACTTTCTAGAACCTTCATTCCATACCCCGACTAGTACTCGCTACATTCTCGCCTCCTGAGAAGAAAAATGGAACAAAAGGAAAAGGGTGAGCTCAACTAGCCCAGTAAAGAATATTATGACTAAGATAACATAGAACAAATTATCGTTAGTCTTCAACAGGGAAAAATTTAATAGAATACAATAGACAACCAGTTTTAAATCAATCTTCGCTGCGGAAATAATAATTCATTAGAAGAGTTAAGTAGAGAATGCAAACTACTATCTTCTATATATGAATTTGAAAGTTCATCATCGATATTTTATCCCTGTAACATCAATCAATATATATCTGGAATTAAATATTTATCTTTGAACTACAGGCCAAAGATATTCATCAGTTGGTCATGTTCATCTAATAACCTGTTTATCTTTGCACTACGGCCAAAGATATTCATCAGAAAATCATTCATCTTTGCACTACATGCCAAAGATATTCAGTAATAACATCATTTATAACTGAGGATGATGAAAAATATTTTAAAGAAAACGAATCTAGTGAAACAAAAGAATAAATATTAAGGATTCGTACTTTTAACAATCCAAGTTCAAAAATACCTCATAAATAACCAGAGTGAAATAAAATTCAAGAATGATCAAAACATGGATACAATCAAAGATAGTATCCATAATAGATATTTTGGACGAAAAATAAAATTTTAATTTTTCTGTGAATAGTGTCATATTCGTGAATAGTGCCACGTGAATAGTAACTCTGACACTAAAAGATAGAAATTTCACAAAAAAATCATCATGCTTCGTGAATAGTACTCGTGAATAGTAACTCGTGAATAGTAACTCATAAATAGTAACTCATGAATAGTAACCTCGACATGAAAAGTTCCAAATTTGATAAAAATTCAGACCAATATTTCGGCATAATGATATTGAAGAAATAATATCATTTACGAAGAAAATAACACCCCTTACCTCAAAAGGATAGTACTTCTGACTGGAATACTGGATATAGTGCTGAAAGAACTTGCACCGTATAGCAATACTCAAAGTACTAAAATACTCCCAAAAATATGCTCGATATTATAGAGAGAGAAAGAGAGAGAAATCTTTAGTTTCTGGTGTGATTTTTAATTCTAACCTAATCACCCTATTTATAGGAAAATGCTTAGAACACCAAATCAGAAAATTTAATATAACACAACACAACTTTAAACAACAAATCATAACATCATGTGTGTGACACCCCAAAAATAGGCATACAACACCCATTATGAGTCGTCAAAATATATGGTACAGATATAACTACAACTTTATTAATACAACATAAAAACTCTGAGTTTAAATACAAATATTGTCATCTAGATAATATCAACACTCAAATAATTCCTCATTATTATTATTGATACATTATTTTATAAAAATGGTGAGGACTACTAAAACGACTTTCTAGAACCTTCATTCCATACCCCGACTAGTACTCGCTACATTCTCGCCTCCTGAGAAGAAAAATGGAACAAAAGGAAAAGGGTGAGCTCAACTAGCCCAATAAAGGAAAAGGGTGAACAATAGTGCCATATACGTGAATAGTAACTCCGACACTAAAAGATAGAAATTTCACAAAAAAATCATCATGCTTTGTGAATAGTACTCGTGAATAGTAACTCGTGAATAGTAACTCATAAATAATAACCCCAACATGAAAAGTTCCAAATTTGATAAAAATTCACACTAATATTTCGGTATAATGATATTGAAGAAATAATATCATTTACGAAGAAAATAACATCCTTTACCTTAAAAGGATAGTACAGTGCTGAAAGAACTGGCACCGTATAGCAATACATCACCCATCTTGAGTCGCCAGATAACACACTATAAAAATTAAATACAAACTTCATTTATACAACTGTTGAACTGTCGTGCAGAGTACGACAATAGATAAGCTATGAGTTTTAATAAAAATGTATGTAACTCTCATGGTGCCTCGACCATAACCTTACAATGGTACTTTACATAAAAGTACAATCAAAAACTATTTTAGAAATTAAAATCTTTGGGAAGTACTCAAGGAACCCTTCGTACATGGGAAGCCATGCGTCTAGGTTATGATAGTTATCATATGTCCACAGAATTATCCTTTGTTAGCCCAAAAGTCCTTAAAGAAAAATAAGAAGATTACTACCATCTTTTTTTCAAATGGTGAGTCTTCTCTTCACATATAACTATCTGTGTTGTCTCCAAGTGAAAATTATATTTTAAATAAACTCTTAGATCATATAGGTAGTGCTCGTAGATATACTCAGCAAGTGAATGTGCACAACCATGTCTTATGATAACACGAGGCTGTATGTCATTAGACATCTTGTATGATGTGGCAAAACACCCTTCCGAAGTTGGGTTCACCTCACCCTATTCGGTTCACCAAAATTAAATATCAAATGACGTATACAATACGACAAACTTATCTAAAGTTCTCAAAAAAATTATTTCCATACTATTTAGGGAGAACCTCAATAACTATAGACCACCGTTCTATTCTCCTGTTATCTCCACTCGACCCAGCTACACTCTTATTACTCGAAAGGAATTGTGAAGCAAAAGGGTGAGTACAACTAGCCCAATAAAGAATATCATGGCTAAAGATAATTAAATTATCAATAGCGTTCATCAATAATAAATCAGAGATTTAGAACATATGGTAAATGATAAAACTTTTCAACCATAGTTGCAGCGGAACGAGCAATCCATTAAAAGAGTCAAATAGACCATAAGGTCTATTATCTTCTCCATGTTAAAAGTTCACCAACAATGTTTTATCCCTGTAACATCAATCAACAGTTCCTGTCCACAATCATGTGAATAACTCATAATCATAATTGTGGTTCTAAATTCTTCTTCGCACCTAGGATGAAGATAATTTTCATCACCTATCTTCACCTGAAACATCAAAAATCATGGTTATACCAAATCACAATTCCTACTCATAATCATACTAATAAATTCATCTTTGCACTATGGCCAAGATATTCATTAACAATTCATCTTTGCACTACATGCCGAAGACATACAACTGTATTTTAAAAGAGTCAAGTAGAGCATGATATCTACTATCTTTTACGAATTAAAAGTGTATAATCAATATTTTATCGCTGAGACTCAGCTTAATAAATAATCCACATCATCGAATCATCCCTACACTATGGTCAATGATATTCATGTAATCATCAATGGTCATGATTATACCGAATAATCCCTGGTTATACTCATACCAATAACTGTCCATTAATGCATTACAGGCCACTAAGGACTTTCACCACATCATTCGTCACATTACGGTCATGATTATACCGAATAATCCCTGGTTATAATCATACCAAGTCTATCTATGCACGTAAGCCAAAGATGACTTTCGTCACAATATAAGCATGAGAATAATGACAATGATATAAGCATTAATCAAACGAAAATAAGGATAAATATTATAGAATTTAAATTTATCCAAATATTATCAATCACTTAATAAACTCATAATCTAATATTATTAATATTTTAACAATATTTTAATCACTTCTTAAACTTATAAACAATTTATTTCAATTGTTTATACTTTAACAAATAATACATTTAATCATTCAAAAATGTCATACTCATAAGATTTCATCACCAATAATCAAATCCCTTATCAAAAATATGCATATACCCTATATAGGATTCTCAAGCCATAAAATCCTATTTTCCAATTTTGTTACTTCACATTACATATTTAACTCATACGTTCGAAACTAAACTATTTTCATGAAAATTATGAAATCAACTTGTTATTTTTCTATCCTTTGCCCAAACATATATACATATATTTCATACACAACGAGTATTTTTTTATAATTTTTCAACTTCTTTAAGTATTTTTCAAAAATCAATTTCTAATTAATTCCTTAAGAAATTAGTTGCCTCAAGTTTAACTCCAGAAATTCCCAAATCTTGGCAAGATCTTACACATGTTAATGTGAACTTCCAGTTTAAATTTCATGGTCATCGGAGTTATTGAACTCCGGTTATAGCCTTTTTCGTCGAAAAAACCTAAATATTGAAATAGTCATAACTTGCTTATTTTAAGTCGGAATGAGCATATTATTGGACAAGAGGTACTTTATACAATATATTTTCATGTCCCAAAAGGCTAGAATTTATTTCACAAGCTAAGTGGCCGAAAATGCCCTTTTAAACTTCTGGGCAGTAGCCTTTTTTGGTAATTTGCAGTTTTTGACACCTTTGCTAAAATTAGTCCGCACGAAAATCTAAAATACCTTTTCCAATGATTTCACTTGGATAAGTTAGAAAACTCATAGATCTAACTCTAGAACTTGACCACACTTTAAAATTCGAAATATAATAGGAGATATGGTCAATTGAATTTCTTACTCCATTTTTATCAAAATCTGACTTTCAACCCTTTGTGATTTCTAAGAAACTTTCATGTTTTTACATAATAACCAACATAACTCATCATGACAATGACATAATAATTCAATAAAATAAGTTCAAGAATAAGTTTTAAAGATTTATAAGTTAATTTATCCCGAACTCAATAATATCCAAATTGTCAACATGATGCTGCTTTGTGGAGAAAAATTCAAGAATGCTCAGAAGAATATTTCCACGAAAAGATACTGGATGAAGCGCAAATATTTAGGATATTCCACTAATTTCAATGAATATAAAAGCCAAAACTTTAACCAACAGAGTATAATAGAATGTATGAAATTGCAAATGGATTTTCACCCGCCATGCGGTAATCCACGTATACAGATCATTTCCATAATTTAATAAGGAATGAATACAAAGGATCATTCACCGTGCATGTGGTAATCCACATAAACAGGTTATTCCAACAGAAAATAAAGAATGGAATAACAGAAGGATTCACCATGTGTGCGATAGACTGCACAGACAGGTTATTCCCAACAGAATAATAAATAATGAAACCAGGTCCAACATAAATGCACAGACAGGATATTCTGACAGAATAATAAATAATGGAACCAGGTCTGGCATAAACGCACAGATAGGATATTCCGACAGAATAATCAATAATGGAACCAGGTCCGGTGTAAACGCACATACATGATATTTCGACAGAATAATAAATAATGGAACCATGTCCGGCATAAACGCACAGACATGATATTTCGACAGAATAATAAAGAACGAAATATTAGAAGAATTTCACCATGTATGCGGTACTTCGCATAAACAGGTTATTCCAACAGAATAATAAGAATGGAATAACAGAAGAATTTCACCATGTATGCGGTACTTTGCATATACAGGTTATTCCAACATAATAATAAAGAATAAAATAATAGAAGTTCTCTTCATGAATACGAATGGAATAATACCCCTTACGTGTAAAACAAATAATCTCACTTACCTTAGAAGAGACTGGATATTGGAAAAGTGAAGTAACAGAATATTTTTCTTCTTTCTCTCTATAGTTTCTCTCTCTAGAGTTTTAGTGAATTCGTAAGAAATAATGAAGGAATGAACTTCTATTTATAGGAGAATGGACTAAATAGTAATTAATTCATGAACGGTCCATTTACTTTTAAACAGAAGGTCCATATTGATTTACTATTAAAACTTAAAGCAACGGTCCATACTGATTTACTATTAAAACTTTAAACCAGCGATCCATATTGATTTACTATTATAACTTTCCACCAGCGGTCCATATTGATTACTATTAAAACTTTATACCAACGATCCATATTGATTTACTATTATAATTTCAACCAACGGTCGAAAAAATTTTAACGTCTCCTCATGGAATAATATTGTTCCCAAAAATGATTTGGACCGAAAATAAATATATTTTTCGAGTGAATAATACCCCGTGAATAGTAACTCGTAAATAGTAACTCGTGAATACTACTTCGACACAAAAAGTGTCCCAAATACCCAGGTGAACAATACTAGGGTGAATAGTAAACGGGTGAATAGTAACCCGTGAATAGTACTCCGACACGAAAAGTGCCATGAATACCCGATTGGTTAATATAACTTCCAGACATCAATTATTATCAAAATAAATATCGATTTCCACTAACACTAATAATCCCAACACAATGGAGCTATCAATTTCATCTTTAATCAACACTAAATCATTCATCATTAATATTATAACTCACAATATTTAACAATCAGGTCGTTCCCAGAAAAGAGGGGGCTTTCCGATAAGGATTTCTCCTTATTGGCACGCAATTAGGTGACCAAACCTCTCATTGACAGAACTTCTAGACATTGTCAATATTTCAAATAATAATATGAATAACTTTGTCGTCCCAATTAAAGATTTAATAATATATCATATTATGCAGATGATACCGTGACAATAATTGAAGCAATAATATGAGAGATATGATGTAGCAATTACTGTAGCAATAATTGAGTATAAATGAGTGACTTCTTACGTAAGCATCAATAATCAATACCGTGTGCTACTATGCAACCACGCGTATTACTATACTTTTACTACCGGGTAGTTTAACAGTTTTAACGGTAACACTTTCGCCGTTATTTTTATAAAATATTTTTGTCGTTTTCTCAATCCGATAATAATTCCGTTATGGGGTCCACCAATGATTGTACCGTGGTACGGATATTCCCCGACAAAAAGAATATTCCTCAACCAAACGAATATTTTATAACCACTTGCTTACTTTGCAAAAAAATTTCACATTTCATCCTTAACTTTAAACTTTTATCAATTTAACCATTTACGAAATAAAATAATAATTATAAGAAAATTGAATACTTTAATTTCATAAAATTCGGGGTCTTACATAAATCATCTATTCATGCATTGATCATACGATATTTGTTTTACAAAGAACTCAAAACACCCATTAATGGAAAACTCTGCTTCTAGCATGTTTACATGAAATCAATTACTCTAATCACATGAATATATGATATAAACATATTGTAAACATCTACTAACATATACATAACATCATATACTCATCAATCGTCAATCTCTTCAATTACAGAGGACTTTGAAATAGCTTTTCATAAAAAAAAATATAACAACGTAAATTATAGTTTGGGTGGAAGAGATTACCCTATAGAAACTCCTCTGATTCTTCAATTTCTTCTTCAATCTCACAATTTCTCACAATTTTCTCTCTAAACTCTCTATGTGATTTTCCCAGATTTAAATAAAATGAACATAATGTGTATAAACTGACGTTGTTTTGAATGTGTATAAACTAACGCTGTTGTGGTCAATTAATCCCTTCGTGGGTTAACTTGCCAACTCCCCTTAAGGCCCTATTTGGCTAGCCTTTAAAAGGCTCTTTCCCATTTAATTTAATTAATCTCTTATTATATAGTTTAATAATGTCACACCCATTTAAGCAATTAATCAAATATATTATTTAATTAAAATTAAATTAAATAGAATAATTTTTCATTAATTCAAATAGTCACATAATTAAATTCTCATTTATTAATTATGTCAAATCATTAAATCTCTAATTAATTATTAAATTAATTAGAATAACAATATGCTTATTACATAATTCATTTAATTAAATAAGCTCAATTAAATACATACTTTTGAATAATAAAATTCTCCATATTATTTTAATCTATGTAACACATATAATTAAATTAATCTTCCACAAATTCATCAATTAATTATTTAACCCAATAATTAAATCATCAAAAAATATTTATTTAATTTAATAAATAGTTAAATTAAATTACAAAAATCTTGTTCGTCACAGACAACACATATTAAGTTCATTTACAATACACTATTACTTGTTTTCCATCTTGATGCTTAGGTGTACCATTTTAATTACTTGTTTTACTTGAAATTCATCATTTAAGGTGTTTTAACAAACTAATCTCCTTCATTTACACCTTATAACTTGAAGTTCCATCATGACCATTAATTAACCAACCACCAGTAACTAATCAAACAAGAATATAAATAAAAGAGAGGATAAAGGAGTTGGGGCTTACTAAGCTTACCTTTTGATGATCTTCTTCTTCTTTAGCCTTTATCAAACTTGATCCTAGCAATCCATGGCCTCTCTTCCCTTCTCTCTTGGTTCGGCCTGCTCTCTCTAATTTTCTATATTTTTTCTTCCTCTCCTCTCTTTCTCTTAAGCTTCTACTCTCATTTTCTCTCTTTCTTACAATATAAATGAGTTAAATGACTAAATGTTGGATGATTTAGCAAATCCTCTTACATTTAATTTAACCATGCTTCAGAGTTAAACTAACTCATGTGGGGTAATGGAATAAAAGGATGACACTTGGGGAATTATTGGATAAGAAGCTTAAGAAGATAGCTCAACATTAAATGTTTTGTGTCACCTAAAGCCATGAGTCATCAAATACTCCCCCAATTCCTCCTAAATCTTGCCACCTCCTTCCCTTATTTATCCCAATGGGATAATTACTAAAAATTTAGCTTTGGCTCCAAGTCTTTAGGGTTTAACCTTATAGTTTAACCCTAGCCAAGCCACCACATAATCTAAGCTTTACCCTAGGCTCAACCCTAGCCAAACTCCTCTAGGCTCAACCGTAGCCTAGCCTTTCCAAACCCTCGGCTCAACCTTAGCCAAGCCATTTCAACCCTAAACAAGCCATTTCAAACCCTAAGCTCGGTTAGTACAAAATTAATTTAATTTCTCATTTTCTTTTTATTTAGATTCTCTAACTTTTTCGGTTACATTTTCGTAACTCGTCGGTTAGCTGAAAAATTGACTTTCGATTTTCAAAAATCTGATTTCGCCATCGTTCTCCCTTTTCCATACAAACGCTATGTCAGAATTAGAAAATCAAAAATTCAAAAAAATGAATTTGTGTTTTTAGCGTGAATAGTGTTTTTACGGCTTTTTTCCTGAAAAAACTTTTATTAGAGATTTCATCTCACTTCCTTAAATAAACACTATGACGTAATTCGAAATTCTCAAAAAGTACGTTTATTAGCGTTTTCTGAATAATATTTTTGTGTTTTTCTCAAAAAAAAAAATTTAATTTCTCCCAAAAACCTCTGAAATTCGAATAATAATCTATAAGAGGGGTTGAATAGATTATAACTGTTTAAAAAATTACCTTATGTCTTTTTGATTTTTTAGTAAATTAATTTGCAGTGTTAAACATTAATAATTAGGATAGTAAAAATTCAATCACACAATGCACATATATTTATCTGGTTCACAAAATACAGCTCGGGTATGTTGCTACATCCAGTCTCAGGCTCCTCTCCAGAACTTGAGATCCTATTACTCCCAATAATAAAAACTCTTTCAATAGGCAGAGAAGCCTTTCTAATGTTTTAAAGATTTACTTGGAACTATCCACAACTAACATATCTTGGACAGAGAACTCCTAACTCCTTCCTCAAGCTTAGTTGTACCTTTCCTTTGAGTTTAGTTATATTCTAAGACCTGGTCTAAAACAACAAATTTTTCCTCACCTCACAAGTACAATAGAGACCCAACTCCCAACTGACATCTCTAATACTCTGGTCTTGGTCAAAGAATTTCTTATTTTTCTCATAGATACATAAAATAAACTAACTCTACCCTTATCCTTTTACAAATTATTTGAGAGAAATAAACGTCTTAAATAAGCATATACAATTTAGTACAGATATAAAAGTTCAACTTACATTTATATTTTGTGCTTCTCAAGTAAGCAAATAAGAGTTTCAAGTTTATTTATAAAAAAGTGATTTTGAGTAAGCAGATAAAAAGTTTAATTCAAATTTTATATAGATTACTGTTCTTTATAAATAAAGAGTATGTTTCTATGTTAAACAGATTTAGTAAAGATCTTTTTCTTTATATAAAATAAAGAATATGTTTTTATGTTTAAACAAATCAAGCTTTGAGTTCAGATATAAGTTTAAATAACTTATATATAATGCAATAAGTATTTTATGAATTAATAAGATTGTGTGCAAAAGTACTTGTGATGATAGTTATCAAGTATAACAATTTAATCAATAATACTTGATATAACAAATTAATTTTTTTCACTCAAATATATTATATTATATTATATTTGATTTATGTTGTGAAAATTTATCCACTTAGGATTTCAAAGATCGTTCAGATAATATTTCTTTTAAGAAATATTTCCAAATATCGGTATCTAAGTACTGATCAAATTTTGATTTTCACAATCTAATATTTATATAAATATTTCTGATAGATCACTTAGAACTTCAAACACCGTTCGAATACTATTCGTGATAAAAAATATCTCCAAATATCGGTATCTAAAATTGATCTATTTTATGATATTTATATAAATAAATTATATTAATAAAGGATCACTTAGAGCTTCAAACACCGTTCGAATAATATTCTTGTTAAAGAACATCTCTAAATATCGGTATCTAAAATTGAACTTTTAATTGATAAGAATAGATAAAATATAGATATACATAAATATGGACAACAATTTATATTTGCATATCTATAATTATAAAAGTTATGAGATAATGTGAATACAACAATTTAATAACTTATCTCAAATACTTGACCAATTTTTATCTTCTTCAAAAGATTAGAGCTATGAGTAGAAGATAGAGAGAAAGCTTTTTTAGAGAGAAATTATGTAGGCAAGAAGATAGAGCTTTTCTTTGATATGTAAATTGGTAAAGAAAAATGAAGTGAAAAGCTTCCGATTTGTAGGAGATTTTTGAGCCAAGGTTAAATATGTAATTTGGAAATTTATTTTCAAGTTAGCGGATTAGATTTATTTTAAAACATATGAATGTCTCGGATGGAATGAGCAGCACCAGGATTTGGACTTAGGAAATGTGTTGCCATCTTTTTAAAGGTTTAGCCTATGAAAACGTAATTTCCGTACGTCAACACTTCTACCCACGTATATGTCCAAGCACATGGCCTTTTTCTTTTTTGTTTTAAATGTTCAGCACATTGCAAACCAACGGTATAAAGGCTATAAAGCCTTAGCTTCTAATTTCTTACTCATTTTCCAAGTATCACATGCTAGCACACTATTGGGTGTAATTTAATTACGCACAACATGCAATTATACATGATCCACAAGTAATATAATGATGAGTAAAGTATCGTTCCCACAAAGACAAATATTAATTTTATTCTAACAATTACCAACTTTGTATTATCTCAATTTTATTAAACTAAATTATTTAATAATGAAATTAATGAAAAACTACTAAATAAAATAAAATCAACTAAGTACCACAAATTTTAATCAGATAATGGAGAATTAAGCCTACAACTTCACTTTATGCTTCACTTAGATTATCACACTTCTTTTCAATTCAAGTTAACTATTCCGGTTCATTAATAAAGAACACAAAAGTAGATATAGCCATCTCTCGATGAACTATACCCTTATCAACTTAAATCCACAGATGATAGAATTAAGCCAAACACCCTAATTAACTAATTCACTATATCTCTATGTGAATTACAATTAAAGAAGGTTTAATCCCAAGTTCTCATAAGATTACATGCGATGCATATGTATATCTCTATCCTAAACATAAATTATGTGTAGGCACTCAAAATTTTGCATTCCTGTTACTAACCTTGCAAGTGGGTAAAATCGTCTTCCAGAGATGACCCTGGAAGTCAAGTTAGCTCAATCTCGGAGACAACCTCGGGATATTTAGTTTTCAATCTCGGAGACGACCCCAGGATGCTCAGTTTCAAACTTCGGAGATAACTCCGAGGAAAGTAGTTCCAGTTCCAGAGATAACCCCAGAATAGTCAGTTTCAACCTCGGAGACAGCCTCGAGGCACCCAGTTCCAATCCCAGAGATAACCTCGGGAGGTCAAACGCACCTACATTCACGCCGTCTCAACATCATTTTAACCAACAATTCATACAAAGGTGTCCCACAAGAACCATAGCTCAAATCTCGACTGACTACTACACAAGACAACATACTAGATATAATTTGAAGACTTGAAGATCTGGTCATGGACCTATCTTCCCAGCTTCGTACAACCTCTTATCCCATCTCATTGTGTAGCTCTCGACAATAACATTCTGAAAAGGTATAGTACGCCACCATTGGATGACCAGATTGAAAGTTATGAAGGTTCGAGCGAATAGCACGTTGCACGAGTGCACGTTCTTCGAGACTGCGGGACCCGTAGAGCCCGGGGCACCCCGGGCAACCGCAGGTAGACCCGCGGCTCCCCCCCTCTATAAATAGAGGGCTTGGGGTGGCCATTTTAAGGAGAGAAAGAGCGAGGAAACCCTATCCATTTCACTCCGTACACACTTCTATAATACTCCAAATTAAGTGCTTCTTTTTCCTAAACACTTATATGCTCGTGTTTTACAACATATTGAAATTTAACCGGTGGAAACTGGGTTTTCAAGTGTCAAAAGCTACTTGAAGTCTTCTTGGCAGCCCACTGTAAGACATTTCAAATTTCAAAGCTTTTTATTATTTCTATACATACATATCTACTAACGTTTAGAGTCGCGTTGTTTGGGTTTGCCCGGATCGTTGATCCATGGCTTTTATTGCTTTTATATATATAAATACTTATATATATATATATATATATATATATATATATATATATATATATATATTATCGAACTATGCTTCGATTGAGTTCAAATATAATATTATGAGCGTTTATTGCTTTCATATATATATATATATATATATATATGTATATATATGCTAATATATATATATATATATATATATACTAATATACATGTCTCTTTTCATCAAACTCTGTTTGATTGAGCCTGGATATACATCCGATGCGTTTATCGCTTATATGTATATATAAATACTTATATATATATATATATATATATATATATATATATATATATAGAATAAAGATCAGGTCCGGACTCCCGGACGGGAGAAAATCCGGACCTGAAAAAAATTTTTTTTTTTTTTTTTTTTTTTGTAGAACAACTAAAAAAAAAAAAAAAAAATTATGGAAGTGAAATTTTTCAATAATACAGTGTTTTGGGTGTGTTTTTAACACCCACACCAACCAATGTATGTACAGTCTGCCCAGACTGTACAGACATGTTTTGTTATAGGCATCCAAATCACGCCAAAAACACTGTATAATGTAAAAATTCCAATTCCATAAATTTTTTTTTTTTTTTTTAGTAGTTTCAAAAAAAAAAAGCAAAAAAAAAAAAAAAAAAAAAAAGGTCCGGATTTTACACCTGTCCGGGAGTCCGGACAGGATTCGGACCCTATATATATATATATATATGTATATATATTTACAACTTAAATATATATATGATTGTTATTCGGCCTGCGGCCTAGATTTGCTTAAATCTGACTACTTTTCCCTTTAACCGGTTCATGGTGACTAAATTGTACCCGTTGAAGCTGGAATGGTTTAGATACAAACCCGCGCGTTGCGGTGAGATTATTTAATTTTTTAATAATAATTACCCAATATAATAGTAGATTGTCGTGTGATGATCAAATTTTATATAGAAAAAAATGAATAAACATTGTAGGGGGTAGTGTTGATATTTTACCGATTTGTGTATTACACTCTAAGTATTTGACTTTTGCTTTTAGGCTAGTGGCAAAGTAAGTGTCCTCAACTTGTGGACAAATCAATTTTTCTACTGTTTTTTTTTCTATTCAAGACATTATGTAGTGAACAATATCAAGTTTTTGAAAGAAAAAAAACATTTGTTACAGTTACTTGTCAATAATTGGTACCTTTTTCTGAACAATTTTCTTGGCAAAATCGTTTCACTAAAAACAACCACCCTACATGATGTTTTTGAAAGTGAGGCTCTTTGTTGTCTCAAATTTGTATGACATTTTAATATTTTTGCCAAAAAAAACACCACAACTAAACTGGAGCTTTAATTTATTGGAAACACAATTGTAGATATTTAGTGTTTTTACTTCCAACAAACATGTATATATTTAGTGATTTTACCAAGTAAAAGGTACTTTCTATGAAAAAAGAACTATAATTAATTGGAAAATATGTCCTCAAAAAACAGGGTCGTTTCATATTTTCAAAATATACTTCCAAATTGAGACTGATGAAAATTAGCGTGATGTTAAACTTAACAACAAAAATGTTCTTAGACACAAAATTAGCAGAACGAATCTACTAATTAGTTATACAAAAATGAATCCCAAGACCAGGATAAAAACATTATATATACATATACATATAAGGGCAAAAAGAGCTGCTGCATATCTACATACACATGTTGAGCACTACGAATTCCTACTTTTTGTACAGGCGTTTACACACAATTATCTCCAGCTGTATCTAGACAGTGATGTTTTTCCCATAAACGAATGAATCTACAAATCAAAATACAACTCATTGTGTATTAATCTTTGATTCATACACAATATCTGATCCATGTAATCCATGATATTTGAAGCTCAACCTGTAATCCATGTGGCAATCGATTTAATCTCTTTACTGCAAAATATCTGGCATAGACGATCAAAAAATTTAATAGAAGGTGGGTCTAAAAGTAAAAGTTTGAGTGATAAATTATGTTTTAGTCACCTAATTTAGAGTATTGGAGCCTGTGATCATCACCATTCTAAAACTGGTCCAGGTTCCCGGCTATAGGAGAATCGTAAAAAGTGGATTTAAACGAACAATAAGCTGAACGCAAACGGTCGCCAATCTCTTCCATTTTTCTACCATTCTCAACCTCATCTAGATGGAAAAACAAAAAATAAAAAAATAGTAACAAATGAACTGTTTAAAAAACCAATAGAATAACCAGCTCTTCACAATTCATGATTGTATATACATACAAAGATAAAGAAAAAACTTAGCTAGTAAAACATAAAAAACACATGTTATTAGACTAAAGGAACTAGAAAAGAAGGGGGACCAATGTGCTTACCTTCCTAGGCATCTTTCCAAGGAGTTCAATCATTCGTGAAAGGTGGTCCTGCACTCAACCACAGTAAAAATTTAAAAGAGCTCATTTTACAGATAAATAGACATGTATATTGGCTACTGCATTAAATTTCAGGGGAACTGTTTTTCTCTCCCATTTTTAGCTACTAAACAGATCATATCCTGTCTTCAACATGCATTGAATTGAAAATAATCTCAGTAGTTAAGGTGTCTTGTTTGGGCATTCGACCACATCGAGTATATAAAGCAAAACACAATTCAATGTTACATGGCATTAAATTAAGGTAGGGCGAAGAAAAAACTGTACTACTTCACAAGCTCAAAGGTTGTGCAAGCGAATGACCACATATCAGTTGAGAAAGAGTAGCCAGACTGCAATATAACTTCAGGAGCTCTATATTGTCTTGTTTAAATTTCTTCAGCAAACTTCTTACTTTCCCAACATGCATTTCCAAAATCCATAACTTTGCACCTCATATCAATCTCATCCAGGCATTTATCGGGCTTTGGAGGTGGCACGAGAACTCCCATTGAACTTCGTCTTCCAGATATCTTAGCCACTGCTCTCCTAGCCCTCTGCTTTAGCTTTTTCTCAATAGTACTCATTGTAACACCACCATTCGGATTACCTTCTGGCTTTTCAAGAATGGGGGTCATCCCTGATTTAATTGGGTCTTTGGCAGGATTGATGGTGGAGCAGAGAAGGATATCTTCAGGTTTCAAGTCCGTATGTATAATACCAAGTTCTCTATGGAAAAAATATAACCTAGTTAATATGCATTTGTATATCTGAACTTTATTCAATTCAATGCCTCTATAACGGTTATATCTGATTAGCCGAAGCATACTATCACCAAGAAATTCAAGAACCTTGCACAAATGATGTCCATTTTGGCCTACGTGCTTAAAATGGTCTATTAACCGTATAACATGTTTACTACTTGAGGGGTCACCATCAGCTATAGCAGATAGGACTTCAATTTCATGGAGGGCAAATTGAGCAAATTCTGGTGCACTTTTTTGAATCTTTATTGTACGTCATTATATTGTACGGTGTCATAATCTAAACTTATACTGCTAGCATACTTCTGGCTTGACAATACCATCTTCCTGAATTTCTTCATGTCGTCATTATATTGTACGGTGTCATAATCTGAACTTTCATGAGAATTGTAGATTGTGTTGTGTCCATACAAAGACATGTATACTTCAAGAGCACGAACCACCTGCTCAAATTTTAGTAATTAGTTATTTGTTTAAGATTACAATATATAATACTTACAAAAAACACCAAATTGATTGTTAGAGTGACAAACAAAGAGAAAAGAACACTTAAATATGAAGGAGGTTGCAACATATTTGCAAACTTAAAAGACACTAAAATATGAAGACAATAGTTAACCTTGATTTATAAAAAATCGAAAAGAGTAGTCAGCCCTTTGGAGATTCCCAAACATTCTTTGACCTGCCTGCAAAAATTATCACAATTATAATCACTACACAATTAAAATGTAAAATTCAAAAAACTGCTGCAAAAAAAATAAAAAACTCAGAAACCTCGCCTTTGTATTGAAAATTAGCAACACACCGATCCAATAAGAAGAACCCCAAAATTGCTGCAAACAACTAAAATTTTAATAGCAACATTTTCTAAGTAATTAACATCAATGTTATTAATAAAAAAAGTATACTTACTTTGAAATTACATCATGAGTAGAAGGCAATCGCGAAGACCAAATTAGGAACCTTCCAAAGCGCGCAGTTGGAAGAGAATTCATATAAGAAAGACTTTTCATTCTCTGAGTGCAAAAACACTGAAACTTTGGCATTTTCAAGGAGTTTAAAATATTGTTGATTTTCATAGATTTAGCCAATTCCTTCTCTACAAATGATTTTCCACATAATAACAGAACACAAGGCGACTGGGATTCCATCGCTAAACAAAACAAACATTATTATCCATATATGTGTCTCTTGAGATAAAAAGCTACATTTAATTAAAACCACATACATGTATATAAGCAGACAAGACTATATATGGATGTTGATATTGATATTTTGTTAATAACATTGATACGATTTTATAACAAAATTAACATATATAGCACTATATATATTATTCTTTCTGTCCGAAAGAAGAGTGTCGTTATTAATTCTTTTAGTCCAACTGAATTTCATTTATTCTCTTAAAATAGACCAAAAAGTTTCATTAATTAATTAATGAACAAATCAATTTTGTTAATTTCTCAAGATTTACAAAAGAGTAATGCTAATCGAAGGAGACCAGGGCTTTAAAACAAGATTATTCTGTATATGGATGCTGATATTGATGTTGGGCTTTATATTTTGGTAATAACATTGATACGATTTTATAATCTTGTAAGACATCAATCAATCATATACTCAACTTGTTAAGAGTAGAAAGTCACAGCAAAAAAATTAATAATAATAAAAATAATAATTTAGGTATACAAATACAAGTAGAAGTAAATAATGTGATTTTAGTTCTTAAATACCAAAATCAAGTTATAACCATATAAAACAGAAACAACATAAATGAAGGGTTAAAACTTTACTTATGGTAAGTTACTAAAATCTGTTTGGTTCACGTAAACCAAGCTTCATCCCACTCAAAAACACGGTTGGCTGTCAAGCAATGGCTTCATTCCCTCAACAAAAACAAGACTCCCTGTATAATTAAAGTCTACTGAATATCCTTTGCTAAGACTCTTAACTGCATTAGTTTTGAGTTCATACAAGAAAACATTCCATTCATCATCCTCAAACACAATGCTTATCAGATCTATAATCTTATCAGATCGATTCGATTTTAAATCCATTAAAAATAGGAGGAGAGGATTTTATCAACTGAAAATGCTTTGGGTTTTCAGATTCTCAGGCTTCTTCTCCTCAGCAATGTTGATGATTGTTCTATCTCCATCTCTTCAATCATTTCCGTCGGCTGAAGCCATTAGATCCTCTCATCTCGACGGCTACCACTGATTTCCCGGTCAGAATGAAGCTCCAATAAGTAACACAAAAAAATTGGGGAAAATCGACGTATGCGATCCCTCTCTTGTTCAGGTTGCAATTACTCTCGATGTTGAGTATCTCCGTGGCTCAATTACCGCTGTTCACTCGATTTTACAGCATTCAATGTGTCCTGAGAGCATATACTAATTATGGGATTGCATTTAAGATAGGATTTCAGTTATTATTTGAACAAATTTGAACGCCAACGTTGAAGATAGGATATGATTTCAGTTGTTATTTGAATGAATTTGAACGCCAAAGTTGCCAAAGTTGAAGGTAGGATTAAAGTTGTTATTTAAGAGGGGCACTGTTGTGAAGGGTATTTTGGTAAAGGATATTTAGGAGCATTAATTAGTATGGGCAGGTGTTGAGTTTTTATAATGACAGATGTCAAAATTAGCAGCTGCGCTGGCCTACAGTCGCAAGTGGATTCTGTTTTGGTTCTGAAATTTAAGGCATGCTTATATGATTTCTTTACCTTGTAATACATGACCAATATGCCATATAATGTGTTCAGTAGCATGCTATGTGATGACTTGATTGTTGTTAGTGTAAACACATCTTCGTTTACACGTATTAATTGAAAGACTATGTTAGGTCGTTTCAACGCAAATAGTTAAAGCTAGAATTATATTGTAGCTGAGCAAACATGCAAGTATCCTAAACCCTTGTATTACTTTAAGTAACGCATATCGTAAACAAGTTACTTAATTCTTACTCTTTTATTTGAGCAAGTATCTAAACCTTACGCACTACCTTTATTTGGTGCAAATAGGTATAGTTTATGCAAGTTCTTTGAACCCTACTTTTATTGAGCAAGTTCCTTGAACCATACTTTTGTTAAGCAAGTTTCCCTGAACTTACCCTAAATTATATTGAGCAGGTTATTGTTGAATTGAAAGTTATTCGTTTAAGCTTGAACTTTATTTCCAAGCATGATTATTAAGTGGGTTAATTACCTTACAATTATTCCACATCGATATTATCGATATTCGCACTTAGTGCAATTGAATTCTTACAGTCTTGGACTTGTACTTCATTTAAAGTTCTATAATTTGTGAACTGTGCCAGATAGAGTTTGAACCTTTGTTCAGTCAGACAAATATATGAAATTTTATTAAAGCTATCCCAACCAATTGATGGTAAGGATTCTTAGACTGAATGAACACCCCTCTTATGGTAGAGGAGTACCCCAAGTATCTAATATAGATACAAAAGAACAGATTTAAATGTTATGCATATACATGGTGCACGCGAGGCTGATCCCCTCAAGTACTTATTCTGTAGCCAGTAACCAAAGGGTCAATTAATTATTGATTCCATTGGAGTGTTATAGTTCAAAGTCTACTTGACTAGCAGTTATTCTAAAAGAAAATTATTGTCTTTGCTTCTAATATTCATATTGCTGAATCCTTCATATATTCATATTGTTGAATTCCTTGTCAGATATTTTCCTTTCATCATGATATATCCTTATTGTTGTATTTAAACTTGTTGAGAAAACTTGTTGCTCATCCTTGCTATATCATTAATATATTGCAGCTAAGCCCGAGACCTCAGAGAAGGACAACGGTAAAGGGAAGATGTAGACTAGTGGCAACAAGCAAATTTTACCTTGTGCTTAGTTTAAATTACTTTTATGTAATATGAACCCTAATATTTACTTTCGGGTATGTTTGTAAGAATATTTTAAGGTTATCAAATCTTGGGACTAGTAACACCTTTTGAATGAACGACGTACGTTTATTATTTTTCGCATTTTAGTTGTCGTATGTTGTTTAGAGGTGGATGTTTGTACTTTATCGTGATGATTGAACCGGTGTCAGAGGACCCAGATTTGGGGCTGTCACAGGTTGGTATCAAAGCCTAGGTTATAAATGTTACGAATGCGAAACCTAGGTTATAACCTAGTAGAAAACTCAAGTAGAGTATATAAGTGATGGGATGAAGAAATCCATCGAGTTTTATTGTGCTATTGAAGTTGTTTATTTAAATCAAAATGATTGATAGAAGTCTTAAACTTCTTAATGCTAGCATGAACAACATATCACATAAAGCCTAATTGTTTCTTCCTTTCCTTAGATCATGCCGCCTAGGAGACTTCAGCGGAATCTGGGGGAGGAAGGATCCGTTAACAATGGTGGAGGGGAAAATGTTGATCCATTGTAGAACTTCGTTAACCTGTTAACTGAGACAATGAAAAACCGACCCCCGCCAGCAGCCGGACAGCCAGGACAACACTTGGCTAGCTTTAAGGACTTTAAATTGGTAGGGCACCGGAGTTCTGAGGAACCTTGGACCCAATTGAAGCTCAGACATGGATAGAAGAAATAGAGAAGGTGTTTGAGGTTGCACGAGTGGCTGAAGCACAGAAGACGAGTTTTGCCACTTTCATGATGAAGGGCGAAGCTAACTATTGGTGGAAAGCTAATAGGGGCCGAGCAGACGAAGGAGTTATTCCTTGGGACAGATTTAAGGAGCTATTCCTCGAGAATTACTTCTCGGAGAATACGCAATAGGATATGGAGGTTAAGTTTCTGGAACTAAAATAAGGTAGTATGACTGTCGTAGAATACGCATTGAGATTTAATAAGTTAGCCCAATTCGTTTCACATCAGGTTGACATGGAGGCCAGGAAGGCAAGGAGGTTCTAGATAGGACTGAAACCATGGGTGCAGAAGAAAGTGGTTGTGTTGAAGATCAAGACTTACTCTGATCTTTTGGAAAAGGGCTATCATTTCCGAAGGAGGCAATGAGGCCATCGCTTAATTCAAACAAGAAAAGATGACCGATCATGATGGACAGAAAGGGGGAAGCAGCGGAGACAGATACCCCAACAAGCGTAAATGGACGGAGAGTCAATCCTCTGGAGGTAATAAGTTCGGAGGGGAGACCAAGAAGAGTATGAAGTGCAACAACTGTGGGAGGAATCACTCGGGGGAGTGCATGAAGGAAAAGAGTGTTTGTTATCATTGTGGACAACCAGGGCACATGGCTCCTCAGTTTCCAAATAAGTAGAAGGGAGGATGTTTCTCGTGTGGAGCCACAGACCATCAAATCAAGGACTTCCTGAAGAAAAAGGGTGATGCATCTAACGGATACCGCAACAATAATAACAACAACAGACTGAACATTGGTGGGTCAGTCAGTCAAGCCAACAGACCAACGGCACGAACATTCAACATGACCGTACAAGATGCGGTGGAATCTAAGGACGTGGTGTCAGGTATCATTGCGATTAATGATATTGATGCATACGTGTTATTTAATTCGGGTGCTACCTGTTCTTTTGTTTTCGAAGAATTTGCTAAACAGTTAGACTTACCCCGTGAGAGATTAAAACAACCTATGAACGTATAAGTAGCGAACAAGGAAATTATTCTCGTAGAATACATTCATAGGAATTGTTATGCCGACTTACGAGGATTTAAGCTCAGAGTGGAGTTGATATAGATTTTTTTGGGGGAGTTCGATGTAATCCTTGGAATGAATTGGTTATCGGTTCACAGAGCAATTATAGATTGTAAGAAGAAGTGTGTACACCTTAAGACTCCGAAAAAGTCAAAGGTGGTATTTTATAGAAGTAAATCGCCGAGATAATCTCATTGTCAAACGATGGTGCAAGCGCAGAGATTGTTTAGGAAGGGTTGTATAGGTTATTTGGCTCACATAATTGATACTCGACTAGTCGAGGGTGAACTGAGTCAGATACCTATTGTAAGGGATTTCGTTGATGTCTTCCCAGACGAGATTCCGGGATTGCCACCAGATAGAGAGATTGAGTTTGTCATTGATCTGGCACCAGGGACATCACCGGTATACAAAGCGCCATATCGTATGGAACCGGTAGAGATGAAAGAACTGATGGCTCAATTACAAGAGTTGTTACAAAAAGGATACATTCGACCGAGCGTATCACCGTGGGGAGCACCAGTCTTATTCGTGAAGAAGAAAGATGGTTCGCTAAGACTTTTTATCGACTACCGAGAGTTGAACAAGCTCACCATTAAGAATAAGTACACATTTCCCAGGATAGACGATTTGTTTGATCAGTTGAAGGGAGCAAAGTACTTTTCATAGATTAACTTGAGAACCGGTTATCACCAACTGAAAGTGAGGCCGGAAGACATTTCAAAGACCCCATTCAGAACTTGTTATGGACACTTTGAGTTGTTGGTAATGTCATTTGGATTGACGAATGCGCCAGCAGCATTTATGGATTTGATGAACAGAGTATTCAAACATTATTTGGATAAGTTTGTTGTCGTATTCATAGATGACATTCTAGTGTATTTATAGACGGAGGAAGAACACGCCGAGCATCTTCGGATAGTGTTGGAAACATTAAGGAGGGAGAAGTTGTATGCAAAATTCTCTAAGTGTGAGTTTTGGTTGCAGAGAGTGCAGTTTTTAGGGCACGTTATCGATAAAAATGGTGTTTCAGTGGATCCAGCGAAGGTAGAAGCGGTTATCAATTGGGATCAGCCGAAGACGCCAACAGATATCCGGAGTTTCTTAGGATTGGCAGGATACTATCGAAGGTTTATTCAGGATTTTTCAAAATTAGCATCACCATTGACCAATCTTACCAGAAAAACAGTTAAGTTCGTTTGGACGGAGAAGTGTGAAGAAAGTTTCCTAGAATTGAAGAAGAGGCTTAGTCAAACACCAATGTTGGCTTTAACGGAAAACACGGGAGGGTTTATAGTATATAGTGAAGCGTCACACGATGGTCTTGGTTGTGTACTGATGCAACACGGCATAGTTATTGCATACGCGTCACGTCAGCTAAAAGATTATGAGAAGGGATATCCGACTCATGACCTGGAGTTAGTAGCAGTAGTTTTCGCCTTTAAGATCTGGAGGCATTATCTGTATGGCGAGAAGTGTGAGATATATATGGATCACAAGAGTCTGAAGTATATCTTCACGCATAGAGAGTTAAACATAAGGCAGCACCGATGGTTATAATCGATCAAAGATTATGATTGTGAAATTTTGTACCATCCAGGCAAACCAAATGTAGTGGCAGATGCCTTGAGCAGGAAAGGCAGATAGAAGTTATTAAAGTTGACCATTCAAGAGGAATTGGTGAAAGATTTCGAATGTCTAGACTTGGAAATTAGGTATCCGATGGAGACCGACGAGTAATTATTTACAGTGATAGCAAGCCCGACTTTATTGGATAAGGTTAAAGAGGCACAAGAAAATGACGAAGATTGCAATAACATCAAGAAGCGATTAACTGAAGGTAATGAATTGAAATTTAAGGTTAATAGCACTGGACTGCTAATATTTGAAGGAAGAATTTGGGTAATGTTAGTACTAGAACTAAGAGAAGATATTTTACAAGAAGCGCACAGTACGAGATACTCGATACACCCAGGAAGCACGAAGATGTACCAAGACTCGCGTCACCACTTTTGGTGGCCAAATATGAAGAGAGAGGTTACGAAATGCGTAAGTAGATGTCTAACTTGTCAGAGAGTCAAGGCAGAGCACCAATGACCAAGAGGGTTATTACAACCATTAGAGATTCAAGAATAGAAATAGGAGCACATCACAATGGACTTTGTGGTGGGACATCCTGCAACACAGAAAGGGCACGACGCTATATGGGTGATTGTAGATCGTCTTACTAAGTCAGCTCACTTTTTGTCGATTAAGATTAAGTATAGTTTGGACCAACTAGCCAAATTGTATGTCAAGGAAATTATCTTGAGATATGGGGTGCCGGTATCTATTGTGTTAGATAGAGACCCGCGATTCACCTCAAACTTTTGGAAGAGTCTTTAAGAAAGAATGGGGACACAACTAAGAATTAGTACCGCGTATCATCCGCAGACCGATGGGCAGAGCGAAAGAACAATTCAAACACTTGAAGACATGCTCCGAGCTTGTGTGATGGACTTCAAGGGTAGTTAGGAGGATCACCTTCCCTTAGTAGAGTTTGCGTATAACAATAGTTATCACGCCAGTATTGGAATGCCACCATTGGAAGCACTGTATGGGAGGAAATATAGAGCACCCTTATGCTGGGACGAAGTTGGGGAGCGTCGACTGTTTGGGCCAGAATTGGTACAACAGACGGTAGAAATCATTAAGGTGATAAGAGCACGATTAGTAGCCGCTCAAGATCGCCAGAAGAAGTATGCGGATTTACATCGCAAGAAGAGAGATTTTGAGGTAGGAAGCTATGTTTTTCTGAAAGTATCTCCCTGGAAAGGGAAGATTAATTTTGGGAAGAAGGACAAGTTGAGCCCTTGGATCATAGGACCGTTCGAGATTCTGAGTCGAGTCGGTGAAGTGGCATACGAGGTGGCCTTACCTCCTGAACTTGAACACATTCATAACCTGTATCATGTATCAGTATTGCGGCCGTATAAATCGGACTATAAGCACGTTATCTCCTATGAACCAATTCAAGTTGAGAAAGACTTATCGTACGAGGACATTCCTGTCCAGATACTAGATAGGAAGGAATAGAAGCTCAGGAATAAGATTATCCATTCCGTTAAGATTCTCTAGAGGAATCACGCAGTCGAAGAAGCTACGTGGGAGCTAGAAGAGAAAATGAGAGCGAATTATCCATTTTTATTTGAGTAACCTTATTTTTGTAATTTCGAGGACGAAATTTTTTTAAGGGGGGAGGGATGTAACGTCCACGAATTTGAAAACTCCTTATTTATTAAATATGTGATTTAATTTTTATTGAGTTAGTTTTGTGAGTTTATTTAAACCTTATGTGGTTATGTGAATTTACGAAATGATTAAAGGGAGTCATTAATAGTTGATTTAAATTAGTGGACTAACCCTAAGAATCTAATATCAAAGACTTGATAAGAGTATTAATTAAATATTCAATTTATTTGAATATAGTAGCAAGAGTTGAACATATTGATTATTTGTAATTATGAGTAATTAATTGATAGTGTGTTAATTAATAATTATAATTGGATAAATAATAATTAATGAGTAATAGATTAATAGTTTATAAAATGATTATGTATTTACTTGATTTATTTGTGCATAGCATGCAATATGGTAAACCTTTATTATGTGGTTGTAAATTATATATTTTATATTGTACAAGGTGGTACATTAATATGTCTATATATTATATATATAGACTATATAGTAAGAGTTATTTGCATTCATGTGAGTTGCATAATAATATTGTTATATGTATGTGCACTACTAGATATCTTGTAATTGGGAAATACATTGTATGCCCTTTTAAATTATTATACCCTATGTTATATGAAGTGAATTGTGTATACATAATTTATAACCAAAGTTTATATTATGTATATAAGGTTTTAACCAAGTGTTGCATTACATTATTGCATTTCATTGTGAAAATGCTAAGAATTATTTCTTTGTCCCAAAATGAGTGTCACCATGGTACATAAATAGTGGCATAAAAGCTAACTCACGTATTCTTTTTCAAATGCTACTAAACCTAGCCTAGCTTCATCTCAAAGTCATCAAATCTAGATCAATTAATGGATGGGGAGTGGGATTCATGATTGAGATTACCAACTATCACCAACCTCCTCTTATCCATATTGCATTCTTGAAATCCTTTGTTTTAATTTGGGAGATAATTGTATTATCCATGTATCCATTCTTCTACAAATGAGACTCTCATCTTCCTCATTACATTTTGCTGAGAATTAGTTTGCTAAGAGTGAGTAGAGTGTTATATTGTAGCTGAATTGAGTCACAAGAGGTATAACTTCCCATCCCAAATCTTCATTTCTGATAAGTTGCTTAGTAAATTAATTCTTTGAATTGAGCATATATTAGTTAATATTTGATTTGGGTTATGTTGCTTAGTGTTATACAAGCTGATGGTGTTAAAGTTATGTGACAATGTGATTAGGAATGTGCTGACTGCAATAAGCAATATTATATGATATAATAAATTATTCTAATCAGACAATGATCTATTTAATGATAGGACTTGATAAAAAAGATATATCTAAGTTGTGTAAGCAACAGACAAGGCAAGTATCTAACCCTTTGCATTTACTTTATGCTAAGGACATGCGTAAGATAATATCTGAACTGTTCAAATATTTCAACCTTTGTATATAATTATGCAATGATTCTGTATAAGTAAGCTATTAAGCAATAATTGTTGTACAATTTCCTTTATCCTGTTAATATTGATCAAGTTATTTATTCTGTTCATTAATTTCTATAACATGGTTATACAAGTTTTCCCACTTGGATAATCATTATATTTTATCACATGTTGATACATACTTATAGTTTCCTAGTATGTATACATTGAAATAAAAGTCGTCTAAGCTATTTGATCCAGCTAGACATAAATTTAAAGTTGTTGTTGAACAAGATAAAACCTTACTGTTATCCAACCGAATTGTTTTGGTTTGGATTCAAGACTGTTATGAACATCACAATTATGGGAAATTTTTATGCGTTAAGGCGGACAAAGGATGAACGATAATATCGTTCTTGCTTCCTAAAACATTACAGTTAAGGAAGAGCAAGGCGGTACATCAGGAAAGGACAAAGGAAAGGACAAGGAGACAGAATAACTTATTCCTTAAGACTAGAAGTATTATTATTGTTGTTATAATTTATTCAAGAATGATTAAGTTATGTTTAAATTAATCACTGAATTGTCGTAGTAATGGTTACGATACCTTGGGACGCGAATATTTATATTATATCAATGTAAATTATTCTATTAATTCCATTGTTAATGATTTAGTAGGATATTCGTAGTTGCACGTGATGCACCGAATTCGAGATATGGGTGTCCGAATTTTGGGGGCGTCACAGGTTGGTATTAGAGCTATAGTTATAAACCTTAGGAGCGAGAGCCATTAGATTATAACTTAGGAGAACGTAGAAGATAGAATGGGATGAAACTCATATAGAGTTTTCATAGAGATGGACTTAACGTGTTACAGAATATAACTTCATTCTATACAATGAACTTATGATTCTAATGGAGTTGTTGTTTGTTTTGTCTTGTGTTGGTAATTGTAGGATAACTGACATGAGAGGACCTAGCCGATTAGTAGAAGAGGAGCCGCGTGACATACACGTGGTATATGAGGCACCATTGATAGCGGAGCCTATATCAACTGTAATCCCTATCGATGACGAAGATGAGGAAGATGAGATGGAGCCAATACCCGAGGAATCTGATCCAGAGGAGGAGCCTACGGAGGAGCGTATGGTGGACGAGCCCACGGGGGACTCCGATGAGGCTACTTTGAGGATAGGATGTTGGGGGAGTATGAGGAGCAGATTTTAGAGTTAGGATGCAGAGTTGAGGAGTTAGAGGCTGAGGCTAGAGACAGGGAGTCCGACTTCCAAAAACTGAGGGACAAAGACCACCATAGAAAGTTAGTGATGCGGGAGATGGAGGTAGAGATTGCTCACCGAAAGGAGGCAGGAATCCAGATGGGGGCTTTGTTTCACAGGGCGTTGGCTAGGAATGTAGAACTGGTAGGGAAGTTGGAAGAGATGGAGCAGAGGGAGTTGAGCGAAAGGAAAGAAAAGGAAGCTATCCGTACTCAGTTAGAAATGGAGGTAATGCATAGGATCCATTTCGAAGAGAAGTGGGAAGGGGCCAATGATAGGGCTAACGACCTAGAAGATGACGTGAGGTACAAAAGGAGGTAGATAAATAGGATAGGCTATGAAGTGCGCACGGCCATGAAGAGACTGATTGATGGGATAAATCACTACCCGATAGAGCAGGGATAGACCCGACACACCATAAGCCGAGATTTTGTGGTGCACATTACTTAGATGGAGTACTAGAGCGCTGTGGAGCGCGGAATGATAGATTAAGTCTAGGAGTTAAAAGTTATTAGTTGTAGTTCGGTATGTAGTGTATTATCTATTGTTGTAATTTTAGTCTTTTATGTAGAATGTGAGATAGTTGTAAGCACCAAAATTTTGTGTTATATTAGAGGGGTAGTATGTTAATGGTTGTTCCCATCTTTTATGATATTAGGGGATAAGTTGTGTCATTTATAGAAGTATGCTGGAGATAATCATGTAATGTAACAATTGGCATATGAATATAAATGATCTTGTTCTGAAATGTATTCTGAAATCTTATTCCTTTTATGGAAAATTGTTTAAGTAATATAATTAGATAATAAAAATGGAAAAATGCCGCCCAGATGTAGATTAACTGTGACGCCCCCAAATCTGGGTTACCTGACCCCCGAGTCTGGTGCTCACAATTCACAATATAAATAATATTTAACTACCCATTTTATATAGATAGCAACATACATAAGATTTTATCAGAGTTTGATAATACATTACCAGGTTCTCTAACCTTAACATTACAAACATACCCTTGAGATATACATAAAGGGTTCACAAATACAACATAATAAATATGCTAATCATAACTAATTGATAACTATGCCTTTGCCTTTATCCTTCGCAGCACTTCCGGCCACTTCGTCCCTAGCTGAAAAGTTTTATTTAGCAAGGGTGAGCAACTAATTTGCCCCGCAAGTTAAGTCATACAATAAATGTATAAGAATTCAAAACAACAGACTATCTATTTTGATAGAATGAAATCAAAGTTCGGGGAACTTTGAAATAGCTGAACAAATCGTTATTCAATAACAAGTTTTCTCGTATTCCATACAACACAATAATTCAATAATGAAAGAGTATAACGCTTTCAAAGTTTCTACGATATTCTAATGAATAATCAAGAATCAGTTCTACGAAATATCAAAGTGGAATGTTTTTCCTGATTTATACTGAGCGATCACACTAGATCTTGAACTTATATTCTCGGGTATCTATCAAAGATTTACTTTGATAAATACTCAGGTGTAGCAGATAACCATAAAGATTAAATCATACCCCTATGCAAGTACTCAGAGCCGGCCAACTCTTTGTACCCTATATTATGCATAATATTCAAAACGCGCGCAAAGATCGAATTCACGACCAATAAATTGTTCCCTTTATATAAAAGGTTGTTCTTCTCAGTCTTAGAATCAAGATTTTGATTTTACAACGAAATAATGTGATTTTAAATTCTATTAACTTCTCGGTCTAGCCGAAATAATTGGCATCGAGCTGTCAAAAATAATTGAATTCTCTTTTCGAACCTATCAAATTCAAACAATTTTTTCGTCTAGCCAGAATAATTAGCTAAAACATTTCTCAGTATAATTTGATAATAAATAGGAATTATCTGTATTGTAAATTTTAACTTCTACAGATATGAATATCCAACAACAGTTATTCTACAAATATATATTTCTGAATCAAAACATGCACTAACTACGGATAATCAACAATAAATTCCCTGGATGTGGTGTAATTAACAATAATTAACCACTATAATAATTGAATGAATTTAACTCAAGGTTGAGTTAGGAAATTTGCTTCTTCTGCTGATTATAGCTACACAAAATACTTATCTTCTTTCGAAAGACCTATATCCAAAAATATCGGTCTCACAATTAGCACAAATATTTATAACACACAATACTGTAATTCACAGTCAAACTTCTCCTAGACATATTACCACATAGCCACATCAGTGTTTATAACCTATATAAACACACTAGTATATGCCCGTGCCTAAAGGCACGGTGTAAAAAAAAATTTAAATTTAAAAAATATTACATTATCTAAAGACACATACCACCACAATTCACCATAATTGGTACTAATTTACAAAAACAATCGGTAGAATTTCCTATAAAAATAGATATCTAAAAAATTCTAAACTTTTTTATAAAACTTACAATCATCAATATATATTCAAACCACCAAAAAACTTTCATTCCATACCCAAAAATCATCATAACCATGTATAATTAGTTAACTTTACAAAAGACGTAACACACAAAATACACACAATCATCAACACATATCTAACCACCAAAATATCAAGCTAGTCGCTACTAATTTTAAAATATTTCGACAGAATTTCCTTTAAAAATAGACATCCAGACAAATATAAACATGTGTATAAAACTATGTATAATTAGTTAACTTTATAAAATACGGAACAAAAAAATACATACATGAAGAAATTAATACATATTTAATCATCAACACATTCAACCACCAAAACATCAAGTTAGTCGCTACTAATTTCAAGAAATTTCGGTAGAGTTTCGTTTAAAAATAGATATCCAGAAAAATATAAACCTGTTTACAAAACATACAATCATCCATACATATCCAAACCACCAAAAAAACCCATCATTCCATACCCAAAATCATCATAACTAGGTATAATTAACTAACTTTACAAAAGGCAGAACACAAAAAATACATACATGCAAAAAATAGAGAAACTAAGACCATTTACTTTACAGCTTACACCAAGTATATTCTTTACAGCTTACATCATGTATCCATCAATATATACCTAAAAATATTTGAAATTTAAAAATTATCGAAATATGTAAGTTAAAATAAAACAATTATAAATCCGAAACATAAGACCCCTTACTTTACCCTGAACTTTACAGCACACATATTTGTATGTAGGGGGAATGATTTAGATTGATTGCAGTAAGAATTTAGAGAGATTGTAACAAATAATCAATTTTTTAAAGAAAAATATGGACGTACAATCAAATAAAGTTTTCTTAGTACTATCTCAACGAACAATTAATTTGTTTAATGATTTAAATCATAAATTTGTATTGGTGGCAGTATAATGGTGTGTGAGTTTGATTTGCGAGTGTTTGATTGGTTACAGTTATGTGTGTGTATTTGTGCATGCATTTTGTGTGTTGTGTGTTGTGTGTCTGCATGAGAAGTAGAGAAATATAGTCTTAGTAAGATAGACTTTCACACCTAGACAATTGTTTGGTCAATGGTAGGTTAGTAATCGTCAATCTCACCAAGCTCAACCCATGTGAAATGGGGCTTTTCTTCTTCATCTTCTTTCTTCTTTATCTGATTTAGGTATCTATCTATAATATCTATAATAATAAGATAAAATAACGTTTCAGATTTAATCTAATTTTGCGAGTAAATCATGGGAAGACATATCAACTCTTCTTAAAATAATAATACCTACTGGACCAAGGTCGTCACCTAAACAAAATATAAACTCTTGAAAAACTAAAGTAATTTAGGTGCTTCTTCCTACTTAAAATATACTCTTGAAAATGTAACTTTTATGTAAAACATTCATCAAAAACAGGGGGAAATAAAACATGGTTTCCAACCACTACTTGCTCCAACACATATTAACAGACCCATCATCTGTTTTAGGGATCAGAACTTCCCCTACATATGGGTATTTAAGGTATTTTAAATTTTCAAATTACCCTTTATAAGATCTCAACCCGAAGTTCCTTAATACTGTTCTTTTTCAGCTTTTCGTATTTCATTTTCTTTTAATAGGCCAGATTTTTCTATATTAACTTCTTCAAGATGTTATTGCCTGATGTTTCAAATACCCATATACTGTCAGCACCAAAATCAAGTCAGTATAATGCAAATAGTTCAGTAGTGAGACACAACAGTAGTATATGAGTTCAGTTCAATTAAGAGGTAAGGAAAATATCAGTATTGACCATCAATTAACAGTAACAATGATACTTTTGCGTGTAAGTCATTCAACAGTAATTATTTATTTTGCGCAAAAGCAATAATAATCTTGATACTTAAAGCAGTCATTATTACTGGAATCAAAACAATGAGCAAGGCTTACAGAAGCAGAGCAGCAAATACCTTCAAGAATGCCACTAACTTCTAAACACCATGTATTACTTAAAAAATGCCACTAACTTCTAAACCTTCATTTTCCTGTACAAAATAAATACAAATAACAATCAATTTTGAGCTTAAATAAATGAAAAAATAACAAAGATATTATCATAGACTAAACAATATACTGAAATTAAAAAACATCAAGATTAAAAAAAAATATGAATACCAATATGTCCTAACTCCTAATGAAAGATTTAAAAAATACATCCAAAAAGTTCCCATGAATATTGCTACTAATTTCAAGTAACATATTTGCGATTTCTTCAAAAAGAACAATTGAGAAGAAAAATTAAATCCATAATCATGCATTAAACCCCATAAAAGTCGAACAAAAAACCAAATCCATCCAAATTGAAACCTCGATCAACCGAAATATACAAAACCCGGAGTCACTCAACAATAATACCTATTGGGCCGAGGTCATCACCTAATCAAAATATAAACTCTTGAAAAACTAAAGTAATTTAGGTGCTTCTTCCTACTTAAAATATACTCTTGAAAAATGTAACTTTTATGTAAAACATTCATCAAAAATAGGGGGGAATAAAACATGGTTTCCAACCACTACTTGCTCCAACACATATTAACAGACCGATCTTCCGTTTTATGGATCAGAACTTCCCCTACATATGGGTATTTAAGGTACTTTAAATTTTCAAATTACCCTTTATAAGATCTCAACCCGAAGTTCCTTAATACTATTCTATATTAACTTCTTCAAGATGTTATTGCCTGATGTTTGAAATACCCATATACTGTCAGCACCAAAATCAAGTCAATATAATGCAAATAGTCCAGTAGTGAGACACAACAGTAGTATATGAGTTCAGTTCAATTAAGAGGTAAGGAAAATATTAGTATTGACCATTATTTAACAGTAACAATGATACTTTTGCGTGTAAATCATTCAACAGTAATTATTTATTTTGCGCAAAAGCAATAATAATCTTGATACTTAAAGCAATCATTATTACTGGAATCAAAATAATGAACAAGGCTAGACTTATGCTAAGCCCTGTACCATTCAAATCAGTTTGGCCCTCAATAAAATGCCAAATCACAACAGCAAACAAAGCTTAAATTACAACAGAAAAGATTACAAATATCATTACAGTCTGTTAGATTTTCTACTTCAAGAGAGTCAATGTATTTATCAGCTTACATGGTATAGTTTGAAGATGTATACTCTTAAGAAACATAACCCAATCAATGGTGTAAAAGAAAATAAGAAATAGTTTAACCTTCTTAGCAGTAAGATAAACAACTCTTTTCCGACAAAGGACACACCTGCAAGACAAATACTAATAGGTAGAGGAGATGAAGAGGGGCATAAGCCATTGCTAAGATGATTTAGATTGAAAAAAAAAACACTGCACAAACATATGAAATTCTTTTGGGGTATAAAAAAGGGAGTTTAGAATGAAGTTTTAAGTCAAGGAAACACATGATTTTCCAGGAACCATGTATTTTGTCTTACCACAGCTAGTCTAACAATACTTGTCTAACATGACCACTTCCTAACAGTTTTGAACTACACTAAAATAAATCAATGAGCTGCAGAAAGTAAACCCAGTAAAGGGCAATTTGGCAAGGGCTAAAACCAGGCTGAAACTTTTACCCGTGCTCTAACCCAAACTGAGAGACCAATTTGACTTTCTATATTTCTTTAACACATTCTACCTCAAATGAGTCATACTTTTATTCTTAAAGTTTGCACTTGGTATACTTTAGAGTTTTTTACTCATCAAACTTTAGAAAATTATAATTTTACTCTTCTAAGTTCAATAATAATGAAAATCAAGAAAAGAAAATTATTCTAAACCTTAATAATTATTAAATGTGTTAGACTAATAAGCCAACTATAAGCTAAAAACTACAGTATCATATTAAGTGTAAAATGATACTATCAACAACAAAAACAAAAAGAACCCACCCAAAATGGCATTATAATTTGTGCATTTTTTTGTGTGGAAAAAGTTCATAAGAATTTGTACTGTCAATTCTATTTCTGCTAATTTGGTATTTAGAGTGATTAGTCATTCAAAAAATATGTTAAAAAAAATCAAATTCTGAAATTTGAACCTATGGGCATTTTTTAAAATTTGTTTTACTGAGAATTTGTTTTGGTACTACTTGATATTAAAATTCATATGCTTTTACTCACTGACCTGATATCAAAATTCGCATCCTTTTACTTGAAAATACACATAGCAAACCTGCTTCTTTCACTTTTTAGTTTTCATTCATTTTTCAGTTCTTTGAGTTCTCTCAGATTTGAAGACATAATCTCCCTTGGGAACAAAAAAAAAATAAGTAAACCCAAAACTAACTAAATCAACACAAAATTTCAACTGAAAGTTTTACCGAGTGCTTACCAAAATTTCAACTGAATCAAAAACAAAATAAAGACAGAGAGTGAACAGAGAGTAGTGTTGCACCAAAATTTCAACTGAATCAACACAAAATAAAGACAGAGGGTGCTTACCAAAATTTCAACACAAAATCAACACAAAATATCGTCGCCGCTTAGCAAAATATGAACAGAGAGTAGTGTTGCACCGATCAAGACCAATCTGTGCACGGGCGGAAGTGAGCACCGATCCGAACATAAACAGAGAGTGGTGTTACCTCAATCCGAAATAAAGAGACAAAGAGGGGAAGGAATAGTTTTTGAAAGAGTAAAGGGAAGGAGACAGTAGAGGGTGAGGGTGAGGGTGTGTGGGTGGGGGGGGGGGTTTGATTTGGGCGGTTAAACCCTCTATGTTTTTTGAGTGCAATGAAATCTGACCTTTAAATTAACTTAAAATTAATCACAGCCGTTCTTGTGCTTTCACAATTTTAAGATTCAAATATGGTCCTGATTTATTATATAGATAACAAGTCTAACTATTTCGGTCTGGTTGGACTTTGGTCCGTTCTCGGTGTTCTGGTCACCCTATCCGACAATTAACAGAGTTATCTGTCAATTACACTTGGTCTTTAAGCTTTAATATTATTTTTGATAAGTCAAATATCATTAATAATATTTTTCTGAAGCTTTTAATAATTATCAAGCAATTATTATATTTTATAATAATTTTTCAAACATCAGAATCATCATTTTTTTAAATGATTTAATTATCAATTAATCTTATCATTATTAATATTTAATAATATCAAAATATTAATAACATACTTTTCAAAATATTAAAGTTATTATTAATAACTTAAAATACTTTTAAATCAACAATATTCCACTTAAATGATTTTTAAAGTAATTAAAATCATTTTTAAATCATCACCATTAATATATAAATATTAATGAAATTATCATCTAAATATTAAAAGTTATTAATTATAACTTAAAATATTTTTAAATCATTTTTCTCATTTTTAAATGATTTTTAATTTAATAAAACCATTTTTATTTCATTTATTTAATATAACACTTAAATAAATCTAATATCATTAATATTAATTTATTAATGAGAATTCTCCAAAAATATTGAAAATTATATTTTATAATTTAAAATATTTTCTAACACTTTATTCTTAATTAAAATGATTTTTAAATCATTAAAATCATTTTTATCTTATTTATTTAATTTAATAATCAAATAAATCTATTATCATTAATATTAAATTATTAATGAAAATTCTCCAAAAATATTAAAAGTTACATTTTATAACTCAAAATATTTTGAAATACATTTTTCTTATTTAAAATGATTTTTCATAATATTAAACCATTTTTCTCTAATTTATTTAATACACTAATTAAATAAATTAAATACCATTAATAATCAAATAAATATAAATATTAATGAAAAATATTCTAATTGGTCAGAAATTATTTTTCATAATTTAAAATAACTTTTAAAACCAATTTCAGTAATTTTAGAATTTATTTCTAATTTTTATTAATTTTCAGAATTTTCAGAAATTCAAAAATTAAAATAAATAAAAACTGTCGCTAAAAGCCTTTAGCGACACATTCTGTAGCCTTAGGTGTTCTTGGCTCAAGAACACTGACAAAGTCAGTGTTCAAGGGGTCATGTTTGACCGGCCCTAATTCTCTGTTCAAATCGTTTCTGGGCCATATAAGACTTAGGTTTTGAAGTAGAAATGTAATAATACATTTATCAATCACCAACTTTGTCATAACACTTCTTAGCAAGGAGATCTGAACCTCTAAAATCACTGACAACGTGTTTCTGAGATTTCTGGGCTTAAACAGTTTCGAGTTGCCATATTCAACCTCAATTTAATCTATGTCCTGGTCTTGTTTCATGTGGTTTGATGGCTAAAACATGTAGTTCTAGTGTCAAGGTACAATAACAAAGCAGAAACGGAGATTATAATCAATAGAATAACCATTAATCATACGGTCAAAGTATGTCAGACGGTTTGTTCATAGAATCTGGAAATTCCCAGAAAATCCTTACCCGTGGCCAAGTGACCTACTTTGACCATCGATTTCAACCAATATACTTGATGTTTATGGAATATATAGGCATGTAATTGGACTCCTTATTATAGTCTACAACATGTATACAATAACAACATCAAATCATCTAACTTCTGACAGATCAAGGCCCTAGAAAAGCTTGTCAAACGCTGCCTTAAACTTTTTGGGCTTGCCCAGAAAGTCCCGGTCATGCTCGGTCAATGCTGTTTGACCAAGAATAACATCAAATCCAGGGATCAACTTGCTATGATACCACTTTCTGCTTAAAACCCACATATCAAGCTACTGATTAAAGTAATAATTCAACAAAAATAACAAACGAACAAAGATCTGTGGCTCCTAACATTAGCTTGTCAGGCCACAGAAATTGTTCATGGACAGTTTGTGAAAACTTCATTTTTTTTCCCATTTTGATGATATGGATCCATCATGGATCAACATATATCAACTAAAAACAACTTCTAACATGTACTAAAACACATAAACACAAAATTTTCTCAAGCATTCAAGATCAAAATTAAATAAATAAGTTTATACCTTTCTCTTTAAATTCTTGATCTATGTTCTCCAATTTGTTTATGATTGATATAGGGCTGGTATTATGACTGATTTACTTGCAATTTTCGGAGGTGGAGAGAGAAGTGAGAGTTGGTGAGAGCAAAGTTGCAAAATGGCTAGATTTTTATGATTTTTCTCTCTCTAAATCTCTTATATAAAACTTGTCAAGTTGCTACATCTGATATTTTCGGCTGATTTAGGCTGATTTGCTGGATTTCTAGAGTCACTAAGTCAAATGGTTAGGTGAACAACTAAAGGTTTTACCAATTTTACAAGTTAGCTCATTTAAAATGTAAAAAGGGTATTTTTGACATTTGTAAAATACAATTAAATGGTATTCTTGACATTCCCCAAACCCTTAGGTTTTAAAAATTCTAGATCCCAAAATTTTCAAATTTAGGGTTTAATTAGAAAAATAAAATTCCTAAAATATAATTAGGGTTTCTAAAATAGAAATTAATATACTAAAATATAATTAGGGTTTTCTAATCATATTTAAGTTTAATAAACCCATTAGGTTTGTCAATTAGAATTAGGGTTTCTTAATTTAGGTTTTACAATCTCCGGTTTTGAAATCAGGGTTTCCCGGCTATCGATTAGGGTTTATAACAGCACGTTAGGGTTTCTAATCCCGAGATTAGAGTTTCTAATCTCTTACTAGATTTTATTAATATTAAACCTTATCCAGTAAAACATTGGTCAACTTTTCTATACAGTCCTAACATATAATTAACAGTACAATTATTTTAATTGTATTTTCTATCGAATCCTTATCCGAAAATTAGGGTTAGGGTTTTCTAAAGTTGTTAAGCACAACTCTACTCTATTTTCTTAGTCAAATCACATATTAACTAATTCTCGAGACTTGTCTCAAAAATTCTCAGTATAATATTAACAGTCAATGTCAATATTAAATAAAATAAATAAATAAATAAAAAATTTATTCGTAAAATTTTGATTTTTTTGAAATCCCGGGTTATCACATTAACTACACCGGAAGAGTCGGTTAATGATGAGAGTGGAGAAGTAGATCCCATTCAGAGGCTTGTAGATTTGTTAGGGGAGGCTCTTAGGGGAAGAAATGAACAAGTAACACACATTCCCCAAGTAGCTCCAGTCGCAAACTTCAAGGACTTTAAAGTGTAGGACCTCCGGAATTCATAGGTACTACCGATCCTATTGTAGCGCAAACGTGGATCAAGGAGATGGAGAAAGCCTTCTCCATTGCTCGTGTGGGTGAAGACCAGAAAACCGTGTTCGCTACATATATGATGAGGGGTGAAGAAAACTACTGGTGGGAAGCAAATCAACAGAGGGCGGGAGAAGGGACTATAACCTGGGAAAGGTTTAAGACTTTGTTCTTCTAGAATTACTTCCCGAAGAGCATGAAGAATAAGATAGAGGTAAAGTTTCTATAACTTAAACAAGGGGAGATGACAGTGGCACAATATGCGGCCAAGTTCAATGAACTCGCACAATTCGCGACACATCAAGTAGACACTGAAGAAAGGAAATCTCGACGCTTCGAACTTGGACTAAAACCTTGGTTGTTCAACAAGGTGTCGGTCCTTCAAATTGACTCGTTTGCCACATTATTGGAGAAGGCGATAATTGCTGAGGGAGGTAGCGAGGCATTGAGCCAATATAACAAGGAGAAGAAGAACAAGAGTGCTGGGGGAGAAACTCGTGGAAGGAGTAGCAGGGGTGGAAGTTATCTGGGAAAGAGGAAATGGGATAACCACAACAACAGCAACAACAATGATACCAACAACCGAAACATCAATCAGCCATAAAGTTATCAAGGAGGGTTTAAGAAAAGACGTGAAGCTTGCTCAAAATGTGGGAAAAACCATCAAGGGGAATGCTGGAAGGGGCGCATCATCTGCTACAACTGCGGCCAAGAAGGGCACATTTTGCCCAACTGTCCAAAGCCAAAAAAGATCAAGGAATGTTTTGCGTGTGGCTCAAATGAGAATCAAATCAAGGATTGCCCAAAGAAGGGGAGCAACGGAGGAAGCGGCCAACAGGGAGGGGGCAGTAGGCTGATGATCGGTGGACCAACGCAATCCAACCGACTGACTGCCCGAACCTTTAACATGATTGTCCAAGACGCAGTGACTGCAACGGACGTGGTTTCAGGTATTCTCTCAATCAGTAATATAAATTCCTATGTATTATTTGATTCAGGTGCTACCTATTCATTTGTGTCTGAAGAATTTACTAATCGACTAAACATACCTCCTGAACATTTAGAAAACTCATTGAACGTAGAGATTGCGAATAAGGAAGTAATTCCCATAGAGTTTGTCTACCGAAATTGTTATGCAAACATTAGAGGTCACGAACTAAACGTAGACTTAATTCCGATTAAACTGGGGGAGTTTGATGTGATATTAGGGATGGATTGGTTATCCGGACATGCTACGATAATCGATTGTCAGAAGAAGAGTGTGAGCCTTCAGACCTCAAATCGGTCTAAGGTAGTGTTTTACGGTAGCTCGTCGCTCAAGCAATCGTGTTGCCTTACGATGATGCAAGCTAAGAAATTGTTAAGGAAAGGATGTGTAGGTTATTTAGCCTATATAGTGGACACTCGGCAAAAGAGAATAGAAATGAAAGATATATCAGTGGTAAGAGATTTCCAAGATGTGTTTCCAGACAAACTGCCTGGTCTTCCGCCAGACAGAGAAATTAAATTCATAATAGACTTAGCACCGGGAACCGCACCAATTTCGAAAGCCCCATATCATATGGCTCTAGTAAAAATGAAGGAATTGATGATTCAACTGCAAGAGTTACTAGATAAGGGTTACATTCGACCAAATGTGTCTCCTTGGGGAGCACCAGTGTTGTTTGTAAAGAAAAAGGATGGATCGATGAGGCTTTGTATCGATTATCGGGAGTTGAACCGGGTGACAATTAAGAATAGATATCCATTGCCAAGGATAAACGACCTTTTCGATCAACTAAAGGGAGCGAAGTGTTTTTTCAAGATAGATTTATGAACGGGTTATCATCAGTTAAAAGTGCTAGAGGAAGACATACAAAAGACGGCGTTTCGAACTCGCTGCGGACATTTCGAATTTCTAGTGATGTCATTTGGGTTAACCAATGCTCCGGCAGCATTCATGGACTTGATGAACCGAGTTTTCAAGCTATACTTAGATAAGTTCGTAGTAGTATTTATCGATGACATTTTGATTTATTCAAAGACGAAGGAAGAGCATGCCGAACACCTGAAGATGGTATTGGAAGCATTGAGAAGGGAAAAGATGTACGCTAAATTTTCAAAATGTGAATTTTGGATGGAAAGGGTTCAATTTCTAGGACACGTGATAGATCAAAATGGAATTTCCGTGGATCCTGCAAAAGTGGAAGCGGTAAGTAACTGGGAACAACCGAAGACACCAACAGAAGTTAGGAGTTTCTTAGGTTTAGCTGGGTACTATCAAAGATTTATCCAAGATTTTTTTAATATAACAACCCCGCTGACCAATCTAACAAGGAAGACAGAGAAGTTCGTGTGGACGGACAAATGCGAGGAGAGTTCCAAGAATTGAAGAGGAGGTTGAGTGAGGTGCCTGTATTATCATTACCAGATGATACGGGAGGATTTGTTGTGTATAGTGATGCATCACATAGAGGACTTGGTTGTGTGCTAATGCAACATGGCAAGGTCATTGCATACGCCTCACGACAGTTGAAAGATTTCGAAAAATGATACCCTACCCATGACTTGGAGTTAGCGGCGGTAGTCTTTGCATTGAATATTTGGAGGCACTATTTATATGGAGAAAAATGTGAGATATATACGGATCACAAGAGTCTGAAATATATCTTCACACAGAAGGAGTTGAACATGCGACAAAGAAGGTGGTTGGAGCTAATCAAGGATTATGACTGTGAAATTCTTTATCACCCGGGAAAAGCAAACATTGTAGCCGACGCTTTGAGTAGAAAAAGAAGGGAGAAGTTATTGAAATTGACAACTCAAGAGGAATTAATAAGAGAAATGGAAAAGTTGGAAATAGAGGTGGAGGAACCAAAAGAATCGAAAGGAAAATTACTCATGATGAGAGCTCACTCGACGTTATTGGATAGAATAAAGGAAGTACAAGAGAAAGATGAAGAATGTGAGAAGATAAAGAAGAGAATAGTAGAAGATAAGGAAGAAAGGTTCAAAGTAGATAAGGACGATATATTGAGGTTTGAGGGTCGAGTATGGGTGCTAGCCGTAATCAAACTGAGAGAGGAAATCCTATACGAAGCACACAGTACGACGTATTCTGTACATCTAGGAGGTACAAAATTGTACTAGGATCTTTGACACCATTTTTGGTGGCCTAATTTGAAAATAGAGGTTGCAGAGTGTGTTAGCAGATGCCTTACTTGTCAAAGAGTCAAAGCAGAACACCAGAGACCAAGTGGACTAATTCAACTGCTGGAAATTCCAGAATGGAAATGGGAGCACATTACAATGGACTTTATGGTTGGACTTCCGATTACACAGAAGGGTTATGATGTCATTTGGGTTATTGTGGACCGACTAACAAATATAACTCATTTTCTACCCATCAAGATTCGATTCAATTTGAACTAGTTAGTAAATTTATATGTAAGGGAAATCATATCGCGACATGGAGTGCTAGTGTCGATTGTCTCTGATCGAGATCCGCATTTCACGTCAAAATTTTGGAAACGTTTGCAGGAACGAATGGGAACTCAATTGAGATTAAGTACTGCTTATCACCCTCAACCTGACGGGCAGAGTGAACGAACCATTCAAATGTTGGAGGACATGCTGAGAGCTTGCGTGATGGACTTCAAGGGAAATTGGGACGATCATTTACCATTAGTATAATTCGTTTACAATAATAGTTATCATGCGAGTATCGGTATGCCGCCATATGAAGCTCTTTATGGGAGAAAGTGCAGAACACCATTTTGTTGGGATGAAGTCGGAGAACGACGACTTTTGGGACCAGAATTAGTCCAGCAAACGGCCGACGTGGTAGCAACAATAAGGGGCAAATTGGTAGCAGCTCAAGATCGCCAAAAGAAGTATGCCGACTTGCATCGTCGAAGTGAGACTTTGAAGTCGGTAGTTTTGTGTTTTTGAAGGTATCTCTTTGGAAGGGAAAGATCAGATTCGGAAAGAAAGGAAAATTGAGTCCGAGGTTCATAGGGCCATTCGAGATATTGAAGCGAGTGGGCGAAGTGGCATACAACGTTGCTTTTCCACCCGAACTGGAACACATCCACAACGTGTTTCACATTTCCGTACTACGTCCGTACAAGTCTGACTATAAACACGTGATTTCCTATGAGCCCATTCAAGTAGAGAAGAATCTGACATATAAAGAAATTCGTGTTCAGATAATAGACAAGAAAGAACAAACGCTAAGAAACAAAGTTATATCTTCTGTAAAGGTTGTTTGGCGAAACCACGATGTCGAGGAGGCCACATGGGAATTAGAAGATAGGATGGGGAGAGACTGTCCCCATCTTTTTGTGTAACCTTTGTATCAATTCCGAGGACGAAATTTTTATAAGGGGGAGAGGATGTAATTACCGTAAATTTTACGATTTAATATTAATAATTATAAATAGAGCCTGTGATTAATTATTTTATAAATGCTTACATGGCATGAGGTGAGTAACTCAATTGAATTAAAATTTAACTTTTAATAATTGATAAGATGTGGAGAATTATGGAAGGTTTATGAGATGTCTTGTGTGACACAATGATGGAATTAGTGAGGAATAATTAAGTATTTACATGTTTATAATCCAAATAATAAATTGGGAGTCTAGCCCAATAAATTAATTGATGGACTTTTGAGTTAGCCCAATAAACTTAGGTCATTTAAAATCCCATTCAGAACCCAACATAATAGTTAACTGATGGTACAAGGTGTTGGTTAAATAATATGGCATGAGGCAATGGGTCCGACTGACTAGCCCCTAGTCTATGTCTGAAATCATTTCTCTTGTCCCAAATTAAGGGTCACCAAGTACAAGGAATAGTAGCCTAAACTCTGTTTATGCGAACTTTAAGCTGCTAATCCTAGGCATGCAGGGCTAGCTAAATGGCTGGTATGGAGTGGTTAAACAACTCCTTAAGTAACCATTGTTCATTTCTATTGCACCATAAATCCCATCATTGGATAAATCAAGTGTCTAGTCCATGATTTTCTCTTTAAATACAAGCCACCATGGTAGTCTGTTATAGTGATAAGAGTGTTGGAGAAATCTAAGTAAAGAATTCTTAGTTGCTAAGCATTACCAAATCAGTGTGTGAGATATCAAGGTTAAAGCTCGAGAAGGTATAATTTCTACTTCGTTCTTAACTTGAGTCTTGTTTGATTCTCGGTTTTCCTAAATTAATAGGTCAAGTATGATGAATTAACATGATATAGGGTGTTTGGAAAGTTTACTTTCGTGCATGAATACGTTAATAATTGCCTGGAATCAAGTTGTGGCTACTCTGCAAAACAAAGCATGTTCACTACTTCTGAACTCTATGGGGTATAGCTTCACCGTACTTATTAACCAGCTGATGGGTTCGGTCATGTTAGACCATGTATTAAGAAATTCTCTTATGTTGTATGCATATAGTAAAGTCTTAATGATTAACCCAACAAAATTAGACTTTGTCAAAATAGTGTAGACCGAAGTCTCAAAAAGAGCTGACTTCAGAGATGTTTTTGGACAAAGCGTGTTGTCTTCGGACAAGTCGTAATGTCTTCGGACAAAGCGTGTTGTCTTCGGACAAGCTGTAATGTCTTCGGACGAAGCGTGTTGTCTTCGGACAAGTCGTAATGTCTTCGGACGAAGCGTGTTGTCTTTGGACAAGTCGTAATATCTTCGAACATGGCCAGATGTCTTCAGCTTCGGACATGGCGAGATGGATTAATAAATATTCCTATACTACTATAAACTATTATTACACGAACGAGTTCTAAGTAGAGAATTTTACTAACTTCGGGAAAATAAATCTAATGCCTGCAAACATGCGTTGAAAAGGGTCGGTGGGATTGATAGATGTTATGGTCTACTTAAAGAAATGAACCTCTTGGAACTACGAAGAAGAAAGATTATGAATAAACTAGCAGTGGTCAAAAGTATGAGCATGTTAATGTACAACTATGAGTTTTGATGGGTGCATCAGTATATATAGATAGAAAGAAAAATGTGTTATGTGTACATGTTGTTTATATATGTATATCAAGTGTGTTTGTCTAATGAATACCTATACTTACATAAACAGGACAAACATAATTTATTGAGGTGATTTTCGCAATAGTAACAATCAACGCTAAAGGCAAGTTCCCTAACCTCACTCAAATATACATTGAGTAAGTATCCGAACATTATTATTATTGTGTTGCAAGTTCCCTAACCTCACTCAAATTTACATTGAGTAAGTATCCGAACACTATTATTATTGTGTTGCAAGTTCCTTAATTCTCACAATGTATTCATTGAATTGTTGTCATATCAATCATATTTTTATCAAGCAAATATCTGTTTCTATTCGAAAATCATTTGTATACCTTGACGTTGTTGCAAGCATTGGACTTATAGTTCTTAAATGCATTATAAAAATTGTCTAAGCCTTTGATTTGACTAGACTATTATTATGTGTTAAAAAACTATCCAAACCGATTGACTTGGTGTGGACTATCGTAAATTTACTGAGATGAACAACCCTCATTGAAGGGGAAATTATATATTATCGGGTAACCGACGTGCGCACATGAGTCTGATTAAATGTTATGCATAACATAGTGTACTTTAAGCTGATCACCTGTTGTACTCGTTTATATTGGATTACAAGGTAATACTGTTAATTCTAGTAAGAGTTCTTAGTCCTTAGTGACTGCTCAGTGCTCATTAATATTGAACCTCGAAATGAATAAATCTTGAAAGTTGTTGATATCCTTCAGTCTATAGCGATACCTATTGAATACTCTTGATATTTCTCGATATCCTTGAACTACCAATTATTATTATACCCTTGAAAGATTTAAATGTTATAACTGCTTGTTCTTTTGGCTATATTACTTGCTGGGCAAATTTGTTGCTCATTCTTGCTTCCTAAAACATTACAGTTAAGGCAGAGCAAGGCGGTACATCAGGAAAGGACAAAGGAAAGGGCAAGTCGACAAAATAACTTAGTCCTTAAGATTAGAAGTATTATTATTATTGTTATGATGTATTCAAGAATGATTAAGTTATGTTTAAGTTAATCACTGAATTGTCGTAGTAATGGTTACGATACCTTGGGACGCGAATATTTATATTATATCAATGTAAATTATTCTATTAATTTAGTTGTTAATGATTTAGTAGGATATTCGTAGTTACACGTGATGCACCGAATTCGAGATATGGGTGTCCGAATTTTGGGGGCGTCACAATAGTACTCATGACCTGCTAATCTGTCCAACATCTGATCAATAAATGGTAGTGGAAAATGATCTTTTATTGTAGCTTTGTTGAGCTTGCGGTAGTCCATGAAGACTCTCCACCCCGTTAGTATTCGTGTTAAAATTAGTTCATTATTCTCATTTGAAACCACGGTCATACCACCCTTCTTCGGTACACACTGCACTGGGCTCACCCATTAGCTGTCTGAAATCGGATAGATTATGCCTTCATCCAGTCATTTCAGTACCTTTGTCTTGACCACTTCTTTCAATATCGAATTAATCCTTCCTTGTTTTTCCACCGACGGCTTACTATCATCTTCTAACAGGATCTTATGCATGCAAAAAGAAGGGTTGATCCCTTTGATATCTGCTGTGGTCCATCCAATAGCTGATTTAAATTCTCTAAGCACCCGTATCAATTTTTCTTCCTGAAAAGATGTTAGCGCAACAGAAATAATCACAGGTAGCTTTGAATCTTTATTTAAAAATGCGTACCTAAGATGATCTGGAAGTGGTTTTAATTCAAGTTCTGAAGGTGTCTCAAGAAATGGCTTTAATTTTACCGGTGTCTTTCAAGCTTTTGTCAATGGCTCGGCAGGTGTTCTAAATTTTCTAAATTGTGGAGTGGTATCCAGATATTGCACAAGTTCGACGAATTCTTCATCCTCTAATTCTGAATTTTCAGCAATGACACTCTTCAATGGTTTATAATCCACCAGACTCTCAACTTCATCATCTAATATACGGTCCACCAAGTCAACTCTGAAACATTCTTCTTCATCTGCTGGGAACTTCATTGCTTTGAAGACATTAAAGTGACCTCCTGATCATGTACATGCATTGTGAGTTCCCCTTTCTGAACATCTATCAAAGTCCATCATGTGGCTAAGAATGGTCTCCCAGTATGATTGGTATACTTTTATCTTCCTCGTAATCCAGAATGATGAAGTCAGCCGAAAAGATAATCTTGTCCACTTTCACCAATACATCTTCAACTATTCCCCGTGGATACGTGATGGATCTGTCAGCTAGCTGCAAAAAAATATTTGTCAGCCTTGGAGCCAGTAATCCCTACTGATTAAACACTGACATGGGCATCAGATTGATACTTTCCCCAAGATTACACAAACATTTATTATAGTTCATCTTTTCAATCGTGCATGCAATTCTGAAACTGCCCGGATCTTTCAGCTTTGGAGGTAGTTTACGCTGAAGCACTGCACTGCATTCCTCTTTCAAGGCCACTGTCTCAAACTCATCTAATCTTCTCTTCCTTGACAATATACCGTTCATGAACTTTGCATAACTTGGCATCTGTTCCAATGCCTCAGCGAAAGGTATGTTGATTTGCAGCTTCTTAAAGACCTCCAAAAATTTGCTGAACTGCTTATCTTCCCTCTGCTTATTCAATTTCTACGGATACGAAACCGGAGGGTGAACTATTGGTACTGAACTCCTAGGCTTCTCAACTAAACCTTCTTTATCTTTCTCTTCATGTTGTACTTCAGAATTTTCCAGATTTTCTTTCTCAACAATCACAGTTTTCTCCTCGCGCGGCCGCGCGGCACCCCCTTGTAAATCAGGCGTGGGCGCGGGCGCGCGATGCTCAGTTCCTGCAATATTTTTCCCAAACCTTAATGTAATCGCTTGACACTGTTCCTTCCCGCCTCTTCGTGGATTTTCTTTCGTATTACTTGGCAATGAACCCTGGGGCCTGTTGTTAAGCATACTCGCCATTTGCCCCATCTGAGTTTCTAGATTTTTAATAGCCACTTCTTGGCTTTTGATCATGACCTCCGTGTTTGCCATGTACTTCAACATCATCTCCTCCATTTCTGATTTCTTTTCTTGCTGAGGTGAAGATGGAGTATGATGTTGTTGTTGTTGTTGTTGAGAAAATCCCGGTCGAAACGGTGGTTTTGGTGTAAACTGTGGTTGAGATGGCTGTAACTGAAATTGTTGATTCGACTGAAACTGATTCTGCTGATGCCCTTAGTTATTTGACCAACTGAAGTTTGGATGATTGCGGTTTTTGGGGTTGTATATGTTCTAAAACTGTCCTTGGTCTTTCCAGTAATTTCCCACATATTGTACCGACTCCGAGCTAAAAGCAAATTGATCCGTCAAGTGTGACCCTGCACAAATCTCACATACGAAGGCAACTGTCTTCGCCTTGCCCTCTGTCAATGTATCTATTTTCTTCGCCACGATTGCCATCTATATAAATAATTGCGTGATCGTATCCACTTCCAACAAACCTGCAAATTTGGGCTATGGCATCCGAGATGTAGGATTTTGAAAATCATTTGTTGCCATCGTCTCGATAAGGTTACAGTCTTCATCATAACTCTTTGCCCATAATGCTCCTCCTACAGCTGCATCTACAATCGGCCTAGACTACCATCCTAATCCATTATAGAATGTGTTGATCACCATCCAATCTGGCATACCATGGTGCGAACACCTCCGTAACATCTCTTTGTATCTCTCGCCTCATATAAGGATTCACCCTGTTGTTGCATGAACTGAGAGATAGCTGTCCTCATTTTCGCAGTCTAGCCATTGGGAAAAACTTGGCTAAGAACTTCTGTGCTAAGTCTTCTCAAGTAGTTATAGATCATGGTGGCAAAGAATGAAGCCAACTTCTCGCTTTATCCCTCAATGAGAATGGAAACAGCCTAAGTCTGATAGCATCCTCTATCACCCCGTTGTATCTGAAAGTATCACATATCTCAATAAAGCTCAATAAGTGTTCATTTGGATCATCCGTAGCAGCACCCCCAAACTGTACCGAATTTTATACCATCTGAATAGTGCCCGTTTTTATCTCGAATGTATTAGCTGCTATCGCTGGTCTGACTATGCTAGATTGTAATCCATTAATATTAGGAATGTAATATTCTCTGAGAGCCCTATGCTCCTCTCTTTTCTCTTCTCCTTGTCCCTCGGCTGCCATATTAGATGTAATAATTTCCAACTCTGCTTGTAAATTTCTACGCACTCTCGCTTTCCAACCTCTCCCGTTTATGTTATCCTGAGCGGGTGTATAGTAGGGTTTGAATGACCGCGTGCGCATAAAAATTTATCATAGCACCTGAAACAAAAACAAAAATAAAAATAGAAATGAGATTAGATTAGATTTGTCTAAGTCATACAATTTAGCTTAAAACTGATGATAATTATTTAAATTTATACGCCTTTCCCCGGCAACGGTGCCAAAAACTTGTTGCCACTTTTTTAGTTTAACAAAAGAGCTCTAACTCATGCAAGCATACATGTGTCAACAAGCAATACAGAGTAAGTCGAGTATCGTTCCATGAAAAAGTTGTCTAAATTAATATATTATGCATCAACTAAATCACTATTTTTATATGCTTAAACTAATGCTTATAATTGTGAATTACTCTAAATGCAAATAATAAGGTAATAAATCAAATCTGGAGATAATGGGATCCTAAGTTCATTTACCAGTTCATCTAATTACAACCATCATGCAAGATTGTTCACGTATCACAGAAAATTAGCCAAGAGCACTAATGTAGACATAACCATTTTCAATGTATCATGACCTACTTACATAACATCCACATGCAATAGACACCATGTAATATTCAATAAAACCAATCACACTATATTTCTATGTGAGATTGCAACAATATTGAATTTAAGCACAAACCCTTATTTAACTTATACGGTGAAACAGTATATGTCTATCTGATTCACGAAATACAAAACTAAGCAAAATAGCCCCATATACGCATGCTATCATGATTACAATCCATACTCGCATGTTATTTTTCAATTCCATACAGTCACCTAAAACGAATGGTGATCAATCATTCATACATGCAATTCAACCATGATATAAATTCCTTATAATACGTAAAATAGTCCAGCAATTAGGCCATAAGTTAGACTATGTATTAAACTCCGTTAGAATCCCATAATGGAGTTTAGTTCATGACTGAACCAAAAGTCATTATGGGATCAAAACAACGCATGGAAAATAAATAAACAATTGAAAGAGAAAAGAGAGAATCGATCAAACCCAATTGCTGATTATAAACAAAACGTAACGTTCAAATCCTCAATAATATCCAGCAACATAAAAGTAAAGCATCCACAATGACTGAATTCCAAAGAAGTAGTAGAAAATTAATGATGCTATGCTTGGCTCTCCAATAGAAATCTCTCACAGTGTGTAAACCCTAGTTCTCTCGTCAAAAACACATAAAAACTAAATGAATGATACGTCTGGTACCAAACAAAATTGTTTTAACCAACTACAACTCTTTTAATTTAATAATTAAAATAAAACAGATCAGCAACCTCATATATCGCGCGCGGGCGCACGCTTCCCCTTTGTATTCTTCGCGCGGGCGCACGTGTGTAAAGTCTGTCCAATCCGGGTGATCGCACGGGCGCGCGAGTATTGGCATGTGTAGCCGCGCGACTTTTACAGTTTGGATTCTGGTTCTATTGCTGCTTCTGATTCTGTCATGCTGTTCATCCTTGTCATACTGCTCTAGTTCAATTGTCCACCAATACTTCATTTCTTTGTTCCACTCGATCCTCGTACCTCCATTAGTTTCGCCGCCACCAACCAACTTTAACCTCATGCCAATTCATGCACTTTTGAACTAAAGGAGTTCTCAGTACATGCAATGCAAAATATTACGAAATGCAACAAAAAACACACTAAAATGTACTTGAGATCAGCATAGTTTGCGTGAATTGATATGCAATGAGTAGGTATAAAACCCACTTATCAGTGGTCCCTACAACAGAAGTATTGTCGTATTTAAAAACCGACAGAATTATCTTTTTATAAAAATAACGACGAAAGTTTTACCGTTAAACTGTTGAACTACCTAGGGGTAAAAGAACAGTAATACACATTGTTGCATAGTAGCACATGGTATTGATTATTGATGCTTACGTGAGAAGTCACTTAGTTATACTCAATTATTGCTACAATAATTGGTACATAATATCTCTCATATTATTCATTCAATTATTGTCACAGTATCATCTGCATAATATTTATTATTATTAAATCAATAATTAAGATTACAAAGTTATTTATATTATTATTTGTAATATTGACAATGTCTAGAAAGTTCTGTCAATGAGAGGTTTGGTCACCTAATTGCGCGCCAATAGAGAGAAATCCTTATCGGAAAGCCTCTTCTTTCCTGGAAGTGATCTGGTAGTTAAATATTGTGAGGTATAATATTAATGATGAATAAGTTCGTATTGATTAAATATGAAATTGATATTTTCATTGTGTTTGGATTATTAGTGTTAATGGAAATCGACATCTATTTAGATAATAATTGATGTCTGGAGGTTATATTGACCAATCAGGTAATTAATCGGATAAATGAGAAATTAATTGTTATTAATTCAAATGCTTATAACTATTGATTCACATGCATGTACTATTATGGGAGGTGGTGTAAAATTGATAATATTTGCATGACTAAATTCAAAATAGACGTATAGATGAATGTACTATACCGTAACTATTTTTTCATATGTGTGTACTATTGATTCACATGATGTACTATTAGGGGAGGTGGTGCAAGTTTGATAATACTTGTAGGACTAAATTAAAAATGAAAGTATTATACTGTAATATTTCGAACCCCAAAACGTGCAATTATCGAAACTATATTTTTCTATAAATAGAAGCTCATTCTTCTTTCATTCTCACCAATTCACTAAGACTCACAAGAGCAATTATAGAGAGAGAAGGTATAGAGAGAAAGAAGAAGAGAAGTCTGCTACGTCACTATTCCAGTATCCAGTCTTCTTCTGAGGTAAGGGATTTTTTTTAGTATTCATAAGGAATAATATTTTCTTCCATACTCTGTAGTATGTGAATAATAGTATTTCATCTCGTATTCCTGATTATACCCTCATTTTGTTAAAGTATTGCTTCTATACTCCGTGAAATTAGTAGAATATCCTTGAAATTTGTGCTTTATCTAGTATCGTTTCATAAGGATATTTTCTGCACATTCTTGTTAAATTTTAAGCTTTTCATGTCGGAGTACTTTCCATTAGTAGTATTCATTTATACGGTACTATTCACAAGTACTATTCATGAGGTATTATTCACAAAATACTATTCATGGGTACTATTCACAAAGTACTACTCACCCGGGTACTATTCACCCGGGGAATTATTCATGACAAAAATTGATTTCTTTGTTGTCCAAATCATTTTTGATACAATGTTATTCTTGAATTTTACTCCACAAAGCAGTATCATGTTGACAATTTATACATTATTGAATTTTGGATAAATTAAATTATAAATCTTTAAAAATTTATCATTTGTTTTCTTTTAATTGAGTTCTTATATCATTGTCATCATCTTCATGTTTATATTATGATAAAAGTCATTTGTGGCTTATGTGCATAGATGTACTATTGATTGGTATGATTATGACCAGGGATTATTCGATATAATCATGACCGTAATGTTACAAATGATGTGGTAAAAGTCCTCATTGGCCTGTAGTGCATTGATGGACAGTTGTTGGTATGATTATGATCAGGGATTATTCGGCATAATCATAACCATTGATGATTACATGAATATCCTTGGGCCGTAGTACAGGGATGATTCGATGATGTGGTTTATTTATTAAGTTGAGTCTCAGCGATAAAGTTGATGAAAAACTTTTTAAATCATAGAAGATAGTAGATATCATGCTCTACTTGACTCTTCTAATGGATTGCTTATTCCGCTACAGTTAAACTTGATGTTTTTTTTATTTTATCAGTTAAACATTGTTGAAGGCTAACGATAATTTATTTTGCATTATCTTAATCATAATATTTCTTACTAGGCTAGTTGAGCTCACCCTTTTTCTTTCATTGTTCTCTTCAGGAAATGAGAACGTAGTCGGGACTAGTTAGGGAACAGAGTGACGGTCTAAGATGGTGGCTATAGTATTCGTCACTATTTTATGAAATAGTGTGATAATAAATGTAATAAGGACTTCATTTGAGTTTGAATACTGTCTATGAGACAATATTCGTGTAAAAACTCTAAGCTACGCTGTCGTCGTATTGTATAAAAGAAGTTTATATTTGATTTATGTACCATGTATTTGGAAACTCAGAAAGGGTGATGTATACCTATTTTGGGGGCATCACAGTTGATATCAAAGCTTAAGGATATGATCCCTAGCTGAGATGTGAGACAAGAACTAGGACGGGAGAGACGGGGAATTCCTTCATTAGTATGACCTACCTAAGTTTATTTGGTATTTAATTGGTCAGCCAGGGTATAGGGATAATATGTGACATGTCAATTAACCCTTGTTTTGTGGCAGTGTTTTAAAATGACATCTGAGAATATTGAGATCAGCAATGAATCACATGAGACCGTTGAGTCACCAACGATCAATACTCAGGATAATGTGCAACAAGAAGACAATAATCCGTAGGTAAACAATAACACCGATCAAATGATGAATGATGGAATGTTCAGATGATTTATGTAATTCATGCAACATCAGACGAGCGTGGCTCCTGTTCAAAATACAGGTGGAAAAACTGGAAACTCTCGGACGGTCACCGCTAAACATGTCAAGGAGTTGGGACCATCGAAGTTTATTGGAAAGCCAAAACCACTTAAGGCAGAGACATATATAAAGTAGATCACCAAGATATTTGATGTCTTGGGATGCTCTGAGGAGCAAAAGGTTCCCTTTGCCACCTTCATGTTGCGAGGAGAAACAGATTACTGGTGGGAATCTGTAAAGCGTACTCTACCTGCCGCACTGAAGATGTCTTGAGAGAAGTTCCAAGAACTGTTCAATGACAAGTACTTTCCCAAAAGTATTCGTCACATGAAGGAGATAGAGTTTATCAAACTGGAGCAAAACAATATGACCGTGTCACAGTACGAAGCTAAGTTTGCCGAGTTGTCCCAATTTGCGTCCCACTTGGTTGATAATGAGGAGAGAATGGTGCGGGTATTTCTAAGATTTTTTAAACTTGAGATACGTTAGTACCTAATTTCTCACAAACTATGTTTGTATTCAGATGTTGTAAATAGGGCTCAGTTATTAGAGCGTGATACTGATTCAACTCAACCAAGAGAGAGTAGCTGACAAATCGATAATACTAGTGGTAGCGGTCATCGAAGCGGTGACAACAAACATGGAGGGAATCAACATGCCAGAAATTGTAACCACTTCGATGGTAATCATGGCCAAGATAATAGAAGTTGAAATTTCAAGAAGAGGAAATTTAATAATGATGGAAAGACGTTAGCACCAGCACCTGTTGTTAAGGAAGGAGAACGACTGTCGGTCGTATGTTACAAATGCGAAGGGGAGGGACACATCAGTCCAAGGCATGTTACAATTGTGGAAGAGAAGGTCACCTAGCCCATTTTTGTCGTCCATCGAAGTCAAGTCCAGCTGGGATGGAGGCATCAAGGGTCGTCCTAGACAAGACAAAACCGGTAGTTCAAGGGAGAGCGTTTTTTCGTAACCTCCCAAAAAGCGAGGAATCCGAACGAGGTGATCACGAGTAAGCTGATCATAAACTCAAGTGAAGTATATATACCTTATATGATACCGGTTCTACCCATTCTTTTATTTCTCCTACTTGCGCTCAATGTTTAACTTTAACTCCGGATAAATTAGACTTTGATTTATCTATTGAAACTGCAGTGGGAGAAACCTTTATTACATCCACTGTTTATAAGTCTTGTTTGATTCAAATTGGTAACCGCACGTTACCTGTCGATCGTATCTCTTTGAAAATTGTAAGACCCCAAATTTTATGAATAAAGATGAATTTTTTATAAATATCATTTTTGAATAGTAAGGAGTGAGTTTGATATAATGTTATAGTTGCGGGTAATATTTATCAATTTTGCAAAGTACGCAAGTTGTTATATAATATTCGATTGGTCGGGGAATATTCATTTTAACAGGGAATATTCGTACGACAACACAATCATTGGTGGAGCCCACAACAAAATTATTGTCAGAATAAGAAAACGACAGAAATATCTTTTTATAAAAATAACGGCGAAAGTTTTACCGTTAACTGTTAAAATACCCAGTGCTAAAAGTACAGTAATATGCGTGGTTGCATAATAGCACACGGTATTGATTATTGATGCTTACGTGAGAAGTCACTCAGTTTTATTCAGTTATTCCTATAGTAATTGTGACAACCCGATATTTTCTATATAAATAAATCATAAATTTTGCGTATAATTTTTTTTTTTATTTTAAGGATGAGGATTTGTACAAGATTATGTGTATATGTATTTATGTGGTAAATAAAAATATATTTACTACAGGAATATTTACAAGTAAATTTATTTTAGAATTATTGAATATTATAAAGTATATTCTTATAATAATTAATTTTAAGATAGAAATGTTTTTATTAATTATTGTCCATGAATATATAATCATATATTATTTAAATGATATATGAAGTGATTTTTTTAGAATAAATATAATAACTATTTTATTATATGAATTTTTGTACAGATTATTAAGTTAATTATTTTACCTTAATTATTAAGGTTAAATATGAAAGAATAATCAGATATGGAATCCAAACCCTAATTTTGGATTAATGTCAAGGTATAAGAATAATGATATAATATAAATTATATTTTGATTTTTCAGTGCTATGTATATGTACGATATGTCCGTATTGAAAATGGTTGGTCAATTACGGTGTATTTTTGACCAAATCCTAGTAATCATGTTAAACCCTAATTTGAGATCCAAATTAGAGTATAAGGTTATTTTATAAGTGTATAATATTAATTATGTCATGTATTTAATGTATTAATTAGGAAAAACCCTAATTTGTCGCGAAACCCTAATTTGAAACTGAAACCCTAATTAACATTTTGAGGTATTACTTCTAGAAACCCTAATTGCTTTATTAGCAAAGTTAATTGTGATTAAGGGTTTTAAACCCTAATGTCCATGTGTTAGATAATTACAAACTTATTTTAATTAACAAAGTTAATTTTTCAAAATATTAGAAACTAAAATTTAGTTATTATTTTTGTAATAAACCCTAATTGCTAAATCCTAAAATTGGAAATTTTTGAAATCCTAGTTACTAAATCTTTAAGTGTTAAATGTTAAACCCTAAACACTAAAATATCTAAACCCTAAACCTAAGACAATTTTCTAGAACAAAAGGGAAATGGCAAAAATGCCCATTTTAGGCATTGAAGAAGCTAGCTTTTAGGTTTTGACAATTAGGGGAGGTTGTTCACCTAATCCAACAACCCCACATGCACCAAAACTCCAGCAACAAGCCAGCAAATCAGCTCATTCATGCACCATGATAGCCTATTTAAGGATTGAGAGAGAGAAAATATTATTTTGGTTGCTCAAATTTTCGCTACACTCATCCTAGACCCTCTCTCTCTAAAAGCCACGAAAATATCCAGCAATTCAGTCACAAAAACAAGCCCCACGTCCATCCCTAACGAATCAGAAACACCAGATCAAGAAATCGATCAAGAAGGTATAAAACCCTAATTTAAATTCTGTCCAAAATTTGTTGTTAGATGTTAGTTTTTGTTGTTGTAATATGTTGAATCTAGTGTATAATCATGATCTGGGTTGTTAGAAACTAGACCCATAACATCTAAATGATCAGATTCACGTTTTTCCAAAAATCTGGAAATTTTTTCTGGTGATTTTCAGTCAAATGTCAGGCCCTATAACTCTCGGGTTGTTTATGATTTATGTTGTTTTTAAGTTGTAGTATGTAGTTTGTAAGGTTATCTTTAATATACAAAAGTAATAAAGATCATATCTGTTATAGATTGCAAGTTATTCACGGTCAAAAGTCGTTGACCAATCTGCTAAAACTGCGAACCCAGAAAACGTAAAAGCAGTGTCCGTGTCCTACTTTGACCAGACAGATCTTGCTCATTATATGATGTTTTTGTGTTATTTGTCTTTATAGTTGTAGTACTACATGTTATCTACAACTTGTAACTTATAGATCGCATAAAAGTTACACGATCACCAATTTATAAAATGTCAAAGGAGGTACCCTGACTGTTCTTCATTTTCTGGGTAACCCAGAAAATGAAGAACACGTCTGTCAGAACTTTTGGAAGCTTAGATCTTGCTATTCTGTTGTTGTTTGGCCATGAATTTGGTTTCATGTTGTAATACTGCAAAAGTATTACAATCTAAGAGTTTTAGCAAGCCATAAAAACGTAAGGATCACAGATTAAATCATGGTCAAACCAGCAACCTAGCCATGCTGGAAAATTCTGGGCAAGCCCTCAAGAACACCTATAGCGACAGACAAGTGTCGCTATAGGCCTTTAGCGACAGTTTTAATTATAATTTTTGTAAATTAATTAATAAATAGAAAAAAATAGTTTTTAATTATTAAAAATTCAAAATAAATAATAAAAAATTATTTTAAATTCTGAAAATTAGTTTTTAATTATTTTAAATATATTTCATAAATATTTAATATTTTTGGAATATTAAAGTAATTAATTTATTTAATTATAATATTAAATAAATTATTTAAAAATGATTTTTAATTCATAAAAAATCATGAAAAATTATATTATTGTGTTAGAAAATATTTTTGAGTTATTTTTATAACTTTTAATATTTTGTGATAATTTTTATTAATAAATTAATATTAATGATAGTTAAGTTATTTATTAAATGAATTAAATAAATGAATTAAAAATAATTTTATTATATTAAAAATCATTTTAAATAATAATACGGTATTTAATAATATTTTAAGTTATAAAATATAACATTTAATATTTAAAGGTAAATTTTATTAATTAATTATGATTAATGATAATAAAGTTATTTAATAATTATATTAAATAATTTAGTTTAAAAATGATTTTATTATTATAATAATCATTTTAAATAAAAATAAAGTGTTTAAAGATATTTTAAGTTATAAAATATAACTTTTAATATTTAAAGGTAAATTTCATTAATTAATTATGATTAATGATAATAAAGTTATTTAATAATTATATTAAATAATTTAGTTTAAAAATGATTTTATTATTATAATAATCATTTTAAATAAAAATAAAGTGTTTAAAGATATTTTAAGTTATAAAATATAACTTTTAATATTTAAAGGATAATTTCTTTAATAATTTAATATTAATGATTATTAAATTATTATTAATGATATTAAATTTATTTAATAATTATATTAAATAAATAGTTTAAAAATGGTTTTATTTATTTAAAAATCATTTAAAAAGGATATTAATGATTTAAAAATATTTTAAGTTATAATTAATGACTTTTAATATTTGGATAAATAGTTCATTAATATTTACATATTAATGGTAATTATTTAACAATGATTTTAAATGTTTTAAAAATCATTTAAGGGTATTATAAATACTTTAAAAATATTTTGAGTTATTATACATAACTTTAATATTTTGGCAATGGTTTCATTAATAGATTATTATTAATTAAATGTTAATGATAGTAGAATTGTTTAATATTTAAATCATTTAATAATGATTCTGATATTTCAAAAATTATAATAAATGATAATAATTATTTAATAATTATTATAAGGCCATGAAAAATAGTGCGGCTGATGTTTAAGTTATCCAAATGGATATTGAACTACGGTTTAGAGTCTTAGACTCGATATTTACCCGATAAAGCTGTCAGTAGACCGATATAGATCAGAAATTGATCTGGACTTAGATAATTGGTTAAGTTAACTGTTTATTTGTGATTCAATGGTTGTTAAGGTTATGTGACAATGTGATTAGGAAGGTGTGATGTTTGATTATGAGTCAACGATTGTTGAACATGTGTGAGAATGTGAATAGGAAATATGCTGTCTGCAATAAGCAGTGTTATGTGTACGTTATGTTATACTAATCAGTAAAATAATCTGATTAATGATAGGTTGTGATAGAAAAGGGTAGAACTAAGTTACAAAGTGTAAGCAGCGCATCAGGCAAGTATCCTAACTTTGCATTTTCTTTATGCAATGGATAGAAGTGAGAAATTCAGAATTTATGTTATTATTGTACAGATTGTTAAACTTATATTATATAAGCCCATTGACTATCAACATGCTAGTATATGATAATTCAGTTATATATATTCTGTTCTTTAATTTCTATAAATGATCATACAAGTGTCCCCACTTGGATAATCATTGTACTTAATCGCATGTTGATACCCTTTTGATATACATATATGTTGAATTATATAAGACCTTTGTTATGAAAACCCGACAGGTATGAACATCCCGATAATGGGAAAATTTTTATGCGCCTAAGGCGGACAGAGTGAACGATAACATCGTTCTTATACATGTAGTATTGATCAATACAGGGTACAACGGGGCTGACTCCGTGCCCGTAAGTCATGACGGTTTACAGATGAATTTATGTTCAAACCTTTTCGAAAATGAAAAACAATGTTCATAGTATGTCACAGAAACCTATGTATAGTCAATACGTAGTTTCAAACATTTGAAAGAGAGTTGTTATGTTATTATTTTTGTTGCAGATTACTTCACAACTACTGACTAGTTGTAGAAGAATATTATAAAGAAAACATTTAAATTCTTTCAGCCTATATATATATATAATACTTATTGGACACTCAAATGCTCATCCTTGCTTAATTTAAATGTTTTCAGCTAAGTGTGAAGAACTAGAAGGCTCATACCGAAGCAAGGGAAAGGGAATGCTAACCAAATAAGATTTGTGGTACTGTTTGTAATAGTTATAGATTATGAAGACTATGATATATATTTATATATATTATGATATGTAATGAATGTTTAAAGGTTACGTACTTGGGAGAAAGACTCTGATGTATATGTAAATTTTAAGTTTAAGTTTTATATTATTGTTATTATTATTAGTAGTATTCCGCTCATAGAAATGGTATCGTGAAGTACTGAGTTCGGGTTTCAAGTATTCGAGTTCGGGGACCTCACAGAATGGTATCAGAGCTATAGGGTTAGAAACCTTATGTGGGTTAGACCTTAGGCTATAACCTTAGAACAGAGGGAAACGTTGAAAATATAAATAACTCATATAGAGTTTAAATAAAGATGGATTGGATAAATTCATCGTCAAACGAAATAAAAGATAACATATAAAACCTTTATGTGTTATGTGTATATAATTTATGCTAATCAAAATAATTTATGTGTGTAGATGTCGGGTGGAAAAGGCTTGCTATATGCTTATAACATGAAGAATCAAACCCATACTCCTAAGCTGATATCGAAGCCAATAGCGGAAATAGAAGCTCATAATGAAACCAACTCGGATGAGGTGGTTATCGTAGAAAACATAGTACCAGATCCGGAAATAGTGGATCTGACAGATAGTGATTCAGACACTAAAGTTGAAGCTGAACAAGCATCAACGGAGGTACAGAATCTGAGGAACAAGGTTTCTTCTCTGGAAAGGCTGTGGGAGATAGAAAAGCTATTGAATAGTCAACTACGTCGGGCATTAATAGAAACAATGGAAGAACATGATAAGCTTAAAATCCAAATTGATCAGATAGGAGCCTCAAGCAACACTTCGTGTGCAGCCCCGAAAGATAAGGGAAAAAGAAAGATAGGAGACCCTGAGGTAGGAAAACCTGATAAGAAGAAAGGGAAGAAGATATGTTATATTTGCGGCCGAGAGGGACATACCTCTCCTCGTTGCCCCGACTATAAGAAAGGTGGATGTTTTAATTGTGGGATGGAAGGACATCGAGCGTATGAATGTCCAAGAAAAGGGCTTAGGGAATAGGTAGTATAGGTTATGTTGTGTAAGCGTGATTAATATTATATGTGTGCTTAGTATGTCTGTGTAATGCATTATTATAAAACTTTTGTACAAGTGGTGATGTAAATCCCGACTTTTGTAGTCACAATGGGATAACTGATGTTTAAAGCACTATGTGCTATGATATGTAAAATATTTTAAAAGCAATGAATGAATATGAATCAAAGTTGAGTTATGAAACAAGTTTAATAAGTTTAAACTTATATGATAAGGTTTAGAATGTAAGTTAATTTATGGTTTTACTTAACCAGATAATGCCGCCAAGACGTCAAACTCGGAATCAAAGGGCAGAAGAGTCTGTCAACAATGTTGAAGGACAACAACAAGCGGACCCAATGCAGCAGTTCGCAAATATGGTAGCTCAGGCTATGCAACAAGGAAACCAGTCGGATAATCACTTGGCGAATTTTAAAGATTTTAAGGTTGTATGACCACCAGAATTTAAAGGTACGACTGACCCTGTAGAAGCCCAAAATTGGGTTAGGGAAATTGAGAAGGCGTTTATAATAGCTAGGGTAGCTGAGGGGCAAAAGACCTCTTTTGCCACCTACATGATGAAGGGTGAGGCAAATTTCTGGTGGGAAACGAATCAGATGAGGGCAGGAGCAGGTGTGATAGTATGGGATAGATTTAAGACGTTATTTTTCGAAAATTATTTTTCAGCCAGTATGCAGTCTAGAATGGAGGTAAAATTTTTGGAGTTGAAGCAAGGGGATATGTCAGTGGCAGAATATGCCGCTAAATTTAATGAGTTAGCTAGGTTTGCTCCTCGTCAAGTTGATACGGAGGCTAGGAAGGCGAGGAGATTTGAGCTGGGATTAAAACCCTGGCTCTATAACAAGGTGGCAGTGTTGCAGATCCCAACATTTGCAGCACTCTTGGAGAAGGCGATAATTGCGGAGGAGGGAAGTGAGGCTATGAGCCTCTACAATAAGGAGAAGAAGAACAAGGCCAAGGTCGAGGGAGTTGAGAAGATGAGAATTAATAGTGGAAGTAGGAGTGTCGAAGGAAAAAGGAAAAGAAACTATTTTGGTAATGTCCAGGTTAAACAGGAAGGAATTAAGAAGCAAGGGGTTCAGTGTAAAACGTGTGGAAAGAACCACTCCGGAGAATGTTTAAAAGCAAAATTTGTGTGTTATAAATGTGGGCAGGAGGGCCATATCTCTCCCAACTGCCCCAATCCCAGAATGAATAGTGGATGTTTTATTTGCGGATCAATGGAGCACAGGGTGAAGGATTGTCCAAACAGGAGGGTAGAGGCTGGTAGTGTGAATACTGGGAAGGGTAGTGGAACATTAGCAATCGCAGGACCGACATCATCAAACAAACCAACAAAGTCAACATCAAGAGTTTTCAACATGACGGTTCAAGACACGGTGGCAGCTGGCAATGCAGTTCCAGGTAATATTCATTTTATTTGCGTAATTAGAATTTTTCTATTTATAGTAAATTATTTTATAAAGAAATTTGAGGGAGGAATTTGAGTTCTTTTAGAAGTCAAATTTCCGTTTAATCAGAAAGACAAGCTTAATGTGATTAGTTAAAGATCAGTTCGATCAAAGTTGATTGAAATCTACTTGCGCAGAATATGTATGCTATGAACCCGGTTATGTGTAGGTTTTTAAAGTGGTGATTCCGGGGACGGAATCTTTATAAGGGAGGGTGAATGTGACAACCCGATATTTTCTATATAAATAAATCATAAATTTTGCTTATAATTTTTTTTTAAGGATGAGGATTTGTACAAGATTATGTGTATATGTATTTATGTGGTAAATAAAAATATATTTACTACAGGAATATTTACAAGTAAATTTATTTTAGAATTATTGAATATTATAAAGTATATTCTTATAATAATTAATTTTAAGATAGAAATGTTTTTATTAATTATTTTCCATGAATATATAATCATATATTATTTAAATGATATATGAAGTGATTTTTTTTGAATAAATATAATAACTATTTTATTATATGAATTTTTGTACAGATTATTAAGTTAATTATTTTACCTTAATTATTAAGGTTAAATATGAATGAATAATCAGATATGGAATCCAAACCCTAATTTTGGATTAATGTCAAGGTATGAGAATAATGATATAATATAAATTATATTTTGATTTTTCAGTGTTATGTATATGTACGATATGTCCGTATTGAAAATGGTTGGTCAATTACGGTGTATTTTTGACCAAACCCTAGTAATCATGTTAAACCCTAATTTGAGATCCAAATTAGAGTATAAGGTTATTTTATAAGTATATAATATTAATTATGTCATGTATTTAATGTATTAATTAGGAAAAACCCTAATTTGTCGCGAAACCTTAATTTGAAACTGAAACCCTAATTAACATTTTGAGGTATTACTTCTAGAAACCCTAATTGCTTTATTAGCAAAGTTAATTATGATTAAGGGTTTTAAACCCTAATGTCCATGTGTTAGATAATTACAAACTTATTTTAATTAACAAAGTTAATTTTTCAAAATATTAGAAACTAAAATTTAGTTATTATTTTTGTAATAAACCCTAATTGCTAAATCCTAAAATTAGAAATTTTTGAAATCCTAGTTGCTAAATCTTTAAGGATTAAATGTTAAACCCTAAACACTAAAATATCTAAACCCTAAACCTAAGATAATTTTCTAGAACAAAAGGGAAATGGCAAAAATGCCCATTTTAGGCATTTAAGAAGCTAGCTTTTAGGTTTTGACAATTAGGGGAGGTTGTTCACCTAATCCAACAACCCCACATGCACCAAAACTCCAGCAACAAGCCAACAAATCAGCTCATTCATGCACCATGATAGCCTATTTAAGGATTGAGAGAGAGAAAATATTATTTTGGTTGCTCAAATTTTCACTACACTCATCCTAGACCCTCTCTATCTAAAAGCCACGAAAATATCCAGCAATTCAGTCACAAAAATAAGCCCCACGTCCATCCCTAACGAATCAGAAACACCAGATCAAGAAATCGATCAAGAAGGTATAAAACCCTAATTTAAATTCTGTCCAAAATTTGTTGTTAGATGTTGGTTTTTATTGTTGTAATATGTTGAATCTAGTGTATAATCATGATCTGGGTTGTTAGAAACTAGACCCATAACATCTAAATGATCAGATTCACGTTTTTCCAAAAATCTGGAAAATTTTTCTGGTGATTTTCAGTCAAATGTCAGGCCCTATAACTCTCGGGTTGGTTATGATTTATGTTGTTTTTAAGTTGTAATATGTAGTCTGTAAGGTTATCTTTAATATACAAAAGTAATAAAGATCATATCTGTTATAGATTGCAAGTTATTCACGGTCAAAAGTCGTTGACCAATCTGCTAAAACTGCGAACCCAGAAAACGTAAAAGCAGTGTTCGTGTCCTACTTTGACCGGACAGATCTTGCTCATTATATGATGTTTTTGTGTTATTTTTCTTTATAGTTGTATTACTACATGTAATCTACAACTTTTAATTTATAGATCGCATAATAGTTACACGATCACCAAGTTATAAAATGTCAAAGGAGGTACCCCGACTGTTCTTCATTTTCTGGGTAACCCAGAAAATGAAGAACACGTCTGTCAGAACTTTTGGAAGCTTAGATCTTGCTATTCTGTTGTTGTTTGGCCATGAATTTGGTTTCATGTTGTAGTACTGCAAAAGTACTACAATCTAAGAGTTTTAGCAAGCCATAAAAACGTAAGGATCACAGATTAAATCATGGTCAAACCAGCAACCTAGCCTTGCTGGAAAATTCTGGGCAAGCCCTCAAGAACACCTATAGCGACAGACAAGTGTCGCTATAGGCCTTTAGCGACAGTTTTAATTATAATTTTTGGAAATTAATTAATAAATAGAAAAAAATAGTTTTTAATTATTAAAAATACAAAATAAATTATAAAAAATTATTTTAAATTCTGAAAATTAGTTTTTAATTATTTTAAATATATTTCATAAATATTTAATATTTTTGGAATATTAAAAGTAATTAATTAATTTAATTATAATATTAAATAAATTATTTAAAAATGATTTTTAATTCATGAAAAATCATGAAAAATTATATTATTGTGTTAGAAAATATTTTTGAGTTATTTTTATAACTTTTAATATTTTGAGATAATTTTCATTAATAAATTAATATTAATGATTGTTAAGTTATTTATTAAATGAATTAAATAAATGAATTAAAAATGATTTTATTATATTAAAAATCATTTTAAATAATAATAAGGTATTTAATAATATTTTTAAGTTATAAAATATAACTTTTAATATTTAAAGGTAAATTTCATTAATTAATTATGATTAATGATAATAAAGTTATTTAATAATTATATTAAATAATTTAGTTTAAAAATGATTTTATTATTATAATAATCATTTTAAATAAAAATAAAGTGTTTAAAGATATTTTAAGTTATAAAATATAACTTTTAATATTTAAAGGTAAATTTCATTAATTAATTATGATTAATGATAATAAAGTTATTTAATAATTATATTAAATAATTTAGTTTAAAAATGATTTTATTATTATAATAATCATTTTAAATAAAAATAAAGTGTTTAAAGATATTTTAAGTTATAAAATATAACTTTTAATATTTAAAGGTAAATTTCATTAATTAATTATGATTAATGATAATAAAGTTATTTAATAATTATATTAAATAATTTAGTTTGAAAATGATTTTATTATTATAATAATCATTTTAAATAAAAATAAAATATTTAAAGATATTTTAAGTTATAAAATATAACTTTTAATATTTAAAGGATAATTTCTTTAATAATTTAATATTAATGATTATTAAATTATTATTAATGATATTAAATTTATTTAATAATTATATTAAATAAATAGTTTAAAAATGGTTTTATTTATTTAAAAATCATTTAAAAAGGATATTAATGATTTAAAAATATTTTAAGTTATAATTAATGACTTTTAATATTTGGATAAATAGTTCATTAATATTTACATATTAATGGTAATTATTTAATAATGATTTTAAATGTTTTAAAAATCATTTAAGGGTATTATAAATACTTTAAAAATATTTTGAGTTATTATACATAACTTTAATATTTTGGCAATGGTTTCATTAATAGTTTATTATTAATTAAATGTTAATGATAGTAGAATTGTTTAATATTTAAATCATTTAATAATGATTCTGATATTTCAAAAATTATAATAAATGATAATAATTATTTAATAATTATTATAAGGCCATGAAAAATAGTGCGGCTGATGTTTAAGTTATCCAAATGGATATTGAACTACGGTTTAGAGTCTTAGACTCGATATTTACCCGATAAAGCTGTCAGTAGACCGATATAGATCAGAAATTGATCTGGACTTGGATAATTGGTTAAGTTAACTGTTTATTTATGATTCAATGGTTGTTAAGGTTATGTGACAATGTGATTAGGAAGGTGTGATGTTTGATTATGAGTCAATGATTGTTGAACATGTGTGAGAATGTGAATAGGAAATATGCTGACTGCAATAAGCAGTGTTATGTGTACGTTATGTTATACTAATCAGTAAAATAATCTGATTAATGATAGGTTGTGATAGAAAAGGGTAGAACTAAGTTACAAAGTGTAAGCAGTGCATCAGGCAAGTATCTTAACTTTGCATTTTCTTTATGCAATGGAAAGAAGTGAGAAATTCAGAATTTATGTTATTATTGTACAGATTGTTAAACTTATATTATATAAGCCCATTTACTATCAACATGCTAGTATATGATAATTCAGTTATATATATTCTGTTCGTTAATTTCTATAAATGATCATACAAGTGTCCCCACTTGGATAATCATTGTACTTAATCGCATGTTGATACCCTTTTGATATACCTATATGTTGAATTATATAAGATCTTTGTTATGAAAACCCGACAGGTATGAACATCCCGATAATGGGAAAATTTTTATGCGCCCAAGGTGGACAGAGTGAACGATAACATCGTTCTTATACATGTAGTATTGATCAATACAGGGTACAACGGGGCTGATCACCCTCCGTGCCCGTAAGTCATGACGGTTTACAGATGAATTTCTGTTCAAACCTTTTCGAAAATGAAAATCAATGTTCATAGTATGTCACAGAAACCTATGTATAGTCAATACGTAGTTTCAAACATTTGAAAGAGAGTTGTTATGTTATTATTATTGTTACAGATTACTTCACAACTACTGACTAGTTATAGAAGAATATTATAAAGAAAATATTTAAATTCTTTCAGCCTATATATATATATAATACTTGATGGGCACTCAAATGCTCATCCTTGCTTAATTTAAATGTTTTCAGCTAAGTGTGAAGAACTAGAAGGCTAATACCGAAGCAAGGGAAAGGGAAAGCTAACCAAATAAGATTTGTGGTACTGTTTGTAATAGTTATAGATTATGAAGACTATGATATATATTTATATATATTATGATATGTAATGAATGTTTAAAGGTTACGTACTTGGGAGAAAGACTCTGATGTATATGTAAATTTTAAGTTTAAGTTTTATATTATTGTTATTATTATTAGTAGTATTTCGCTCATAGAAATGGTATCGTGAAGTACCGAGTTCGGGTTTCAAGTATCCGGGTTCGGGGACCTCACAGTAATTACTGCATAGTATCTCACGTTATTTGATTTAATTATTGTCGATATTTTATATATTATTAAATCAATAATTGAGATGACAAGTTATTCATATTATTATTTGCATAATTAACAATGTCTAAAAAGTTCTGTCGAGGAGAGGTTTAGTCACCTAATTGTGCGCCAATAGAGAGAAATCTTTATTGGAAACCCCCCTTCTTTCATGGGAACGATCTTGTTGTTAAAATTGCGAGTTATAGTAATATGAATAATGGTTGTTAAAAATATTGAGGGGATTTTTATGAAGTATTTGATGTAAACTTTTCTTATTTTATGGACCCCCATTTATCTATTTTTTAAAATATTCGGTAGAAAATTATTTTATGTAATAAAGGTGGGGCCATATGTGGGGCCCACTGGAGGAAAAATGAATTGGGTGGAGGATTGGATGATAGGATTCACGGAATGGAGTGGTGTATATATATATATATATATATATATATATATATATATATATATATATATATATATATATATATATTAAGGTATGATATACATATATAAATATATATGAATGTGAATGTCTGGCTTTGCCTTTGCCGTAAGGTAAAGGTTATAATTATATATATATATATATAAATATTTTATAAGTTTTATTTTATTTGATTTTAAATAGAATATATTATATTTTATTTAAATTTTTTGTTTTATTAGAATATTTTATTGCATAGTAAAACACAGTAAAAATCAAAATTCACAAAATTTTCGTACGATCGGTGCCCGTGAATCCTGTCTACTGTGTGTCCGTGAAAAACTTTTCTAAATAGTATCCTTCAATTCTCCTATAAATTGGTTGCTTAGTTAGAATTGAAAATCACACCAGAATCAGAGAATGTTTCTTCTAAATATTGAACGTATTTCTTTCGAGTTTTAGAAAGCTTTGAGCGTAGAAAACAGTGAAAGTTTTCTTCAAGAATATCCCCGCTATACCAGTTGGAATATTCTTCTTTTCAAGGTAAGAGATATTATTTTTGTTCAATATTCGCTTGAAATAATATTATATTCCATACTCTTTAGTATGTAAGTAATATTATTTCATTTTAGATTTTGAATTCTATACTCATTTGGTTAAAGTTTTGGATTCTATACTCCATGAAATTAGTAGAATATCCTTGATATTTACGCTTCATCCAGTATCTTTTCATGGACATATTATTATGAGCATTCTTGATAAGTTATAATATTTTAATGACGGAGTACTATTCACAGGGTTACTATTCCCGAAATTACAATTCACGGGATACTATTCACCCGGGGTACTATTCATGATAAAAATTGATTCGTTTTCGGTCCAAATCATTTTTGGTACAATATTATTTTTTAATTTTACGCCACAAAGCAGCATCATGTTGACAATTTGGACGTTATTGATTTCTGGATAAATTAAATTATAAATCTTTAAAATTTATCCTTTGTTTTCATTTAATTGAAATTCTTATATCATTGTCATCATCCTCATGCTTATATTATGTTGAAAGTCATCTGTTGCCATAGTTCATAGATGGACCTGGTATGATTATGACCAGGGATTATTCGGTATAATCATGACCGTAATGTTACAAATGATGTGATAAAAGTCTTCATTGGCCCGTAGTGCATTGATGGACAGTTGTTGGCATGATCATGACCATTGATGAATACACGAATATTCTTGGCTTGTAGTGCAAGGATAATTTGTGGTCGTGATACTAAATAATATCCTTGGTCGTAATGCAGGGGTGATTCGATGATGTGAATTATTTATTAAGCTGAGTCTCAGCGATAAAAGTGATGAAAAACCATTTAAATCATAGAAGATAGTAGATATCATGCTCTACTTGACTCTTCTAATGGATTGCTTGTTCCGCTGTAGTTAAACTTGATGTTTGTTATATTTTATCAGTTTAACACTGTTGAAGGCTAACGATAATTTATTCTGTATTATCTTAGTCATAATATTTCTTACCGGGCTAGTTGAGCTCACCCTTTGCTTGCATTGTTCTCTTCAAGAAATGAGAATATAGCTGGGACTAGCCGGGAGAAGGAGTGACGGTCCAGATGTTTGCATTAGTAGTCCTCACTAATTTGTGAAAGATAATAAATGTATTGAGGACTTGTTTTGAGTTTGAATACTGTCTAGAGGACAATATTTGTATTAAAACTCACAGTTCATATTGTATATTTAAGTTTGTATTTGTATTATGTACCATGTATTTGGTGACTCGAAATGGGTGATGTATACCTATTTTGGGGGCGTTACAAAAATACTTGTATTTGATGTTATTTTAGGGATTGATTGGTTAACTACTCATCATGCTAAAATTGATTGTTTTCGTACGTAAGGTTGTTAGGTTTCATATTCCTAACCAATTTATTATGCGAATTCAAGCAACCAAACCACTAAAGTCAATCATTGTCATATCAAGCCATAAAGCTATTCGTTTATTAAAAAATGGATGTCAAGCTTTCTTAGCACATGTCACGGATTTAAATAAAAATATGTCAGATTTGAATGATATTTCTATTATTAATAAATTTCCTGACGTATTCCGTAAAGAACTTCATGGCCTACCCCAGAGCGTGAAATTAAATTGTGTATTGACTTTGAATCCGGTAAAAAACTAATTTCCAAAGCCCCATATCGAATGGCTCCTATTGAACTTCAAGAGTTAAAAACCCAACTGCAGGAATTGTTAGACATCGGTTTCATTCAACCTAGTGCGTCTCTTTGTGGTGCTCCTATTCTATTCGTGAAGAAGAAATATGGAAGTATGCGATTTTGTATTGATTATCGGAAGTTGAATCATGTCACAATAAAAAATATGTACCCGTTTCCTCGCATAAATGACATGTTTGACTAGTTGCAAGGCGCCGAATTCTTTTCAAAGATCGATCTTTGTTCTGGATATCATCAGTTGAAGATTAAAACTGATGACATTCCAAAGACTGCTTTCAGAACTCGGTATGGGCATTATGAATTCCTAATCATATCTTTTGGATTGACTAATGCTTCTGCTACCTTCATGGATATGATGAACCGAGTATTCAAGGAATATTTGGATCACTTTGTGGTCGTCGTTATTGATGAAATCCTCATTTACTCAAAAAGCTGTGAAAATCATGAGAAACACTTGAGGCTGATACTCCAAAAGCTATGTAAAAACAAGTTATATGCCAAGTTGAAGAAATGTGAGTTCTGGCTTGAGTAAGTAGCATTCCTTGGGCACGTGATATTAAATCACGGAATATCTGTTTACCCGACAAAGATTGAAGCAATTTAAAGCTGGGAGCAACCTAAGTCAGTGATCGAAGTACGTAGCTTTCTCAGCTTAGCTGGTTATTATCTGAGATTCGTAGAAGGGTTTTCTCGAATCACTACTCCATTAACTCAGCTGACTCGGAAAGATACAAAATTCAGTTGAAGCGAGGAATGTGAGAAGAGTTTTCAAGAACTCAAGAGGAGACTCATTTTAGCACCTGTTCTGACAATACCATCTGGCTCAGAGGGATTTGTCATATACAGTGATGCTTCAGGTAAAGGGTTAGAATGTGTTCTCATGCAACATGGGAAAGTCATAGCCTATAACTCACAACAACTCAAAGAATATGTGAGGAATTATCCTACTCATGATCTAGAGTTGGCATCTATCGTTTTTGCGCTTAAGATTTGGAGGCATTACCTGTATGGAGAGAAGGTGGAGATCTATACGGATCATAAAACCCTCAAATATTTCTTCACTAAATAGGAACTCAACATGCGGCAACGGCGTTGGATCGAACTGTTGAAAGATTACGATCATACCATTCAATACCATCCTAGAAAAGTGAACGTAGTAGATGACGCATTGAGTAGAAGATCATATGCGGGTATGAGTGCGATATTGTCAACGCAAAGGCCCATTTTGTATGACTTACAAAGGACGGAGATAGAGTTAAAGACTCTAGGGACCCATGTGATGATGGCGAATATGCGAGTATAACCTACTTTAATCGATAAAGTTAAAGTTGATCAAGCTACAGACCTGTAGCTGATGCGTATGAGGAAGAAGGTGCTATTCCGGAAGCAAGAATCGATGAAGAATGAATACTTCGAGTCAACTCCAGACTTTATGTTCCTAACGATCCTGACTTGAAGTATAGAATCATGATGGAGGTGCACAACACACCATTTTCAATCCATCTTGGGAGTACAAAAATTTATCGTGATCTTCGACATACATTTTGGTGGAGCAATATGAAGAGAGAGATAGCGGGGTTTATCTCAAGATGCATAACTTGTCAACGAGTAAAGGAGGAACATCAAGTGCCAAAAGGTCCATTGCAACGACTTGAAATTTCAGAATGGAAGTGGGAACACATTACCATGGATTTCATTACTGGTGTTCCCAAGGTTTCTCAAAGCATAAATGCGATTTGGTTCATTGTTGATATATTAACCAAGTCTGTCATTTCTTACTGATGCGAGAAACTTATAGACTTGAACGTCTTGCTCATATATACGTAAACGAGATTGTAAGATTGCATGGTATGCCAGTATCCATAGTTTCTGATCGAGACCCGAGATTCGCTTCACGATTTTGGGTTAGTTTGCAAAAAGCTATGGGCACGGATTTACGATTTAGTTTGGCATATCATCCTCAAACGAACGGGAAGTCATAGATGACTATTCAAACTCTTGAAGATTTATTAAGACTCTGTGTCCTTTACTTCAAAGGAAGTTAGGATAAGTTCTTACCATTGGTGGAGTTTTCCTATAAAAACAGTTATCAAACAAGTATTGGCATGTCTTCATTTGAAGCGTTGTATGGAAGAAAGTGTCGTTCTCCAGTATGCTGGGATGAGGTGGGTGAAGCAACATTGTTGGGACCGGAGTTGGTATATATGACTACGAAAAAGATTCAAACGATCCGACAACGTATAAAAACCTCATAAGATCGACAAAAGAGTTATGATGATCTTCATCGAAAGGACGTGGAATTCATTTTCATATTTATAATCCTCGATCGAGTAGGAACTGTGGCCTATAGACTCGCCTTACCGCTAAGTATGTCTCGTGTTCAAAACATTTTTCACATATCTATGTTACGTAAATATGTGAAAGACCCGAACCACATTATTGAATTAGAACCGGACGAGATATCAGAAGATTTAACGTATGAGAAGGTACATGTTAAAATCTTGGATAAAAAGGATCATATTCTACGCTCCAAGGTTATACCTCAAGTCAACGTTTTGTGGAGCAACCATGATGTTGAGGAAATTACCTGGGAGTTAGAATTTGAAATGAAGTCAAGGTATCCTCACTTCTTCGACATACCAGGTACGCACCCTAATTTCGAGGTGGAAATTTCATAAGAAGGGGAGGTTGTAAGACCCCAACTTTTATGAATAAGATTAATTTTTCTCAAAATATATTTTTGAATATTATGGTGTGGATTTGATATAATGTTATAGTTTTGGGTAATATTTACAAATTTTGCATAGTAAGCAAGTGGTTTTATAATACTCGATTGTTCGAGGAATATTCGTTTTCACAGGGAATATTCGAACGACGGCACAATCATTGGTGGACCCGACAACGGAAGTATTACCGTTAAACTATTGAACTACCCAGTGGTAAAAGAATAGTAATACGTGTGGTTTCATAGTAGCACACGGTATTGATTATTGATGCTTACATGAGAAGTCACTTAGTTATCTCAATTATTGCTACAGTAATTGCTGCATAATATCTCTCATGTTATTGATTCAATTATTGTCACAGTATCATCTGCATAATATTTATTATTATTAAATAAATAATTGAGATGATAAAGTTATTCATATTATTATTTGCAATACTGACAATGTCTAGAAAATTCTATCAATGAGAGGTTTGGTCACCTAATTGCATGCAAATAGGAAGAAATCCTTATCGGAGAGCCCCCTCTTTCCTGGGAATGATTTGGTTGTTAAATATTTTGAGTTATAATATTAATGATGAATAAGTTCGTATTGATTAAAGATGAAATTGATATTTTTATTGTGTTGGGATTATTAGTGTTAATGGAAATCGACATATATTTCGATAATAATTGATGTATGGAGGTTATATTGATCAATCAGGTAATTAACCGGATAAATGATAAATTAATTGTTATTAATTCATATGCTTTTAACTATTTGTTCATATGTATGTACTATTGATTCACATCCATGTACTATTAGGGGAGGTGGTGCAAGATTGATAATACTTGCATGACTAAATTAAAAATAGACGTATAGATGAAGGTACTATACCGTAACTATTTTTTTCACATTTGTGTACTATTGATTCACATGATGTAGTATTAGGGGAGGTGGTGCAAGTTTGATAATACTTGCAGGACTAAATTAAAAATGAAAGAAAAGATGAAGGTATTATACTGTAATATTTTGAGCCCCAAAACGTGCAATTATCGAAACTATATTTTCCTATAAATAGAAATTCATTCTTATTTCATTCTCACCAATTCACTAAGACTCACAAGAGAAATTATAGAAAGAGAAGCTATAGACAGAAAGAAGAAGAGAAGTCTGCTATCTCACTATTCCAGCATCCAATCTTCTTCTGAGGTAAGGGATGTTATTTTTTCAATATTCATAAGGAACAATATTTTCTTCAATACTCTGTAGTGTGTGAATAATATTATTTCATCTCGTATTCCTGATTATACCCTCATTTTATTAAATTATTGCTTCTATACTCCGTAAAATTAGTAGAATATCGTTGAAATTTGCACTTTATCTAGTATCGTTTTACAAGGATATTTTCTGCACATTCTTGTTAAATTTTTTAGCTTTTCATGCCGGAGTACTGTCCATGAGTAGTATTCATTTATACGGTACTATTCACAAAGTACTATTCACAGTGTAATATTTACAAAGTACTATTCATGGGGTACTATTCACAAAGTACTATTCACGGGTACTATTCACAAAGTACTGTTCACGGGGTACTATTCACTCGGGTACTATTCACCCGGGGAATTATTCATGACAAAAATTGATTTGTTTGTTGTCCAAATCATTTTTGATACAATATTATTCTTGAATTTTATTCCACAAAGCAGTATCATGTTAACAATTTTGACATTATTGAATTTTGGATAAATTAAATTATAGATCTTTAAAAATATATCATTTGCTTTCTTTTAATTGAATTCTTATATCATTGTCATCATCCTCATGCTTATATTGTGGTAAAAGTCATCGGTGGCTTATGTGCATAGATGTACTATTGATTGGTGTGATTATGATCAGGGATTATTCGGTATAATCGTGACCATTGATGATTACATGAATATCTTTGGCCCGTAGTGCAGGGATGATTCGATGATGTGGTTTATTTATTAAGCTGAGTCTCAACGATAAAGTTGATGAAAAACTTTTTAAATCATAGAAGATAGTAGATATCATGCTCTACTTGACTCTTTTAATGGATTTCTCGTTCCTCTGCAGTTAAACTTGATGTTTATTGTATTTTATCAGTTGAACACTGTTGAAGGCTAACGATAATTTATTATGTATTATCTTAGTCATAATATTTCTTACGGGTTAGTTGAGCTCACCCTTTTGCTTTCATTGTTCTCTTCAGGAAATAAGAACGTAGTCAGGACTAGTCGGGGAATAGAGTGACGGTCCGAGATGGTGCCTATAGTAGTCCTCACTATTTTATGAAATAATGTGACAATAAATGTAATAAGGACTTCATTTGATTTTGAATACTATCAATGAGACAATATTCGTGTAAAAACTCTAAGCTACGATGTTGTCATATTGTATAAAAAAAGTTTGTATTTGATTTATGTACCATGTATTTGGCGACTCAGAATGGGTGATGTGTACCTATTTTGGGGGTGTCACTCCTCTATACTTCTTTGTGTCAATATTTTTTCCATTTTCATCAGCAGTTAGTTTATCAGTTGTTGACATTAGGAGTATTAATAGGTTTCACAAATTCTAAACCAAATTTCTTAATCATTTCTTTGCAGTATTTAGATTGAGAAATATGAATTCCTTTCTCTCCTTGCTTGATTTGCAATCCTAAGAAGAAATTTAATTCTCCCATCATACTCGTTTCAAATTCCTTACTCATGCTTTCAGAGAAATCATTGCACATAATAATGTTAGTAGATCCAAAAATGATGTCATCAACATAAATTTTTAAAATAAGGATATAATTATTTTCATACTTAGTGAATAGAGTAGTGTCGACGGTACCCCTTTTACAATCATTTTCTAGTAAAAATTTACTTAACCGTTCATACCGTGCTCTGGGGGTCTATTTTAAACCATATAAAGCTTTATGGAGTTTATACACATAATTAGGATATTCAACATCTTCAAAGCCAGGAGGTTGTTTAACATAACTTCCTCCTCAATAACACCATTTAAAAAGTCAGGTTTGACATCCATTTTGTGACGCCGCCAAATTCAAACACTTCTATCTTGAATTCGGTGCTTCACGATCTAACTTTAATAACATAATAAAATCTCAAACAATAGAATAATTGAATAATTTACATTGTTTTAACATAAATATTCTCGTCCCAAGGTCTCGCAACCATGACTAACTTAATAGATGACATAAATCCAAACATAACTTAATATATAATATTAAACAGGTCTTATTACATCACAATAATAAAATTCAAGCATATAGGACTAAAGCAAATCCATAGCCTTGCCCTTTCCTTTATCTTTGTATGAGGGTTCACATGGCTCTGCCTTAACTAAAATGTTTAAGGAAATCAAGAATGAGCAACAAATTTGCCCAACAAGTAATATAACAAAAAGAGTGAATATGCATTAGTGTTTAGATATTTATCTCAAAAGTATAAAGATGAATGCTAATTTGAGAGTTTAAAGAATAATGTTGTAAACAAAGAAGCACTAATTATTCCAAATCTATCCTTTAAATTTAAATAAGAGTCACTAAGAACTAAAAGATTATTAACGGAATTCAAAGGTTTTAACTTTTCAATTTAAAGAATATCAAATATTGAGTAGTCTCTATGGACTAAGAACTCCTGCTATAATTAACAGCATTTAACTGACAATTCAAGATAAACAAGTACAACAAGTGATCAGCCTATAATACCCTACATTTTGCTAACATTTAAACATGTTGTTTATGCGCCCATCAATTACCTGAGAATATAAAATTTCTCCATTTGAGATGGTTATTCATCTCAGTAATTTATAAGAGTTCGTGTAAGACCCCAACTTATTATAAATAAAATTAAATTTTCTCTATTTATTATTTTGAAATAGTAAGGGTTGATTTGATTAATGTGGTTAGTTGTGGGTAAAATGCGCAAATATTTTAAATAAGCAAGTGGTTATAAAATATTCATTTTTATCGGAGAATATTCGTTTGGTCATGGAATATTCTTACTGTCGGGGAATATTCGTACGACGGCGCAGCCTTGTGTGGGCCACATAACGGAAAGCGATTGGATGAAGAAAATGACAAGTATAAGTTGTTTATAAATAACAGCGCAGTTGTTACCGTTAATACTGTTGGAATACCCGGTGGTTAAAACACAGTAATACGCGTTGTTGCACAGTAGCACACGATATTGTACCAATTATTGATTCTTACGTAAGAAGGCACTACTCAATAATTGTTACAGTAATTACTGTTCAGTATTTTATTTTATTGATTCAATAATTGTTGCATTGATATTTTATATTATTGTTGTTTCAATAATTGTCAGTACACAGTATTTTCCATTATCGAAGCAATAATTTATATTATCTGAATAGTATTATTAGATAACATTATTGGCAATGTCTAGAAAGTTCTGTCTAAGGAGAGGTTTGGTCACCTAATTGCGCGCCAGTAAGGAGAAATCCTTATTGGAAAGCCCCCTCTTTCCTAGGAACTGCCTGGTTGTCGGTATTGTGATTCTGTAATATTATTTATGAATAATTAATTATTGATTTATATGATGAGGAAAATATTCATTTTATGTGGATATAGATGGAGAAAATTTTTAAAGTGATAATTGTTGAAAATCGATATTTTATCTTTTTTGATAAAATAATATTTTATTATATTATTATAATATAATAATGATGGTATTTTTACAATGAATGTGGGATATATGAGTATATGAGGAGGAAGAGTATTTTTGTTGCAAAAGTTGTTTAAAACATGTTAAACATGTCTATGGGCCCATTTCTTGACTGAAATTTGATTATTCACGTATACGGTACTATTCACGAATACGACAATATTCACAGAAAAATTAAATTTTAGTTTTTCTTCCAAAATATCTATTATGGATACTAGCTTTGATTGTATCCATGTTTTGATCATTCTTGAATTTTACTCCACTCTGGTTATTTATGAAGTATTTTTGAACTTGGATTGTTTAAAGTACGAATCCTTAATATTTATTCTTTTGTTTCACTGGATTCGTTTTCTTTAAAATATTTTTCATCATCCTCAGTCCTAAATGATGATATTACTGATTATCTTTGGCATGTAGTGCAAAGATGAATGATTTTATGATGAATATCTTTGGCCGTAGTTCAAAGATGAACATGTGTTTAGATGAACATGACCAACTGATGAATATCTTTGGCCTATAGTGCAAAGATAAATATTTAATTCCAAATATATATTGATTGATGTTAGAGGGATAAAATATCGACGATGAACTTTTAAATTCATATATAGAAGATAGTAGTTTGCATTCTCCACTTAACTCTTCTAATGAATTATTATTTCCGCTGCGAAGATTGATTTAAAACTGGTTGTTTATTGTATTCTATTAAATTTTTCCCTGTTGAAGACTAACGATAATTTTTTATATGTTATCTTAGTCATAATATTCTTTACTGGGCTAGTTGAGCTCACCCTTTTCCTTTTGTTCCATTTTTCTTCTAAGGAGACGAGAATGTAGCGAGTACTAGTCGGGGTATGGAATGAAGGTTCTACAAAGTCGTTTTAGTATTCCTCACCATTTTTGTAAACTAATGTATCAATAATTGTAATGGGGACTTATTTGAGTGTGGATATTTTCTAGATGACAATATTTGTATTTAAACTCACAATTTTTATGTTGTATTAATAAAGTTATAGTTTTATCTGTATCATGTATTTTGATAACTCAGAATGGGTGTTGTATAACTATTTTGGGGGCGTCACAGTTGGTATCAGAGCTTAGGGTTATGATCTCTGGCGGAGATCGGGGAATAGAACTAGAAGGGGAGAGACGAGTAAATCTTTCGCTAGTGTGTCCTACCTAAGCTTATTTGTTGGTTGGGCATAATATAGGGGTATTATGTGATTTGTTAAATTGTTTAATTAACCCTTGTTTTATGGCAATATTTAAGAATGGTAGCTGAGAATATTAACGATGGAGTTAATGAGACCGTGGAGACGCCTGTACTCACCAACGAGGAGAAAATGGAATAGGCTGGCAATGTTCTTCCTGTAAACAACACCGCTGAACAGACAATGAACGATGGGATGTTTAGGAGATGTTTGCAGTTCATGCAAAACCAGGCAAGGGAGACTCGTGTACAGAATACGGGTGGAAATGATAGCAACGCGCGGCTTGTCACAGCCAAGCAGTTCAAAGAGTTGAGACCACCAGAATATATTGGAAAGCCGGATCGGATCAAGGTAGAGACGTGGGTTAAACAAATTACCAAGATATTCGATGTTTTGGGATACACGGAGGAACAGAAGGTTCCATTCGCCACCTTTATGTTCCGTGGCGAGGTAGACTACTGGTGGGAGTCTGTGAAACGTACCCAGCCTGCCGCACTCAGCATGTCTTGGGAAACGTTTCAGAAACTTTTCAACGAAAAATACTTTCCTGAAAGTATTCACCATATGAAGGAGGAAGAGTTTATTAGACTAGAACAAAACAACATGACGGTGTCCCAGTACGAGGCAAAGTTCGCTGAGTTATCCATGTTTGTACCTCATTTTTGTAGAGAATGAGGAACAAATGAAGAGGATGTTTCTGAGAGGTTTAAAACCCGAGATTCGACAATATCTTATTTCTCATAAATTTTCTTTATATTCAGATGTTGTCAACAGGGCTCAATTATTAGAGTGAGATAGCGAGTATGTTCAACCAAGGGACCGAAACCAGGGTCATACCGGTGGCTGCAGTCATCGGAGCAATGAAAACAAGCGGGGAGGAAAACATTCAGACAAAAGCAGTAACCACTATGGTGGTAATCTTGGCCATGAAAATAGAAGAAGTGAGTCGGGGGGAGATTTAAAAAAGAGGAGATTCAACAATGACAATGTGAAGACGTCAGCACCAGTAGCAACTGATTCCAAGGGAGGAGAACGACCACCGGTTATATGCTATAAGTGCGGAATAGAAGTGTGAAACCCCAGATTTTATGAATAAAGAATTAATTTTCTCAAAATAATTTTTTAATATTATGGTGTGAATTTGAGATAATATTATAGTTGTGGGTAGTATTTATAAATTTTGCAAAGTATGCAAGTTGTTATATTATATTCGATTGGTCAGGGAATATTCTTTGTGTCGAAAAATATTCGTACGACGATACAATTATTGGTGGACCTCACAACGGAATTATTGTAGGATTGAGAAAATGACAAAAATATTTTATTGAAAATAACGGCGGAAGTTTTACCTTTGATACTGTTGAACTACTGGGTAGTAAAAGTACAGTAATACGCGTTGTTGAATAGTAGCACACGATATTGATTATTGATATTTATGTGAGAAGTCGCTCAGTTTGATTCAATTATTGTCGATTAATAATATGAATTATTATAGCGATGATGACGTTTTGTTTTATTCGTATTATTAACGTAATAAAACAGAAATATCTTTTTATATAAAATAGAATACTTTATTAAAGTTATTCTATAAATATAATATATATTTTTTATTATGCATAGTGTTGCATAGTGTTTTGCATAGTGTTGCATAGTGTTTGCATAGTAAAAATCTTTTTATATAAATAGAATATATTATATTTTATTTAAAAGATTTTTCTTTAAATATGGACCATCAGATTAAAGTAAATCAATTTGGACCGTTCATGGATTAGTTACTATGCATTCCATTTTCCTATAAATAGAAGCTCATTCCTTCATTATTTTCTTACGAATTCACTAAACTCTAGACAGAGAAATTATAGAGAGATAGAAGAAAAGCTTTTTGCTACTTAAGTTTTCTTTTCCTATATCCAGTTTCTGTTACGGTAAAGGGTGTTATTCTTTCTTATTCATGAAGAGAACTGTTGTTATTCCATTTCTTATTATTCTGTTGGAATAATCTGTATACGCGGTCTACCCTATACTTGGTGACATTCTTCTATTATTCTGTTGGAACATCCTGTCTGTGTGTTTTACACCGGACCTGGTTCCGTCTTTATTATTATTCCGTTGGAACATCCTGTCTGTGTGTTTTACACCGGACCTGGTTCCATCTTTATTATTATTCCGTTGGAACATCCTGTCTGTGTGTTTTACACCGGACCTGGTTTCGTCTTTATTATTCTGTTAGAACATCATGTCGGTGCAAATTTTGCCTGACCTGGTTCCGTTATTATTATTCTGTTGGAATAACCTGTCGATGCGAAGTACCGCATGCATGGTGATTTCTTTTGTTATTCCATTCTTTATCATACTCAGTTGGTTAAAGTTTTGACTTCTATACTCCATGAAATTAGTAGAATATCCTTGATATTTGCGCTTCATCCAGTATCTTTTCATGGAAATATTCTTCTGATCATTCTTGAATTTTACTCTACAAAGTAGTTTATATTTTTTTTAAAAGTCATCTGTGGCCTGTAGTGCATAGATGGACTTGGTATGATTATGACCAGGGATTATTCGGTGTAATCGTGACCGTAATGTTACAAATGATGTGGTAAAAGTCTTCATTGGCCCGTAGTGCATTGATGGGCAGTTGTTGGCATGATCATGACCATTGATGAATACACAAATATCCTTGGCCCGTAGTGCATGGAATTTGTGGTCGTGACCCTAATGAATATCCTTGGTCGTAGTGCAGGTATGATGTGGATTATTTATTAAACTGAGTCTCAGCGATAAAAGTGATGAAAAACTTTTTAAATCATAAAAGATAGTAGATTCCATTCTCTACTTGACTCTTTTAATGGATTACTTGATCCGCTGCTGTTAAACTTGATGTTGTTATATTTTATCAGTTTAATACTGTTGAAGGCTAACAATAATTTATTTTGCATTATCTTAGTCATAATATTTCTTACTGGGCTAGTTGAGCTCACCCTTTCTTTCACTGTTCTCTTCAGGAAATGAGAACATAGCAGGGACTAGTCGAGGAACGGAGTGACGGTCTAGAGGATATCATTAGTAGTCCTCACTATTCTGTGAAATAGTGTATTAATAATTGTAATGAGGACTCTTTTTGAGTTTGTATAATCTCTAGTAGACAATAATTGTATTCAAACTCACAGTTATGTTTTGTCGTATTGTACACGACAGTTGTATTAGTAAGTTGTATTTGAATTATGTACGATGTATCTGACGACCCAAGATGGGTGATGTATACCTAATTTTGGGGGCGTCACAGTTGGTATCAAAGCTTAGGGATATGATCCCTGGCTAAGATGTGAGACTAGAACTAGAAGGGGAGAGACGGGGAATTCCTTCGATAATATGACCTACTTAAATTTATTTTGTATTTAATTGGTCGGTCAAAGTATAAGGATAATATGTGATATGTTAATTAACCCTTGTTTTGTGGCAGTGTTTGAAAATGGCATCCGAGAATGTTGAGATTATCAATGGAGCACAGGAGACCGTTGAGTCTCCACAGATCAATAATCAGTATAATGTGCAACTAGAGGACAATACTCCTCATGAAAATAATAACACCGATGAAATGGTGAATGATGGAATGGTCAGAGGCTTTATGCACTTCATGCAATAACAGGCTAAGGCAGCTCCTGTCCAAAATGCAGGTAGAAATACTGATAACTCTCGAACGGTCACCGCTAAGCAGTTTAAGGAGAAATTCATGCAACAACGGGAGAAGGCGGCTCCTGTTCATAATGCAGGAGGAAACAATGGCAACCCATGGTTGGTCACCGCTAAGCAATTCAAGGAGCTGGGACCACCAAAGTTTTTGGGAAAGCCAGAACTACTTAAGGCGGAGACGTGGTTAAAGCAGATCACCAAGATATTTGATGTCTTGGGTTGCTCCGAGGAGCAAAAGGTTCCCTTTGCCACCTTTATGTTGCGTGAAGATGCAGATTACTGGTGGGAATCGGTAAAACGTACTCAACCTGCCGTACTGAAGATGTCTTGGGAGAAGTTCCAAGAGCTGTTCAACGACAAATACTTTCCCGAAAGTATTCGTCACATGAAGGAGGTGGAGTTTATCAAATTGGAGCAAAACAATATGACCGTGTCGCAATACGAGGCAAAATTTACGGAGTTATCCTGGTTTGCGTCCCACTTGGTGGATAATGAAGAGAGAATGGCGCGATTATTTTTAAGAGGTTTGAAGCCGGAGATACGTCAACATCTTATTTCTCATAAACTGTGTTTGTATTCAGATGTTGTAAATAGGTCTCAGTTGGTGGAGCGCAATAACGAGTCAACCAAACCAAAAGAGAGCAGCCGACAAAATGATAATACTGGTGATAACAGTCATCAAAGTGGTGATAATAAGCATGGAGGGAATCAACATGTCAGAAATGGTAACCACTTCGGTAATAATCATGGCCAAAATAATAAGAATGGACATTTCAAGAAGAGAAGGTTCAACAATGACGTAAAGACGTCGATACCAGCACCCGTTTTAAAGGAAGAAGAATGACCACCGGTCGTATGTTTCAAATGTGGACAGGAGGGACACATCCGTCCAAACTGTACGCAGCAGTCCAAATCATGTTTTAATTGCAGAAGAGAAGGTTACCTAGCTCGATTTTGTCGTATGATGATGTCAATTCCAGCTGGGATAATGATGCCAAAGGATGTCCCAGACAAGCCAAAGTCGGTAGTTTAAGAGAGAGCATTTTTTTTCTCTCGTGACGAGGAACCTAATAAAATTATCACGGGTAAGTTAATCATAAGCTCTTACGAAGTCTATACCGTGTTAGATACCAGTTCTACTCACTCTTTTATTTCACCTAGCTGTGTTCAATGTTTGTGCTTAACTCCGGAGAAGTTAAACTTTGATTTATCTATTGAAACTACATTGGGAGAAACCTTCGTTACCTCCACTGTTTATAAATCTTATTTGATTCAAATCGACACTATCACATTACGTGTTGATCTTGTCTCTTTGAAAATACTTGCCTTTGATGCGATTTTAGGAAACGATTGGTTAACTACTCATCATATTTTTCGTAAGGTTGTTAGCTTTCTTATTCCTAACCAACCTATTATGTGAATTCAAGCAACCAAACCACTAAATTCAATCATTGTCATATCAAGCCATAAGTAAAGAGCCCCGATCCTTTTGTTGATGACTTCCATGTGTGGAATGCACCGAAGCCAGACTTTCTGTAGGCGACGTCGTGAATGACGATAACAAGTTGATAGGTATCATTGTGAGGTGCTATCTAGTTTAAGGGATAGAAGTCACCGTTGGTATCAATGTGACGTATTATCCAAGTCTTGGATGTGAGTAACAGTTTTGAATGATATTTTTATCATTAATAAATCTCTTGACGTATTCCTGAAGACTTCTTAGCCTACCCCAGAGCGTGAAATCGAATTTTGTATTGACACTAGTACAAAACCCATTTCTTAAACCCTCAAAATAATTTTTTCAACTAAAACGAAAGTAACATGCACTAAAGACGTTGACTCGAGCTGTTGAAGATTACGATCGTACTATTCAATATCATCGTGGAAGAGCGAACGTGGTAGCTGACGTGTTGAGTAGAAGATCGTATGCGTTTACAAGTGTGATGTTGTTAACACAAAGACTTATTTCGTATAACTTGCAAATGATGAAGATAGAGTTAAAGACTCTAGGGACCCATATGAAGATAACGAATATACGAGTAAAATTAACTTTAATCGATAAAGTTAATGAAGCTCAAGCTACATACTCGAATCTGATGAATGTGAAGAAGAAGGTTCAAGAGGGTGTTATTTTAGAAGCAAGAGTTGCTGAAGAGAGGAAATTTCAACCCTCGATTTAATTGGCCCATTTGAAATCCTCGATTGAGTAGGAACTGTGGCTTATAGACTCGTTTTACCGCTAAATATATTGCGTGTTCATAACATTTTTTTCGTATCGATGTTACGTAAATACGTGGATGACCCAAACCACATTATTAATTTAGAACCGGACGAGATAGAGGATGATTTAACATTTGAAGAGATACGTGTTTCAATATTGGATAAGAAGAATCGTATTCAACACTCAAAGGTTATATCTCAAGAGTTAGAATTTGAAGTGAAGTCAAGGTATCCACACCTGTTTGGCATACCAGGTGCGTACGTAAATTTCGAAGGAGAAATTCCATAAGGAGGGGAGATTGTGAAACCCCAGATTTTATGAATAAAGAATTAATTTTCTCGAAATAATTTTTTAATATTATGGTGTGAATTTGAGATAATATTATAGTTGTGGGTAGTATTTATAAATTTTGCAAAGTATGCAAGTTGTTATATTATATTCGATTGGTCAGGGAATATTCTTTGTGTCGAAAAATATTCGTACGACGGTACAATTATTGGTGGACCCCACAACGGAATTATTGTCGGATTGAGAAAACGACAAAAATATTTTATTTAAAATAATGGCGAAAGTTTTATCGTTAATACTGTTGAACTACTGGGTAGTAAAAGTACAGTAATACGCGTTGTTTTATAGTAGCACACAGTATTGACTATTGATATTTATGTGAGAAGTCGCTCAGTTTGATTCAATTATTGTCGATTAATAATATGAATTATTATACTGATGATGACGTTTTGTTTTATTCGTATTATTAATGTAATAAAACAGAAACATCTTTTTTATATAAAACAGAATACTTTATTAAAGTTATTCTATAAATAGAATATATTATATTTTATTATGCATAGTGTTGCATAGTGTTTTGTATAGTGTTGCATAATGTTTGCATAGTAAAAATCTTTTTATATAAATAGAATATATTATATTTTATTTAAAAGATTTTTCTTTAAATATGGACCGTCAGATTAAAGTAAATCAATCTAGACCGTTCATGGATTAGTTACTATGCATTCCATTTTCCTATAAATAGAAGCTCATTCCTTCATTATTTTCTTACGAATTCACTGAACTCTAGAGAGAGAAACTATAGAGAGATAGAAGAAAAGCTTTTTGCTACTTAACTTTTCTTTTCCTATATCCAGTTTTTGTTACGGTATGGGGTGTTATTCTTTCTTATTCATGAAGAGAACTGTTGTTATTCCATTTCTTATTATTCTGTTGGAATAACCTGTATACGCGGTCTACCCTATACTTGGTGATATTCTTCTATTATTCTGTTGGAACATCCTGTCTGTGTGTTTTACACCGGACCTGGTTCCGTTTTTATTATTATTCCGTTGGAACATCCTGTCTGTGTGTTTTACACCGGACCTGGTTCCGTCTTTATTATTATTCCGTTGGAACATCCTGTCTGTGTGTTTTACACCGGACCTGGTGCCGTCTTTATTATTCTGTTGGAACATCCTGTCAGTGCAAATTTTACCTGACCTGGTTCCGTTATTATTATTCTGTTGGAATAACCTGTCGATGCGAAGTACCACATTCATGGTGATTTCTTTTGTTATTCCATTCTTTATTATACTCAGTTGGTTAAAGTTTTGACTTCTATACTCCATGAAATTAGTAGAATATCCTTGATATTTGCGCTTCATCCAGTATCTTTTCATGGAAATATTCTTCTGATTATTCTTGAATTTTACTCTACAAAGCAGTATCATGTGGATAATTTGGACATTAGTAGTTCTTGGACAAATTAATTCGTGAACTTGTTTTATTGAATTCTTATATCATTGTCATCATCCCTCATGTTTATATTTTTTTTAAAAGTCATTTGTGGCCTGTAGTGCATAGATGGACTTGGTATGATTATGACCAGGGATTATTCGGTGTAATCGTGACCGTAATGTTACAAATGATGTGGTAAAAGTCCTCATTGGCCCGTAGTGCATTGATGGGCAGTTGTTGGCATGATCATGACCATTGATGAATACACAAATATCCTTTGCCCATAGTGCATGAAATTTGTGGTCGTGACCCAAATGAATATCCTTGGCCGTAGTGCAGGGATGATGTGGATTATTTATTAAGCTGAGTCTCAGCGATAAAAGTGATGAAAAACTTTTTAAATCATAAAAGATAGTAGATTCTATTCTCTACTTGACTCTTTTAATGGATTGCTTGATCCGCTGCTGTTAAACTTGATGTTGTTATATTTTATCAGTTTAATACAGTCGAAGGCTAACGATAATTTATTCTGCATTATCTTAGTCATAATATTTCTTACTGGGCTTGTTGAGCTAACCTTTTCTTTCACTGTTCTCTTCAGGAAATGAGAACATAGCAGGGACTAGTCGGGGAACGGAGTGACGGTCTAGAGGATAGCATTAGTAGTCCTCACTATTCTGTGAAATAGTGTATTAATAATTGTAATAAGGACTCTTTTTGAGTTTGTATAATCTCTAGTAGACAATAATTGTATTCAAACTCACAGTTATGTTTTGTCGTATTGTACACGACAGTTGTATTGGTAAGTTGTATTTGAATTATGCACCATGTATCTGACGACCCAAGATGTGTGATGTATACCTAATTTTGGGGGCGTCACAAGAAGGACATATCAGCCCAAACTGCCCACAACAATTTAAGGTATGTTATAACTGTGGAAAGAAAGGGCATATCGCTCGAGATTGCACTATAGAGAAACCAAGTCCAGCGGGGATAGTGACTTAAAAGGCTGTCCTAGAAAAGTCAAAGTCAACGGTTCCTGGTAGAGCGTTTGTTGTGACTGGTCAATATACGAGGAACCCAAACGAGGCGATCACGGGTAAGCTAATCATAAATTCATGCGAAGTTTATACATTACAAGATACCGGTGCTACCCATTCATTTATCTCTCCTGCTTGTGCTCAACGTTTAAACTTGACTCCGGAGAAATTAGACTTTGACCTATCTGTGGAAACTCCTTTAGGAGAAACTTTCATCACATCCACTATTTATAAATCTTGTTTGATCCAAGTTGGCACCATCACATTACCTGTTGACCTTATCTCATTAAAGATACTTGCATTTGACGTGATTTTAGAGATTTATTGGTTAACTACTCATCATGCCAAAATTGATTATTTTCGTAAGGTTGTTAGTTTTCATATTCCTAATCAACCTGTTGTTCGAATTCAAGCAACTAAACCATTAAAATTAATCACTGTAATATTAAGTCATAAAGCTATTCGTTTATTGAAAAACGGATGTCAAGCTTTCTTAGCCAATGTTATGGATTTGAATAAAGACACGTCAGATTTGAATAATATTTCTGTTGTTATTGACTTTCCTGACGTATTTCCTGAAGAACTTCCCGGTCTACCACCGGAACGTGATGTTGAATTCTTTATTGATCTTGAACCTGGTACAAAGCCCATTTCTAAAACCCCATATCAAATGGCTCCTATTTAACTTCAGGAGTTAAAGGTCCAACTAAAAGAGTTATTGGACATCGATTTTATTCGTCCTAGTACATCTCCTTTGGGTGCTCCTGTTTTATTTGTAAAAAAGAAAGACAGGAGTATGCGACTTTGTATCAATTACCGCTAATTAAACCATGTCACTATCAAGAATAGGTATCCGCTACCTCGTATTGATGACCTGTTTGACCAGTTGCAAGGAGCACAATTCTTTTCAAAAATCGATCTTCGTTCTGGATATCATCAGCTGAAGGTGAAAACTGAGGATATTCCGAAGACTACCTTCAAAAATCGGTACGGGCATTATGAATTCCTAATCATGTCCTTTGGATTGACTAATTCTCCTGCGGTTTTCATGGATATGGTGAACTGAGTATTCAAGGATTATTTGGATCAGTTCGTTGTTATCTTTATTGATGACATCATCATATATTCCAAAAGTTGTGAAGATCATGAGCACCATTTGAAGCTGGTACTGCAAAGGCTTTGTGATAACAAGCTATATGCCAAGCTGAAGAAATGCGAGTTTTGGCTTGAGGAAGTAGCATTCCTTGATCACGTGGTGTCAAAACATGGAGTATTTGTTGACCCGGCGAAGATTGAAGCAATAAAAAGTTGGGAGCAACCAAAATCGGTGACCGAAGTACGTAGCTTTTTGGGCTTAGCTGGTTATTATCGGAGATTTGTGGAAGGATTTTCTAGAATCGCTACTTCGTTAACTCAGCTAACTCGTAAAGATACAAAATTCGTATGGAGCGAGGAATGCGAGAAGAGTTTCCAAGATCTCAAGAGGAGACTCATTTCGGCACCTGTTCTGACAATACCATCTGGTACGGATGAATTTGTTATCTACAGCGATGCTTCAGGAAAAGGGTTAGGATGTGTTCTCATGCATCGTGGGAAAGTCATAGCCTATGCCTCGCAACAACTTAAAGAATATTAGAGGAATTATCCTACTCATGATCTAGAGTTGGCAGCAGTCGTTTTCGCGCTAAAGATCTGGATGCACTATCTATATGGGGAAAAAGTGGAGAAATATTCAAACCATAAAAGCCTCAAATATTTCTTCACCCAAAAGGAACTTAACATTCGGCAACAACGTTGGCTCGAGCTATTGAAAGACTATGACCACACCATTCAATACCATCCTGGAAAAGCGAACATGGTAGCTGCCGCATTGAGTAAAAGATCATACGCGGGAACAAATGCGATGCTGTTAAAACAAAGGCCCATTTTGTGTGATTTACAATAGATGAATATAGAATTCAAGACTCTGGGGACCCATGTAATGATGTCAAGTATACGTATAGAACTGACTTTAATCGAAAAAGTTAAAGTTGCTCAAGCCACAAATCCGGAGCTGATGCGTATGAAGAAAAAAGTATAAGAAGGTATTATTCCAGAAGTAAGAATCGATAAAGAAGGAATACTTCGAGTCCACTTCAGACTTTATGTTCCTAACGATTCTGACTTGAAGCATAGAATCATGATGGAGGCACACAAAACACCGTTTGCAATCCATACTGGGAGTACCAAAATGTATCATGATCTTCGACATACATTTTGGTGGAACAATATGAATTAAGAGATCGCGAAGTTTATATCGAGGTGTTTAACTTGTCAGCGTGTAAAGGCGGAGCATCAAGTGCCAAAAGGTCCATTGCAACCACTTGAGATTCTGAAATGGAAGTGGGAACACATTACCATGGATTTTGTTACGGGTCTTCCCACGGTTTCTCAAGGCATAAATGCGATTTGGGTTATTGTTGATAGATTAACCAAGTCTGTCCATTTCTTACCGATACGGGAGACTTATTCCCTTGAACGTCTTGCTAGTATGTACGTGAATGAGATTGTGAGGTTATATGGCATGCCTGTATCAATAGTTTTGGATTGTAACCCAAGATTTACTTCAAGATTTTGGGTTAGCTTGCAAAAAGCTATGGGTACGAATTTACGGTTCAGTTCGGCATACCATCCTCAAATAGACGAACAATCAGAGAGGACTATTTAAACTCTTGAAGATCTATTAAGACTTTGTGTCCTCGATTTCAAAGGGAGTTGGGATAAGTACATACCAATTGTGGAATTCTCCTACAACAACAGTTATCAGGGAAGTATAGGTGTGGCTCCATTTGAAGCATTGTATGGACGAAAGTTTCGCTCTCAAGTATGTTGGGATGAGGTAGTAGAAGCAACGTTGTTGGGACCAGAGTTGGTACGAATGACTACAGAGAAGATCCAAACGATTCGACAATGTATAAAAATGGCACAGGATCGACAAAGGAGTTATGCGTATCTTCATCGAAAGGACGTGGAATTTAGTATTGGGGATCATGTATTATTGCGTGTGGCTCCATGGAAGGGAGTTACAAGATTTGGGAAGAGAGGAAAGCTCAATCCAAGATTTATTGGTCCATTTCAGATTCTTGACCGTGTAGGAAATGTGGCCTATAGACTCGCGTTACTTCCAAGTATGTCTCGTGTTCATAATGTTTATCATATATTTGTGCTTTGTAAATATGTGAAAGACCCGAACCACGTCATTGAGTTAGAACCAGATGAGATAACCGAAGACTTAACGTACGAAGAGGTACCTGTCAGGATCTTGGATAGGAAGGAGCATGTCCTACGCACGAAGGTCATACCACAAGTTAAAGTTTTGTGGAAAAACCATGCTATTGAGGAAATGACCTGGGAGTTGGAAACGGAAATGAAAATGAGGTATCCACATATTTTCAAAACACCAGGTACGTACGTCAATTTTGAGGATAAAATTTCGTAAGGTGGGGAGGTTGTAAGACCCCAACTTATTATAAATAAAATTAAATTTCCTCTATTTATTATTTTGAAATAGTAAGGTTTGATTTGATTAATGTGGTTAGTTTTGGGTACAATGCGCAAATATTTTAAATAAGCAAATGGTTATAAAATATTCATTTTTTATCGGAGAATATTCGTTTGGTCGTGGAATATTCTTACTGTCGGGGAATATTTGTACGACGGTGCAGCCTTGTGTGGGCCCCATAACGGAAAGCGATTGGATGAAGAAAACGACAAGTATAAGTTATTTATAAATAACGGTGCAGCTGTTACCGTTAATACTGTTGGAATACCCGGTGGTTAAAACACAGTAATACGCGTTGTTGCACAGTAGCACACGGTATTGCACCAATTATTGATTCTTACGTAAGAAGGCACTACTCAATAATTGTTATAGTAATTACTGTTCAGTATTTTATTTTATTGATTCAATAATTGTTGCATTGATATTCTATATTACTGTTGTTTCAATAATTGTCACTACACAGTATTTTCCATTATCGAAGCAATAATTCATATTATCTGAATAATATTATTAGATAACATTATTGGTAATGTCAAGAAAGTTCTGTCTAAGGAGAGGTTTGGTAACCTAATTACGCGCCAGTAAGGAGAAATCCTTATTGGAAAGCCCCCTCTTTCTTGGGAACTACCTGGTTGTCGGTATTGTGATTCTGTAATATTATTTGTGAATATTTAATTATTGATTTATATGATGAGGAAAATATTTATTTTATGTGGATATAGATGGAGAAAAATTTTAAAGTGACAATTGTTAAAAATTGATATTTTATCTTTTCCGATAAAATAATATTTTATTATATTATTATAATATAATAATGATGATATTTTTACAATGAATGTGGGATATATGAGTATATGAGGAGGAAGAATATTTTTATTGCAAAAGTTATTTAAAATATGTTAAACATGTCTATGGGTCCATTTCTTGACTGAAATTTGATTATAGCTTGTAGAATTGCCCGTTTATGGATTTCGGTCAATTTCTGTTTGGAAATTGGAAAAACTTTCTTCTGTAAAGTTGTAGATAATGAAATTTCCTAAGAAAAAGGCATGTGGTTTGAATTTTTCTGATAAAAGGGCTATTTATTATGAATTATTGAAGTTCCAAAATTCCTGAATAATTGATTTTTGGAGTTTAAAATATTTTTAATAAGAAAAATGTTTTTTTTTTCTTTAGGTGAGGTGTGTGTGGCTGATATTGGACCAAATTTGTGTGCATAGGAAATTTTGATATATATATTAATATTATATTAAATTTTCTGCTTTGGTGTTCTAAGCATTTTTCTATAAATAGGGTGCTTAAGTTAGAATTGAAAATCACACCAGAAACTAAAGATTTTCTCTCTTTCTCTCTCTATAATATCGAGTGTATTTTTGTGAATTTTTTAGTACTTTGAGTGTTGCTATACGGTGCAAGTTCTTTCAGCACTATATCCAGTATTCTAGTCAGAAGTACTATCCTTTTGAGGTAAGGGATGTTATTTTCTTCGTAAATGATATTATTTCTTCAATATCATTATGCCGAAATATTGGTCTGAATTTTTATCAAATTTGGAACTTTTCATGTCGGGGTTATTATTTATGAGTTACTATTCATGAGTTACTATTCACGAGTACTATTCACGAAGTATGATGATTTTTTTTGTGAAATTTCTATCTTTTAGTGTCAGAGTTACTATTCACATATACGGTACTATTCACGTATACGGCACTATTCACAAATACGACAATATTCACAGAAAAATTAAATTTTCGTTTTTCGTCCAAAATATCTATTATGGATACTAGCTTTGATTGTATCCAAGTTTTGATCATTCTTAAATTTTACTCCACTTTGGTTATTTATGAAGTATTTTTGAACTTCGATTGTTTATAGTATGAATCCTTAATATTTATTCTTTTGTTTTACTGGATTCGTTTTCTTTAAAATATTATTCATCATCCTCAGTCCTAAATGATGATATTACTGAATATTTTTGGCATGTAGTGCAAAGATGAATAATTTTTTGATGAATATCTTTAGCCGTAGTGCAAAGATTAACAGGTGTTTCGATGAACATGACCAACTGATGAATATCTTTGGCCTGGAGTGCAAAGATAAATATTTAATTCCAGATATATATTGATTGATGTTAGAGGGATAAAATATCGATGATAAACTTTTAAATTCATATATAGAAAATAGTAGTTTGCATTCTCTACTTAACTCTTCTAATGAATTATTATTTTTGCTGTGAAGGTTTATTTAAAACTGGTTGTCTATTGTATTCTATTAAATTTTTTCCTGTTAAAGACTAACGATAATTTGTTCTATGTTATCTTAGCCATAATATTCTTTACTTGGCTAGTTGAGCTAACCCTTTCCCTTTTGTTGCATTTTTCTTCTCAGGAGGTGAGAATGTAGAGAGTACTAGTCGGGGTATGGAATGAAGGTTCTAGAAAGTCGTTTTAGTAGTCCTCACCATTTTTGTAAAATAATGTATCAATAATTGTAATGAAGACTTATTTGAGTGTGGATATTTTCTAAATGACAATATTTGTATTTAAACTCACAATTTTTATGTTGTATTAATAAAGTTGTAGTTGTATCTGTACCATGTATTTTGACGACTCGGAATGGGTGTTGTATACCTATTTTGGGGGCGTCACAGTTCGCATCAAGTTAATTTATTTGGATAGGTTTTCAAATTCATAGATAATGGTATAGGCTAATCAAATGGCTTAGACACCTTTTCTCAATACACGTCAGAACGATTCACAAGCTCAATGTATATAAAATGATTTTAAGAATATAATTATGAATAATAACTTCTAAGAATTTTGATAACACAAGAGTTATTCAATAAAACGATTATACAACCAATATATATATATATATATATATATATATATATATATATATATATATATATATATATATATATATATATATGCCCAAATATGTAGTTGATATAACAATAATTTAAACATGCACAATATCAAAAGTTGTGCAAGTTAAGGAACTTGTCTTTCGTGTCGATTACCAACTTATAGCTTAATACCACTCCAATATACTATATTATCCTATTTACGTGTGTGTGTGTGTGTGTGTGTGTATATATATATATATATATAAATATATATATATATATATGTACAACCCTAACTTTTTATGAATAAAGATTTAATTTTCTCTAAATATTATTTTGAATAATAAGGTATTGATTTGATATAATACTATAGTTATGGGTGATATGTGCAAATTTTGACATGTAACGTTACAGACAAAGGTTTGTGGTGAAAGTCCTCTTTAGCCCGTAGTGCATAGATGGACAGTTGTTTGACATGATCATGACCATTGGCGATATAAACGAATATCCTTGACCCGTATTGCATGGATAATTTATTGATTTGAAACATTTGTTGATTAATGTTACAGGGATAAAATATTGATGATGGACTTTTAAAATCATAGAAGATATTAAACATCATGCTCTACTTGACTCTTCTAATGGATTGTTATTTCCGCTGCACTTGTTGATCTAAAACTTGTTGTCTATTGTATTCTATTAGATTTTTCACTATTCAAGACTAAGGAAAAAATTTTCTTCGTTATCTTAGTCATAATATTCTTTACTGGGCTAGTTGAACTCACCCTTTTCCTTTAGGTTCCATTTCTCAGGAGGCGATAATGTAGCTGGGACTAGTCAGGGAGTGGAGTAATGGTTCAAGATGGTTATTATAGTAGTCCTCACTATTTTAAAATAGTGTACCAATAATTATAATGAGGACTTTATTTGAGTTTGGATATTGTCTACGAGACAATATTTGTATTAAAACTCATAGCGTATATGTTGTCGTATTTTTCACTATAGTTGTATTTTTCACTATAGTTGTATATATATACACACACACACATTAGTCATATATGTTTGATATATATATGATCCAATCCCACACACATGCTCAACCACTTATGCTAAGCACATAAATTAAGTCCCATTTTAGTTACACAATCAGACAATATGGTTATCACACCAACGTTGTTTTTACTTTCTGAAGCTTTACTTAGAAGACTTGTAAAAAGTTTTAGATTCTTTGTTCTATATCATCACTACATGCTTGAACACTTAAGATATCATTATAATCATCTATTACCGTTTTAAAACATTAATGTACACATGCTACAAGGTTCTATTAGCAAATAAAAAATTGTCAGACATTTTTGGCATGTAGCGTGGTCGCGCAACATTTTAACTTGGGAGTGGCGTGGCTGCACTACTCCCTAGTCAGACCAAAACTGAGTTTTTCATTTCCCAATTTAATTCTTAGAATACCAAAATGCTAATACATATCAGAGACACTTGTTTAAGGGGTCTTTGTGACACCCCCAAATCCGGGTACTTCATTCCCACAAGATTTGGTGTTCATTTGATATAAAAACATTCATTTCTAACTACCCAAATATAATTAAATTTAACAATAAACCTTCCCATTAAAGGATTACATCAATAAGTTCAATAAAAAAATCTCTCAGGTCATCTAACCTCTAAATACAAATATCAAGTACGGAAAATTGAATAACTACATCACAGTATTTAAAATAAATTCTGACAATATAAAAGTCAACAGGTTTAAAAGTCTTCAATACTTGTTCATGTTTCCTTTCCCTTTACTAGTGGTAGGTTCATCGACCTTCTCAACTTTAGATATAGTATTTATATAATCAAGAATGAGCAAACGAACGCTCACTTGAAGTGACAATGAATAATATAACATAACAACTACCAAATGAATAGTCTCAATAGAACTGAATAATATTTTCTATCAATGATAATTAGGAACAAAATTTGAAATATATATTTGAGGGTCATAAGACCACGAACTATGTCCAAAGTTATAAGTACTCTTTCAACTTAAACCTAAATAGTCATAAGATCGTAGGGACTTCTCGTACTTAGGGGGATTAGCCCTTCGTACAATGTATTGTGTACAAACATCTAAACGCTTTGCATAAATTATCCCTTGTAATAGGGTTGTTCATCTCAGTATTTAGAATACAAGTCCGCACCAAAGTAAGTTTGGTTTGGATAAGTTTCAAGGTAATTTAGAGTTTAACGAACATCAACTAAGGAATTGTTGAATAAAATGTAATAACAATATGCTATGGAATAAGTCATAACTGAATCAACATTGTATATATAGGTCATGCTTTAGAAATGAACTAAAAACATAAGCATTGAATAACGTAACATACCTTGCTTGAACAATATTAAGCTAAGGCTAGAATTTTGGTTTAGTAATAGAATTTGAATTATCGAACATACATAACCAATAGGAGGTTGAACAATAGAAAGTTGCTCAATATAATGGTAAATAGAACAAACTCAAGTACATGTTCGAGTTCAGAAACTTGCTCAATTGTAAACAAGATAGGGTAAAGAAAACATGCACAATATAAAATTAAAGTTAAGAAACATGCCTTGCGTGTAAGCTAAACCGTAATAATTCGATTCACAATACTCTATACACATGTCATTATGATATAATTAGTTACTACATATACTTTGTATACACTTAAGTATCTTTTTCATGTATGGCTTGGTTTTTAATCACATGGTTAAGTCACACTAGTAATGAAATAACAAAACTCTTTAATTGCTAATAAAATTCTCATTCTTAGTACTATAATACCATAATTAACAAAATCACATTTTAACAGTCATAATTTTGCACCTTATCAACACTTACCACATCAGCCAACTCTAAATCATGAGTTGGGTATCCTTTCTTTTAGTCCTTCAGTTACCTTGATGCATACGCAATGACTTTGTCATTCTGCATAACAACACGCCCTAATCCTTTATGTGATGCATCACTATACACCACAAAGTTTCCTATATTATCTGGTAATGATAACACAGGTGCCAAACTTAACTTCTTTTTTAAGTATTGGAAACTCTCTTCACACTTCTCCGTCCAAACAAATTTTATAGTTTTCCTTGTCAAATTTGTTAACAGGGTGGCAATCTCGAAAAAATCCTGAATAAACTGTCTATAATAGCTGGCCAATCCCAAGAAACTCCTCACCTCCGATGGTGTCCTTGGTTATTCCCAATTGAATACGACTTCAACTTTTGATGGATCCACTGAAATCCCATCTTTGTCAATTACAAGACCAAGAAATTGTACTCATTCTAGCCAGAATAAACACTTAGAGAATTTCACGTACAACTTTTCCTTTCTTAGTGTCTCTAACGTCAAACGTATATGTTCCACGTGTTCTTCTTGAGATTTAGAGTACACCAGAATATCATCGATGAATACCACCATAAACTTATCTAAGAATTGTTTAAACACCCTATTCATTAACTCCATGAATGCAGCAAGGGCGTTGGTCAAACCATAAGACATCACCAGAAACTTTTAATGTCCATACCGAGTTCTGAATGTTGTTCTAGGTACATCCTCCTTCCTTACCATTAATTGATGATATCCATTTCTCAAATCTATTTTCGAGAAGTATCTAGCACCCTTCAATTGGTCAAACAATTCATCTAACCTTGGCAACAATTATTTATTCTTAATAGTGACTTTGTTTAATTTCCTATAATCAATGTAAAGACGCATTGACCCATCCTTCTTCTTCACGAATAACACCGGTGCTCCCCATGGTGATACACTCAGCTGAATGTATTTCTTGTCCAACAACTTTTACAACTGTACCATTAGTTCCTGTATTTCTACCGGAGCCATTCTGTATGGGGCTTTCGATATAGGACCAGTTTCTGGTGCTAAGTCGATCACAAACTCAATCTCCTGGTCAGGCAGAAGTCCTGGCAAATCCTCCAGAAACACATCTACAATTCCCTAACCATTGGTATCTCTTCCAGTTTCACCCCCTTCCTCTGAGTATCGACTCTGTAAGCTAAATATCCTACACATCCTTGACTCAATAACTTCTCAGTCTGCATAATTGTCAGACATCTCGCATGTCTAGGTGATTTGTTACCATAGAAAACTACCTTTGACGGAGTCATAAGGGTTACACATTTCTTTTGACAATCAATTAACGCTCTATAATGGAATAGCCAATTCATTCCCAATATAACATCAAACTCTCCAAGTTTAATCGGGATTAAATCTACTATCATGACATTCCCCTTAATATTCACCCTACAATTCTTGTATTCGAACCTAACAGGAATCACTTCCCTATTCGTAATTTCTATGTTTAAAGGAAAATTCAATTCTTCATTAGGCAATCCTAACCTCTTAGCAAATTCATCAGATATAAACGAGCAAGTAGCACCCGAATCAAATAATACTTAAGTATCTATACCAATGATTGGGATAATACCTGACACAACATCCTTTGATTGTACAACATCTTGCACATTCATCTTGAAGGTTCTTGTTGTGGGTCTGTTTGATGATGTTGGTCTGGCAATGGTCAATCTACCTCCACTGCTACCTCCCTTACTTCTCATTGTCTCTCCAGATTTCTTCTTAGGGAACTCACGAGAAAAATGATCCTTTGACCCGCATGTGTAGCAAACATTCTTCTTTAGTTGATGGCAATTTGGGGCAATGTGACCTTCCTGGCCACAGTTGAAGCATACTCGCTTACCCCTTAAACACATGCTAGTGTGATTCTTTTCGCATGTAGCACATGCTTTAAACTTCTTTTGATGATGGCTACCTTGTTGGCTTCCAGCACCAACACTCGGATTCCACTTCCTCTTGAAGTTATTACTACCATTTCCACCACCACTACCACCATTCTTACCTTCACCCTTAGTCTTCTTCTTTCTTTGTTCTTGATTGTATTTTGTTACAGCTTCGCCTCCACCCTCGGTGAGAATTGCCTTCTAAAGCACCGCTGCTAATGTCTTCAATTAGAACAGGGAGACTCTGTTATACAACTAGGGCTTCAGTCCATGTTCAAATCTCCTTGCCTTGCGCTCATCCCTGTTAACTTAATATGGCACAAACCTTTCCAATTCATTGAATTTTACAGCATATTCTGACACTGTCATTGTGCCGTGCTTCATCTCTAAAAACTTCACCTCCATCTGATTCTTCGAACTATCTGGGTAATAATTCCCAAAAAATATCTCCTTAAACCTATCTCAAGTCATGACCCCTTGTCTTCCTCGAGTTTTATTAGCTTGCCACCAATAACTGGCCTCTGCTTTCAATATGAATGTTGCAAAAGCAGTCTTCTGGTTCTCACCAACCTTAGCAACATCAACCCTAGCAACATGAATACACCGTGAAATTTAATGAGTTAGCTAGGTTTGCTCTGCATCAAGTTGATACGGAGGCTAGGAAAGCTAGAAGGTTTGAGTTGGGATTAAAACACTGGCTCTACAACAAGGTGGCGGTATTGCTGATTCCTACATTTACAGCACTCATGGAGAAAGCTATTATAGCTGAGGAGGGAAGTGAGGCTATGAGCCTCTACAACAAGGAGAGAAAGAATAAGGGTAAGACCGAAAGAGCTGGGAAGGTAGGAATTAATAGTGGGAGCAGGAGTGGATATAGCAAGAGGAAGGTGAATAACTTTTGGAATGTTCAGATCAAGCAGGAAGGTGTTAAGAAGCCAGCAGTACAATGTCAGACTTGTGGAAAGAACCACTCGGGGGAATGTTTGAAAGGGAAGTTTTTATGCTATAAGTGCGGGTAAGAGGGCCATATCTCTCTCAACTGCCCTAATCCTAGGATGAATAGTGGGTGTTTTCTGTGCGGATCGACTGAGCACAAGGTGAAGGATTGTTCGAAGAGGAGGGCGGAGGTAGGAAGTGTGAATATTGGCACTGGCAGGGGGACTTTGGCAATCACGGGACCTACTTTGTCAAACAAACCAACAAAATCAACAGCAAGGGTCTACAACACGACGGTCAAGGATACAATGGCAGCTGGCACTGGAACTCCAGGTATTATTTGTCTAACTTTTATTTTCTTATATACATGATTTTCATATATATAGTAAATTATTTTATAAAGAAATTTTGAAGGAGGAATTTGAGTTCTTTTAGAAATCAAATTTCCGTTTAATCAGAAAGACAAGCTTTATGTGAATAGTTAAAGATCAGTTCGATCAAATTATGATTGAGATCTACTTGCAATGATTATGTATGCTATGTACCCTTGTATGTATAGGTTTTAAAACGGTGATTCCGGGGTCGAAATCTTTATAAGGGAGGGTGAATGTAACAACCCGATATTTTTTATATAAATAAATCAGAAATTTTGCGTATAATTTTTTTTATTATTATTTTAAGGATGTAGATTTGTACAAGATAATGTGTATATGTATTTATGTGGTAAATAAAAATATATTTATTACATAAATATTTGTAAATAAATTTATTTTAGAATTATTGATTATTATAAAGTATATTCTTATAATAATTAACTTTAAGGTAGAAATATTTTTATTAATTATTTTCCATGAAAGTAATATATGAAATGATTTTTAGAATAACTATAATAATTATTCTATTATATGAATTTTAGTACAGATTATTAAGTTAATTATTTTAACTTAATTATTAAGGTTAAATATTAAGAATAAATCAGATATGGAATCCAAACCCTAATTTAAGATTTTTATCAAAGAATGAGAATAATAATATAATATTAATTATATTTTGATTTTTTAGTGTTATAAATATGTACTGTATGTACGTATTGAGGATGGTTGGTCAATTATGGTGTTTAATTTCAAAACCCTAATATTAATTGGTTAAACCCTAGTTTTACTAGGGGAAACCCTAATTTGAAAAATCAATTATGAGTTTAAGACTGTTATATAACTGTGTTATATGTTTTATGTTGTGTATTAAATGATTAATTAGGTAAACCCTAATTAAATATTTCACTACTAAAAAATGGTCATTTGTGATGGCCAAAATCCATCACAAAAACCAGAAAAACCATCACGAAAGGTTTACGTGATGACTTTAAGTATCACAATGGCCATCTTGTATACGCCCATCATGAAAGGTTTTACGTGATGGTTTTGGCAATCACACAAACTCTTAGTGCTTTTGTGATGATTAATACAATCACATTAACACGTAATCTATTGTGATTGCCAAAGTCATCACAAAAAACAAGACTATAATTAGGAATCAAAGGTAAGAACGTGAATCTCTATTTACGGATAATTTATTTCACTATATTAATTGTTTCAAATGATACTTGTAGGATTCGAACCCTCCCACCATTTGGGAACTAAATAACGAGTATTACCACTATACCAAAGCCCATATCATTATTATAATTTTAAAACAAAATATAAAAAGAAATTTATGTGAGTTGACTGACTAAACAAAATCACTTCCACATAAGATTTTGTGATTGCAATGGCAGTCACAAATACTCTATAATGATGGTAAAATTAGTCATCACTGAGAGCAATCATATATTTTATTATTTTGTGATGACTTGAAAATTTCATCACAAAATACCTTTTTTTTTGTAATTGCAAATAAAAGTCGTCACAAAAATCTATCTTTTTTAATGATTGCAATGACCGTCATAAAATATTGTTTTGATTATTTTTTATATTAAAATATTAGTGATAGCTTAAATGCAATCACGAAAAGGATATATCTATAAGTGATGACTTAGTCCGTCACAAAAAGAAAGTTTGGTGATTGACACGACCATCACAATTATAATACATTGATGGAAAAATTAGTCATCACTAAGAGCCATCATATATACTATTATTTTGTGATTGCTTAAAAAAGTCCATCACAAATTAAGATCTTTTGTGATTGTTTTTAAAAACTGTCACAAAGTTCCGTCACACATTCTTATTTTTCTAGTAGTGTTTAGAAACCCTAATTAATTTTTAGAAAACCTTAAGTTATTAAAAACCCTAATTTTAAATGCTAAACCCTACTTTGAAACTAAAATTAGAGTTCAAGATTGATTGCTGATTGTGTTAATGTAATTAATTAACAATATTAGAATTACAATTGTTAATTATGGAAACACTAAATTGTTAAACCCTGATTACTAAACTAGAACCCTAATTTAGTAATTGGAAATCCTAATTAGAATTTAGTAACCCTAATTATCAAAATTGTAAACCTTAATTGCTAAATTAGCAAAGTTAATTATAATTACTGATTTTAAACCCTAATATTCCTGTATAAAGTAATTAGAAAATTAATTTAATAAAGGAAACCCTAATTTCAAAATTTTAGAAACTAAAATTTATTTAATTTTTATGCAAACCCTAAATTGGAAATCCTACATTTGATTTGTGCTAAATGTTAGGGTTAAACCCTAAGGGTCAAACCATAAGGGTTTGCAAGAATGACAAGAATACCATTAAATTTGTGAGCGAAAAGACCAAAATATCCCTCTTTGGATTTCTTTATTATGTAAATTACAAAACTTGACAAGTGTGGGAGTTGGTGACCAAACCCAACAACCCCATGTGAACAATAATTCACAGCAATCAGCCATATACATTGCATACTAGCATTATAAATATATTTGAAGAGAGAGAAATTGCATTTGGTAGTTCAATTGATCACAATACCCATCCAAGTCCCTCTCTCTCTAACCTCCAAAATACACTAGTATATCAGTCCCAAATCAAAACCCCACGAACACCATAACCAAATCAGAAGCCAGAAATCAAGATTGTTCAAAGAAGGTATAAACCCTAGCCATGAAATCTGACCTTCGATCTGTTGTTAGATGTTAATTTTTTGTGTTAAACATGTTAAATAGGATATATAATGATGATCTTGGTTGATAGATATTAGATCCATAACAACTATAGGCTCGGATTTGATGTTCTTCAAAATCTTGAAAACTGAAAAATATGGTCTGACATGCTAATGTCAGGTCCCATAGATCTCGGTATGATATGTGTTTTGTTGTTTTAATGTTTAATCATGTAGTATGCCATGAGATCTTTATTCTAGAACTTAAATCAAAGTCAGAACATGATCCGATTGTAAGTTATTCAAGGTCAAAGTGCGTTGACCGGCCATGACCGTTTGTTTCTTGGTTACCTAGAAAGTTTCCAGGTCGGTCTGACAGTAGGTTCATGGCCTTGGATCTTGCAGATGTTAGCTTATTTGTTGTTTTTGTTGTAATAGCTTTGTACTATGGTATATGGACTTCACGATTAAGCTTGTAGATCGCCTAAATAGCTAATGGATCGAAGTCAGTGGAAGGTCAAACCAGGCCAGAAGATCACGAACTTAGTTTTCTGGGTAACCCAAAAAACTTAAGAGCATGATCTATGACAAGGTTTGACCAGCTTATATCTTTTGATGTTTTTGTTTTTTAATCATTTTTATGTAATGGATCTCTAGCCTTACATGTTTTTTACACACTGAAGGTTTTAAATCCCAAAGACAATACAAGATTAGCAAGTTGTGGAAGCCCCAAACTAGCTAGTCGAACTTTTCTTCATTTCTAGGTAACCCATAAAATGAAGAACAACTTTGACAGCTTGTTCATGGCTCCAGATCTCCTTGGTTATGTGTTGTTTGGACATGTTTGTTGTTGGATCTTGTAGTCGTGCATATGTACTACAATATCGGACTAACAACATGCCCAGAAACGTTACGAGATAAGATTTATTCTTGGTCAAGTGTGGTACCTGGTAAACTGAGTATGAATATCTGGGTTTGCATGAAGAACATGAAGAACACCTATAGCGACAGTTATGTCACTATAGGTGGTCTTTAGCGACAGACAGTGCGTTTTAATTAATTTAATTTCTAAAAATTAATTATTTTAATTAAATAAATAGAAAAAAAATAATTTTTAATTATTAAAAATACCAAATAAATTATTAAAAATTATTTTAAAATCTAAAAATTAGTTTTTATTTAATTTAAGTATATTTCATAAATATTTAATATTTTTGAAATATTATTGGTAATTAATTTATTTAATTATAATATTAAATAAATTAGTTAAAAATGATTTTATTACTTGAAAAATCATTTAAAATTATATTATAATATAAGAAAATATTTTATGTTATTTTTAATCACTTTTAATATTTTTTGATGAAATTCATTAATAAATTAATATTAATTATAATTAAGTTATTTACTAAATGAATTAAATAAATTGATTAAAAATGATTTTATTATATTAAAAATCATTTTAAATAATAATAAGGTATTTAAAAATATTTTAAGTTATAAAATATAACTTTTAATATTTAAAGGAAAATTTCATTAATTAATAATTATAAATGATATTAAAGTTATTTAATAATTATATTAAATAAATTAGTTTTAAAATGATTTTAATATTGTAATAATCATTTTAAATGAAAATAAAGTGTTTAAAGATATTTTAAGTTATAAAATATAACTTTTAATATTTAAAGGATAATTTCATTAATAATTTAATATTAATAATTATTAACAATATTAAATTTATTTAATAATTATATTAAATAAATAGTTTTACAATGGTTTTTATAATTTAAAAATTATTTAAAAAGGATATAAATGAATTAAAAAAAATTTAAGTAATGATTAAAGACTTTTAATATTTTGATAAATAGTACATTAATATTAATATTAATGGTAATTATTTAAAAATAATTTTAATTATTTTAAAAATGATTTAAGGGTAATATTAATACTTTAAAAATATTCTAAGTTATTATAAATAACTTTGATATTTTGGAAATAATTTCAATAATAGTTTAATATTAATTAAATATTAATGATAATAGAATTATTTAATATTTAAATCATTTAATATTGATTATGATGTTTGAAAATTCATGATAAATTATAATAAATGTTTTAACATTATTATAAGTCATTTAAAAATAATATGACTCATACTTACAAATACTGAGTTACAGGATAGAGTCTTAGACTAGAGAATTACCCGATAAAGCCGTCGGTACACCGACATATTTCAGAAATTGATCTGAGCTTAGATAATTTAATTAGATATATGATTATTTGTGATTCAATGGTTGTTAAACATGGGTAACAATGTGATTAGGTTATGTGCTGACTGCGAAATACAGTACTATGTATTATAGTATATTGTTCTAATAGAACGAATGATCTGATTAATGATATGTCGTGACATGAAAGATAAAACTAAGTTGTGAATTGTAAGCAGCGCATCAGGCAAGTATCTTACGTTTGCATTTTCTTTATGCAATGGACATGAGTAAGAATATTTATGAGTTATATTATTATAATACAAATTATTAACCTTTTATTATATATGCTCATTGATTATCAGCATGTTAGTATATGGTAATTCGGATATATATTTTATTCGTTAATTTCTATAAATGGTTATACAAGTGTCCCCACTTGGATAATCATTATATCTAATCACATTTTGATACACCTTTGTCAATTACCCGTATATATATATATATATATATATATATATATATATATATATATATATATATATATATATGTTCAATTATAGATTATTGTTGAACAAGATAAAACCTTTGATTTGGAACCCAGACAAGTATGAACATCCCTACACGAGAAAACTGTTTATGCACCCAAGGTGGACAGAGTAAACAATACCCTCGTTCTAGCATGTAGTATTGATCAATGTAGGGCATAACGGGCTGATCACCCCCCGTGCCCGTAAGTTATGACGGTTTGCAGATGAATTTCTATTTAACCTTTTCGAAAATAAAAACAATGTTCATAGCATGTCACCATAACCCCAATTATAGTCAATATGTAGTTTCAAAAAATTGAAAGAGAGTTGTTATGTTATTATTATCGGTTCAAATTACTTCATAACTATTGACTTGTTGTAGAAGCTTAGTACAAAGAAAACATTTAAATTCTTTCAGCTTATATATATAATTTCTATTACTTGTTGGGCACTCAAATGCTCATACTTCCTTAATTTAAATGTTTTTCAGCTAAGTGTGAACAACCAGAGAGCTCTGCTAAGAAAAAGGGAAAGGGAAAGGTTTCTGAATGAACGCAATGCTAATTTATGTAATAGTTAACTTTATTAAGGCAAATATGATATATATATATATATATATTATCTATCATGATATGTAATGAATGTTTAAAGGTCTCGTACCTGGGGATTAGACTCTGATGATATGTAAATTAAGTTTAACTTTATATTATTGTTATTATTATTAGTATTATTCAGCTCATAGAAATGGTATCGTGAAGCACCGAGTTCGGGTTTCAAGTACCCGCATTTGGCGGGTCTACAGGTTGGTGTAAGAGCTTAGGGTTAAAAACCTTAGGTGGGCTACACCTTAGGCTATAACCTTAGAATAGAGGGAAACGTTGAAAATATAAATAACTCATATAGAATTTGAAAAGAGATGAATTGAATAAATTCATCGTCAAACAAAATAAAAGATAACTTTTATAAAAATCTTATTTGTTGTCTGTATATACTATATGCTAATCAGGATAATTTATGTGTGTAGATGTCTAGTGGAAAAGGCTTATTATATGCATATAGCATGAAGAAGAATCGAACCCATACACCCGAGCTGATATCGAAGCCAATAGCTGAAATAGAGGTTCACAATGAAAATAACTCGGACAAGGTGGTTATTATAGAAAACATAATACTAGATCCGGAGATGGTGGAATTGACAGATAGTGATTCAGACACTAAAGTTGAAGCTAATCAAGCATCAACGAAGGTGCAGGAATTGAGGAATAAGGTTTCTTCTCTAGAAAGGTTGTGGAAGATAGAAAAGCTGTTAAATAGTCAATTACGTTAGGCATTAATAGAAATAATGGAAGAACAAGATAAGCTTAACATCCAAATTGATCAGATAGGAGCCACAAGTAACACATCGTGTGCAGCTCCGAGCAAGAAGGGGGAAAGAAAGATAGAATACCATGACTTAGGAAAATTCGATACGAAGAAAGGTAAAAGAATATGTTATCTTTGCGGTTCTGAAGGACATACTACTCTGTATTATCCTGACTACAAACCATGAGCATGTTTTATCTGTGGGATAGAAGGTCATCAGGCGAAAAGTTGTCCAAGGAAAAGGTGTAATAATAAGTAGTATATGTTCTGTTGTATAGGTGTGTTTAATGTAATATATATGATAAGTATGTATGTGTAATGTAATGTTTCCAACTTTTGTAATGATCAAGTTTGTGAATCTTGACTTTTGTAGTCACAAAGGGATAACTGATGTTTAAAGCATTATATGCTATGCTATGTAAAATATTCAATGAATTTGAATCTAAGTTTGAGTAATGAAACAAGTTTAATATACTAAACTTATATGATAAGGTTTAGAATATAAGTTAAATTTATGATTTTATTAAATCAGATAATGCCGTCAAGACGTCGAACTCAGAACCAAAGGGCAGAAGAATCTGTCAATAACGTTAAGGGACAACAACAAGCATACCCGATGCAAAACTTTGCGAACATGGTAGCTCAGGCTATGCAACAGGGCATACCAGCCGCAGGGAACCCGCCTGACAATCGCTTGGCGAACTTCAAGGACTTTAAGGCTGTAGGACCGCCGGAATTGAAAGGTACAACTGACCCTGTTGAAGCTCAAATTTAGGTTAAAGAGATTAAAAAAGCATTCGTGGTAGCTAGGGTAGATTAAGGGCAGAAGACTGCTTTTGCCACTTACATGATGAAGGGGGAGGCAAACTTTTGGTGGGAAGCGAATCAGGCGAGGGCAGGAGAAGGTGTAGTTACGTGGGATAGATTTAAGACAATGTTCTTCGAGAACTATTTTTCACCTAGTATGCAGGCTAGGATGGAGGTGAAATTTTTAGAGTTGAAACAGGAAAACATGACGGTGTCAGAATACGCCGCTAAATTTAATGATTTAGCTAGGTTTGCTCCGCATCAAATTGATACGGAGGCTAGGAAAGCTAGAAGGTTTGAGCTGGGATTAAAACCCTGGCTCTACAACAAGGTGGCGGTGTTGCAGATTCCTATATTTGCAGCACTCATGGAGAAACTAATTATAGCTGAGGAGGGAAGTGAGGCCATGAATCTCTACAACAAGGAGAGAAAGAATAAGGGTAAGACCGAAGGAGCTGGGAAGGTAGGAATTAAAAGTGGGAGCAGGAGTGGAGATAGCAAGAGGAAGGTGAATAACTTTGGGAATATTCAGATCAAGCAGAACGGTGTTAAGAAGCCAGCAGTACAGTGTAAGACTTGTGGAAATAACCACTCGGGGGAATATTTGAAAGGGAAGTTTGTATGCTATAAGTGCGGGAAGGAGGGCCATATCTCTCCCAACTGCCCTAATCCTAGGATGAATAGGGGGTGTTTTCTGTGCGGATCGACTGAGCACAAGGTGAAGGATTGTTCGAAGAGGAGGGCTGCGGTAGGAAGTGTGAATATTGGCACTGGCAGGGGGACTTTGGCAATCACGGGACCTACTTTGTCAAACAAACCAACAAAATCAACAGCAAGTGTCTATAACACGATGGTCAAGGATACAATGGCAGCTGGCACCGGAACTCCAGGTATTATTCGTCTAACTTTTATTTTCTTATATACATGATTTTCATATATATAGTAAATTATTTTATAAAGAAATTTTGAAGGAGGAATTTGAGTTCTTTTAGAAATCAAATTTCTGTTTTATCAGAAAGACAAGCTTTATGTGAATAGTTAAAGATCAGTTCGATCAAATTATGATTGAGATCTACTTGCTATGATTGTGTATGTTATGTACCCTTGTATGTATAGATTTTAAAATGGTGATTCCGGGGACGGGATCTTTATAAGGGAGGTTGAATGTAACAACCCGATATTTTCTATATAAATAAATCAGAAATTTTGGGTATAATTTTTTTTATTATTATTTTAAGGATGAAGATTTGTACAAGATAATGTGTATATGTATTTATGTGGTAAATAAAAATATATTTATTACATAAATATTTGCAAATAAATTTATTTTAGAATTATTGATTATTATAAAGTATATTCTTATAATAATTAACTTTAAGGTAGAAATGTTTTTATTAATTATTTTCCATGAAAATAATATATGAAATGATTTTTAGAATAACTATAATAATTATTATATTATATGAATTTTAGTACAGATTATTAAGTTAATTATTTTACCTTAATTATTAAGGTTAAATATGAAGAATAAATCAGATATGTAATCCAAACCTTAATTTTGGATTTTTATCAAGGAATGAGAATAATAATATAATATTAATTATATTTTGATTTTTCAGTGCTATAAATATGTACTGTATATACGTATTTAGGATGGTTGGTCAATTATGGTGTTTAATTTCAAAACCCTGATATTAATTGGTTAAACCCTAGTTTTACTAGGGAAAACCATAGTATGAAAAATCAATTGTGAGTTTAAGACTGTTATATAACTGTGTTATATGTTTTATGTTGTGTATTAAATGATTAATTAGGTAGACCCTAATTAAAATTTTAGAAACCCTAAATAATTTTTAGAAAATCTTAAGTTATTAAAAACCCTGATTTTAAATGCTAAACCCTAATCTAAAACACAAATTAGAGATCAAGATTGATTGGTGATTGTGTTAAAGTGATTAATTAACAAGTATTATAATTACAATTGTTAGTTATGGAAATCCTAAATTGTTAAACCCTAATTACTAAACAAGAACCCTATTTTAGTAATTGGAAATCCTAATTATAAATTAGTAACCCTAATTATCAAAATTATAAACCCTAATTGCTAAATTAACAAAGTTAATTATAATTAGTGATTTTAAACCCTAATGTTCCTGTATATTGTAATTAGAAAATTAATTTAATTAAGGAAACCCTAATTTCAAAATTTTAGAAACTAAAATTTATTTATTTATTGTGCAAACCCTAAATTAAAAATCTTATATTTGATTTATGCTAAACCTTAGGGTTAAACCCTAAGGGTCAAACCCTAAGTGTTTGCAAGAATGATAAGAATACTATTAAATTTATGAGCAAAAAGACCAAAATACCCCTCTTTGGATTTCTTTATTATATAAATTACAAAGCTTGACAAGTGTGGGAGTTGGTGACCAAACCCAACAACCCCATGTGCACAATAATTCACAGCAATCAACCATATACATTGCATACTAGCATTATAAATAGATTTGAAGAGAGAGAAATTGCATTTGGTAGCTCAATTGATCACAATACCCATCCAAGTCTCTCTATCTCTCTAACCTCTGAAATATACTAGTATATAAGTCCCAAATCAAAGCCTCACGAACACCATAACCAAATCAGAAGCCAGAAATCAAGATTGTTCAAAGAAGGTATAAACCCTAGCCATGAAATCTGACCTTCGATCTGTTGTTAGATGTTAACTTTTTTGTGTTAAACATGTTAAATATGATGTATAATGATGTTCTGGGTTGATAGATGTTAGATTCATAACATCTATAGGCTCGGATTTGATGTTCTTCAAAATTTGGAAAACTGAAAAATATGGTATGACAAGCTAATGTCAGGTCCCATATATCTCAGTATGATATGTGTTTTTGTTGTTTTAATGTTTAATCATGTAGTATGCCATGAGATCTTTATTCTAGAACTTGAATCAAAGTCAGAACATGAACCGATTGTAAGTTACTCAAGGTCAAAGTGCGTTGACCGGCCATGACCGTCTGTTTCTGGGTTACCCAGAAAGTTTCCAGGTCGGTCTGACAGTAGATTCATGGCCTTGGATCTTGCAGGTGTTAGCTTATTTGTTGTTTTTGTTGTAATAGCTTTGTACTATGGTATATGGACTTCACGATTAAGCTTGTAGATCGCCTAAATAGCTAGTGGATCGAAGTTAGTGGAACGTCAAACCAGGCCAGAAGATCACAAACTTAGTTTTCTGGGTAACCCAAAAAACTTAAGAACATGATCTTTGACAAGGTTTGACCAGCTTATATCTTTTGATGTTTTTGTTGTTTAATCGGTTTTATGTAATGGATCTCTAGCCTTACATGTTGTTTACACACTGAAGGTTTTAAATCACAAAAACAATACAAGATTAGCAAGTTGTGGAAGCTGAAAACTAGCCAGTCGAACTGTACTTCATTTCTGGGTAACCCAGAAAATGAAGAACAACTCTGACAGCTTGTTCATGGCTCCAGATCTCCTTGGTTATGTGTTGTTTGGACATTTTTGTTGTTGGATCTTGTAGTCGTGCATTTGTACTACAATATCGGTCGAACAACATGCCCAGAAACGTTACGAGATAATTAGTCAAATGTGGTACCTGGTAAACTGAGTATTAATATCTAGGTTTGCATGAAGAACATGAAGAACACCTATAGCGACTGTTATGTCACTATAGGTGGTCTTTAGCGACAGACAATGCATTTAATTTATTTAATTTCCAAAAATTAATTATTTTAATTAAATAAATAGAAAAAAATAGTTTTTAATTATTAAAAATACCAAATAAATTATTAAAAATTAATTTAAATTCTGAAAATTAGTTTTTATTTATTTTAAATATATTTCATAAATATTTAATATTTTTGAAATATTATTGGTATTTAATTTATTTAATTATAATATTAAATAAATTAGTTAAAATGATTTTAATACTTAAAAAATCATTTAAAAGTATATTATAATATAATAAAATATTTTAAGTTATTTTTAATGACTTTTAATATTTTGTAATGAAATTCATTAATAAATTAATATTAATTATAATTAAGTTATTTACTAAATGAATTAAATAAATTGATTAAAAATGATTTTATTATATTAAAAATCATTTTAAATAATAATAAGGTATTTAAAAATATTTTAAGTTATAAAATATAACTTTTAATATTTAAAGGTAAATTTCATTAATTAATACTTATTAATGATATTAAATTTATTTAATAATTATATTAAATAAATTAGTTTAAAAATGATTTTAATATTATAATAATCATTTTAAATAAAAATAAAGTGTTTAAAGATATTTGAAGTTATAAAATATAACTTTTAATATTTAAAGGATAATTTTATTAATAATTTAATATTAATAATTATTAATTTTTTATTAATGATATTAAATTTATTTAATAATTATATTAAATAAATATTTTAAAAATGGTTTTATTAATTTAAAAATCATTTAAAAAGGATATAAATGAATTAAAAAAAATTTAAGTAATGATTAAAGACTTTTAATATTCTGATAGATAGTACATTAATATTTAAATATTAATGGTAATTATTTAAAAATGATTTTAATTATTTTAAAAATTATTCAAGGGTAATATTAATACTTTAAAAATATTCTAAGTTATTATAAATAACTTTAATATTTTGGAAATAATTTCATTAATTGTTTAATATTAATTAAATATTAATGATAATAGAATTGTTTAATATTTAAATCATTTAATAATGATTCCGATATTTGAAAATTCATGATAAATTATAATAAATGTTCTAAAATTATTATAAGTTATTTAAAAATAATATGACTGATATTTACAGATATTGAGTTACAGGATAGAGTCTTAGATTCGAGAATTACCTGATAAAGTCGTCGGTACACCGACATGTTTCAGAAATTGATCTGGACGTAGATAATTTAATTAGATATGTGATTATTTGTGATTTAATGGTTGTTAAACATGGGTAACAATGTGATTAGGTTATGTGCTGACTACGAAATACAGTACTATATGTTATAGTATATTATTCTAATCGAACGAATGATCTGATTAATTATAGGTCGTGATATAAAAGATAAAACTAAGTTGTGAACTGTAAGCAGCGCATCAGGCAAGTATCTTACCTTTGCATTTTCTTTACGTAATGGACATGAGTAAGAATATTTATGAATTATATTATTACTGTACTGATTATTAACCTTATATTATATACGCTCATTGATTATCAACATGTTAGTATATGGTAATTCAGAAATATATTCTATTCATTAATTTCTATAAATGGTTATACAGGTGTCCCCACTTGGATAATCATTGTATCTAATCACATGTTGATACACCTTTGTCAATTACCCATATATATATATATATGTTGAATTATAGATTATTGTTGAACAAGATAAAACCTTTGATTTGAAACCTAGACAAGTATGAACATCCCTACATGGGAAAACTGTTTATGCACCCAAGGTGGACAGAGTTAACGATACCCTCGTTCTTGCATGTAGTATTGATCAATGCTGGGCATAACGGGCTGATCACCCCCCGTGCCCATAAGTTATGACGGTTTGCAGATGAATTTCTGTTTAACCTTTTCTAACATGAAAACAATGTTCATAGCATGTCACCATAACCCCAATTATAGTCAATATGTAGTTTTAAAAATTTGAAAGAGAGTTGTTATGTTATTATTATCGGTTCAGATTACTTCACAACTATTGACTTGTTGTAGAATGATAGTACAAAGAAAATATTTAAATTCTTTCAGCTTATATATATAATTGATATTACTTGCTGGGCACTCAAATGCTCATCCTTGCTTAATTTAAATGTTTTCAGCTAAGTGTGAACAACCAGAGAGCTCTGTTAAGAACAAGGGAAATGGAAAGGTTGCTGAATGAACGCAATGCTAATTTATGTAATAGTTAACTTGATTAAGGCAAATATGATATATATTATCTATCATGATATGTAATGAATATTTAAAGGTCTCGTACTTGGGGATTAGACTCTGATGATATGTAAATTAAGTTGAACTTTATATTATTATTATTATTATTATTATTAGTATTATTCTGCTCATAGAAATGGTATCGTGAAGCATCGAGTTCGGGTTTCAAGTACCCAGATTTGGGGGCTTTACACTCTCTGCTACCCCGGCTAGTTTAGAAGCTTCCTCGTATGCGTCTTTAGCTCTTGCCCTCTTAGTAGACTCTTCTTTCAGCTTATTCTTCAGTTTCACGATCTCCTCTGTCATTTGCTCATTCTCTCCTTCATTGTGAATCATCCTCCATTCGACATTACTCAAACGTCCATCTAGGTCTTTGATCTCGTCGTCCTTCTGTGCCATCGAGGTCTGCTGTTCAGCTACAATCTCTTCAAATTCCTCAAATCTATCCGAAAATTCCACATTGCGGTCGTATACCTCGTCGTAGATACGGGCTGCAATCGTGTTTGGCGGAAACTCTTCTTCCTCATCATCCTCATTCTCATCCGACTGTGGTAGCTCAACTGGGTCTTCGTCATCTGTCTCTACATCATCATCCTTATCAGGTAAACCCTCATGCTCAACCATTGTAACCAACAGAGATGACTCTTGTGGCAGTAGTTGTTCCCAAACCAACTGAATGTCACGAGGCTCTTCCTCTCTAGGTATATGGGTCCTTCCTCCCTAGACTGACAGGAGTCTTCGACATTAGCCATCCTGACAAAAAAATTTAATTTTTAATTAATAATCATTACTAATCGACACTCACGAGCACATAGGTTGCAATCACATAAGCACATTAGTGTTTTATTACTTCTTCCTTAAAACTCTATAAGAGTTTATCACCACTATCTTTTCAAAGGTTACTCCCTAAGGCTTTTCCCACACCTAAGGTTCATAACCTGGCTTTGATACCATCTCGTGACACCCCCAAATCTGGGTACTTCATTCCCATAAGATTTGGTGTTCACTTGATATAAAGACATTCATTTCTAACTACCCAAAGATAATAAAATTTAACAATAAACCTTCCCATTAAAGTATTACATCAATAAGTTCAATAAAAAATCTCCCAAGTCATATAACCTTTACATACAAATATTAAGTGCAGAAAATTAAATAACTACATCATAATATTTAAAATAAAGTCTGACAATATAAAAGTCAACAGGTTTAAAAGTCTTCAATACTTATTTATCTTTCCTTCCCCTTTACTGGTGGTAGGTTTATCGACCTTCTCAACTTTAGTTGTAGTATTTATATAAGCAAGAGTGAGCAAACGAACGCTCACTTGAAGTGACAATGAATAATATAACATAACAACTGCTAAATGAATATTCTCAATAGATCTGAATAATATTTTCTATCAATGATAATCATGAACAAAATTTTAAATATATATATGAGGTCATAAGACCACGAACTATGTCCAAAGTTATAAGTATTCTTTTAACTTAAACCTAAACAGTCATAAGACCGTAAAGACTTCTCGTACTAAGGGGGATCAGCCCTTCGTACAATGTATTATGCACAAACATCTAAACGCTTTGCGTAAATTATCCCTTGTAAATAGGGTTGTTCATCTCAGTATTTAGAATACAAGTCTACACCAAAGTAAGTTTGGTTTGGATAAGTTTCAAGGTAATTTAGAGTTTAACGACCATCAACTAAGGATTAGTTGAATAAAATGTAATAACAATATACTATGGAATAAGTCATAAGTGATCAATATTGTATATATAGGTCATGCTTTAGAAATGAACTAAAAGCATAAGCATTGAATAACGTAACATACCTTTCTTGAACAATATTAAGTTAAGGCTAGAATTTTAGTTTAGTAATAGAATTTGAATTATCGAACATACATAACCAATAGCAGGTTGAACAATAGAAACTTGCTCAATATAAGGGTAAATAGAACAAACTCAAGTACAGGTTCGAGTTCGGAAACTTGCTCAATTGTAAATAGGATAGGTTAAAGAAAACTTGCACAATATAAAATTAAAGTGAAAAAACTTTCCTTGCGTGTAAGCTAAACTGTAATAACTCGATTCATAATATCCTATACACATGTCATTATGACATAATAAGTTACTACATATACTTTTTATATAATTAAGTATTTATTTCATGTATGACTTGGTTTTTAATCACATGGTTAAGTCGCACTAGTAATGAAATAACAAAACTCGTTAATTGCTAATAAAATTCTCATTCATAGTACTATAATACCACAATTAACAAAATCACATTTTAACAGTAATAATTTTGCACCTTATCAACACTTACAGACTTTGTGTAATAAAAACACTTTTTTTGGCCATTTTGTTAACCGGCACTGCGACGCCACATTTGACACTGGGAACGATGTTGTGGCACGATGCTGGTGCTGCAGCGCAAGGCACAGGCCTGGCGATGGCGCTGCGGCACGAGACTTTACGTTGCGGCACTGAATTACAGTTCTAGGCGACGAACGCAGGCAAAGCAAATTTGGCCTACATCTAAATTTTAGCAACCAATTTAACACTTCTAATTCACATAAATTTCATATAATCATTATCCATCATATATTTATATATACTGATTTAGAACAATTAACAACAACTATAATAAAATTAAGTATTTTAAATTATATATGTTTGCCAAAACTCCATTTTTGACATACTTGACAAAATTTGCACTGTGATCACCATTGTACACCAAATTAACTCATTCAAGATACGTTCTCTTCGTTACTTACTGAATTAATAAATTCAAGACTCAATTTACAGACTAGTTTATAAACCAAGTATCAATTTTGAACTCCAACAAGCTATATTCATACACACATGCACTGTAATCAGTTTTTCTTATTTTTTACGTAAACAAAGTAATTGGTACACTAAATTCTTATCTAGATGTTAGTTCTAACATCAAAAATACATATAAATATAATAGTTCAGTTTATAACAACCACTCTAGAAAAATTGAATTCACAGAAATTGAAAACTCGTGAATATAGAATATTTATATACAAAATTTAAGGGTTTAAAAATATACCTTCAATTGCTTGGATAATCCTTGCTAACCACAGACAAACTGCTTGGAATCACAGAACTCTCTCTCAAATTCTCACCAACTTCTCTCTGCAAACTCCCTCTTTTTTCTTTTCTCTATATTCTTTCTTCTTTTTTCTCTTAAGCCAACACCAGACCCTTTTACGAGAAAAAAAACAAAACCAACACACGCAAACCCAAACATCTCAAACCCGACGTTTTACTAATGACAATATTAAATTATCAGTTACCAGAATTTAATATATATATATATATATATTATTTATATTATTTATTATAATTACAATTCAAAAATCTAAAGCCATAAGGCTATGTTTGGGTAAAACACTTTAAAAATAAAGACTTAATGTCTTTAAGTCTTGTTTGGCAAAACTAAATTAAACTCCTTTAATTTATTTTAATAACTCATTTATAGCATAGCTTATTATCACACTTTTATTACCAAATTAAATTAAAAATATTATAATAATCTATTTAATCCCTATCAACTCTCTAACTTAATTATTAAATTAAATTAGAATATTATCTCATAATAATTAATTTCCTTAACTCATTAATTATTTATTTAACAAATAAATAATCAAATCAAATCAAATTAAACAAATATTTATTCTACAATAAAAACATCAATTAAAATATTTAAACAATTTAATAAATATTTAAAGATATAATTTAAAATTCAGGATTGTTACAGTCTTGGATTAGGCTTTTATGTTTCTTATGGTCATTTCAAGATTACTTTCAAATCATGTAGTTTTTTTCGGAAAATTTCCATTCAACAAGGCTAAAAGAGTTTATACAACAAGGACCAACTACATTATCCATTAAACCACATCATCATGCTAAATAAATCTTTACTACTCATGCTTACATGTAATTAATGTGAGGGCCCCAGATCCCAGTCCCGAATCACCGCGGATCCGGTTGGATCATTCTTTACAACTATGACTTATTTGTGAAAGATATAAACATAAATTATTTATACAATACATTTACACACTATTTCCCAAGGTCGAGTAACCTTACCTTATACATAATTCATAACTTATTTAACATACAATAACATTAATATACAATACGTATACAAATCTAATCGTGCACATTAACTTTAAGGTGGAACTGTCTTTAACCTTTCCTTGTATCCGTCGCGTTCGTCTTAATCTGCAATGTTTATCATGATATAGCAAGGGTGAGCATAAGATTGCCCATCAAGTTTAAGTTCAATAATATAACGATATATCATGTTTGAAATGATTTGAATAATTGGCTGGCTATAATTTAACAATATAATTATGAATTAGCATGAACAAACTTTTGACTAAACAAGTATTAAATATGAACAAATATATCTGAACCGAAGGGTAATGAAGGTGATCAACCTTTTATACCTAACTTATACATGCAATATGTACAGAGTACAATTCTACAATGGCAATCAACAATGGTTATCCATAAGCATATGAGAGTGAAACAACTCTTAGTAGAGTTAAGTAAAAACAAACTTGCATGAACCAATGATTACCGCTACACAATTTATAACGCTTTATCCGAAGACCTAATATTAGTAATATAGATCTCTGATATTAGAATAATATCATCACAATATAATACTATAACATATATAAATATACATAGAATAACATAAACACATAACACATAAACCTATCAGTCTACAACACATATAAGACTCGGTATCAGGTCAAACTATTTCAATCTGACTTGAACCCGACACAAATCTAACATCCCGACGGTCTAGTCAGACAATTTACGAGTTTAAGTTCAATTAAACTCTGTCTAACACTTAAAAATTATCTCAGATAATTTTAATATCTTTCGAAATATTTTCATAAGCTCGTAATAATTTTCAAATAATTATTATCATTTATCTTGATTTTTCAATCATTAAAATCGTATTTATATAAATTATATACAACATAATTTATTTATCATTAATATTTATTTAATATCAAATATTAATGAAATACATGTCATAATATTATAATATATTTTATAATATCACAAAGTATTTTTAATCCTGTAAAATCACCTTTATATGATTTTTAAACAGTTAAATTCATTATCCGATAATTACCATTAATATTAAAATATTTAATATTTTCATGAAAAAAATATCAAAAGTTATATTTTATAACTTAAAATATTTTTATAACACTTAAATCATTTTTATATAATTTGTAAAACATTAATTCTATTTTTCCATAATTTATTTAATATATTTATTAAATAAACTAATTAGCATTAATATTGATTAATTAATGAAATTCATCACAAAATATTAAAAGTAACTAAAAATAACTTCAAATATTTTATTATACCATAATATTATTTTTCATGATTTTTCATGTATTAAAATCATTTTTAAATAATTTATTTAAAATTATAATTAAATAAATTAAATAACTTTTATATTTCAAAAATATTAAATATTTATGATATATACTCTAAATAATTAAAAACTATTTTTCAGATTTTAAAATAATTTTTCAAAATTTATTTTGTATTTTTAATAATTAAAAATCATTTTTATCTATTTATTAATTAATTTCCAGAAAATAAGAAATTCAAAATTAATGAAACTGTCGCTAAAAGGCCCTATAGCGACAGAACCATCGCTAAGGTGTTCTTGAGCATGTTCTTGAGCTGCCCAGAAAAGCATGTCAGTGTTAGAGGGGCTTGGTTTGACCAGTTATAATTTCTTGTCTAACATGTTTCTAGGTTTGTTTGAGCATTGATATTGTAGTACGCATGTAATACAACAACTAAAAACTAACTTCATGGTCATACAACCTCACACGTAGAAGATCCAAGTCTCTAAAAACTATGACAACACTATTCTTCATTTCTGGGTTTTCTAGAAATGAAAAACAGTTCAAGGGTGCTACTTTAGATGTGACAAACGAGATTTTGTAAATTAATTTTAATATTTATTGAATTAAATAAATATTTTTCGATGATTTAATTATTAGATTTAATAATTAGTTGATGCGATTGTGGTAGATTAATTTAATTATATGTGTTACATTTATTAAATTAATGTAGAGAATAATTATTATTCAAATATGTAATTATGTGAGCTTATTGAATTAAATAAAATATTTAATTCATTTAATTATTAATTAGAAAGTTAATAATTTAACATTATTTATTAACCAGAAAATTAAATATATGACTTTGTGAATTTATGAGAAGTTATTATATTTTATTTATATTAAATAAGATATTGATTTATTTTATGAAGGAGTGTGACATGAATTAAACTATATGATAAAGCTTTATTAAAGTAAATGGGTTTTTAAATCTATTTTGCTAGCCAAACAAGGCCCTATGGGGAGTTGGAGCAGTTACCCATTATTGGGTTAACTGACCACTCAGTGTGTCAGTTCTCGTAATATATCATACGTCTTCTTTATTATTTCTTTTTCTAAGTCTAAAATATAGTCAGAGAGTATTTGAGGAATTCAGAAAGAAATTTATATCAGTTTAAGAGATTGTGAGTCTGTGTTTAAAGAAGAGTTTAAAAAGAATTCATCCCCTAAAAATATACACATTATACTCTGGGTAATTCTCCTTCACAACATCTATTTTACGTCATTAAGTTTTTATAAGAAAATGGTTTTCAAAGTTTCTGTAAAGCCTCTGTGATTGAGAAAGGAGTAATATTTATGAGTTATTTATGGGTTAAGATGTATCAAATCATATTTTTTATATATATTGCATGATTCCATATCATCAGTTTCATAATATTACATTGTATATGATTTCTACAAAATTATAGAGTATGGGTTTTGGCCTTATGGCCTTATACGTGATATTTTATGTATTGATCGTATATTATCCCTAAATTTTACACTCGTATATTATTATGCATGTTGATACGAAGAGACCAAAGTTTAAATAAACAGATTCGGTGTTATAACGAATCCATAGTGACAATTTTCATGTTTTATTTTCAAAACCTTCAAGAACATCAAGAATAGTGGAAGTAAATGTATTGATTTTACAAATTATGTGTTGTAACTTGTTAAAAATCATGCTAGATGGGTTAAGTAGTGATTATATATGTATTACAATGATTGGGTAAATCTAAATTCGTGTAAAATAATTAATTAGAAGTTATGGCCATATTCTTGTATAATTTTACCTGTGATTGATTTTTGGCCTAATTTGGCCTTGTTATGTTCGCGAACTGTAGAACTGCAGAAACTGCAGAAAATGAGCCTGGGTAACCCCGCCCCCGACGGGCATTACCAAACTAAACTACCCCGCCCCGATGGTCAAAAAAATAAAAATAAAAAATAAATATTTGATGAAAATTATTATTAAAATATTTATAAAATAAATTAAATATTTTAATTAAGATATTTATGGAATAAATTAAATATTCTATGAAATTTATTATTAAAATATTTATAAAATAAAGTAAATATTTTAATTGAGATATTTATTGAATAAAATAAATATTCGATGGAAAATATTATGAAATAATTTATTCGAGTGTAATAATAGTAAGAGAATGAAAATATTCTAATTTAATTAAGTAATTAAATTAGAAGGGTAATGATTTGTTAAATAAAGTGGAGTTTATATTAAATAATTAAGTGAAAATGTAATTAATGAATGTCGTGAATACATATGGTATGTGTGTATGATTTATGGTGAACGAAAGTAGTAATCGTCTAGCCTACGCACGAGGCAAGTTTCATAACCCTACTTGTCATTATTGTTCAAGTTTATTAATTACTTCGAGTAAATTATCATTACTATTATTCAAGTCGAATTATTATATTAAAGATTGATTATCTTTTCAAAGCATGATTCAGTTATAAAATAATTGTTGTATTGTATACTTCTTGAGATTATTATTCAAATTGAATATCATTATTGTTTAACCTTTTTAGACTAGTGAACTTTATTGATTCAACTAGTCCTTAGTTGATGAATGTTCTAAATTTCAGAACCCTTATTGATGTATCCAAACTAAACCTCCTTTGGTGCGGACTCGAATGTCAAACTGAGATGAACAATCCTGCAAAAGGATTTACTTATGTGTTAGCATTAAGATATTGTGCACAGTATGGTACTAAGTGTTGATCCCCCTAAGTACGAGTAGAAAGGTCTATAGTCTTATGACTGTTAAAGGTTTCAAGTATAACCCTTGATAACCTAGGACATAGTTCAAGGTCTTATGACCCTTATAATTCTTTTGATTCTTGTTATTCATTCTTGATTCAAAAGTTGAGCTTTTATTCAGATGTCTTTGATTTATTCGCATTTTATTATACTGTTACTTCATTATTATACTTGTGGGCAATAGTGCTCACTCTTGATTAATAATAAAATTGTAGTTAAGAACGAAAGAACTGATGAACCTTCCACTAGTAAAGGCAACAACAAAGTTAGCAAGTGATGAAGACTTGTTATTTTTATTAGATGATGTATTTATGTTTAAGACTTGAGTTAATGATGTTGTTTAAGACTTATTTATTTATGATTCCGCACAGATGTTTAAGGTTAGTTTAACCTGGGATTATATTATTACTATTCGGATGTTGTAACCCTTAAGGGGAAGATTTTTATTCTATCTATTGCATGGCTTGCATTTATTATGGGTAGATAGATAGATGATATTTATACAGTGAACAAAAAATCCCGTGATATCGAAGTACCCAAATTTGGGGGTGTCACAAGTTGGTGTCAAAGTTGTAGGTTATTAACCTTAGGTGGGGGAACAACCTTAGCTAGTTGCCTTATAGAAAGAAGATAATGATGGAAAACGCTTATCGAGTTATAAGAAATGAATTTATGTAATTCATTGAAGATAATAAAAGACCTTATGTGTTTATGTGTTAAAGTATGCGTTAGATGATACGACTTAGTAACTAAAACTTAAAATTTTGTTGTTAGGATGTCAAATGTTGGAGAAGCTAGTCAAGCTGGGGAGGAAGAACCCCGTGTACCTATAGTACCTACTGAGGAGGAACCCCGAGTAATTATAGTACCGACAGAGGAGGAACCCCGAGACATTCATGTCATTAGGGAGCAGCTGGTGTAGAGGGAATCATCTCCATTCATCACTGTTGTTGGTCAGGAGCATGAACCTGATACTGATCCTGAGGAGGATCCTGAGGAGGAATTTGTTGAGGAAGAGGAAGAGGAAGAGGAAGAGGAAGAAGAGGAGTTACAACGGTACACCGTTGATGCTGAGATGTATGACGCGTTATACGACCGTAACGTGGAGTTACGAGACGAGGTCCAGGATTTGAATGAGCGACCGGTTATTCAGCATATTACTCTAGAGCAGAAGGAGAGGGAGATTTCGACTCTTCACTCTCGACTGGAAAATGTAGAATGGGATTTGGTCCATGAGAAGGGTCAAAATGAAGATAAGACCGAGGAGATAGAGAAACTAAAGAAGGAACTGAAGGAAACCTTCGAAAGGCTGAACATAGTAAAGGAAGGCTGGGTAAGAGAATCGCGTCTAGCTGATCGTGCAGAGGATGATAGTCGTGCAAAGAAAGCGAAGATTGGGGAAACGTACTCTACACTTAACAAGGTAATGAAAGAGACCCAAGATCAAGTTTTGAGGTACCCAATCCAGTTCGAAGGACTACCATTGTACATGATGTAGGAAGATGCATCACATCTTAGAAGAGGAGCGTAACAAGGCTAATTAGTACCTTGACCGACAGTGATATGATTTATTTAATTATGTGAAGAACTTAATTAGTTTTTTTATATGTAAATTCTGACGTGTTTATGAACGAAAGAATATTTAAATGTTTTAAATCCTGTGGATTCTTTATTCCAGGATAGTTGATGTAAATAGCAGTTATGCTATCGTTTAATGTTAAAACTTTGATTTGAATGCAAATATATCAAGTTGTTTGAGAATTTGTTAAGTGATATGTTAAATTGTTGAGTAATGCCTTAACTATTTAGAGAAATAAATAAAGTTCTAATAAAGTGTTTATTTAATAGAAAAATTCTGCCAAGGAGAAGACAACAATGTCAACCGGCTCAGGAAGAGTCAACCAATAATAACAATAATGCCAACGCTAATCCTGTACAACAGTTGGTGAACTTACTGACTGGAGCCATGAATAACCAACCTCAAGCTCCACCAAACACAACGTTTAAGGACTTCAAGGCGGTGGGACCGCCAGAGTTCAAAGGTTCCATGAACCCAATCGAGTCTCAAATGTGGGTTATGGAAATGGAGAAGGTTTTCGACGTTGCTAGTGTTAGAGAAGACCAGAAGACCGCTTTTGCAACGTTTATATTGAAGTCTGAGGCTAGCTACTGGTGGCAAGCAAACAAAGTGCGAGGAGGTGAAGGTGTAATTACGTGTTAGAGATTTAAAGAAATGTTTTTCGAAATGTATTTCCCAACTAGTTCGCAGAATCAGATGGAAGTTCAATTTTTGGAACTCAAGCAGGGAAACATGAGCATACCTGACTACGCGGCTAAATTAACCGAGTTAGCGAGGTTCGGCCCATATCAAGTACACACGGACGAAAAAAAAGCCAAAAGATTCAAGCAAGGACTAAAGCCTTGGGTGTATAAAAAGGTATCAATGTTTCAGCTAAACACGTTTGCTGGAGTACTGGAAAAGGCCATCCTCACCGAAATAAGAAGCGATGCAATGACCAAGTACAATCAAGATCAGAAGAAGAAGAGTGAAGTTGAAATAAATAACAAGGCCAGTGGAAGTGGTACATGAGGTGGAAATTTCAATCAGAAGAAAAGGTGGAACGACAACTCATCATCGGGGAATCAACAAGGTAATCAGAAGAAAAGAATCAAAGCATGCCCGACTTGCGGGAAAGCCCATCTGGGAGTTTATATGAAAGGCAAAAGAGTGTGCTACAATTGTGGTCAGGAAGGCCACATAGCACCAAACTGTCCAAACCCAAAGAAGGGTGCTTGTTTTACTTGTGGTTCGAAGGACCATATGGCAAGAGATTGTTTCAAGAAGGTATTGGGAGGGTCAGGATCAGGAGGAAACTGGGGAAATAACAGTGGAAATGCCTTAACCATCACCGGACCAACCGCAACAAACCGACCGACCTCCCGGACTTTTAACATGACGGTGAAAGATGTAGTTCAATCCCGTGATATGGTGTCAGGTATCATTCCGATCAATAAAATTAATGCTTATGTTTTATTTGATTCGGGTGCTACTTGTTCCTTTATATCCAATGACTTTGCCAAGAATTTAGATTTGCCTAAGGATGAATTGGATTACACCATGAACATAGAAATTGCGAATAGAGAAATAATCCCTATTAAGTATGTACATAAGAACTGTAGAGTGGATATTAAGGGTAATATCATGAATGTATATCTTATCTCTATTCGACTTGGGGAATTTGACGTTATTTTGGGAATGGATTGGTTATTCAATTACAGGGCTGTAATTGATTGCCAAAAGAAGCGTATTAACCTTATAACTCCGTCAAAGGTTGTGTTTTATGGTAAAAAGTCGCCTAGATAAGCGAGTTGTCTGATGATGATGCAGGCCAGGAAGTTGTTAAGAAAAGGCTGTATAGGATACTTAGCTTACATAGTCGACAGTCGAAAAGAGAATCCGAAGGTAGAAGAAATACCGATTGTGAGGGACTTCGTCAACGTATTTCCAGACGATTTACCAGGACTTCCACCAGATAGAGAGGTAGATTTCGTAATCGATTTGGCGCCCGGAACTGCTCCAATATCGAAGGCACCATATCAAATGGCACCAGTAGAGATGAAGGAATTAATGGTACAACTACAAGAATTGTTGGAGAAGAAGTACATCCAACCGTGCGTATAGTCGTATGGAGCGCCGATGTTGTTTGTGAAAAAGAAGGACGGATTGATGCGTCTCTGCATTGACTACAGAGAACTGAATAAGGTCACGATTAAGAACAAATATCAATTACAGAGGATCGATGACCTGTTTGATCAATTGAAGGGATCGAGATATTTTTCCAAGATAGACTTGAGAAGCGGTTATCATCAACTGAAGGTGAGACCAGAGGATGTACCGAAGACAACATTCAGAACGCGATATGGTCACTACGAATTTTTAGTAATGTCGTTTGGTCTTACGAATGCTCCTGCAACATTTATGGGACTATTGAATGATGTGTTCAAGCCGTTTTTGGATAAGTTCGTAGTGGTATTTATAGATGACATTTTGGTCTATTCGAAAACCAAGGAAGAACGTGAATGGCATTTGAGATTAACATTGTAAGTATTCAGAAGGAAAAAGTTGTATGCCAAGTGGATTGAACGAGTACAATTTCTTGGATTGACAGGTTATTATAGAAGATTCATTCAAGACTTTTCCAAGACCGCAACCCCGCTAACGAACTTAACTCAAAAAGCTGTGAAATTTGTTTGGACGGATACGTGTGAGGAAAGTTTTCAAGAATTGAAGAAGAGGTTGAGTACGGCCCCTGTGTTATCTGTGACGCCCCCAAAATTAGGTATACATCACCCATCTTGGGTCGCCAGATACATGGTACAGAATTCAAATACAACTTACTACTACAACTGTCGTGTACAATACGACAAAACATAAACTGTGAGTTTGAGTACAAATATTGTCTACTAGAGATTATACAAACTCAAAAGGAGTCCTCATTACAATTATTATCACACTATTTCACAGAATAGTGAGGACTACTAATGCTATCCTCTGGACCATTACTCCGTTCCCCGACTTGTCCCAGCTATATTCTCATTTCCTGAAGAGAACAGTGAAAGAAAGGGTGAGCTCAAATAGCTCAGTAAGAAATATTATGACTAAGATAATATAGAATAAATTATCAATAGTCTTCAACAATGTTAAACTGATAAAATACAATAGACAACCAGTTTAACTGCAGCGGGATATGCAATCCATTAAAAGAGTCAAGTAGAAAATAAAATCTACTATCTTTTATGATTTAAAAGGTTTTTCATCACTGTTATAGCTGAGACTCAGCTTAATAAATATTCCACATCATCGAATCACCCATGCACTACGGCCAAGGATATTCTTTTGTATCACGACCACAATTATTCATGCACTACGACCAAGAATATTTGTGTATTCATTAATGGTCATGATCATGCCAACAACTGTCCATCAATGCACTACGACATAGGAGACTTTTACCACATCATTTGTAACATTACGGTCATGATTACACCGAATAATCCTTGGTCATAATCATACCAAGTCCATCTATGCACCACAGGCCACAGATGACTTTCAAAGATATAAATAAGAGGATGATGACAATGATATAAGAATTCAATAAAACAAGTTCAAGAATTATTTTATCCAGGAATTATTAACGTCCAAATTATCAACACGATACTGTTTTGTGGTGTAAAATTCAAGAATGCTCAGAAGAATATTTCCATGAAAAGATACTGGATGAAGCACAAATATCAAGGATATTCCACTAATTTCATGGAGAATAGAAGTCAAAGTTTTATCCAACTGAGTATAATAAAGAATGGAATAACAAAAGAAATCACCATGCATGCGATAGACCGCACAGGCAGGTTATTCCAACAGAATAATAAATAACGGAACCAGGTCATGTGAAATTCATACCGACATGATGTTCCAACAGAATAATAAATGCGGAATAATAAATGATGGAACCAGGTCCGGCGTATAGCACAGACAGGATATTCCGACAGAATAATAAAGACGGAATAATAAAAATGGAACCAGGTCCGGTGTAAAACACACAGACAGGATGTTCCAACAGAATAATAGAAGAATGTCACCAAGTATAGGGTAAACCGCGTTTACAGGTTATTCCAACAGAATAATAAGCAATGGAATAATAACAGTTCTCTTCATGAATAAGAAAGAACAACACCCCTTACGAGTAAAACAAATAATATTCCCTACCTTAGAAGAACTGGATAAAAGTGAAGTAGCAGAATACTCTTCTTCTTTCTCTCTTATTCTCTATACTTTCTCTCTTTATAGCTTGAACGAATTCGTAAGAAATAATGAAGGAATGAACTTCTATTTATAGAAAAACTGAGAGTGGCTCTTGGTCTTAACGAAGGGTCAAAATGACTCTTGGTAATATTGAAGAGACAACTACTATTTGCGAAGGGGTAATTAACCCTTGGAACACCGAAGAGGCAGTTAACTCTTGGTAATATTGAAGGGACAACTACTATTAACGAAGGTAATTACTATTGACGAAGGTAATTACTATTTACGAAGGTAATTATTATTTACGAAGGTAATTATTATTTACGAAAGTAATTACTATTTACGAAGGTAATTATTATTTACGAAGGTAATTACTATTTACGAAAGTAATTACTATTTACGAAGGTAATTATTATTTATGAAAGTAATTACTATTTACGAAGGTAATTACTATTTACGAAGGTAATTACTATTTACGAAAGTAATTACTATTTACGAAAGAGACTCTTAGATGACGACATATGCCCCCCCCCCCCATAAATAATTAAACTTACCACAAACGTCTAATAATAGACTCTTTATATACTTCAAGGATTGAATAAAAATTACCAGAAATCATTTTATTTTTTAATCAACACATAATTAATCTTTCAACAATTATTAATCATTTATAACTTGTCGTCTCAATTATTGTTTAAATAATATAACATATTATACAGATGATACTGTGACAAGAATTGAATCAATAATATAAGAGATATGGTGCAGCAATTACTGTAGCAAAAGCATCAATAATCAATACCGTGTGCTACTATGCAACCACACGTATTACTGTACTTTTACTACCGAGTAGTTCAACAGTTTTAACGGTAACACCTCCACCGTTATTTTCATAAAGTATTTTTTATCGTTTTCTCAATCCGACAATAATTCCGTTGTGGGGTCCACCAATGATTGTGCCGTCGTACGAATATTCCCCGACAAAAAGAATATTCCCCGACCAAACGAATATTTTATAACAACTCACGTTCTTTGCAAAATTTATAAATATTACCCACAACTATAATATTATATCAAATCCACACCATAATTTTTAAAAATATTTCGAGAAAATTAAATCTTTATTCATAAAATCTGGGGTCTCACATTATCTCTTCCGGATGATACAGGAAATTTTGTTGTTTATAGTGATGCGTCGTATAAAGGACTTGGATGTGTACTAATACAAAACGACAAAGTCATTGTGTATGCATCACGACAATTGAAAGATTACGAGAAGGGATATTCGACCCACGACTTGGGAGTTAGCTGCAGTTGTTTTTGCTTTGAAAATTTGGAGGCACTATCTATACGGGGAGAAGTGTGAAATATATACGGACCATAAGAGTCTGAAATATATTTTCACGCAGAAGGATTTGAATATGCGTCAAAGAAGATGGTTAGAATTAATTAAAGATTACGACTGTGAGATTTTATACCATCCAAGTAAATCAATTGTGGTTGCTGACGCCTTAAATAGAAAGGGTCATGAGAAATTGATGATGTTTACTGCTCAAGAGTAGCTAATTACAGAAATGGAGAAACTAGAGTTGGAAGTGAAGTATCCTATGGAGATCAATGAGAAGATATTTCAGATGTAATCTGGTACAACTCTACTAGATAAAGTAAAGGAGGCTCAGCTTCAGGATGATGAATGAAAAAAGGTGACAAAGAAGATATCTGAAGGAACCAAACTGAGATTTAAGATGGATAAGGAAGGAATACTGAGATTTGAGAGTAGAATTTGGGTACCGCCAGTACAAGAGATTAAGGAAGATATTTTGAGCGAGGCTCATAGTTCACGATATTCAATTCACCCTGGTAGTAACAAGATGTATCAAGATCTTCGACAACATTTCTGGTGGCCAAATTTAAAACGTGATGTTGCAAAATGTGTTGCCAAGTGCCTAAACTGTCAGAAAGTGAAAGCAGAACATCAAAGACCAAGTGGATTGGTACAACCGTTAGAGATCCCAGAATGGAAATGCGAACATATTACGATGGAATTCGTGGTTGGCCTTCCGACGACTCAGAAAGGCTACGATGAAGTATAGGTTATCGTTGACCGACTGATGAAATCTGCACACTTCCTTTCTATCAAAATTAGATTCAACTTGGATCAGTTGGCAAGGCTATACGTAAAAGAAATTATTTCGAGACACGTAGTGCATGTGTCAATTGTATTTGATAAAGATTCGCTTTTTACATCGAACTTCTAGAAACGTCTACAGGAATGCATGAGTACAGCTTACCACCCTCAAATAGACGGGCAGAGCGAGAGAACGATTCAAACATTAGAGGATATGTTAAGAGCTTGTGTAATGGACTTTAAAGGAAATTGGGATGATCACCTACCGTTAGTAGAGTTTGGCTACAACAACAGTTACCACGCTAGTATTGGTATGCCGCCTTACGAAGCGTTATACGACAGAAAGTGCAGAACTCTGCTTTACTGGGATGAAGTTGGTGAGAGAAATTGCTAGGGCCAGAATTGGTACAACAAACGGCAGAAATAGTCAAAGTGATTCGAGCAAGACTGGTAGCGGCACAAGATTGACAGAAGAAATACGCTGATCCACATTGTAAAAATATTGAGTTTGAATCAGGTAGTTATGTTTTCTTGAAGGTCTCTCTCTTTGGAAGAGAAAGATCAGGTTCGAAAAGAAAGGAAAATTGAGTCCAAGATTCATTGGACAATTTGAAGTACTGGTAAGGCTACCTCGAAATTCTTGTCAAAATTGTCGACCGAAAAGAACAAGTTCTCAGAAATAAAGTTATACCTTCTGTTAAGGTAATTTGGAGGAACCACAAAGCTGAAGAAGTTATGTGGGAACTCGAAGAGAATATGATGAAGAATTACCCTCATTTATTTACTTAATTATTTGAAAGTGATCTTGGGGACAGAATCTTTGTAAGGGGGGGGGGGGAGAATGTAACTGGTCGAATTTATTGAGTCGTGATTCTGGGGACAAAATCCTTTTAAAGGGGGAAAGATGTGACGAATGAAATTTTGTAAATTAATTTTAATATTTATTGAATTAATAAAAAATTTCGATGATTTAATTATTAGATTTAATAATTAGTTGATGCGATTGTGGTAGATTAATTTAATTATGTGTTATATTTATTAAATCAATATAGAGAATAATTATTATTCAAATATGTAATTATGTGAGCTTATTGAATAAAATAAAATATTTAATTAAGCATGATGTTATTTAATTAATTTAATTATTAATTATAGAGTTAATAATTTGACATTATTTATTAACGAGAAAATTAAATATATGACTATGTGAATTTATGAGAAGTTATTATATTTTATTTATATTAAATAAGATATTGATTTATTTTATGAAGGAGTGTGACATGAATTAAACTATATGATAAAGCTTTATTAAAATAAATGGATTTTTAAATCTATTTTGCTAGCCAAACAAGGCCATATGGAGAGTTGGAGCAGTTACCTATTATTGGGTTAATTGACTACTCAGTGCGTCAGTTCTCTTAATATATCATACGTCTTCTTTATTATTTCTTTTTCTAAGTCTAAAATATAGTCAGAGAGTATTTGAGGAATTCAGAGAGAAATTTATATTAGTTTAAGAGATTGTGAGTGTGTGTTTGAAGAAGAGTTGAGAAAGAATTCATCCCCTACAAATATACACATTATACTCTGGGTAATTCTCCTTCCCAACTTCTATTTTACGCCATTAAGTTTTTATAAGAACTTTCAAAGTTTTTGTAAAGCCTCTATGATTGAGAAAGGAGTAATATTTATGAGTTATTTATGGGTTAAGATGTATCAAATCATATTTTATATATATATTGAATGATTCCATATCATCAGTTTCATAATATTACATCGTATATGATTTCTACAAAATTACAGAGTATTGGTTTTGGCCTTATGGCCTTATACGTGATATTTTATGTATTGATCGTATATTATCCCTAAATTTTACACTCATATATTATTATGCATGTTGATACGAAGAGACCAAAGTTTAAATAAACGGATTCGGTGTTATAACGAATCCGTAGTGACAATTTTCATGTTTTATTTTCAAAACCTTCAAGAACATCAAGAATAGTGGAAGAAAATGTGTTGATTTTGCAAATTATGTGTTGTATCTTGTTAAAAATCATGCTAGATGGGTTAAGTAATGATTATATATGTATTACAATGATTGGGTAAGTCTAAATTCGTGTAAATATAACTATTTGGAAGTTATGGCCATATTCATGTAAAATTTTACCTGTGATTGATTTTCGACCTAATTTGGCCTTGTTATGTTCGCGAACTGCAGAACTGTAGAAACTGCAGAAAATGAGCCTGTGTAACCCCGCCCCCGATGGGCGTTACCAAACTAAACTACCCCGCCCCGATGGTCAAAAAAAAATAAAAATAAATAAATAAATATTTGATGAAAATTATTATTAAAATATTTATAAAATAAATTAAATATTTTGATTGAGATATTTATCGAATAAAATAAATATTCGATGAAAATTATTATTAAAATATTTATAAAATAAAGTAAATATTTTAATTGAGATATTTATGGAATAAAATAAATATTCGATGAAAATTATTATGAAATAATTTATTCGAGTGTAATAATAGTAAGAGAATGAAAATATTCTAATTTAATTAAGTAATTAAATTAGAAGGGTAATGATTTGTTAAATAAAGTGGAGTTTATATTAAATAATTAAGTGAAAATGTAACTAATGATTGTCGTGAATACATATGGTATATGTGTAGGATTTATGGTGAACGGAAGTTGTAATCATTTAGCCTACGCACGAGGCAAGTTTCCTAACCCTACTTGTCATTATTGTTCAAGTTTATTAATTACTTCGAGTAAATTATCATTACTATTAAAGATTGATTATCTTTTCAAAGCATGATTCAGTTATACAATAATTGTTCTATTGTATACTTTTTGAGATTATTATTCAAATTGAATATCATTATTGTTGGACCTTATTAGACTAGTGAACTTTATTAATTCAACTAGTCCTTAGTTGATGAACGTTCTAATTTTCAGAACCCTTATTGATGTATCCAAACCAAACTTTCTTTGGTGCGGACTAGAATGTCAAACTGAGATGAACAACCCTGCAAAGTGATTTACTTATGCGTTAGCATTAAGATATTGTTCAACATGGTACTAAGGGATGATCCCCCTAAGTACGAGTAGAAAGGTCCATAGTCTTATTACTGTTAAAGGTTTCAAATATAACCCTTGATAACCTAGGACATAGTTCAAGGTCTTATGACCCTCAGAATTCTTTTGATTCTTGTTATTCATTCTTGATTCAAAAGTTGAGCTTTTATTCAGATGTCTTTGATTTATTCGCATGTTATTATACTGTTATTTCATTATTATACTTGTGGGCAATAATGCTCACTCTTGCTTAATAATAACATTGCAGTTAAGAATGAAAGAACTGATGAACCTTCCACTAATAAAGGCAAGGGCAAAGTTAGCAAGTGATGAAGACTTGTTATTTTTATTAGATGATGTATTTATGTTTAAGACTTGAGTTAATGATGTTGTTTAAGACTTATTTGTTTATGATTCTGCATAGAAGTTTAAGGTTAGTTTAACATGGGATTGTATTATTACTATTCAGATGTTGTAACCCTTAAGGGAAAGATTTTTATTCTATATATTGCATGGCTTGCATTTATTATGGGTAGATAGATAGCTGATATTTGTACAGTGAACACCAAATCCTGTGGTATCGAAGTACCCGAATTTGGGGGTGTCACATTAGATCTTTGTATCTTTCAGTCTATGTATTGTTTGTGTGATATAATGGTTCGTTCTTGTAGAGTACATATCAGAGTACAACTCTATAACCTTTCATCAACTTAAAAACATCACCCAAGCAAGATCTGGACCGGTTAAAGTGGTGCTCCGGGACTCTTCTTGAGAAATCTGGGTTTCCCAGATTTCATCAAGAAGTTGGTGGTCAACGATGGGTTGACCTGCTACAACTTTGATCCAGTGCATGATCTGGAAGTACTAAAGGCATTTATGGGTAGTCTATAAGTCCGTCTACATACATATAACACCAACATGTCCAGATCTCTTCATAGAAAGAAGATCAGAGACCACCAAAAGGTTGTCAGACGCTTCTTGAATTCTGGGCTGCGCATAAAGCGTTATTTTTGTGAACGGTCAATGCCCTTTGTCTGCCTATAACTTTCAATCTACACGTGATCTGGGCTTGGTTCAAGTGCCAAATCACAGTCCTTACTACATACTACAAGTAGAAAAGCTTAAAACACAAAAAATAATTAACATGTAAGGATCTATGAGCCCTGACATTCGGCTGTCAGACCATGTTCTAGGGTTCATAATGAGTTTCAAAAAAACCCAATTTTGTGCAACTAAATGTTATGGATCTGGGATTTAACATCCCAGATCACTAAAAGACACCTTAATACATAACTTTAACCCACCAATTACAACATCAAACATCAAATCATAAAATATTAAGATTTAGGCTTTTTACCACTTTGAGCTTTGATCTTGGATTCTGACCCTTGAATCTGTTATGGGAATGCTAAGAGATGATATTGTCTAAACTTCATACTCATATTCACTCTCAATCTCAAAATTTTAGAGAGAGGCAAGTCTTGGACACGTTTGCAAGTAAAGTGATTGGGTTTTCTCTCTCCAACTCTATATATAACATGTTGCTATGTAATGGCTGAGATTTGTAGCTGATGGTTGTGATATTTTAGTCACATGGAGTGGTTGGAGTTGGTGGCCAACCCTCCTTTGGCTAGATTTGCAAGAAAGATCCAAAAATACACTAAAGGGCATTTTAGTCTTTTTGATTTTAATTTTAATTGCATTTTTGTCATTTGATAAAACCCTTAGGGTTTAGGGTTTGGGTTTGGGTTTAGGGTTTGAACCCTTTAGGTTTGCAAATTTAATTTCCAATATTTTTGAATTTCGATTTTCAAAATAGAAAATTAATATTTCTAAATTATAATTAGGATTCGATAATTATATTAATATTTCCTAATCACAATTTGAATCATGCTAATTAGGATTATTATTTTCTAATTAAAAGTGCTAATTTAGCAATTAGGGTCAAAATTGTTCATTAGGGTTTATAACCCAAAATTAGTGTTTCTAATAGAAAAATAATTTTCCTAAATTTGAAATTAAATTTCCTAATTAGATTAGGATTTTCTAATTACTTATAACTTGAAAATTAAGATTATGGTTTCCTAACTAACATTACAATTATCAAATTCACACTTAGGTTTTCCCCAATTATAAATTAGGGTTTCTTATCAATCGCTAGGGTTTTCTAACCGAACGTTGACGTTCTTAATATATACTTAGGGTTTGTCACATATATCGTTTATCTGGTTAACCCTTAACCCTCAACCACATTCTGAACACACAAATGACCATACTCAGAGAACATGTTCACTTATTCCCTTAATACTGAATAATTCACCTAAATCCTTCACAAATTTTTGAAATCCTCAAAATTCCTTCTAAAAAATATCAAACGCATACACTTATTTTCTGTATAGGTTCTAATATTGAACCTTAAATCAATTAATAATATTTTCTAAATTCCCAGGTTGTCACATTCACCCGTTTTTCTAAAAATTATGTCCCCAAAATTTACCTTACACCTTACACCTTACACCATACACCATACACCATACACCATACACCATACACCATACATTCTAATCATCACATGCTACCCAATACACCTCTCACAAGAGTAAAAAATTTCAAATTTTGCTGAGGAGTCATATAGACTATTTGTTTGTCATTTTCGCAAAGATTTTATGGAAATTCATCCGTAAACTGTCATAACTTACAAACACAAAGGGTGATTAGCCCGATATGCCCTGTATTAATCAAGTACTGTTGGTCGGAACAATTTGTAACTCTTATCCACCTTGGGCACATAATTTACCTCAATCTTATTAGATTCCGCACCAAAATAATTTGGTTCGGGAAATTTTTTTCAATGAACACTTAGAGTTTTCATAAACATTGGTCTAGTTGAATCGAATAGCATAGACTCATATCAATAATTCAATTCAATCGAATTATTTAAGTATAGCCAAACCTCGTTGGCAAATTAAAATTTTGAAAATATTTTTGAGAATGACATCATGATGCTGTACTGTATTAACAATTCGTTTGAGGATGCCGTCATTATATGACTTTGTCATAACACAACATACAATAGTGGAACAATAATTTTTAGATCGAATTCACACTAAGTATTCCTGCATTTTTAACTCTATCAACTTTTATCATCTCTGCACCAGGTTTCATGGTACATGATTGATAAATAAATAAATTTTGATATTTCAAATCATTTGCGTCTAGCTGAAATAAGTAGCATACATTATACTTTAAATCGTTTTAAAAATGATTACGAGTCTACATATATATATATATATATATATATATATATATATATATATTTCAAAAGCACATAGTGTGTATTTAGCTTGATGTCAAAATTTCGAAGTCTAGCATAGCTAGGAGTTTTGGAAAACTTATGTCTTCACTAATAATCATTTGCTTAACAATATATATGTTCCTATTATCCTCGATATTTCGTGTACACACAACTATACCCAGTTCGTCAAACTACACTTACGAGTTCATTTACTTGCCACAATCATATGAGTTTAAGAACTTGTCCTAGTCAGACCTTTGGCGTCCATTCGTTGAGGGGTTCATAAACATTTCATATAACTATAAATCAAGAATGTCACATAAGTATGAGTTTTAAGAACTCGTACTTAACCATATGTTCTCTACCAATAACCTATCTATCTGATATACACATGAGAAAGGAATCACCCTCTTAACATGCATATAGCAAATAACGCAACACAGACACCCCAATAATTATCCTAACTCCCTTCTCCATACGAATTTCATTTAATTCGTATTCATAATCATTTCCCGAATCTATACCAATTCATAGTACAATTGACACATAGCAATCTTGCTGTAAACTTTTCAATCATTAGATTAATTCTTCTCGATACTATAACATTATCCGATCACGGGGTGATCAAATCGTATATGTTACAATTCATTTCTATGCCTTGATAATTTTGTTTTACGATCTTCTATCACTGTACTTTTAGTCTTTTAGACTCTATCTATTCACCACTACTATTCAACTTTATTAACAGAGTTAGGGAACTATGTATCTTTTATAACCCGCTGAGATTCATCTTTGAATCTTACAGACCAACTAACTCTATGTGAGTTAGTACTTATCCTAATCATTGTTATTAGTCTAAGGTATCACTACCATAGGTTCATAACCTACAACTTTGATACCAACTGTGAGGGCCCTGGATTCGGGTCTCGAATCACTACGAATCCGGTTCGATCATTCTATACAACTATGACTTATTTGCGGAAGATATAAACATAAATTGTTTATACAATACATTTACACACTATTCCCCAAGGTCGAGTAACCTTAACTTATACATAATTCATAACTTATTTAACTTACAATAACATTAATATACAATACTTATACAAATCTAATCGCGCACATTAACTTTAAGCTGGAACCGTCTTTAACATTTCCTTGTATCCAACACGTTCATCTTAATTTGCAATGTTTATCATGATATAGCAAGGGTGAACATAAGATTGCCCAGCAAGTTTAAGTTCAATAATATAACGATATATCATGTTTGAAATGATTTGAATAATTGGCTGGCTATAATTCAACAATATAATTATGAATTAGCACGAACAAACTTTTGACTGAACAAGTATTAAATATGAACAAATATATCTGAATCGAAGGGTAATGAAGGTGATCAGCCTTTCATACCTGACTTATACATGCAATATATATAGAGTACAATTCTACAATGGCAATCAACAATGATTATACATAAGCATATCATAATGAAACAACTCTTAGTAGAGTTAAGTAAAAACAAAATTGCCTGAACCGATTATTACCGCTACATAATTTATAACGCTTTATCTGAAGACCTAATATTAGTAATATAGATCTCCAATATTAAAATAATATCATCACAATATAATATTATAATATATATAGATATACATAGAATAACCTAAACACATAACACATAACCCTATCCGTCTACAACACATATAAGACTCGATATCAGGTCAAACAATTTCAATCTGACTTGAACCCGACACAAATCTAACATCTTGACGGTCTAGTCAGACAATTCACGAGTTTAAGTTCAATTAAATTCTGCCTAACACCTAACAATTATCTCAGATAATTTTATTATCAGTCGAAATATTTTCATAAGCTCGTAATAATTTTCAAATAATTATTATCATTTATCTTGATTTTTCAATCATTAAAATTGTATTTATATAAATTAAATACCACATAATTCCTTTATCATTAATATTTATTTAATATCAAATATCAATGAAATACATGTCATAATATTATAATATATTTTATAATATCACAAAGTATTTTTAATACTTTAACATCACCTTTATATGATTTTTAAACTGTTAAATTCATTATCCGATAATTACTATTAATATTAAAATATTAATATTTTCATGACAAAATATCAAAAGTTATATTTTATAACTTAAAATATTTTTATAACACTTAAATCATGTTTATATGATTTTTAAAACATTAATTCTAGTTTCCACAATTTATTTAATATATTTATTAAATAAACTAATTATCATTAATATTGATTAATTAATGAAATTCATCACAAAATATTAAAAGTCACTAAAAATAACTTAAAATATTTTATTATACCATAATATTATTTTTCATGTATTAAAATCATTTTTAACTAATTTATTTAATATTATAATTAAATAAATTAAATAAATTTTATATTCCAAAAATATTAAATATTTATGAAATATACTCTAAATAATTAAAAACTAATTTTCAAATTTTAAAATAATTTTTCAGAATTTATTTTGTATTTTTAATAATTAAAAATCACTTTTATCTATTTATTAATTAATTTCCAGAAAATTAGAAATTCAAAATTAATGAAACCATCGCTAAAAGGCCATATAGCGACAGAACCGTCGCTATAGGTGTTATTGAGCATGTTTTTGAGCTGCCCAGAAAAGCATGTCAGTGTTAGAGGGGCTTGGTTTGACCGGTTATAATTTCTTGTCTAACATGTTTCTGGGTTTGTTTGAGCATTGATATTATAGTACGCATGTAATACAACAACTAAAAACCAACTTAATGGCCATACAACCTCACATGTAGAAGATCTAAGTCTCTAAAGACTATGACAACGCTGTTCTTCATTTCTAGGTTTTCCAGAAATGAAGAATAGTTCAAGGGTGTTACTTTAGATCCATGTATCTTTCAGTCTATGTATTATTTGTGTGATATAATGGTTCATTCGTGTAGAGTACATATCAGAGTAAAACTTTATAACCTTACATCAACTTAAAAACATAACCCAAGCAAGATCTGAACCGGTCAAAGTGGTGGTCCGCGACTGTTCTTGAGATATCTGGGTTTCCCAGATTTCATCAAGAGGCTGGTGGTCAACGATGGTTTGACATGCTATAACTTTGATCTAGTACATGATCTGGAAGTACTAAAGGCATTAATAGGTACTCTACATTTCTGTCTACATACATATAACAACAACATGGCCATATCACTTCACAAAAAGAAGATCAGAGACCACCAAAAGGTTGTCAAACGCTTCTAGAATTCTTGGCTGCCCAGAAAGAATTTTTCTGTGAACGGTCAACGCCTTTTGACTGCCTATAATTTTCAATCTACACGTGATCTGGGCTTGATTCAAGTTCTAGATCACAGTCCTTACTACATACTACAAGTAAAAAAGCTTAAAAAAACAAAAACAATTAACAGGTAAGGATTTATGAGCCCTGACATTCGGCTGTCAGGCCATGTTCTAGGGTTCATAGTCAGTATAAAAAAACCCAATTTCATCCAACTAGATGTTAAAGAGAGGCAAGTCTTGGACAAGTTATCAAGTAAACTGAGTGGGTTTTTTCTCTCCAACTCTATATATAACATCTTGCTATGTAATGGCTGAGATTTGTAGATGATGGCTGTGATATTTTAGTCACATGGAGTGGTTGGAGTTGGTGGCCAACCCTCATTTGGCTAGATTTGCAAAAAACATCCACTAATGCACTAAAGGGCATTTTAGCCTTTTTCATATTAATTTTAAAGGCATTTTTGTCATTTGATTAAACCCTTAGGGTTTACTGTTTGGGTAAGGGTTTATGATTTGAACCCTTTAGGTTTGCAAATTTAATTTCCAAGATTTTTGAATTTTGATTTTCTAAATAGAAAATTAATATTTCTAAATTATAATTAGAATTCGATAATTATATTAATCTTTCATAATCACAATTTGAATCTTGCTAATTAGGATTATTATTTCCTAATTAAAAGTGATAATTTAGCAATTAGGGTCAAAATTGTTCATTAGGGTTTATAACCCAAAATTAGGGTTTCTAATAGAAAAATAATTTTCCTAAATTAGAAATTAAAATTTCTAATTAGATTAGGATTTTATAATTACTTATAACTTGAAAATTAGGATTATGGTTTCCTAATTAACATTACAATTATCAAATTAACACTTCGGTTTTCCCCAATTATAAACTAGGGTTTCTTATAAATCGTTAGGGTTTTCTAATCGAACGTTGACGTTCTTAATATATACTTATGGTTTGTCACATATATCGTTTATCTGGTCAACCCTTGACCCTTAACCACATTCTGAACACATAAATGTCCATACTCACAGAACATATTCACTTATTGTAGCGCCCCCAAATCCGGGTATCTTCCAACCCGACAGATGATGCTATACTGTACAACATTCATACATTCATTCAATTGAAAAGTCTCAAAGAACGAACATAACTTCTATATATTCAAAGAAATATTTAAATTTCCCAGGTTCTATACCCATTACAAAGGTTCTTTGTCATAATATCAGTTACATTACAACAATAGACCTATACTATTACAAGACAACTTAGTAATCTACCTTAGCTTTTCCCTTATCCTTTTTCGATCCTTCGGGACGTTCAGTCATAGCTGCATTCATATGGTTCAAGCAAGAGTGAGCATAACTAGCTTAGAAAGTATAACAATTTAATAACAACATGCTTGACACATACAAATCGTATATCTTCAATAACTGAACAATTGTTATGAAGTACTATTGAAAATTCAAATTAGAACTTCATCTTTTCTTTCAAAATGTTTTACAATAAAAACCATATTTAGTAAAACATTCACTCCGGTCAAAGACCTCGAGTATTCATTCTTTATTGGAAAAGGACAACCCGGAAGCAAGTCCGTAAGCCCGATATTACTTACGAGCACTTCTAGGTGATCATCCTATTGTACTCTATATTGATCAACACTACATCCATTAGACGTATGCACGTTTAAGCATTTGGCAACCCCACGTGCCTGTCGTTTTACCGACAAAACATTTGTTTAACATTTCAGTCTTCTTTTGAAAACCATAAAAATTAGTTGACAAAAGATAAAAACATTTGATAATTCATGAATAGATTATCAATACATCAAGTCTAGCCAAAGGAATTGGCTTCAACTTCAATATACCTCAATTCATGCGAAAGAATACATGAACCTCAAAAACTTGTTCAGATTAAACTGAGACAAGAGTTAGAATACTTGCCTTTAGCGTCTGCTATGGTAAATTAACTTTATGTTCAAGTCGTTCAAGTCTCTACAATACATGATCACATAATGCCTAACATTAGGTCACATATAATCAAGTATGTATATGACTATATCATACCCTTCATTTCAATCTAATTGTGTATTAGATTCAGTTACTATTCGTTCTGATTTATCATTACCCTTGCATTTATATTCGACAAAGTTATCTCAACCTTTACATTACATTCCTTAAGGTTTAACAAAGTTTAAACAATGTTACATTACCTTCCTTAAGTTATGTTTACTTTTAAATCAATTAGGTTTTCTTTTCTTTGTACTTAGAAACCTTCATTACTATCTTTGTTCTGAGACTGGCGCTGCGGTGCCAGCTTTATACCTACATCTCGCGCTGTGGCGCCAGCTCTTAATGTCATTGTCCTGGACTTGGCGCTGCGGCGCGAGTCCTTACTTAATGGGACGCGCTGCGGCGCCACTCTCCAGAGGTTTTTCGTATTGTTCATGGCACTGCGGTGCCACAATATGTACTATAGTTTGTGCTGCGGCGAACACTGCAGTGTGCTCGGTTACTGTTACATGCCTGTCTTTTTGCTTAGGGTTGGCGCCGCGGCGCCAACTCTATGCACCAGAAACCAAATTTAGTTTGTGAATTTTGTGAACTTCTCGGACACATAACTTCTTCATTATAAGTCCGAATTCACTCGTTCAAAAGCCTACGGTTCACAATTCACATAATCTACATGATAATTCAAGAATTTTATCTATTTGACTTCGTTTGCTAAAAATTCACCTATTGGTTCATTTTTAACGAAAACAATAAACGTTCGTGAACATTCAACGCTCGTTTCTTCGTTCTAAGTCGAAATCCGGTCATTTTCGAGTCCGCAACTCTTAAATGCCAAATATGACTTGTCTCCATTGGAAAATAATGGTTCTGAGTTCAAACATAAAATTTGACTTCCATTCCGAGAATTTTACGAATTCGACGTTTATCGTCCAATCGTCCAAATTCCGGCAATTCTTCCTTCTTATGATTTATTCAACATTACAAATGAACTTCATTCATTATGTGAACATACTAACATACTTAATACAACAACTTATATTCATTGTTGGATTTTGACTTATTCTTAATGAGCTTATAACTTGCCAAATTATAAACTACTTAAGATTTCATTGTTAGTGACTTATGACAATTAAAGTTTCTTAAACATCATTTCTTATATGTTCTTAACATATAATTTAACTTAGGTATACATGATACATATGATCATATAAATTCTTTTACATTCATATCATTTCTCTTAATAAACTCCTTACAAGTTCATATTATTTTCACATAAGTTTATAACTTATGAAAGCTTAAATGACTTATTACCAACTTAATTGGCTAATGTTCACTACTTACTCATTCATGTTTCTTAATCCAACTTTTCTTATCATCCTATCATGGTAGAGATAGAAGATAATTGAGAAGAAGTCTTACTCTTTTGAAGTCTTGGTAAGGTAGCTTTCTTCTTCTTCTTACTTATGGAAGTAACTTATTTGTGACTTAAACTCTCTAACACTTACGCACTTTGTGATAATTAGATTATTTGAACAACCAACAACTGGCTTGTAAGCTTCCTCTATGTATAGAAATTGCAAAGCTAGGGTAGTTTAGTCATTAAACCATCCCACCTCCTCAAGCCACCTACTTATTATTCATTACTTGCAAGGCACAAAACCTATCCTTTGCTTGGTCATTACTCATTTAAATTGGTCATTAATTCAAAGTCTTGGTCACCACATTACTTGGTCATTACTTATCTTGATCACCACTTATATTGGTCATCACACATTAACCATATTAACATGGTTTTGCCCCATGGGTCTATTAACTCATGGATTCTAGATTGGGCTTGGATTAATAAATCCTTGGGCTTTACATTAACAAACACTAGCTTGTTCATTAATCAATTATTGGGCATCTTCCTTTAATTCACTTGGACTTAAGTTAATTCTTATCAATCTTTCCAAGTCCATTAACATTTCTTAATACATATACATATAGTTTATATATTATTTTCGTATTCTAATTCATATAGAATTTATATACGATATTTCATCCTTAATACAAACTCGTATTATACTTGTTTTCATTACTCTTGTACAATACCAAGTATCATACAATTATTACTTATTCCTTAACACTTCGCTTTACTTAATGTTTAAAAGTTAAGTCCACAAGCGAATTATTACATTTTCCATAACTAGATTTTTATTACATAATCTATCTTACCTTGTTATTCCATCATTACGTATTTCTCGAAAACTCAAAATTATATCCCGAGCAAATACCGATGAATAGTATTTTTTAGAAAATTTTTCGAAAAACTTTTATTTTCGTCTTGAAAATTTAAACACTTTAATTCATCCACGTATCAATGACAACCATCTTGATAACACATGGAATATGATTTTATTATTATTTAATTTAATAAAATCATTTTACAATAAGATCCGAATTTCTCGGTCGTTACACTTATTCCATTAATCATGAATGATTCACCTAAATCCTTCACAGAATTTTGAAATCCTCAAAATTCATTCTTAAAAATATCAAACGCATACACTTATTTTCTGTCTAGGTTCTAATATTGAACTTTAAATCAATTAATAAAATTTTAAAAATTTTCTAAATTCTCGGGTTGTAACAATTAACCCAATCACACCTTGTTATTATCGTCCATCATTTGAGAACATACTTTAAAACAAGCTCAACTAGTCTATATCATACCTAACTAATTGAATGCACGTATCAATTATGCTTATAGTCATAAAGAGTCATATTATGCTTCCACATAAGGTCAGAATGTAATTCACACAACGATCCTCAAAATTAGTATGCAAAACTTTCAATTGTCCTTTGAAAACACATATTAAACTAGGCTATGAAATCTATTCTATATAATGAAACTCAAAACTCAACTAATACTCATTTGTACGCATACTCAAGCTATGTACATGTGTTAAAAAGATCAGAATTTAAAGAACACAAGATTCATCAAGGTTTATTTTCCAAAACTTTAAGGTTTGTCTTCAAAGTCATTATAAACTAAGCTAAAATGATTTCCTATAAGTAAAGACACCTATATTTGTGTGTTAGTGTCATTTATATCCTTAATCAAGTTAAACTAGCATGCTCAACATAACAGAAAGAAATAAAAATAGATTACAAATATGGAAGACGGCGTGGCCGCGATGGGATTGTGCTAGAGAGTGGTGCGACCACGCCACTTCAGCACAACTCCAGACATGGTCTCTGTTTTATGCAGATTTCAGACCATACAACAATTACTCTTTCATTTAGCATTCTAAAAACATTCATATTGACTCCATACATTCATACAAACGCTTCTAACACAATGACATTCCTTTCCAAATCAATTAATAGATGATTCATGAGAATTTTAAGAATTTATAAAATTTGAAATCAAGAACATGTATGTGGATATTACCTCTTGAAGATTGAATTGTTAACTTTTGTTTCCCCAAACTTCTGATTGCTCTCAAATTTCAGCAACACAATTTCTAATGTATACATATCAGATAATTTAGCAACTAGAGATATGAAGAGAATGACTGCTATTTATAAAGAATTCATTACCCATACAATGCCTTTGCACAATGTTTTGGTTTAACAGGAAGAAGAAGAAGAAACCAATGGGCAAGGAAAATTTGGTGGAAAGTTGTTACCAACTCCCTCCCTTCCATTCTTTTAGACATAATCACTCTTCTGAGTTTAAGCAACAATGAATATGATAGGCCAATGGCCTATTACGGCTGATTAATGAAGCGTGACACTGATTTTGAGGCAAGACTTATTACTCTCTTATTTATCAGTAGAGTGGACCTCATACACTGAGGTTATTTCCTTTTAAAACTCACAAAGTCAACTTTAATGTGTTATTATTATTACCTTATGCTACGTTAGGGACACATACTCATGATCATATATTTCATGTACATTTAATTAGTTCAATTAATATTTGAATATAATTCAGTTGGGTATTAACAAATCATTACTTTTCCATCACACCCAATTATCACATTAATAATTAATATCAAGTAAATTCCAATTTGATCTTCAATCAATCCAACATTAATATTACTGTGTCACATAAGACTTGTTTATTCAGGTTTAGTAGAATTACATAAATTAAGATTATTATACTATAGTCTCATAGAATAATATTAACATTATAATATTATCCAAAACATCTCATCTTATATATTACACATCATGATGTATTATTACTATGCTCGCATAACATATATAATGGCACATAACAATTAACTAATCACAATACTTAATAAAATAACGATAGTACTAACTCCTTATTTGTAAGACCCTAAATTATTAATAAATAAAATTTAATTTCCCCTATTTATTATTTTGAAATAGTAAGGGTTGATTTGATTAATGTGGTTAGTTATGGGTAAAATGCTCAAATATTTTAAATAAGTAGGTGGTTATAAAATATTCATTGTTGTCGGGGAATATTCGTTTGGTCGTGGAATATTCTTGCTGTCGGGGAATATTCGTACGACGACGCAGACTTTTGTGGGCCCCATAACGGAAATAGATTGAATGAAGAAAATGACAAGTATAAGTTGTTTATAAATAACGACGTAGTTGTTACCGTTAATACTGTTAGAATACCCGGTGGGTAATACACAGTAATACGCGTTGTTGCACAGTAACACACAGTATTGCACCAATTATTCATTTTTACGTAAGAAAGCACTACTCAATAATTGTTACAGTAATTACTGTTCAGTATTTGATTTTATTGATTCAATAATTGCTGCGTTGATTTTTTTTATATTACTGTTATTTCAATAAATGTCACTACACAGTATTTTCCATTATCGGAGCAATAATTCATATTATCTGAATAATATTATTAGAAAACATTATTGGCAATGTCTAGAAAGTTCTGTCTAAGGAGAGGTTTGGTCACCTAATTGCGCGCCAGTAAAGAGAAATCTTTATTGGAGAGCCCCCTCTTTCCTGGGAACGGCCTGATTGCCAGTACTGTGATTCTGTAATATTATTTATGAATAATTATTATTGATTTATATGATAAGGAAAATATTTATTTTATGTGGATATAGATGGAGAAAATTTTTAAAGTGACAATTGTTAAAAATTGATATTTTATCTTTTCTGATAAAATAATATTTAATTATATTATTATAATATAATAATGATGATATTTTTACAATGAATGTGGGATATATGAGTATATGAGGAGGAAGAGTATTTTTGTTGCATTAAATGATTAACACATGTTTTGTTTGTCGGTGGACCCCATTTCTTGACTGAAATTTGATTTTAGCCTGTAAAATCGCCCGTTTATGGATTTCGGTCAATTTTTGTTTGGAATTTGGAAAACCATTCTTCTGCAAAGTTGTAGAGAATTGAATTTCCTATAAAAAATGGCGAGATTCGAATTTTATGATAAAAGGGCTATTTATTATGAATTATTGAAGTTCCGTAGTTCCGTAATAATTGATTTTTGCAAGTTTTAAATAATTATTTTAAGAAAAACATTTTTCTTACTTTTTCTAGAAGGTTAGCATGTGTGAATTGCTGAAATTCAGATTTTAAGGAGTACGTATAATATTTTTATAAATATTAATATTTTATTAAATTTTCTGCTTTGGTGTTCTAAGCATTTTTCTATAAATATGGTGCTTAGGTTAGAATTGAAAATCACACTAGAAACTGAAGTTTTCTCTCTATTTCACTCTCTATAATATCGAGAGTATTTTGTGAGTATTTTAGTACTTTGAGTATTGTTATACGGTGCAAGATCTTTCAGCACTATATCCAGTATTCCGATCAGAAGTACTATTCTTTCTGAGGTAAGGGATGTTATTTTATTCGAAAATGATATTATTTATTCAATATCATTATGCCGAAATATTGGTGGAAACTTTTTATCAAATTTTGAACTTTTTCATGTCGGGGTTACTATTCACGAGCTACTATTCACGAGCTACTATTTATGAGTTACTATTCACGAGTTACTATTCACGAGTTACTATTCACGAGTACTATTCACGAAGCGTGATAATGTTTTTTTTTTGTTAAATTTCTATCTTTTGAGGTCAGAGTTACTATTCACGTATACGTCACTATTCACGTATACGACACTATTCACGAATACGATACTATTCACAGAAAAATTAAATTTTCTTTTCTATGTCCAAGATTGTCTATTATGGTTCCTATCTTTGATTGGATCTATGTTTTGATCATCATTCTTGAATTTTACTCTAATCTGGTTAGTTATAAAGTATTTTTGAACTGAGATTATTTAAAGTACGAATCCTTAATACTTGTTGTTTTGTTTCACTAGATTCGTTTTCTTTAAAATAATTTTCATCATCCTCAGTCCTAAATGATGATATAACTGAATATCTTTGGCCTGTAGTGCAAAGATGAATATTTGATTCCAGATATATATTGATTGATGTTACAGGGATAAAATATCGACGATGAACTTTTAAATTCATATATAGAATATAGTAGTTTGCATTCTCTACTTAACTCTTCTAATGAATTATTATTTCCGCTGCGAAGATTGATTTAAAACTGGTTGTCTATTGTATTCTATTAGATTTTTCCCTGTTGAGGACTAACAATAATTTGTTCTATATTATCTTAGTCATAATATTCTTTACTGGGCTATTTGAGCTCACCCTTTTCCTTGTTGTTCCATTTTTCTTCTAAGGAGGCGAGAATGTACCGAGTACTAGTCGGGGTGTGTAATGATGGTTCTCGAATTTGTTCTAGTAGTCCTCACCATTTTGTAATATAGTGTATCAATAATTGTAATGAGGACTTATTTGAGTGTGGATATTGTCTAGAAGATAATATTTGTATTTAAACTCAAAGTTTATGTGTTGTCGTGTTTTGCACGACAATTGTATTAATGAAGTTGTAGTTGTTTCTCTACCATGTATTTGGCAACTCAAAAATGGTTGTATGGAATGGACCTATTTTGGGGGTGTCACAGTTGGTATCAGAGCTTAGGGATATGATCTCTGTCGGAGATCGGGGAATAGAACTAGGAGGGGAAAGACGAGTAAATCCTTCGCTAGTATGTCCTACCTAAGCTTATTTGTTAGTTGGTCAAAGTATAGGGATATTATGTGGTATGTTAATTTGTTTAATTAACCCTTGTTTTATGACAGTATTTGAGAATGTCGACTGAGAATGTTAACAGTGGAGTAAATGAGACCGTGGAGACGCCTGTACTCACCAACGAGGAGAACGTGCAACAGGCTGGAAATGTTCCTCCTGTAAACAACATTACTGATCAGACGATGCACGACGTGATGTTTAGAAGCTTTTTGAAGTTCATGCAAAATCAGACGAGTTAGACTCGTGTATAAAATACGGGTGGAAATGATAGTAACGCGCAGTTTGTCACGGCCAAGCAGTTCAAAGAGTTAGGACCACCAGAATTTAAGATAAAGCCAGATCCGATCATGGCGAAAACATGGGTCAAGCAAATTATGAGATATTTAATGTCTTGGGATGCACAGAGGAACAGAAGTTTCCATTCGCCACCTTTATGTTCCGTGGCGAGGCGAATTACTGGTGGGAGTCTGTGAAACGTACCCAGCCTGTCGCACTCTGCATGTCTTGGGAAACATTTCAGAAACTTTTCAACAAAAAATACTTTCCTGAAAGTATTCGCCATATGAAAGATGTAGAGTTTATTAGACTAGAACAAAATAACAAGACGGTGTCCCAATACGAGGCGAAGTTCGCAGAGTTATCCAGGTTTCCACCTCATTTGGTAGATAATGAGGAACGAATAACGAGGATGTCTCTGAGAGGTTTAAAACCCGAGATTCGTCAATATCTTATCTCTCATAAATTTTCTTTATATTCAGATGTTATCAACATGGCTCAATAATTAGAGCGAGATAGAGAGTACGTTCAACCAATAGACCGCAAACAGGATCATACCGGTGACATCAGTCATCAGAAGAACGATAACCAGCAGTGAAAGAAAAATACGGACAAGAGCGACAACCACTTTGGTGGTAATCGTGGCCATGAAAATAGAAGAAGCGAGTCGGGGGGAGATTTTAAAAAGAGGAGATTCAACAATGACACTGCGAAGATGACAGCACCAGCAGCAACTGGTTTTAAGGGAGGAGAACAACCACTGGTCGTATACTATAAATGTGGAAAAGAGGGACACATCAGCCCAAATTATCCATAACAGTTCAAGGTATGCTATAATTATGGAAAGGAAGGACATATCGCTCGATATTGTATGGTAGCGAAACCAAGCCCAGTGGGGATGGTGACTCAAAAGGCTGTCCCAGAAAAATCAAAGTCAACGGTTCCTGGAAGAGCGTTTGTCGTGACTGGTTACCATGCGAGGAACCCAAACGAGGTGATCACGAGTAAGCTAATCATAAATTCATGCGAATTTTATACATTACTAGATAACGGTGCTACCCATTCATTTATCTTTCCTGCTTGTGCTCCACGTTTAAACTTTACTCCGGAGAAATTAGACTTTGACCTATCTGTGGAAACTCCGTTAGGAGAAACATTCATCACATCCACTGTTTATAAATCTTGTTTAATCCAAGTTGGCACCATCACATTACCTGTTGACCTTATTTCTTTAAAGATACTTGCTTTTGATGTGATTTTGGGGATTGATTGATTAACTACTCATCATGCCAAAATTGATTGCTTTCGTAAGGTTGTTAGTTTTCATATTCCTAAGCAACCTGTTATTCAAATTCAAGCAACCAAACCATTGAAGTCAAACACTTTCATATCAAGTCATAAAGCTATTCGTTTATTGAAAAACGGATGTCAAGCTTCTTTAGCCCATGTTATGGATTTGAATAAAGACACGTCAGATTTGAATAATATTCCTGTTGTTATTGACTTTACTGACTTATTTCCTAAAGAATTTCTTGGCTTACTCCCAAAGTGTGATATTGAATTTTGTATCAACTTTAAACCCGGTACAAAACCCATTTCTAAAAATCTCTTGGCTCCTATTGAACTTTAGGAGTTAAAAATTCAACTATAGAATTTGGTACCCGAGCCTTTATCTGGTGACTTCCTTTGTGGAATGCACCGAAGCTAGACTCTCCGTAAGGGACGTCATATTCGTGCATTAGTAAACTGATCGGTATTATTGTGATGTGCTATCCAAAATTGGGATATTAGTCACAGTTGAGAACAACCTAAGTCAGTAATCGAAATACATAGCTTTCTATGCTTAGTTGGTTATTATCGAAGATTTTGTGGAAAGATTTTCTCGAATCGCTACTCCATTAACGCAGCTGACTTGTAGAGATACAAAATTCGAATGGAGCAAGGAATGTGGGAAGAGCTTCAAAGAACTCAATAGGAGACTCATTTCAGCACATGTTCTGACCATACCATCCTGGAAAAGCGAACGTGGTAGCTGACGTGTTGAGTAAAAGATCGTATACGAGTACGAATGCGATATTGTCAAAGACTCATTTCATATAACTTACAAATGATAGATATAGAGTTAAAGACTCTAGGGACTCACGTGATGATATATAAGTAGAACCGACTTTAATCGATAAAGTTAAAAACGTTCAAGCTACACACCGGAGCTGATGAATATGAAGAAGGAGGTACAAGAAGTTTTTATTCCAAAAGCGAGAATTGGCGAGGTGAGAAAAGCTCAAACCTTCAATTTATTAGTCCATTTGAAATCCTAGATCGAATAGGAACTATGGCCTATAGACTCGCTTTACAACTAAGTATGACGCGTGTTCATAATGTTTTTCACGTATTAAAGTTACGAAATTATGTGGACGACCCGAACCACGTCATTGAGTTAGAACCGGACGAGATAGCTAAAGACTTAACGTATGAAGAGGTGTCTGTCAAGATTTTGGATAGGAAGGAGCATGTCCTACGCACGAAGGTCATACCACAAGTTAAAGTTTTGTGGAGAAACCATGCTATTGAGGAAATGACCTGGGAGTTGAAAACGGAAATGAAAGCGAGGTATCCTCATCTTTTCGAAACACCAAGTACGTACGTCAATTTCGAGGACGAAATTTCATAAGGAGGGGAGGTTGTAAGACCCTAAATTATTAATAAATAAAATTTAATTTCCTCTATTTATTATTTTGAAATAGTAAGGGTTGATTTGATTAATGTGGTTAGTTATGGGTAAAATGCGCAAATATTTTAAATAAGCAGGTGGTTATAAAATATTCATTATTGTCGGGGAATATTCGTTTGGTCGTGGAATATTCTTGCTGTCGGGGAATATTCGTACGACAACGCAGTCTTTTGTGGGACCCATAACAGAAAGCGATTGGATGAAAAAAATAACAAGTATAAGCTGTTTATAAATAACGGCGTAGTTGTTACCGTTAATACTGTTAGAATACCCGGTGGTTAAAACACAGTAATACGCGTTGTTGCACAGTAGCACACGATATTGCATCAATTATTGATTCTTACGTAAGAAGGCACTACTCAATAATTGTTACAGTAATTACTGTTCAATATTTTATTTTATTGATTCAATAATTGATGCGTTAATTTTTTTTATATTACTGTTGTTTCAATAATTGTCACTACACAGTATTTCCCATTATTGGAGCAATAATTCATATTATCTGAATATTATTATTAGAAAACATTATTGGCAATGTCTAGAAAGTTCTGTCTAAGGAGAGGTTTAGTCACCTAATTGCGCGCCAGTAAAGAGAAATCTTTATTGGAAAGCTCTTTCCTGTGAACGACATGGTTGCCAGTACTGTGATTCTGTAATATTATTTGTGAATAATTAATTATTGATTTATATGATAAGGAAAATATTGATTTTATGTGGGTATAGATGGAGAAAATTTTTAAAGTGACAATTGTTAAAAATTGATATTTTATCTTTTCTGATAAAATAATATTTTATTATATTATTATAATATAATAATGATGATATTTTTACAATAAATGTGGGATATATGAGTATATAAGGAGGAAGAGTATTTTTGTTGCATTAAATGATTAACACATGTTTTGTGTGTCGGTGGACCCCATTTCTTGACTGAAATTTGATTTTAGCTTGTAAAATCGCCCGTTTATGGATTTCGGTTAATTTCTGTTTGGAATTTGGAAAAACTTTCTTCTGCAAAGTTGTAGAGAATTGAATTCCCTATAAAAATTCGCGAGATTTGAATTTTCTGATAAAAGGGATATTTATTATGAATTATTGAAGTTCCGTAGTTCCGAAATAATTTATTTTTGGAAGTTTTAAATAATTATTTTAAGAAAAACGTTTTTCTTACTTTTTCTAGAAGGTTAACATGTGTGAATTGCTAAAATTCAGATTTCAAGGAGTACGTATAATATTTTTATAAATATTAATATTTTATTAAATTTTCTGCTTTGATATTCTAAGCATTTTTCTATAAATAGGGTGCTTAGGTTAGAATTGAAAATCACACCAGAAACTGAAGTTTTCTCTCTATTTCTCTCTCTATAATATCGAGCGTATTTTATGAGTATTTTAGTACTTTGAGTATTGTTATACGGTGCAAGTTGTTTCAGCACGATATCCAGTATTCCGGTCAGAAGTACTATTCTTTCTAAGGTAAGGGATGTTATTTTATTCGAATATGATATTATTTATTCAATATCATTATGCCAAAATATTGGTGGAAACTTTTTATCAAATTTGTAACTTTTTCATGTCGGGGTTACTCTTCATGACTTACTATTCACGAGTTACAATTTATGAGTTACTATTCACGAGTTACTATTCACGAGTAATATTCACGAAGCATGATGATGTTTTTTTATTAAATTTCTATCTTTTGAGGTCAGAGTTACTATTCACGTATACGGCACTATTCACGTATACGACACTATTCACAGAAAAATTAAATTTTCTTTTCTGTGTCCAAGATTGTTTGTTATGATTCCTATCTTTGATTGGATCTATGTTTTGACCTTCATTCTTGAATTTTACTCTAATCTGGTTATTTATGAAGTATTTTTGAACTGGGATTATTTAAAGTACGAGTCCTTAATACTTGTTATTTTATTTCACTAGATTCTTTTTCTTTAAAATATTTTTCATCATCCTCAGTCCTAAATGATGATATAACTGAATATCTTTGGCCTGTAGTGCAAAGATGAATGATTTCTTGATGAATATATTTGGCCCGTAGTGCAAAGATGAACAGGTTTTGAGATGAACATAACCGACTGATTAATATCTTTGGCCCGTAGTGCAAAGATGAACAGGTGTTTAGATGAACATGACCAACTGATGAATATCTTTGGCCTGTAGTGCAAAGATGAATATTTGATTCCAGATATATATTGATTAATGTTACAGGGATAAAATATCGACGATGAACTTTTAAATTCATATATAGATGATAGTTGTTTGTATTCTCTACTTAACTCTTCTAATGAATTATTATTTCCGCTACGAAGATTGATTTAAAAATGGTTGTCTATTGTATTCTATTAGATTTTTCCCTGTTGAGGACTAACGATAATTTGTTCTATATTATCTTAGTCATAATATTCTTTACTGGGCTATTTGAGCTCACCTTTTTCCTTGTTGTTCCATTTTTCTTCTAAAGAGACGAGAATGTAGCGAGTACTAGTCGGGGTGTGGAATGATGGTTCTAGAATTTGTTCTAGTAGTCCTCACCATTTTGTAATATAGTGTATCAATAATTATAATGGGGACTTATTTGAGTGTGGATATTGTCTAGAAGACAATATTTGTATTTAAACTCAAAGTTTATGTGTTGTCGTATTTCGCACGACAATTGTATTAATGAAGTTGTAGTTGTTTCTGTACCTTGTATTTGGTGACTTAGAATGGGTTGGATGGAATGGACCTATTTTGGGGGCGTCACATCATTAGTCCATCATTTCCATATTAATTTAATTAGAATTATTAGTCCACTGCTATGCCAAATTAGTCATACCATATATGCTTAATTAAGCTTATTGACATTTCCACCACATCACTTACTTCCATCACATTTCTTAATTAACATATACTTAATCCAATTAGCATTGAATTATCACACTTCATGCCACAAAATATTTATTTATATTCACCATAAATATTCCAACATTTTTATTTTCAATATTAATATTATTTATAAAATTCACGAATATTACACATTTGAAATAGTTTAAAATTTTGATGGCATGTAAAGCTAATAACATATGTATAGACTCAACTCTAGTAACATGAGCATACGTTTCATCATAATCAATACCTTCAAGTTGATTGTACCCTTGGGCAACTAGTCTTACATTATTATGTATGACCGTTTCACTTTCATCTAATTTGTTACTATAAACCAATCAACTTCCAATAATGGATGTTTTGGAACTAATTCAAAAACTTTGTTTCTTGTGAACTGTTCAAGTTCATCTTGCATGGCTATAATCCAATCTTCGTCAAACAACGCATCTCTTATGTTTTTATGCTCAATTTGAGATAAGAAAGAAAAATGACCGGCTAGGTTTTGTGCTTGTGATCTCGTAAGAATTCCTTTATCGATGTCACAAATTACATTTTCTATCGGATAAATTTTAATGATGTGTGACTCTTTGGGTAAGTCGTTTAACTGAGGATTGAGATTTTCAAGAGGATTAACATTGACAGGTGGAGATGTATTATCTAGTTTTAGTTCCTCCATATTTCTAAGAATGTCCTCAATGACAACATCATTATCTACTAGCTCGTTGTATTTTGGAGGGGGTTTTGACTCATCAAAGGTTACTGTAAGGGCCGAGAATTTTATATGATTATATATGTATATTTTTATGAAATATATATATATATATATATATATATATATATATATATTATTTTATTTGAGAATTTGAGTGACTATGTGATGTGAATTAAGTAAGTTAGTTAATTTATTTAATTTAAGTTAACTAAGAAATGAAAAGGAAATCAAGAGGAATAATCATATTGATTCAAGAAACGTAAGACACGTTTATATATAAATTAATATAGCTTGAATAATGAGCTTGAATGGTTAAATAAAAATATTTATGATCTTTAGGTAATTAATTTGTATGATTAATTAAAAAGAAAGCTTTATAACCTAATAATATATATTAGAAATGTGAATTAAATAACCTAACGGTTATAGTATTGAAGAATTCTATTATTTAAAATACATACTAACCTCAGATTAATTTTATTATATCAAATTATTAGTTATTTTAAACCTAATTAAAGAAATCTTAATTTGGTTATAGAATTAAACATACATGAACAATTATTTAAATTCCTTAATAAGTGGAATAGAAACCATAATTAAATAATTAGGATAAGATAAATTTTGTATGTTAGACCATAATAATTTACATGACTCAATCAAATTAATTAGAGACCCCAAATGTATTATTAAATAGCCCAAAACTTGGCCCATTTAGTGACCAATTTTTAGGTCATCTTAGTAAGCAAAATTTGGCAAATAAATAAAATAAAAATTGGGCAAAAAGGGAATTGATGTATTCATTCACTTAAGGGAGTAATAGCACATGTGATTAATTCATTTTTTTCTCTAAAGTTGTTTAACCACTCCATGCTTAGGTGTCCCCTATAACTTCTAGCCTTATTGTTTACCTAAGATTGCAAGTAAACTTTTCAATTATTTCCCCATGTTAGCTTCCAAAAAGCTTAAAAAGAAAAACAAAGAAAGAGAAAAAGAGCAAAAGAGAAACCATGGGTGTGACGCCCCCAAAATAGGTATACATCACCCATCTTGGGTCGTCAAATATATGGTACAAAATACAAATACAAACTTAATTATACAACAAGAGCTGAGAGTTTTTACACGAATATTGTCTCATAGACAGTATCCAAACTCAAATTCAATCCTCATTACATTTACTATCACACTAAATAGTGAGGATTACTAAAACAGCCATCTCGGACCATCACTCCGTTCCCCGACTAGTCACAGCTATGTTTCTCATTTACTGAAGAGAATAATGAAAGCAAAAGGGTGAATTCAACTAGCCCAGTAAGAAATATTATGACTAAGATAATGTAGAATAAGTTATCCTTAGCCTTCAACAATGTTAAACTGATAGAATATAATAGACAATAAGTTTAACTGCAGCGGAACAAGCAATCCATTAGAAGAGTCAAGTAGTGCATGATTTCTACTATCTTCTATGATTTAAAAAGGTTTTTCATAAACTTTATCGTTAAGACTCAGCTTCATAAATAAACCGCATCATCGAATATTCCCTGCACTACGGGCCAAGGATATTCATGTAATCATCAATGGTCATGATTATACCGAATAATCCCTGGTCATAATCATATCAATCAATAGTCCATCTATGCACGTAAGACAAAGATGACTTTCATCACAATATAAGCATGAGAATGATGACAATGATATAAGAATCATTTAATTAAATGAAAGAAAAGTATAAATTTTAAAGATTTATAATTTAATTTATCCATAATTCAATAATATCCAAATTGTCAACATGATACTGCTTTGTGGAGTAAAATTAAAGAATAATATCTATGTATCAAAAATAATTTGGACATAAAAGAAATAAATTTTGCGATGAATAGTATCTCGTGAATAGTACTTCAGGAATAGTACCCTGTGAATAGTACCCTGACATGAAAAGTGCCCCGAATACCCGAGTGAATAATATTTTAATGAATAAAAATTGGGTGAATAGTAACCAGTGAATAATAACTTGTGAATAGTATCCCGGCATGAAAAGTGCCCCGAATACCTGAGCGAATAGTAACCGGGTGAATAGTACCCCGATGAAAATATTGATATTTAATAAGAAAGTTCATATCAATATTCCAACGAAACGATACTGGATGAAGCGCAAAACTTCAAGGATATCCCACTAATTTCAGGAATTATAGAAGCAATACTTACCATATTAAGTTTAGATTTAATATATGAAAAGAAATAACATACGAAGCTGCAAATGGATTTTAACCCGTCATACGGTACGTAATCTGCATAGACAAGTTATTCTGACATATTAAAGGATGAATACAAAAAAATAGTATTCCTTATGAATACGAAAGAAATAATACCCCTTACCTTAGTAGAAGGCTGGATACTGCAATAGTGAAGTAGCAGAATACTCTTCTTCTTGCTCTCTATAACTTCTCTCTCTCTCTATAGTGTCTCTTATGAATCTTAGTGAATTGGTGAGAATGAAAGAAGGATTAAGCTTCTATTTATACGAGAATGGACTAAATAGTAGCTTATTCATGAACGGTCCAAATTGATTTACTATTAGAACGGACGATACATATTGATTACTATTAAAATCACAACCAACGGTCTAGATTGATTTACTTTTAAAACCACCACCAACGGTCCAGATTGATTACTTTTAAAACCACCATCAACGGTACAGATTGATTTACTATTAAAATTACCACCGACGGTACAGATTGATTTACTATTAAAACTACCACCGACGGTCTAGATTGCTTTACTATTAAAACAACCATCAATTGTCCAGATTGATTTACTATTAAAACCACCACCAATGGTCCATATTGATTTAACTTATTACACTTTGGTACCCCTAAACTTTTCCAAGTTTGCATTATTTCCCTCTAACTTTTGTAATTCACTTATATTCAATAAACACATTCTTAATACTTCAACAATTATTCATCACTAATATTATAACTCACAATATTTAACAACCAGATAATTCACAAGAAAGAGGGGGCTTTCTAATAAGGATTTCTCCCTATTGCCACGCAATTAGGTGACCAAACCTCTCCTCGACAGAACTTTCTATACATTGTCAATATTGCAAATAATAATATGATTAACTTTGTTGTCTCAATTATTGATTTAATAATATAAAATATTATGTAGATGATATTGTGACAATAATTGAGTCAAATAACGTGAGATACTATGCAACAATTAATGTAGCAATAATTGAGTAAACTAGGTGGCTTCTTACTTAGGCATCAATAATTAATACCATGTATTACTATGCAACCACGCGTATTACTATACTTTTACCACCGGGTAGTTCAACAGTTAACGGTAAAACTTTCGCCCTTATTTTTATAAAAAGATATTTCCGTCGTTTTCTATCTATGAAAATACTTCTGTTGTGGGGTCCACCAATGATTGTACCGTTGTACGAATATTACCTGTTAAAATGAATATTCCCCGACCAATCGAATATTCTCTAACACAACGAATATTTTATATCAACTTGCTTACTTTGCAAAATTTTCAAATATCACCCTTAACTTTAACCTTTTATCAATTAAACCATTTATTAAATAGAATAATAATTATAAGAAAATTAGAGACTTTCATTTCATATAATTCGGGATCTTACAACCTCCCATCCTTATGAAATTTCGTCCTCAAAATTGGTGTACGTACCTGGTATGACAAAGAGGTGAGGATACTTTGATTTCATTTCAGATTCTAACTCTCAGGTCATTTCCTCAACATCGTGGTTTCTCCACAAAACTTTGACTTGAGGTATAATCTTGGAGCGTAGAATATGTTTCTTCTTATCCAAGATTTTAACAAGTACCTCTTCATACGTTAAATCTTCCGCTATTTCGTCCGGTTCTAACTCAATAATGTGGTTCGGGTCTTCCACATATTTATGTAACATAGATATATGAATAACATTATGAACACGAGACATACTTGGCGGTAACGCAAGTCTATAAGCCACAGTTCCTACTCAATCGAGGATTTCGAATTGCCCAATGAATTGAGGATTGAGCTTTCCTTTCTTTCTAAATCTTGTAACTCCTTTCCATGGAGCAACATGTAACAACATATGATCTCTAATATTGAACTCCACGTCCTTTCGATGAAGATCAACATAACCCTTTTGTCGATCTTGTGAGGTTTTTAAACGTTTTCGGATCATTTGAATCTTTTTCGTAGTCATACATACCAAATCCGGTCCCAACAATGTTGTTTCACCCACCTAATCCTAGCATACTAGAGAACGATACATGCGTCCGTATAACACTTTAAATAGAGCCATTTAAATACTTGCTTGATAACTGTTGTTGTAGGAGAATTCCACTAATGACAAGAACTTGTCCCAACTTCCTTTGAAGTCAAGGACATAGAGTCTTAATAAATCCTCAAGAGTTTGAACAGTCCTCTCAGACTGCCCATCCGTTTGGGGATGATATGTCGAACTAAATCGTAAATCTGTGCCCATAGCTTTTTGCAAAAAAATTGTGAAGTGAATTTTGGGTCTCGATCAAAAAATATGGATACTGGCATGCCATGCAGTCTTACAATCTCATTTATGTACATACGAGCAAGACGTTCAAGTGAATATGTTTCTCTTATAGGTAAGAAATGAGCAGACTTGGTCAATATATCAACAATGACCCAAATCACATCTATTCCTTGAGAAACCTTGGGAAGACCAGTAACAAAATCCATGGTAATGTGCTCCCACTTCCATTCTGGAATTTCAAGTGGTTACAATGGACCTTTTGGCACTTGATGCTCCATCTTGACTCATTGAAAAGTTAGACACCTTCAGATAAACTCCGTTACGTCTCTCTTCATATTGCGTCACCAAAATGTATGTCTAAGATCACGATACATTTTGGTACTCCTAGGATGGATTGCAAAAAGTGTATTGTGCGCCTCCATCATGATATTATACTTTAAATTAGGGTCATTTAGAACACAAAGTCTGGAGTTGACTCGAAGTATTCCTTCCTCATCAATTCTTGCTTCCGGAACAGCACCTTCTTGTACTTTATTCTTCATACACATCAGTTCCAGGTCTATAGCTTGAGCGGCTTTAACTTTATCAGTTAAAGTCAGTTTAACTCGTATATTTGCCATCATCATGTGGGTCCCTGGAGTCTTTAACTCAATCTCTATCCTTTGCAAGTCATACAAAATGGGCCTTTGCGTTGACAATATCGCACTCGTACCCGCTCATGATCTTCTAGTTAATGCGTCAGTTACAACGTTTGTTTTTCCAAGATGGTATTGAATGGTATGATCATAATTTTTCAATAGTTCAAGCCAACATCGTTGCCGCATATTGAGTTACTTTTGAGTGAATAAGTATTTGAGGCTTTTATGATCCATATAGATCTCCACTTTCTCCCCATACAGGTAATGCCTCCAGATTTTAAGTGTGAAGACGACAGCTGCCAACTCTAGATCATGAGTAGGGTAATTTCTCTCAAATTCTATGAGTTTTCGTGAGGCATAGTCTATGACTTTCCCATATTGCATGAGAACACATCCTAACCCTCTGCCTGAAGCATCGCTGTAGATGACAAATCCCTCTGAGCCAGATGGTATTGTCAGAACAGGTGCTGAAATGAGTCTCCTCTTGAGTTCTTAAAAACTCTTGTCATATTCTTCGCTTCCAACCGAATTTTGTATCTTTTCTAGTCAGCTGAGTTAATGGAGTATCGATTCGAGAAAATCCTTCCACGAATCTCTGATAATAACCAGCTAAGCCCTGAAAGCTAAATACTTCGGTCACTGACTTAGGTTGCTCCCAGCTTTGAATTGCTTCAATCACTGCCGGGTCAACAGATATTCCATGATTTGATATCACGTACCCAAGGAATGCTACTTCCTCAAGCCAGAACTCGCATTTCTTTTACTTGGCATATAATTTGTTCTCATGAAGCTTTTGTAGTATCAACCTCGAGTGTTGCTCATGATCTTCACGACTTTTGGAGTAAATGAGAATGTCATCTATAAAGACAACCATAAAATGATCTAAATATTCCTTGAATATTCGGTTCATCATATCCATTAAGGTAGCAGGAGCATTAGTCAATCCAAAAGATATGACTAGGAATTCATACTTCCTGTACCAAGTTCTGAAAGCAGTCTTTGGAATGTCATCAGTTTTAATCTTTAACTGATGATATCTGGAATGAAGATCGATGTTTGAAAAGAATGTGGCACCTTGTAACTAGTAAAATAGGTCATCAATGCAAGGCAACAGGTACCTATTTTTGATGGTGACATGATTCAACTCTCGATAATCAATACAAAGTCGCATACTCCCATCTTTCTTCTTTACGAATAAAATAGGAGCACCCCAAGGAGACGTACTAGGACAAATGAAACCGATGTCTAATAATTCTTGCAGTTGGTTCTTTAACACCTGAAGTGAAACAGGAGCCATTCGATATGGGGCTTTGGAAAGGGGTTTTATACCGGGTTCAAGGTCGATACAAAATTCAGTTTCACGCTCTGGGGGTAGGCCAAGAAGTTCTTCAGGGAATACGTCAGGAAATTTATTAACAATAGAAATATCATTCAAGACTGACGTATTTTTGTTTAAATTCGTGACATGAGCTAAGAAAGCTTGACATCCGTTTTTCAATAAATGAATAGCTTTATGGATTGAAATGACAGTGATTGACTTTAATGGTTTGGTTGCTTGAATTTGCATAATAGGTTGATTAGGAACATGAAAGCTAAAAATCTTACGAAAACAATCAATTTTAGCATGATGAGTAGTCAACCAATTAATTCCTAAAATCACATCGAATGCAAGTATTTTTAAAGAGATAAGATCGATAGGTAACGTACGGTTACCGATTTGAATCAAACAAGACTTATAAACAATAGATGTAATAAAGGTTTTCCCCAACGGAGTTTCAACCGATAAGTCAAAGTCTAATTTCTCCGGAGTCAAATTTAAACGTTGAGCGCAAGTAGGAGAAATAAAAGAATGGGTAAAACAGGTATCAAATAAGGTATAAGCTTCGCAAGAGTTTATGATTAGCTTACCCGTGATCACCTCGTTCGGATTCCTTGATTTTTGGGAGGTTACGACAAACGCTCTCCCTTGAACTACCAGTTTTATCTTGCTTGGGACGAACTTTGATTCCTCCATCTCAGCTGGACTTGAATTTGGTGCCCGATAAAATCGGGCTAGGTGACCTTCTCATCCACAATTGTAACATGCTTTGGACTGCGGCGTAAAGTTTGGACTGATGTGTCCCTCCCCTCCGTATTTGTAACATACGACTGGCGGTCGTTCTCCTTCCTTAACAACAGGTGTTGGTGCTGACGTCTTTCCATCATTATTGAATCTCCTTTTCTTGAAATTTCCACTTCTATTATCTTCGCCATGATTACAACCAGAGTGGTTACCATTTCTGGCATTTTGATTCCCTAAACTTTTGTTGTCACTGCTTCTATAAATTATACCATTCGTATTATTGACTTGTCGGCCGATCTCTCTGGGTTGGGTTGACTCATTATCGCACTCCAATAACTTAGCCCTATTTACAACATTTGAATACAAACACAGTTTCTGAGAAATTAAGTATTAACGTATCTCGGGTTTCAAACCTCTTAGAAACATCCGCGTAATTCTCTCCTCATTATCAACCAAGTGGGGCGCAAACTGGGATAATTTAGCAAACTTAGCTTCGTACTGTGACACGACCATATTGTTTTGCTCCAACCTCATAAACTCCTCCTCCTTCATGTGACGAATAATTTCAGGAAAGTACTTATCATTGAACAGATCTTGGAACTTCTCCCAAGATATTTTTAGTGCGGCATGTTGAGTACGCTTTATAGATTCCCACCAGTAATCTACCTCTCCTCGCAACATGAAGGTGGCAAAGGGAACTTTTTGCTCCTCGGAGCATCCCAAGACATTAAATATCTTGGTGATCTGCTTTATCCACGTCTCTTCCATAAGTGGTTTTGGCTCTCCAATAAACTTTGGTGGTCCCAACTCCTTAAACTTCTTAGTGGTGACCGTCCGAGAGTTGCCAGTGTTTCTACCTGCATTTTGGGTAGGAGCTGCTCTTGCCTGATGTTGCATGAATTGAATAAAGCTTCAGAACATCCCATCCTTCATCATATGAACGGTGGTGTTGTTTACCTGAGGATTATTGTGTTCATTTTGCATATTATCCTGAGTATTGATCGTTGGTGACTCAACGGTCTCATGTTCTTCATTGTTGATCTCAACAGTTTTAAATGCCATTTTTAAACACTGCCACAAAACAAGGGTTAATTAACACATCACATATTATCCCTATACTCTGACCGACTAATTAAATACTAAATAATCTTAGATAGGTCATACTAGCAAAGGAATTCTACGTCTCTCCCCTCCTAGTTCTTGTCTCACATCTCAGTCAGGGATCATATCCCTAAGCTTTGATACCAACTATAACGCCCCCAAAATAGGTATACATTACCCATCTTGGGTCACCAAATATATGGTATAGAATACAAATACAAACTTAATTATACAACAAAAGCTGAGAGTTTTTACACGAATATTATCTCATAGACAGTATCCAAACTGAAATTCAATTTTCATTACATTTATTGTCACACTAAATAGTGAGGATTACTAAAAATAGCCATCTCGGACCATCACTCCGTTCCCCGACTAGTCCCAGCTATGTTCTCATTTCCTGAAGAGAATAATGAAAGCAAAAGGGTGAGCTCAACTAGCCCAGTAAGAAATATTATGACTAAGATAATGTAGAATAAGTTATCCTTAGCCTTCAACAATGTTAAACTGATAGAATATAATAGACAACAAGTTTAACTACAGCGGAACAAGCAATCCATTAGAAGAGTCAAGTAGAGCATGATATCTACTATCTTCTATGATTTAAAAAGGTTTTTATAAATTTTATCGCTGAGACTCAGCTTAATAAATAAACCACATCATCGAATCATCACTGCACTACGGGTCAAGGATATTCATGTAATCATCAATAGTATTGATTATACCGAATAATCCCTGGTCATAATCATATCAATCAACAGTCCATCTATGCACGTAAGCCAAAGATGACTTTCATCACAATATAAGCATAAGGATGATGACAATGATATAAACATTTAATTAAATGAAAGCAAATGATGCATTTTAAATATTTATAATTTAATTTATCCATAATTTAATAATGTCCAAATTGTCAACATGATACTGCTTTGTGGAGTAAAATTCAAGAATAATATTCATGTATCAAAAATAATTAGGACAAAAAAGAAATAAATTTTTCGATTAATAGTACCCTGTGAATAGTACTTCGGGAATAGTACTCCGTGAATAGTAACCCAACATGAAAAGTGCCCTGAATACCTGAGTGAATAATATTTTAATGAATAGTAATTGGGTAAATAGTAACTCGTGAATAGTACCCTGGCCTAAAAAGTGCCCCGAATACCCGAGTGAATAATATTTTAGTGAATAGTAAATGGGTAAATAGTAACCCATGAATAGTACCTTGGTGAAAATATTGATATTTAATAAGAAATTTCATATCAATATTCCAACAAAACGATACTGGATGAAGCGCAAAACTTCAAGGATATCCCATTAATTTCAGGGATTATAGAAGCAATACTTACCATAGTAAGTTTAGATTTACGAATATGTAAATAATTAACATATGAAGCTGCAAATGGATTTTCACCCGTCATACGGTACGTAATCCGCGTAGACAGGTTATTCCGTCATATTAAAGGATGAATACAAAAAATAGTATTCCTTATGAATACGTAAGAAATAATACCCCTTACCTTAGTAGAAGGCTGGATACTGTAATAGTAAAGTAGCAGAATACTCTTCTTTTTGCTCTCTATAGTTTCTCTCTCTATAGTGTCTCTTGTGAATCTTAGTGAATTGGTGAGAATGAAAGAAGAATTAACATCTATTTATAGGAGAATGGACTAAATATTAACTTATTCATGAACGGTCCATATTGATTTACTATTAGAACGAACGGTCCATATTGATTATTATTAAAACCACAACCGACGGTCCAGATTGATTTACTTTTAAAACCACCACGGACGATCCAGATTGATTACTTTTAAAACCACCATCAACGGTCCAGATTGATTTACTATTAAAATCACCACCGACGATCCAGATTGATTTACTATTTAAACCACCACCGACGGTCCAGATTGATTTACTATTAAAACCATCATCAATGGTCTAGATTGATTTACTATTAAAACAACAACCAATGGTCTATATTGATTTAACTTATTACACTTTGGTACCCCTAAAGTTTTCCAAGTTTGCATTATTCCCCTCTAACGTTTGTAATTAACTTATCTTCAATAAACACATTCTTAATACTTCAACAATTATTCGTCACTAATAGTATAACTCACAATATTTAACAAATAGATAATTCCCAGGAAAGATGGGGATTTTCAATAAGGATTTCTCCCTATTGGCGCGCAATTAGGTGACCAAACCTCTCCTCGACAAAACTTTCTAGACATTGTCAATATTGCAAATAATAATATGAATAACTTTGTTGTCTCAATTATTGATTTAATAATATAAAATATTATGCAGATGATACCATGCCAATAATTTAATCAAAAAACGTGAGATACTATGCAACAATTACTGTAGCAATATTTGAGTAAACTGTGTGGCTTCTTATGTAAGCATCAATAATGAATACCGTGTGTTACTATGCAACCACGCGTATTACTGTACATTTACCACCGGGTAGTTCAACAGTTAACGACAAAACTTTCGCCATTATTTTTATAAAAAGATATTTATGTCGTTTTCTATCTGCGAAAATACTTCTGTAGTGGGATCCACCAATGATTGTAACGTCGTACGAATATTCCCTGTTAAAATGAATATTCCCCTACCAATCGAATATTCCCCGACACATTGCTTACTTTGAAAAAATTTCAAATATCACCCTTAACTATAACCTTTTATCAATTGAACCATTTATTAAATAGAATAATAATTATAAAAAAATTAGATACTTTCATTTCATATAATTCGGGGTCTTACAACGGGGTTCCAAAGGAAGAGGGAGAGAGTTTGATCCATGCCACATAAATTAATCCATTACCTTAGAAGAAGAAGAAAGAGTACATATAAATCAAAGGTATAAAACCTAACTATAAAATAGTTTATTTCTTTTATTTTGTTGGTTTTTGATGAAATAAAGATCTAATGTTTTTAAAATTAAAAACCTTAGATCTACATTTTTTATGGTGTATTATGTATAGATCTAACCATTTTGGGTGTTAAAAGTTTGATCAAAAGAAAGAAAAGAAAAATAGGTTTTCCAAGTTTAGAAAACCCTTGCTTTTAGCCACTTTGAAAATCTACCATTTGAAATCTAAACAACCTTTTTGTGATCCGTCAAAGAGGAGTGCTAGATATGTAAGTTAGCTTTCAAACCTAAGTCGTAGCACTAAAATATGTTAACTACACAAGAAATGGTTACTGTTTTTGTAAGAACTGTCTAGCTGAAACAAAAGAAGAAAGTAAACTATTTTAGATCAGTTTGGTCCAGGAGTAATTTCGTTAGTTTTCTTTGCTCAAAAAATTTTGAGAGTTTTTGGTATGTTAGTATGATGAGTTAACAAGGTTCAGTCCAAATATGGTGATTTTTGGATGTATAGAATAAAAGTTATGATTTTTACATGAAAATATAATTTTTAAAGTGGTCGGAAATAACTTTTTGTGTGTAACTCCAAAAATTGTAAAATATTTACTAGAGTTTGGTGATCACAACAAAAGCTCACCCTCAAAATTTCATAATTTGTGGACGAAGGAATAATTTATGATAAATGACGCAAGTTCTGATTTATTTGGACTTTTTAAAATTAGTAAACGAAATTGAAAAATTCCAGAAAAATATATGTTCATTAGAATACGATATTTTGATGTTTTCTATAAAAAAATGATTAATAATATTAGATAATGATTAAAATATTATTAAATAGTTAATAATAATAAATAATGATTACTAATATTATTAAATAATTAATTATATTAATAAATAATTAAAATATTATTAAATGATTCATAATATTAGTAAGTGATTAAAATATTATTAAAAGATTATTAATATTCCTAAATGAATAAAATATTATTAAATGATTAATAATATTATGAGATGAATAAATTATGATGAAGTGATTAAGATATTATTAAAGGGAAATGATTATAATATTATTAAGTGATTAATTGTAATGACTAAAGTCTCACACCAACTTATTTGAAACCTTTACCCCTTTTCTAAATCTATAAATAGAAGGGCTTGGCCTTTTTGTTTCATTCACCAACAATAAGGCCTCCAATTTTGAGAAAGGCTATGTTGTTGGAGGTTTTTTCTTTATAAAAACCTTCTTAGTTAAATTTTGGCTTCGAGTGCGTAGGATGTTTGTGAAACTCGTATTTTCAAGTATGTTTCTTACGTAATTTTTTGAATTGTTATTATTTTAAATATTTTATTTAGTTTGTTAGTTAAAGTTGATATTTTTGTATATTTTGTTAATAATTAGTATTTTACAATATTTCATAAAATAGTGTGACAATAATTGAAATGAGAACTTTATTTGAGTTTGGAGATTGTCTACAAGACAATATTTGTATTGAAATAATAGGTGTATAAATGAAGTTTGTATTTGAATTATATAACATGTATTTGGCGACTCAGAATGAGTTGTATAGTCTTATTTTGGGTGCGTCACAGTTGGTATCAGAGCTTAGGGATATGATCTCTGGTGGAGATATGCATTAGAACTAGGAGGGGAGAGACGAGTAAAACCTTCGCTAATGTGTCATACCTAAGCTTATTTGTTATTCAATTGGTCGGTCAGAATATAGGGATAATTTGTGGCATGTCAATTTCATTAATTAACTCTTATTTTGTGTCAGTATTTAAGAATAACATCTGAAAATCAAGAGATGAACTCATATAGAGTTTTAAGTGATGAATCGAGGAGATTAATTTAAAGAATAAATATTGGAGTATAATATCTTGTTATAACAAAGATTTTTATTAGGGAGTACTAATTAAGTTATTAAACTTGATTATAGGATGTCAGGCGAAGAAGAAATTAAAGATATACATGTGATGAGTGAATAATTAATAGTTGCACTTGAGCTCGTCGCAGAGGTAGTAGTTGAGAGTGAGGAAGAAGAGGAACCTGAGGAGGATTTATTGGGAGAATTTTATTATCGAAATATACAACTTCAATATCGTATTCGTGAGTTAGAAGAGCAGGGTGAAGAACGGCAGGCGATCGTGGAACAAATGGATGTAACAATTCAAGATTTTGCTACCTGATATGCGATGCTTGAACAGAAGCTCTCTTTGGCAGAGTATATGATAATAGAGCTGTCATCTGAGAATGCAAATGTCAAAGATCATCTGAAAGAAAAAATAACTGAACGATCGAGAATGAAGGATGCGTGGGTAAAAGTCGCACGACGTGTTGAAATTATAAAAAGAAAAGTCCAATCTAAGAAGGCTAAAATAGATAATATGTATTTCCTTTTTTGGACAGCAATTGGGAGAACCCAACATCAAATTTTGAATTACCCTGTACAGAGAGGCCAACCCCAATTCGATATAGATCAAATATTAATTATTCAGATCATGGATCAAGACTAAGACAAAGCAATTAAGGGTGGAATATACCCCAAAGCGAAGTCAATTCCAGTGGTAATGATGACACCAAAGGCTATCCCGGATAAGTCAAAGTCGGTGGTTCAAGGGATAATGTTTGTCATGACTTCCAAACAAATAAGGAACCCAAGCGAAGTTATCACGTGTAAGCTAATCATAAACTCTTGTGAAGTCTATAACTTATTAGATAATGGTTCTACCTGTAACGACCCCAAAATTCATAAAATTCAACTATCGACTTCAGTCATTAATAATACGTCTAATTTCTGATTTTATATCAATATTCGATGTTAAACATAATAAAATGCGGAATAATTAAAACTTGTATATCTTCTTACTTTAACTCCCTAAATCAAAACCATTATCATTTATAAATCTCTGAATCAGTTTTATTTTATGATTCACTTCATCACAATTATTATATAAAATTTTACATTTCAATTCGATAACAATTACATATCAGATAACTCAAACTTGATAGTTTACCATTACATAATCATTATGATTTATCAAGTACATTTCTCAAAACCTTTATCTTTACCTACCTTTAAACAATACTTAGATTATTACTCACCTTATCAGAGTTAATAAATAAACTTACATCCAGGTTCAATATCATTTCATACAAAAAACAAGATTTAAACTTTATAACTCAACTTTTATTAAACATCATACATTATTCGGAACCTTAATTGTGGTTCAAATAATAATAACTCAGCCAAAGTGTATAAATCTTCAAGTATCACATCTGATTCATGTCTTTCAAGTAGCACATAACTTTACCTTGAATCTTTAACCTACAAAAGTGATTATTTGCAAGGTTGAGCTCGACAACTCAGCAAAATCTAACATTTTTCATGCATCACATAGCACATAATAACATGCTCAATATACATCTCATAAACATTGGACTAACAAAACATACATGTTGCCGTTCATATAACAAGTATAAAGATTGAGTTCCTTACTCAATCAACATTCATTATTTAATCAACGAAGTCATAAATTGACTTTAACGTTTCATACTTTCAATATATATAGAACACATTATGCTCTTTATAACAAAGATTTAAAACAGTTCATTATCAAGTTCACATAGCAAATTGGAACTGAAAGACTTGCATTGATCGCTGTTTACCAATAATAGTTTAACAACTTACAAATATATGCACTTCACGTGCCCTACACAATTATATAGTCATGCACATCAACTATTAGTCACATAGGAATGCATAGTATTTGTAATATAAACTTTACTCTATGTCTCATAACCCTTCCTATTATCAATACACAATGTTCAATTTGATTGTGTTAGCTTTCGACTTACATCTCACTACATTTCATACTCGAAGTTCATTCAAGTGTTTAAGTCTTGCTAGGAAGCATTATTCGTTTTATATTAACTCCATTTCATATCTTATAATATTCATTTCATTTGACTTAAAACACTTTTTATGTTGATTAACACTTGAAATGGCGTTTCGACGTTCATTTGTTACACACCCGATTCGTCTCTTTTGTGTGTGTTTAGAATGCTTATATGACTTATCTAATACATCATTTACTAATGTTAAGCATCATTATATTTACCAATATTCATGTTTTATAACTTAGGACAATATCTTTTATCGTCAGAAGCACTACACTTGCATACGTGCATGCCCGACTCCCTCTGATTGCCTCCTAATACATAACAGTCCCTAAGATGACCATTTTGACTTCTGTTCCCGACCTCAAATTGCACAACTTAAAGAACGAAAGTTGTAGGTCTATTCGTCCTCGTTCCGTATGATCTTGAATCCCCTCAATTGGAGTCCATATGAAAATATTGTGACCGTTTTACTATAGGAAGTCAAAATAGTTCGGCCGTGACTACTATTTTGGCGCTGCAGTGCCCCAAATAGCCTTGGGGGCTGCGCTGCAATGCCCCTAGCAGTAAGGTACGCTTTTTTTGTTCCTACGAATTTTTGACCCTTTCTCCTTCCAACCTTCATAACTTAAGAAATACACCCAAATCAGTCCGTTTTCGACTCTATGGATTCGTAATTCATAGAACTATAACATACTAGAATTATAACAATTTATCGAAACATTAACCAACCTTAATCTTGACCCAAAACACATGTTCATACTAAACTTTCATGTTTTAACATGTTTAGCGAATTCATTCACTACGAATTCGTTTTACAACCAAAATAGTTAGTGTCAATTACTTTATTTTCGTTTCTTCATGTATTTTCACAATCAATAGCCAATTTATACATTATACTTTGAATTAAACATTAAATTTGACTTGAATATAAGCAATATTCATATATATTTCACTATTAAATACCTTTATCCATATATATCATATTACATGAAGTTAACTACTCTAAATCATATACTAAACATACGAAACAATTTATTTACAAATTATTATATATACTAAATATATAATCACAATTATTACCCATATAACTTTTACAAAGAATTTTTCATATAAAAGAAACTAGAACCTTAAAAGAAAGCTAGAACTTTGGGAAGAAAGATTATACCTTTGCTAAAAGATAATAACACAACTTTTGATTACTACTCCTTGTTCTTGCAAGACTTCTTCTCTCAAACTCTCTAGAGCTCTCTCATTTCTCCCCGTTCTTCTCTCTTATTTCTTCCTTCTGTTCTTTTATGCAATAGAAAATATAACTGATATATAACGTATAATATAATATGTATTAATATATATATATATATATATATATATATATATATATATATATATATATATATAACTGATGTCAGTTATAGTTTTTAAAAATCAAAAGTCATAAGGCTTTGTTTGGCAAAACTAATTAAAATAATGACTTAATCATTCCTTAAGCCTTGTTTGGCAAAACAAGATTAAAATAAGAATTTCAAAAGCTGTATGGCTTTGTTTGGTAAAACTAAATTAAAACTCTTTTAATCTATTTTCATAAGTCATTTATAATATAGTTTATTGTCACACTTTATTTAAATAAATTCCCATATTCATATTAAATTAAATCTATTAACAATTTATTAAATCAATTTACCACATAAACCGATACAATAAAATTATAATTTTCATTATAATTATAATTTTATTTAATAAATTAACACATCACTTTAATTACAAAATCAAATTAAAATAACATTATAATAATTCATTTAATCATAATTTAGTTTCAACTTAATTTAAATTACCCAATATTTGTAGGGTTAATTTCCATTGCCACCGAATTTCTTATCGTGACTAATTTCTTTTATTTCCTTTAATAGTTTAATCAATTATTAAATCTCATAAAAATTAAATTCTCTCACACCAAAACACATAATTCAAAATATATACACCTCATAATAAGAATTTTAGTTATTAAATTCTTATTTTAATAATTTATAAAAATTCGAGTTGTCACGTCTTTCCCCCCTTATAAGGATTCTGTCCTCAGAATCACCGAAACCCTACCTTACTCTGGTTTTCATCAAATCTCTTTAAAAAAACACATTAAAATTTTATCGTTGAATAACTTTAACACATTACCTTAATATATATTTTATATTTCGTACTACATTCATTTCTTCAACAAATTCTAGGTTTTATTTCATAACTTTCACTTGAACTCAATTATATTTTGAGTATTATATATTCTTTAACCCATTCATTTCCTTTTTTAAGGATCGTTATCATAAACACTCGGGATATTACATTCACCCTTTCTTCTAAGAATTTCGTCCTCAAAATTTTATTTATTAATCTTCATTCATTCAATCAATCAAAATAGATTTGACGTTAATACTTTATTCATTCATTGGTTCTATAACCACTTTCTTTCCATAAAGATCTTTCTAAAATTATTAAATTTTCTATTAAAAGTTTTTACATTATTCTTTGATAACTCATCTCATTCTCATTTCAAAATTTCTTTTCTCACTTATTCAATATTTCATCATTCAATGTTGCATTCTACGACTTACTTCTTTCTAAGGAATATTATCATTACCACATTCGCCTTTTAGCATAACAAGAATCTTCCACAACTGCTTAATAATTGGGAAGCAGTATGAATAACTCAGGAATTTAAAAGATTCTCGAATCATGCTGAGGGGTCACAAGACCTTGAACTTCGTTCAGGGTTATAGGTATTTTCTCAATTTAAACCTAAACAATCATTAGACTGTAGGGACTCCTGTACTTAGGGTGTTAAGCCCTTCGTACGATGTATTGTGCAATCTATCCAAGGTTATAAATATTTTTTTTAACTTAAACCTAAACATTCATTAGACTATAGGGACTTGCATACTTAGGGTGATCTGCCCTTCGTACCATATATTGTGCACAAACATCTAAACGCTTCCGCGTACTCCCCTATAAAAGAGTTGTTCACCTCAGCTTTTCAACACCGGAATCCGAACAAAAACAATTTTGTTTGGCATAACTTCTCAAGAAATGCTTGAACTGCATATACATCTTTCAATATTTTTCTAGCTGAATCAAATAACATAGACTTCTAACAACAACTCGAACATCAATTGAAATAGTTTTATCCAATTCATATGGCATATCTTTCTTAGTTTAAAGAAAACCAAAAATCCTTTTATGATGACATGATATCGTACTATCTCGATAATACATTGAGGATTCAGTCATTATATGACTTTGTCATATTACATCATACCATAGTGGGCTGACGATCTTATGATCACATCCAACACAAGTTTCAATTACGTTGAAGACTTCTTCCTTTGTCAAATCAGCATCATATTTAGTGATTCCTTAATGACTACGGAAAAACAAACAAACTATATTTTGATATTTTTAAATCATTTTTGTCTAGCCAAAATAATTAGCATAGACATACGAATAATTGTATTATTTTTAAAACTCATTGGTTCCATCATTTGATCCAATGTTTTTCAAGAAGAATAGAAGTACAAACATCAGCACGAAGTCAATAAATTTCAAAAATCTAGCAAAGTTAAAAGATTTGGCATATCTAATTTTCTTCATCAATTTCAATCTTTATTCCATAACCTCATTACTGACTAATTCTTTTTATTTCTAGCACCACCAATGCTCTTATACTAAATATTCTTATATTTTAACTTACATTCTTCCTATACCCCCAGTATAGTTCATCAAACTTACCACACATTGGAAGTTCAGGAACTTGCCACAATAATATGAGTTTAAGAACTTATCCTAGTCAGACCATAGGTGTCCATTCCCTGAGAAGTTCAAAAATACCATATGATTATGACTCACGAACTTACCATATGCATTAGTTTTAAAAACCGTACCTAGTCTTAATATCGTCTTACCTAACCTTAAAAGCCTATAACTATGAAATATACACATGAGAAAAGAATCATCTTTCCAACACATATATATTTATAAGCGCGACACCGACATTCCAATGATTATCAATGTGATAAACCAAGTACATGCACAAAATCTCTGCCCATACAAAGGTTTATACAACTTAGTCACCATATGAGTCCTCAATTGAAATCCCACCTAACATTGTCTTACTCTTAACTTATTCTTAACTTGACATTAACTTGCTCAATACGAATTCCTCGTATCACATTATCTATAACTCCTCGTGAGTTTATTTTGTACTATATCATAGTACATTATCTTCATAGCATCAAGCTATAATTATTCAAACATTACAGAACATCTTTCTTTTATAACTTAAACAGATTACGTCGTGATCTTATTCTATAATCATCTTCTTTAAAGTTCTTTTCTTAACTCGTGATCGTTTTATTTTACGATCAACTTTCTTTCCTTTTTCATCATTTACGATTTCATTAAAGCTTTTAATCTTACAGACTTTATCTATTCATCATTATTCGTTCTCTTGGCTATTGGAGTTAGGTAACTCCCATTTCTTATCTTTATATCTCTTCAATATTCTTCTTTGAATTTTCTTGTTTATATAACAATTCTTCCTTTAAGAATTTCTAACTTCATTTACATTGCTCAACATTTCATTTGAGTTCCACATTTTCATCATACGTATCCATTTTTTATATTTGGTACACATCGAGTTTCTAATAGTTTCAATATGGTACGCTGAGTGGTTTCCCATAAACAATCAACAAACTAGGTTCTGAGTTGCTAGTTCGTTTATACCTCCGCTCTATGAAAAAATTGTTTAGCCCAGATACCAAACATCAACTATTAAAGAGTACGATTGTACCATACTTAAATATAACTTTTTATTTTTAACTTATTTATCATTCTCTTCTTATATACATTGTCTATCACCTTACATCCTTATTATTGGAGTTGGGTAACCCCACATTCATATTCCTTATAACTCTGCGAGATTCTTCTTTGAATCCTCTCACGCATGTTTTAATCCCTTCTTTATAAATTTCTTAAATTACTTCTTATTGTTCAAACTCTATCTGAGCTTATTCTTTATCATCTTCATATCTATTCTCTAAGGTTATAGCCTAAGGTACTCTTACCTAAGGTTTCTAACCTATCAGGTTTGATACCAACTGTAACGACCCCAAAATTCATACAATTCAACTATTGACTTTGGTCGTTAATAGTATGTCTAATTTCAGATTTTATATCATTATTAGATGTTAAACTTAATAAAATGCGGAATAATTAAATTTTTTATGTCTTCTTACTTTAATTCCCTGAATCAGAACCATTATCATTTACAAATCTCTGAATCAATTTTATTTTATGATTCGCATCATCACAATTATTATATAAAATTTCACATTTCAATTCGATAACCTTTACATATCAGATAACTCAAACTTGACAGTTTACTATTACATAATCATTGTGATTTATCAAGTACATTTCTCAAAATCTTTATCTTTACCTACCTTTGACCCATACTTAGATTATTACTCACCTTATCGGAGTTTATAAATAAACATACATCCAGGTTCAATACCCTTTCATACAACAAACAAAACTTAAACTTTATAACTCAACATTTATTAAACATCATACATTATTCGTAACCATAACCATGTTTCAAATAATAACAACTCAGCCAAAGTGTATAAATATTCAAGTATCACATATGATTCATGTCTTTCAAGTAGCACATAACTTTACCTTTAATATTTAACCTGAAGAAGTGGTTATTTGCAAGGTTAAGCTCGACAGCTCAGCAAAATCTAACAATTTTCATACATCACATATCACATAATAACATGCTCAACATAAATCTCATAAACAATGGACTAACAAAAGATACATGTTGCAGTTCATATAACAAGTATAAAGATTGAGTTCTTTACTCAATAAAAATTCATTATTCAATCAACGAAGTCATAAATTGACTTTAACGTTTCATACTTTCAATATATATAGAACGCATCATGCTATTTGCAACAAAGATTTAAAACAATTCATTATCAAGTTCACATAGCAAATAGGATCTAAAAGACTTGCTTTGATCATTGTTTACCAATAACAGTTTAACAGCTTACAAATATCTGCACTTCACGTGCCCTGCACAATTATATAGTCATGCACATCCACTATTAGTCACATCGCAATGCATAGTAGTTTTAATGTAAACTTTACTCTATATCTCATAACCCTTCTTATTATTAATAAAAAATGTTCAATTTGATTATGTTAACTTTCGACTTACATCTCACCTCATTTCATACTCGAAGTTCATTCAAGTGTTTAAGTCTTGCTAGGAATCATTATTGGTTTTATATTAACCCCATTTCATATCTTATAATATTCATTTCATTTTACTTAAAACACTTTTTACGTTCATTAACAATTGTCACGGCGTTTCGACGTTCATTCGTCACACGCCCGATTCGTCTCTCTTATGTGTGCTTAGTATGCTTATAAGACTTATCTAATATATCATTTAATAATGTTAATCATCATTATATTTACTAATATTCATGTTTTATAACTTAGGACACAATCTTTTATCATCAGAACCACTAGACTTGCATATGTGCATGCGTGACGCCCTCTGATTGCTTCCTAATACATAAAAGTCCCCCAGATAACCACTTTGACTCCTATTCCCGACCTCACATTGAAAAACGTAAAGAACGAAATTTTTAGTTCTATTCGTCCTCGTTCCGGATCATCTTGCATCGCCTCAATCGGAGTCTGTATGAAAATGTTATGGCCATTTTACTACAGGAGGTCAAAACAGTCCGGTTGTGATTACTATTCCGGTGCTAAAACTCCCCAAATAGCCTTGGGGGCCGCGTTGTTGTTATATCCTAGATTTTTTCATGTAGTTAAACAATAAACAACCTTATGTGAAATTCTTATGTGACAATTATTTTTAGATGAATTATTTATTTTGACTTATATGTTATGTGATGAGATGTGTTTGAATGGTTGGTTCCGTATAATTCAACTATTTAAAATGGGTAAGAATGGAATTAATGCTATTAATTTCGTGGGATGACTTTAAAAAACATGACTTTGAGTTTGGAGCGGAATTTAGTGGCACGGACAGCGTATTTGAGTCCGAAACGTCGAAATTAGTCAAGATAGACTGTAACCACGAAATTTCGTCACGGTTGACTTTTTGGTCAAAGTCAACGGGTTTACTTTTTCGGGGGAAAAGTCAACTACGAATTTTGAAGTTGAGTTTGACGAAACGGGGAGTTCCATGACGTCCGGGACGTCGACTTTAGTAGGAATCAATATAAGTATCGACACGTTTGACTACAAGGGGCAAAATGGTCAAAATGACTTGTTAATTGATTAAATGATTATTATTTTAATTTTATACAAGACAACAGCTGGTGGGTCACACGTGACAAGTATATTGGGACAAGGAGGGAGTGTATATACGTATAATATAGAGTGTGAGGAAAGAGGAGGTTATAATTATTTGGCAAAGGCTTTCCATGTTCTTAACTCCCTCCCTTATGACCATTAACTAGTGTATAATGATCCATGAATATATAACTGATGGTTGGAGAGGTGAAGGGGCTGAGCATATCAGTCCTAATAATATATATATATACACCCAACTCAAGCACTCATTCACTTTGCAACATTACAACTAAGAGAGTAAAAATAGAGAAGGAAGGATTAGAGTTTGAGAGTGGGTCAAGGTTGTCTACGAATTTGAGGAGCATAATCAAGCAAGCAAGAAGGGAGAGATCAGTAGCTATCTCCATCTATAAGAAGAAATTTTCAGCAAGAGGTAAGCCATGACCCATGTATATGTTTTTAGAAACTAGTAAGAAAATGCTTGAGTGGCCATTGGAACTACTTTGTGTTGATGCTATGATGCCATGCTACTGCTTATTGATGATGATGGTTTTTGATTTGGAAGTTTAAAACCCTAAGATCTATGTGATATATATGGATTCATGTATGTATTTACTCATTTTGATGTTGATTTGGGTGAATCAAAAGAAATAAAGAAAATTTATTTTCTAGATTTGAAACCAAATTTCTATTTACTTTGAAATTTTTCCATTTTAAATCTATAACTTCTTTTTGTGATCCGTCAAAGAGGGGTGTTAGATATATGTGTGTAGTAGTAAACCCAAATGGTAGGACTCAAAAATATTGAGTTTTCATGGTGTAGTAGCTGATTTGGTGAAAACAGTCCCGTTTTTATAACAAAAAAATGGGCAGATTCGGGACAGTCTAAGACGAGGGTAATTCGGTCCGGTTTTTGTGCTTTAAAAATTCTGGGCTTTTGATATGTTGTATTACATTGAATAAGCTTTCCATAGACTCCGGAACGGACTAATTCCGACTTCGGAGCAAGGAGTTATGACTTTTCAAAGTAGTTGTGTCAAATCTGTCCAGCAAATTCGGTGCAGTCCTCTTGCACAGATTTTCTGGAATTTTGTGCTTGGAATTTGAAGATGGTCCATGAACGAAAGTTGTAGCCCCATAAGTTAGCTTCGCGTGGGCGCAAGAATCGCTCAAAAATGTTTTAAAACGAATTAGTTATGCCTGTTTTAGCGAGATATGGTAAAGCTGAAAATCGTAGAGTCAGTGAAAATCGTAGAGTAAACTCTGAAAATTATAGAGTAAAGTTTATATTATAACTACTATGCGTTGCTAATAGTTGATGTGCATGATTATACAATTGTGTAGGGCACGTGAAGTGTAGATAGCTGTAAGCTGTTAATCTATTATTGGTAAACAACGAGCAAGGCAAGTTTCCTAACCCTAATTTCTTTTGGGTATTTATTAAATCCTTACTAATATTATTGCGGTAAGGGTAAGAATTGGACTTGTGTTAGTTATTTATTCGTGCAAGTTTCCTAACTCAACTTGAGTTGTTAATTTAAAGCATGTTAGTGGTTAATTATTGTTGATTATACCACGTCAATAATTTATTGATTCGCACATTGTGCATGTTGTTTATGTTCATCAGGTATGAAAGGCTGATCATTTTCATTACCATAGGTTTCAGTTAAACTTGTTTATGTTAATTGTTGACATCCAATATCATTGTTTCAGTCATTCAATCGTTGAAACTTGATTCATGTTATTTCACAATTATCATATTGTTAAAAACTTGAAAGCTTATTCATTCTTTTCAATCATGATATATATCTCCATTGTATGTAAAACTTGCTGGGCAAATTTGTTGCTCACCCTTGCTATATCATGATAAACATTGCAGATTATGACGAATACATCGGTTACAAGAAAAGTCCAAGACAAGTCAGCTTTGGGTTATATGTGCAGCTAAAGTTGTAACAGTAATGTATGATAATAGCTTTGTATGTCTGATCGGATATTGATTTAGGTATTATGTGAAGGTTTTCGACCTTGGGGATAGTGCGTAATGTTTAATGTATAAACAATTTATGTTTATATCTTCCGCAATAGTTATAGAAATAGTACACCTGATTCGTGGTGATTTGGGACCCGAATCTGGGGATGTTACAGTTGTAGCGCCCCCTAGCACTAAGGTACACGTTTTTTGTTCTTATGAATTTTTTACCCTTTCTCCTTCCAACCTTCATTACTTGAGTTATACACACCCAAATCAGTCCGTTTTTGACTATATGAATTCATAATTCATAGAACTACAACATATTAGAATTATAACAATTTACAGAAACATTAACCAACCTAAATCTTGACCCAAAACACATATTCATACTAAACATTCATGTTTTAACATATTTGGCGAATTCATTCACTACGAATTCATTTTACAACCAAAACAGTTAGTTTCAATTACTTTGTTTTCGTTTCTTCATGTATTTTCACAATCAATAGCCAATTTATACATTATTCTATGAATTAAACATCAATTTTGACTTCAAAATAAGTCATATACATATATATTTCACTGTTATTTATATTTCACTGTTAATTAACTTTCTCCATATATATCATATTTACATGAAGTAAACTACTCTAAATCATATATTAAACATATGATTATTGTGAGACCACGAATTTTATGAAATAAAAGTATTTAATTTTTCTATTTTGGTAAATAGTTAAATTGATAAAAGTTTAAAGTTAAGGGTAATATGTGAATATTTTTTTTGCAAAGTAAGCAAATTGATATAAAATATTTGATTAGTCGGGGAATATTCTTTTTGTCGGAGAATATTTATACGACGGTACAATCATTGGTAGACCACATAAACGGAATTATTGTCAGATTGAGAAAACGAAAAAAATATTTTTATGAAAATAACGGTGGAAGTTTTACCGTTAACTGTTGAAACACCTGGTCTTAAAAGTACAGTAATACGCGTGGTTGTATAGTAGCACATGGTATTAATTATTGATGCTTATATGATATGTCACTTAGTTTTGTTTTATTGGTATTATTAATGTAATAAAACAGACTTTTTATATAAAACATAATACTTTTATAAAGTTATTCGTATTATTAGGCTAATAGTAAAATCTTTTTATATAAAACAGAATACTTTTATAAAGTTATCTATTTTATTAGACAATAATTAGAATATATTTTATTTTATTATGCATAGTATTTGTATAGTGCCTGCATAGTATTTACATAGTGCCTGTATAGTGTTTGCATAGTAAAATCTTTTATAAAGTTATTCGATTTATTAGATTATAAATAGAATATATTATATTTTATTTAAAAGATTTTTCTTTAAATATGGACCTTCAGATTAAAGTAAATCAATCTGGACCGTTCATGAGTTAGTTACTATGCAGTTCATTTTTCTATAAATAACAGCTCATTCCTTCATTATTTCTTACGAATTCACTGAAACTTTAGAGAGAGAAATTATAATGAAGCTATAGAAAAGTATTCTACTCCTTCCCTACTCTTATATTCAGTTTCTTTTACGGTAAGGGATATTATTTGTTGTACTCGTAAAGGGTATTCTTTCTTTCTTATTCGTGAAGAAAGCTTCTGTTATTCCATGCTTTATTATTATGTTGGAATAACATGTTTATGCGAAGTATCGCATACATGGTGAAATTCTTCTAATATTCCGTTCTTTATCATTCTGTTGGAACATGTTGTCTGTGTTTTACGCATGACCGGTTCCGTTATTTCTTATTATGTTGGAATAACCTGTCTATACGAAGTACTGCATACATGGTAAAATTCTTCTATGATTCCATTCTTTATTATTCTGTCAGAATATCATGTCTGTGCGTTTACGCATGGCCTAGTTCCATTATTTATTATTCTGTTGGAATAACCTGTTTGTGCGGTCTATCGCATGCCTGGTGAATTTTTCTGTTATTTCATTATTTATTATTTTGTTGGAATATCCTGTATGTGTGTTTACGCATGACCTAGTTCCATTCTTTATTATTCTGTTGAAATAACATGTCTATGTGGATTACCGCATGCATTGTAAATGATCCTACGTATTTATACGGATAATATTTTTATTAAAAAGGGGTTTCTGCCAAGGGCAGTTTCGTAATTTTTCTGACCGTAAAAAATTCTGGAAAAATTTGAAATGATAATTTGAAGAATTTTCTAGATTGTGTACAAAAATGGGGATTTTTGGATGTATAGATTAAGAGTTATGGATTTTACGGGAAAAGACTATTTTAAAAGTAAACACCTATAACTCTTTGTGGTTAACTCCAAAATTGGTGAAATTTTTATTGGGAGTACATGTATATAACAGGAGTATACCCTGTAAATTTCGGAATTTTTAGACAAAAGTACAATTTATGATAAATGTCTAAATATTCGGCAGTTTTAGCCATATGAAAAATAGTAAATGAATTTTAAAAATTCTGAGAAAAATATATGTTCAAGATGAGACTATATTCTGCTAAATCCCAGAAAAAAAATATTTTTGGGACTGATTTGGTATTTTTCATGAAAATTAACTAGTTATGAGTAAATGAATTAAATATGTTGTGTGAAGTAATAAAATTGGAAAATATGATTTTATAGCTTAAGAATCCTATATAGGGTATATGATGATTTTTTATGAAGAATTTGATCATTGATGATGAAATCTTATGAGCATGGTATTTTTGAATGATTAAATGCATTATTTGATAAAGTGTAAACAATTAAAATATATTGTTTATAAGTTTAAGAAATGATTAAAATATTGTAATAATATTAATGATATTAGATTATGAGATTATTAAGTGATTGATAACATTTGGTTATTATTGAACGCTGGATAAATTATATTATAAATGTTTAATATTTATCCTTTATCTCATTTGATTGATTCTTATATCATTGTCATCATCCTCATGCTTATATTGTGTTGAAAGTCATCTTTGGCCGTAGTGCATAGATGGACTTAGTATGATTATGACCAGGGATTATTGGGTATACTCATGACCGTAATGTTACAAATGATGTGGAAAAAGTCCTCATTGGCCCGTAGTGCATTGATGGACAATTTTTGGTATGATTACAGCTATGGATTCTCTTCGACCAAGGGTGCAAAGATGAATTGTTTTATGGCATGATCATGACCGTTGATGAAAACACGATTATCTTTAGCCGTAGTGCATGGATAATTCGTGGTCGTGATATTAACGAATATTCTTAGCCGTAGTGCATGGATAATTCAGTGATATGGATTGATTATCGAGTTGAGTCTCAGCGATGAAATATAAATTCATGGATGTGATATTAACGAATATCATTGGCCGTAGTGCAGGGGTGATTCGATGATGTGGATTATTTATTAAGCTGAGTCTCAGCGATAAAATATTTATTATACACTTTTAATTCGTAGAAGACAGTAGATATCAAGCTCTACTTGACTCTTCTAAAATAAAATTGTATGTCTTTGGCATGAAGTGTAAAGATGAATTGTTAATATATATCTTTGGCCGTAATGCAAAGATGAATTTATTAGTATGATTATGAGCAGGAATTCTGATTTGGTATAACCATGATTTTTTATGTTTCAGGTGAAGATAGGTGATGAAAATTATCTTCGTCCAAGTTGCGAAGAGTAATTTAGAACCACAATTATGATTATGAGTTATTCATATGATTGTGGACAGGAACTGTTGATTTATTTTACATGGATAAAACATTATTGGTGGACTTTTAACATAGAGAAGATAATGGACCTTATGGTCTATTTGACTCTTCCAATGGATTGTTCGTTCTGCTGCAACTATGGTTGAAAAGTTTTATCATCTACCATATATTCTAAGTCTCTGATTTATTATTGATGAAAGCTATTGATAATTTAATTATCTTTACTCATGATATTCTTTACTGGGCTAGTTGTGCTCACCCTTTCTGCTTCACAATTCCTTTCAGGTATTAAGAGTGTTGCCGTAAGAGTGTTGCTGGGTGAGCGGGGATAACAGGGGAATAGAACAGTGGTCTCTAGCTATGGAGGTTCTCCCTAAACAGTATAAAAAAGTGTGTTGTATTCTATACATCATTTAGTAGTTATATTTGGTGAATCAAATAGGGTGAGGTGAACCCAACTTTGGAAGGGTGTTTTGCCACTATCATACAAGATGTCTAATGACATACAACATCATGTTCTCATAAGACATGGTTGTGTACACCCACTTGCTGAATATATCTACGAGCACTACCTATATGATCTTGGGGTTTATGTGAAATATAATTTTTACTTGGAGACAACAGAGATATTTATATGTCAAGAGAAGACTCACCATTGGAAATAAGATGATAGTAATCTTCTTATTTTTCTTTGGGGACTTTTGGGTCAACCAAGGATAATTCTGTGGACATGTGATATCTATCATAACCTAGACGCATGGCCTCCCATGTACGAAGGTTTCCTTGAGCACTTCCCAAAGATTTTAATTTCTAAAATAGTTTTTGACTATACTTTTATGTAAAGTATCATTGTAAGGTTGTGGTCGAGGTACCATGAGAGTTACATACATTTGTATTAAAACTTATAGTTAACTGTGGTCGTATTCTATACGACAACTCAATAGTTATATAAATGAAGTAGTTGTATAAATGAAGTTGTATTTGAATTTTGTACCATGTATCTGGCGACTCAGAATGGGTGATGTATACCTAATTTTGGGGGCGTCACAGTTATTATATATACCAAATATATAATCACAATTATTACCCATATTACTTTTATAGAGAATTTTTCATATAGAAGAAACTAGAAATTTTAAAGAAAGCTAGAACTTCGGGAAGAAAGATTATACGTTTGCTAGAAGATAATAACACAAGTTTTGATTACTACTCCTTGTTCTTGCAAAACTTCTTCTCTCAAACTCTATCTAGAGCTCTCTTATTTCTCTCTTCTTTCTTCTCTCTTATTTCTTCCTTCTGTTCTTTTACGTAATAGAAAATATAATTGATATATAATGTATAATATAATACGTATTAATATATAATATAAATATATATATAACTGATGTCAGTTATAGTTTTTAAAAATCAAAAGCCATAAGGCTTTGTTTGGCAAAACCAATTAAAATAATGACTTAATCTTTCCGTAAGCCTTGTTCGGCAAAACAGGATTAAAATAAGAATGTCAAAAGATCTAAGGCTTTGTTTGGTAAAATCAAATTAAAACTCTTTTAATCTATTTTCACAAGTCAATTATAATATAGTTTATTGTCACACATTATTTAAATAAATTCCCATATTCAAATTAAATTAAATCTAATAACAATTTATTAAATCCATTTACCACATAAACCAATACAATAAAATTATAATTTTTATTATAATTATAATTTTATTTAATAAATTAACACATCACTTTAATTACAAAATCAAATTAAAATAATATTATAATAACTCATTTAATCATAATATAGTTTCAACTTAATTTAAATTACCCAATATTTAAGGGGTTAATTTCCCATCCACCAAATTTCTTATTGTGACTAATTTCTTTTTTTCCTTTAATATTTTAATCAATTATTAAATCTCATAAAAATTTAATTTCTTCACACCAAAATACATAATTCAAAATATATATACCTCATAATAAGAATTTTAACTATTAAATTTTTATTTTAATAATTTATAAAAATCCTGGTTGTCACATCCTTTCCCTCTTATAAGGATTCCGTCCTCGGAATTACCGAAACCCTACCTTACTCAGGTTTTCATAAAATCTCTTTAAAAAAAAATTTAAAATTTATCGTTGAATAACTTCAACACATTACAATAATATATGTTTTATATTTCCTACTACATTCATTTCTTCAACAAATTCTATGTTTTATTTCATAACTTTCACTTGAACTCAATTATATTTTGAGTATTATATATTCTTTAACCCATTCATTTGCTTTTCTAAGGATCGTTATCATAAACACTCGGGATATTACACTACCCATTCTTTTATTTCAATGCTTGTGCTCAACGCTTAAATTTCACTCTAGAGAAATTAGACTTTGACTTATCTGTTGAAACTCCGTTGGGAGAAACCTTCATTACATCTACCATTTATAATTTTTTTTGATTCAAATCGACTCTTTCACATTACTTGTTGATCTCATCTCTTTTAAAATACTTGCATTTGGTGTGATTTTAGGGATTGATTGATTAACTACTCATCATGCTAAAATTGATTATTTTCGTAAGGTCATTAGTTTTCATATTCCTAGCCAACCTATTATGCAAATTCAAGCAACCAAACCACTAAAGTTAATCACTGTCATATCAAGCCATAAAGTCATTCATTTATTGAAAAATGGATGTCAAACTTTCCTAGCCCATGTAACGGATCTAAACAAAAATACGTCATATTTGAATGATATTTCTATTATTAATAAATTTTCTGACGTATTTCTCGAAGAACTTCCTGGCCTACCCCCAGAGCGTGAAATAGAATTTTTATTGACCATGAACCCGGTATAAAACTCATTTCCAAAACCCCATATCGAATGGCTCCTATTGAACTTCAGGAGTTAAAAACCCAACTATAGGAGTTGTTAGACATTGGTTTCATTCGTCCTAGTACGTCTCCTTGGGGTGCACCTATTTTATTCATAAAGAAGAAAGATAAGATTTTGTGACTCTGCATTGACTATCGGGAGTTGAATCATGTCACCATAAAAAATAGGTGTTTGGTTTGCTAGAAACGAAAGAATGCAATCAAATCACATAAATAAGCCTCCTCAAGTACAAGTTCAACTCCTAATCCTTCGTGCTCTCCTTGACTACACGAATTTGGTTCCTTCCTTTGATCAACGTCAGCCACCCAAGCGTTTGGCCTCTAAAGGTAATCCACTAAAGAAGAAGAAGAATCAAGAAGAAGAGTGTATTAGCTCAAACCCTAGTTTTCTATCTGTATAGAAAAAAGGGGCATACTCTCCAACTTTTTGGAATCACGTACCTCACACTAACAGATATCTAATATAAGACTCCTCTTATAAAGATATATGTTACCCTATTTTAATATAATTAAAATAGAGCATTATTTAATTAATTAGGCTCCCTAATCTTATTAGTGATAATTAATTAAACTCTTTTAATTAATTTGCCTCTTAATCCTATTAGGAATAAATGAGAGTACTAATACTAAATTAATTGCGACAAACCGAGAATTTTGAATATTTTTAAAATTTTAATTAATTGCTTTAAGGTTCAGAATTATAACCTAGACAGAAAATAAGTGTATGAGTTTGATATTTTTGAGATTGAATTTTGAGGATTTCAAAATTCTGGGAAGGATTTAGGTGAATTATTCAGGATTAAGTGTATATGTGAATATGTTCTGTGTAAATGTTATTATATGTATACAATATGTGGTTAATGGTATAGGGTTGACCAGATAAAAGATATCTGTAACTAACCCTAAGTATATATTAAGAACGTCAACGTTCGGTTAGAAAAGTTTTACGAATTAACAAGAAACCCTAGAAATCAGTTCTGAAATCCTAATTTCAATTCCGGGAATTTGAAACCCTAATTCGGTGTATGAAACCCTAATTTATGAACTTAAATGATTATTATAATTCATAGTGCTATTAATTATAAAAATTAATTAGGGTAAAGCTTAATTATATTGCAAACCCTAATTTCAAATATTTAAACCCTAATTTATAATTAGGGAAAACCTATATATTCGTTTAATAATTTTAATATTAATTAGGAAATATTAATTCTAATTTTCAAGTTATAGTAATTAGAAAACCCTAATCTATTTAGGTAATCTAATTTCTAAATTAGAGAATTATTTTTCTAATTAAAACCTTAATTAGTAGGTTATAAACCCTAATGACCATTTTAACCCTAATTGCATAATTAGTGATTGTAATTATGAAATACTAACCCTAATGAGCAAGATTTAGTTTGTGATTAAGAAATTTTAATATAATTAGAAAAATTCTAATTATAATTTAGAAATATTACTTTTTTATTTTTGAAAACATAATTTGGAAATTCTAGAAATTATTTCTAAACCCTAAACCTTAACTCAAACCCTAAACCCTAAGGGTTTGGCCATTTACTAGAATGCCATTAAATTAGAAATCCAAATGATCATTATACCCTTATTGAATAATTGAGGATTTCTTGCAAATCTTGCCAAATGTGGGTTGGTAAGCAACTCCACCAACTCCTAGACTGAAAATATCAGCAACTCAACCCTTTTATATCAGCCATTACATGCATCTAGCTTGATTTATATAGATATAGAGAGAGAGGAAATGGTTACTTTACTTTTCATTTTTCTCCTAACCCTTCTCTCGCTAAAAATTCGAGATTTAGTCTGATATGGAGTGAGGAGATGAAACAATATCAAACCCTAACTCTACATGATCAACAACAAAGGATCAGATTCATGAATCAAAGCCCAAGAGTTATGAACCCTTAAAATTTCGAAATCAGTGATTTGATGTTGTTTGATGTTAGTTATTGGTTAAAGATACGTTATAAGGTGTCAATTAGAGATCTGGGTTGTTGGATCATGGATCAATAATATCTAGATGCTCGAATCTAAAGTTTTTAAAAATCTGGAAAAACTGGAAAATAACGTCTGACATCCATATGTCAGACCTCATAATTCTGTGTGTATTCGATGTTTAGTGTGGTTTTTATTTTGGACTTGTTATCTGCCATGTAGGCTTTCATCTGGAACTTGAATTAAGGTTATAGCATGTTTATATTGCATTTTATAAACAGTCAAACTGAGTTGACCGGCCACAAAACTTAATTTCTGCGTAAACCAAGAATTTCCAGAACGCCTGACAAGGTTTTTGCAGTCGCTAGATCTTACTATGTTTAAGTTGTTATGTGATGTTGTTGGTTTTATCTTGTAGACTGACATGTAGGCTATACATATATGCCTTTAGATCACTCAGATCTGTAGCCTAATCTTAGAAATTAATGGTCAAACTATCGTTGACCAAACTGCTCAAGAACATTTCTAGAAAACCCATAAATGTTCAATTACAGTCCGGACTACTACTTTGACCGGCTAATATGTTTGATGTGTGATGTTGTTAAGTTTATATTATGTGATAAAGTGGTACACGGACATAAGGACTATATATCGAAACCATAAAACCACTAAAATAATTACCAGTACCCTTAGATAATTGAGCTCAAAAGGAGACACTCGAACTGACTTGGGTTTCTGGGTTACCCAGAAAACCCAGGCATGATCTGACAAGATGTTGGAGAGCCCAGATCTCTCTGATTAGATATAATATAGCTATGTTGTTTGTTTAGAATTGTAGTATTACATCAATACTATAATCTGTTCACTTAATCAAACCCAGATAACTCCGGACCAAGGAATTTACAGTTGGTCAAACCTATCACCTTGTCCACTGACATGAAGCTCAAGAACAGCCTCAAGAACACTATTAGCGACGAATATGTCGCCTATAATCCCTTTAGCGACAGTTTAGTTAAGAAATTAATTATTAATTTTTGAAAATGATTTTTTTTAATAAATAAATCTAATTAAATGGTTTTTAATTATTAAAAATACTAAATAAATTTTGAAAAATTATTTTAAAGTCTGAAAAATAGTTTTTAACTATTTTGTGTATATTTCATAAATATTTAATATTTTTGGAATATAAATGGTATTTATTTAATTTAATTATATTATTAAATAAATTATTTAAAAATAATTTTAATACATGAAAAATCATGAAAAATAATATTATGGTATAATAAAATATTTTAAGTTATTTTTAGCAACTTTTAATATTTTAGGATGAATTTCATTAATTAATTAATATTAATGGTAATTAGTTTATTTAATAAATATATTAAATAAATTATGGAAAAATAGAATTAATGATTTAAAAATCATATAAAAATGATTTAAGTGTTATAAAAATATTTTAAGTTATAAAGTATAACTTTTGATATTTTGTCATAAAAATATTAATATTTTAATATTAAAAGCAATTATCGGATAATGAATTTAATTGTTTAAAAATCATATAAAGGTGATTTTAAAGTATTAAAAATACTTAATGATATTATAAATATATTATAATATTATGATATGTATTTCATTAATATTTGATAATAAATAAATATTAATGATAAAAGAATTAAGTGATATTTAATTTATTTAAATACGTTTTTAATGATTGAAAATTCACGATAAATACTAATAATTACTTAAAAATTATTACTAGCTTACGAAAAATATTTCGACTGTTAATAAAATTATATAAGTTATTTGTTAAGTGTTTAAGAAGAGTTTAATTGAACTTAAACTCGATAAAAGTCTGACTAACTCGTCGGTACGTTAGAATTTTTTCTGATTCAACTCAGACCGCAATAGTTTGACTTAATACCAAGTCCTATGTGTGTTGTACACTGATAGGGTTATGTGTTATGTGTTTAGGTTATTTTATAAATTGTGATGATATTATTCTAACATAGCAATCTATATTATTTATATATTAGGTTCGGATAAAGCATTATAAATGTCTTAGCGGCAATTAACGGTTCAGGCAAGTTTGTTTTTACTTAACTCTACTAAGAGTTGTTTCATTCGGATAAGCTTATGGTTAATCATTGATGGTTGCCATGAATTGTACCCTGTACATATTGCATGTATAAGTCAGGTATGAAAGGCTGATCACCTTCATTATCAGTTAGTTCAGAAATATTTGTTCATGTATAATACTTGTTCAGTCATAAATTTGTTCCTGCTAGTTCACAATTATATTGTTGAATTATAGCCATCTTATTATTTAGATTCTTTCAATCATGATATATCGTTATATTATTGAATTTAAACTTGTTGGGCAACTTTCATGATAACTCTTGCTATATCATGATAAAACATTGCAGATTAAGACGAACGCGTCGGATACAAGGAAAGGTTAAAGACAGTTCCAGCTTAAAGTTAATGTGCGCGGTTAGTTTTGTAATAGTACAGTTTGATAATAATGTTATGAGTTAGAAAAGTTATGATTTGTGTATACTTTATGGTTACTCGACCTTAGGGAATAGTGTGTAAGTTTAATGTCTAAACAATTTATGTTTATATCTTTCGCAAATATAGTAATAGTGATAGAATAATCTAACTGGATCCGCAGTGATTCGGGACCTCGGATTCGGGGCCCTCACAGTTGGTATCAAAGCTGTTGGTTATGAACTTTAGGTTGGAATACTTGAGACTAATAACCGCATTGATTTGGATAAGATCTAACTCACATAGAATTAGTTGGTCGGTAAGATTCAAAGACAAATATCGGCTTATAAAATACAACGTTCCCTAACTCTGATAATAAAGTTGAACAGTAGTAGTGAATAGATAGAGTCTAAAAGACTAAAAGTACAGTGATTGAAGATCGTGAAACAAAATGATCAAGACATTAAAATAAATCGTAATATATACGATAAGATCACCCCATAATCTAATAAGGTGATAGCAGGGAGACGAATCAATCTAATGATTGAAAAGTTTACAGCAAGATGTTGTGTGTAAGTTGTACTACGAAATTGTACTATGAAAACTCATGAAAGAGTTATCAATTATGGATTAAATGAAATTCGTATTGAGAAGGGTGTTAAGATTAGGTGGGGATTTCAATTGAGGACTCATGTCGGTAGCTGAGTTGTATGATTCCTTGTATGGGCGGAGAATTTTACTTGGTGTAAAAACTACTTAGTATTTGGCATTGATAATTATTGAAATATTGTGTCTCACTATTTGCTATATGCATGTTAAGAGGGTGATTCCTTTCTCATGTGTATAATAGATAGATAGGTCATAGGTAGAGAATATCGGGTTAAGTACGAGTTCTTAAAACTCATACTTACGTGACATTCTTGACTCATAGTTATATGAAATGTTTATAAACCCCTTAGCGAACGGACACCAAAGTTCAGACTAGGACAAGTTCTTAAACTCATATGATTATGGTAAGTAAATGAACTCATAAGTGGGGTTTGACGAACTGGTTAAGGTTGTGTGTAAACAAAATATTGAGGATTATAGGAACATATAAATTGTTAAGCAAATGATTATTAGTGGAGACATAAGTTTTTCAAAACTCCTAACTATGCTAGACTTCGAAATTTTGACATCAAGCTAAATACGCACTATGTGCTTTTGAAAAAAATAATATGTAGACTCATAATCATTTTTGAAACGGTTTAAAGTATATTCTATGCTACTTATTTCAGCTAGACATAAATAATTTGAAATATCAAAATATATTTTATTTATCACTCATGTACCATGTAACCTGGTGCAGAGATGATAATAAGGTGATGGAGTTATAAATACAGGAATATTTAGTGTGAATTTAATCTAAAATCATTGTTCCACTATTGTATGATGTGTTATGACAAAGTCATACAATGACGACATCCTTAAATGGACTGTTAATACAGTACGACATCATGATGTCATTCTCGAAAATATTTTTTTAAATTTTAATTTGCCAATGGGGTTTGACTACACCTAAATAATTCGATTGAATTGAATTATTGATAAGAGTCTATGCTATTCGATTCAGCTAGACTAATGTTTATGAAAACTCTAAGTGTTCATTGAAAGAAATTTCTCGAACCAAATTGTTTTGGTACGGAATCATATGATAATACTGAGGTGAACTATGTTGTTTGGATAAATAATCCAATCAAGTAGCGCAAATATTCGCTATACATGATTAATACGTTATGCATGACGTATGAGTACGATAGGCTAATCACCTAAAGTACTAGCAACGGTAGTTTACCTTCTTTGTGATTGTAAACATACCAAGAAATGTATTGTTTTGCGGTATGAATACCGTTAAAACTATGTGTTCATGGTCTATATGACCCCTCAACACAATTTGAAAACTTTTACTCTTGTGAGTGGTGTATTGGGTAGCATGTGATGATATGTGTGAATGGTGTAAGTAGTATGGTTTAAGGTGTAAGGTAAATTTTGGGGACGAAAGTTTTAGAAGAAGGGGTGAATGTGACAACCCGAGAATTTTGAATATTTTTAAAATTTTAATTAATTGCTTTAAGGTTCAGAATTAGAACCTAGACAAAAAATAAGTGTATGCGTTTGATATTTTTGAGATGGAATTTTGAGGATTTCAAAATTCTGGGAAGAATTTAGGTGAATTATTCAAGATTATGTGTATACGTGAATATGTGTGGTATAAATGTTATTATATGTGTACAATATGCGGTTAAGGGTCAAGGGTTGACCAGATAAACGATATCTATAACAAACCCTAAGTATATATTAAGAACGTCAACATTCAATTAGAAAATTCTTACGAATTAACAAGAAACCCTAGAAAACGGTTCTGCAACCCTAATTTTAATTTCGAGAATTCGAAACCCTAATTCGGTGTATGAAACCCTAATTTGGAAACTTAAATGATTATTATAATTCTCAAGTGCTATTAATTATAAAACTAATTAGGATAAAGCTTAATTATATTGCAAACCCTAATTTCGAGATTAGAAACCCTAATTTATAATTAGAGAAAACCTAATTGTTCGTTTAATAATATTAATGTTAATTAGGAAATATTAATTATAATTTTCAAGTTATAGTAATTAGATTACCCTAATCTATTTAGGTAATCTAATTTCTAAATTAGAGAATTATTTTTCTAATTAAAACCCTAATTAGTGGGTTATAAACCCTAATGACCATTTTGACCTTAATTACTTAATTAGTGATTTTAATTAGGAAATGCTAATCCTAATTAGCAAGATTTAATTTGTGATTAAGAAATTTTAATATATTTAGAAAAATTTTAATATAATTAGAAAAATTCTAATTATAATTTAGAAATATTAATTTTCTATTTTTGAAAACCTAATTTGGAAATTCTAGAAATTATTTCCAAACCCTAAACCCTAACCCAAATCCTAAACCCTAAGGGTTTGGCCATTTACTAGAATGCCAATTGAATTAGAAATCCAAATGACCATTATACCCTTATTGAATAATTGAGATTTCTTGCAAATCTAGCAAAATGTGGGTTGGTGAGCAACTCCACCAACTCCTAGACTGAAAATATCAGCGACTCAGCCCTTTTATATCAACCATTACATGCATCTAGCTTGATTTATATAGATATAGAGAGAGGAAATGGTTACTTTACTTTTCATTTTTCTCCTAACCATTCTCTCTCTAAAAATTTGGGATTTAGTGTGATATTGAGCGAGGAGATGAAACAATATAAAACCCTAACTCTCCATGATCAGCAGCAAAGGATCAGATTCATGAATCAAATCCTAAGAGGTTTGAACCCTAAAAATTTCAAAATCAGTGATTTGATGTTGTTTGATGTTAGTTATTGGTTAAAGATATGTTATAAGGTGTCAATTAGAGATCTGGGTTGTTGGATCATGGATCCATAACATCTAGATGCTCGAATCTAAATGTGACGCCCCCAAAATAGGTATACAACACCTATTCTGAGTCGTCAAAATACATGGTACAGAAACAATTACAACTTTATTAATACAACAAAAAAATCGTGAGTTTAAATACAAATATTGTTATCTAGACAATATCCACACTCAAATAAGTCCTCATTATAATTATTGATACATTATTTTACAAAAATGGTGAGAACTACTAAAACGACTTTCTAGAACCTTCATTCCATACCCCGACTAGTACTCGCTACATTCTCGCCTCCTGAGAAGAAAAAATGGAACAAAAAGGAAAAGGGTGAGCTCAACTAGCCCAGTAAAGAATATTATGACTAAGATAATATAGAAAAAATTATCGTTAGTCTTCAACAGGGAAAAATCTAATAGAATACAATAGACAACAAGTTTTAAATCAATATTCAAAGCGGAAATAATAATTCATTAGAAGAGTTAAATAGAGAATAAAAGTCTATCGTCAATATTTTATCCCTGTAACATCAATCGACATATATCCGGTATCAAATATTCATCTTTGCACTACAGGCCAAAGATATTCATCAGTTGGTCATGTTCATCTAAACACATGTTCAACTTTCCACTACGGGCCAAAGATATTCATCAGAAATCATTCATCTGTGCACTACAGGCCAAAGATATTCAGTTATATCATCATTTAGGACTGTGGATGATGAAAAATATTTTAAAGAAAATGAATCCAGTGAAATAAAATAACAAATATTAAGGATTCATTTTTCGGTTTATCCATTTCCAAAAATACCTCATAAGTAATCATAGTGGAGTAAAATTCAAGTATGAACAAAACATGGATACAATCAAAGCTAGTATCCATAATATATATTTTGGACAAAAGGAAAAAAAATTCATTTTTTCGGTGAATAGTGCCGTATTCGTGAATAGTACCGTATACGTGAATAGTGCCGTATACGTGAATAGTAACCCCGACACAAAAAGTTCCAAATTTGATAAAAAGTTCAAACCAATATTTCGACATAATGATATTGAAGAAAATAAAATCATTTAAGAAGAAAACAACATCCCATACCTCAAAAAGACGGTACTTCTAACTGGAATACTAGACATAATGCTGAAGGAACTTGCACCGTATAGCAACACTCAACGTATCAAAATACTCACAAGAATACGCTCGATAATATAGAGAGAGAAAAATTTAATTTCTGGTGAGATTTTCAATTCTAACCTAAGCACCCTATTTATAGAAAAATGCTTAGAACACCAAAGCAGAAAATTTAATAAAATATTAATATATAATAAAATTTTCCTATGCCCACTTAGACTTCTGAATTCATCATATTTTGCAACACATGTGGGGCTCATCAATCACACAAAACATGTTTTTCTTAAAAAAATATTTAAAACTCCAAAAATCAATTATTCCGGAACTTCAATAATTCATAATAAATAGCCCTTTTATCAGAAAATTCAAATCTAATGTACTTCCATAGGAAATTCAATTCTCTACAACTTTGTAAGTTTAAGTTTTTCCAAATTCCAAACAGAAATTGACCGAAATCCACATACGGACGATTTTACAGGCTATAATCAAATTTCAGTCAAGAAATGGGGTCCACAAATATGAAAAACATGTTTTAAATATTTTTAGTAACAAAAATACTCTTCCTCCTCATTTACTCGTATATCCCACATTCAATGTAAAAATATGACCATTATTATATTATTATAATATAATAATATATTTAAATAAATTATTTTATCAGAAAAGATAAAATATCAATTTTCAATAATTGTCACTTTAAAAATTTTCTCAACCTATATCCACATAAAATGAATATTTTCCTTATCATATAAATCAATAATTAATTATTCATAAATAATATTATAGAATCACAATACTGACAACCAGGCCGTTCCCAGGAAAGAGGGGGCTTTCCAATAAGGATTTCTCCTTACTGGTGCGCAATTAGGTGACCAAACCTCTCCTTAGACAGAACTTTCTAGACATTGCCAATAATACTATCTATCTAATAATATTATTCAAATAATATGAATTATTGATCTGATAATGGAAAATACTGTGTAGTGACAATTATTGAAATAACAATAATATAAAATATCAACATAGCAATTATTGAATCAATAAAATAAATATTGAACAGTAATTACAGTAACAATTATTGAGTAGTGCCTTCTTACGTAAGAATCAATAATTGGTGCAATACCGTGTGCTACTGTGCAACAACACGTGTTACTGTGTTTTAACCACAGGGTATTCCAACAGTATTAACGGTAATAACTACGCTGTTATTTATAAAAAACGTATACTTGTCATTTTCTTCATCCAACCGCTTTCCGTTATGGGGCCCACACAAGGTTGCGTCGTCGTACGAATATTCCCGACAGCAAGAATATTCCACGACCAAACGAATATTCCCCGACAACAATGAATATTTTATAACCACTTATTTATTTAAAATATTTGCGCATTTTACCCATAACTAACCACATTAATCAAATCAACCACTTACTATTTTATAATAATAATTAGAGAAAATAAATCTTTATTTATAAAAAAGTTGGGGTCTTACAACCTCCCCTCCTTATAAAATTTCGTCCTCGAAATTGACGCACATACTTGGTGTTTCTTAAAGGTGAGGATACCTCGCTTTAATTTCCGTTTCCAATTCCCAGGTCATTTCCTCAATAGCATGGTTCCTCCACAAAACTTTGACTTGTGGTATGACCTTTGTGCGTAGGACATGCTCCTTTCTATCCAAGATTTTGACAGGTACCTCCTCATACGTTAAGTCTTCAACTATCTTGTCTGATTCTAATTTAATAACGTAGTTCGGGTCTTTCACATATTTACGAAGCACAGATATGTGAAAAACATTATGAACACGAGACCTACTTGGAGGTAATGCGAGTCTATAGGCCACATTTCTTACTCGGTCAAGAATCTGAAATGGACCAATAAATCATGGATTGAGCTTTTCTCTCTTCCCAAATCTTCTAACTCCCTTCCATGGAGCAACTCGCAACATACATGATTCTTAATACTAAATTCCACGTCCTTTCGATGAAGATCTGCATAACTCTTTTGTCGATCTTGTGTTGTTTGTATACGTTGTCGAATCATTTGGATCTTTTCCGTAGTCATACGTACCAACTCTGGTTCTAACAATGTTGCTTCACCCACCTCATCCCAACATATTGGAGAGCGACATTTTCGTCTATATAATGCTTCAAATGGAGCCACACCTATACTTGTCTGGTAACTGTTGTTGTAAGAGAATTTCACCAATGGTAGGTACTTATCCCAACTACCTTTGAAATCTAGGACACAAAGTCTTAATAGATATTCAAGAGTTTGAATAGTCCTCTTTGATTGCCCATCCGTTTGAGGATAGTATGTTGAACTGAATCGTAAATCCGTGCCCAAAGCTTTCTGCAAGCTAACCCAAAATCTTGAAGTGAATCTTGGGTCACGATCCGAAATTATAGATACTGGCATGCCATGGAATCTCATAATCTCATTTACGTACATACTAGGAAGACGTTTAAGGGAATAAGTCTCCCGTATAGGCAAGAAATGGGCAGACTTGGTTAATCTATCAATAATAACCCAAATCGTATCTATGCCTTGAGAAACCATGGGAAGACCCGTAACAAAATCCATAGTAATGTGTTTCCACTTCTATTTCAGAATTTCAAGTAGTTGTAATGGACCCTTTGGCACTTGATGCTCCGCCTTTACACATTGACAAGTTAAACACCTCGAGATAAACTTCACGATCTCTCTCTTCATATTGTTCCACCAAAATGTATGTCGAAGATCATGATACATTTTGGTACTCCTGGGATGGATTACAAATGATGTGTTGTGTGCCTCCATCATGATCTTGTACTTCAAATCAGAGTCTTTAAGAACACAAAGTCTGGAGTTAACTCGAAGTATTCCTTCTTCCTCGATTCTTGCTTCTGGAATAACACCTTATTGTACTTTCTTCTTTATACGCATCAGCTCCGGGTCTGTGGCATGAGCAACTTTAACTTTATCGATTAACGTTGGTTCTATGCGTATACTTGACATCAGCGCATGGGTTTCCGGAATCTGGAATTCTATCTTCATCCTTTGTAAGTCGTACAAAATTTTACGTTGATAATATCGCACTCGTACCCGCATATGATCTTCTACTAAATGCATCGGCTACCACGTTTGCTTTTCTAGGATGGTATTGGATGGTATGATCGTAATCTTTCAACAGCTCAAGTCAACATCGATGTCGCACATTGATATCTTGGAAGCTATTCTCGCATTCCTCGGTCCATTTGAATTTTGTATCTTTTTGAGTCAGCTGAGTTAATAGAGTAGCGATTCGAGAAAATCCTTTTACAAATCTCTGATAATAAACAGCTAAGCCTAGAAAGCTACGTATTTCGATTACTTACTTAGGTTGCTCTCAACTGTGACTCATATCCCAATCTTGTATAACACGTCACAATGACAACTATCAGTTTACCACCGCACGAATATGACACCCCCTACAGAGAGTCTGGTTTCGATGCATTCCACAAAGGAAGTCACCAGTTATAGGCTAAGGTACCAACTCCTATAGTTAGGTTTTTTTTACCTCCTGAAGTTTAATAGGAGCCATTTGATATGAGATTTTAGAAATGAGATTTGTACTGGGTTCAAAGTCGATACAAAATTCAATATCACGCTCTAGGGGTAGGCCAGGAAGTTCTTTAGGAAATACGTCATAAAATTCACTAACAACATAATATTATTCAAAGCTGACGTATATCCATGCCATGGGTAAGAAAGCTTGACATCCGTTTTTTCAATAAACGAATGGCTTTATGACTTGATATGACAGTGATTGACTTTAATGGGTTGGTTGCTTGAATTTGTACAACAGGTTGGTTAGGAATATGAAAACTAACAACATTACGAAAACAATCAATTTTAGCATGATGAGTGGTTAACCAATCAATCCCTAAAATCACATCAAATGCAAGTATTTTCAATGAAATAAGATCGGCAGGTAATGTGATGGTTCCAACTTGAATCAAGCAAGATTTATAAATAGTAGATGTAATGAAAGTTTCTCCTAACGGAGTCTCAACAGATAAGACAAGGTCTAATTTCTTCGGAGTCAAGTCCAAACGTTGAGCACTACCAAGAGAGATAAAAGAATGGGTAGAACCGGTATCTAATAAGGTATAGACTTCGCAAGAATTTATAATTAACTAACCCGTGATAACTTCGTTCAAGTTCCTCGCGTTTTGGGCAGTCACGACAAACACTCTTCCAAGAACCGTTGACTTTGACTTGTTTGTATCCACCTCTGGTGCCACCGTCCTAACTAGACTTAACTTTGCTATAGAGTACATTACACTCGTCATTGCTTCGTCGAATTCCTGATCAATAATTTCAATCATTACTCTCCGATCCATATCAAATTGGGGTTGACTGCTTTGCACAGGGTAATTCCAAACTCGATGTTGGATTCTCCCAATTGCTGTCCAAAAAGAGAAATCCATTTCATTTATTTTTGCCTTATTGGATCGGACGTCTTTTTCTACAATATCAACGTGTCGTGTGGATTTTACCCATGCATCCTTCATTCTCATTCGTTTGGTTGCTTCTTCTTTCATCAGAATTTTGATCATAGCATTCTCAGATTCCAGCTCTAATATCTTATACTCTGCCAAAGAGTGCTTCTGTTTAAGCATCGCACATCGGGTAACACAATTTTGAATTGTTGCATCTCTTTGCTCCACAACCGCCTGCCGTTCTTCAGCATGCTCTTCTAACTCATGAATATGATTTTTTAATTCTAAATTTCGATCATAAAATTCTTCTAATAAATTCTCCTCAGGTTCCTCTTCTTCCTCACTCTCAGCTGCTACCTCTGCGACTATCTCGGGTGCAACTATTAATTCTTCACTCACCACATGGATATCTCTAATTCTTTCTTTTCCTGACATCACATTATCTTGGTTGGCGATTAGAGGTGTCTCCACGGTCTCATTCACTCCATTGTTAACATTTTCAGCTGCCATTCTCAAATACTGCCACAAAACAAGGGTTAATTAATGAAATTGACATGCAACATAATAACCCTATACTCTAACCAACCAACAAATAAGCTTAGGTAGGACACACTAGCGAAGGATTTACTCGTCTCTCCCCTCTTAGTTCTATTCTCCGATCTCCGCCAGAGATCATATCCCTAAGCTCTGATACCAACTGTGACGCCCCCAAAATAGGTATACAACATCCATTCTGAGTCGTCAAAATACATGGTACAGAAACAACTACAACTTTATTAATACAACATAAAAACTGTGAGTTTAAATACAAATATTGTTATCTAGAAAATATCCACACTCAAATAAGTCCTCATTACAATTATTGATACATTATTATACAAAAATGGTGAGGACTACTAAAACGACTTTCTAGAACCTTCATTCCATACCCCGACTAGTACTCGCTACATTCTCGCCTCCTGAGAAGAAAAAATGGAACAAAAGGGAAAAGGGTGAGCTCAACTAACCTAGTAAAGAATATTATGACTAAGATAATATAGAACAAATTATCGTTAGTCTCCAACAGGGAAAAATCTAATAGAATACAATAGACAACAAGTTTTAAATCAATATTCACAGCGGAAATAATAATTCATTAGAAGAGTTAAATAGAGAATAAAATCTACTATCTTCTATATATGAATTTAAAAGTCCATCGTCAATATTTTATCCTTGTAACATCAATCAACATATATCTAGAATCAAATATTCATCTTTGCACTAAAGGCCAATGATACTCATCAGTTAGTCATGTTCATCTAAACACATGTTCATCTTTGCACTACGGACCAAAGATATTCATTAGAAATCATTCATCTTTGTACTACAGGCCAAAAATATTCAGTTATATCATCATTTATGACTGAGGATGATGAAAAATATTTTAAAGAAAACGAATCTAGTGAAACAAAATAATAAATATTAAGGATTCGTTTTTCGGTTTATCCATGTCCAAAAATACCTCATAAGTAATTATAGTGGAGTAAAATTCAAGAATGATCAAAACATGGATACAATTAAAGCTAGTATCCATAATAGATATTTTGGACAAAAAGAAGAAAATTTCATTTTTTCGGTGAATAGTGCCGTATTCGAGAATAGTGCCATATACGTGAATAGTAATCCCGACACAAAAATTTCTAAATTTGATATAAAGTTCAGACCAATATTTCGGCATAATAATATTGAAGAAAATAATATCATTTAAGAAGAAAACAACACCCCTTACCTCAAAAAGACAGTACTTCTGACTAGAATACTAGATATAGTGCTGAAGGAACTTGCACCATATAGCAACACTCAAAGTATCAAAATACTCACAAGAATATGCTCGATAATATAAAGAGAGAAAACTTTAATTTCTGGTGTGATTTTCAATTCTAACCTAAGCACCCTATTTATAAAAAAATACTTAGAACACCAAAGTAGAAAATTTAATAAAATATTAATATATAATAAAATTTTCCTACGCCCACTTATACTTTTGAATTTAGCATATTTTGCAACACATATGGGGCTCATCAATCATACAAAACATGTTTTTCTTAAAAAAAATATTTAAAACTCCAAAAATCAATTATTCCAGAACTTCAATAATTCATAATAAATAGCCCTTTTATTAGAAAAATTCGAATCTTATGTATTGCCATAGGAAATTCAATTATCAACAACTTTGTAAGTTTAAGTTTTTTCAAATTCTAAACAGAAATTGACTGAAATCCACATACGGACGATTTTACAGGCTATAATCAAATTTCAATCAAGAAATGGGGTCCACAAACATGAAAAACATGTTTTAAATATTTTTAGTAACAAAAATACTCTTACTCCTCATTTACTCGTATATCCCACATTCATTGTAAAAATATTACCGTTATTATATTATTATAATATAAAAATATATTTAAATGAATTATTTTATCAAAAAAAATAAAATATCAATTTTCAACAATTGTCACTTTAAAAATTTTCTCCATCTATATCCATATAAAATGAATATTTTCCTTATCATATAAATCAATAATTAATTATTCAGAAATAATATTACAGAATCACAATACTGACAATCAGGCCGTTCCCAGGAAATAGAGGGCTTTCCAATAAGGATTTCTCCTTACTACAGCACAATTAGGTGACCAAACCTCTCCTTACATAGAACTTTCTAGACATTGCCAATAATGCTATCTAATAATATTATTCAAATAATATGAATTATTGATCTGATAATGAAAAATATTGTGTAGTGGCAATTATTGAAACAACAATAATATAAAATATCAACGTAGCAATTATTGAATCAATAAAATAAAATATTGAACAGTAATTACTGTAACTATTATTGAGTAGTGTCTTCTTACGTAAGAATCAATAATTGGTGCAATATCGTGTGCTACTGTGCAACAACGCGTGTTACTGTGTTTTAACCACCGGGTATTCCAACAGTATTAACGGTAACAACTACGCCGTTATTTATAAACAACTTATATTTGTCATTTTTTTCATCCAATCGCTTTCCGTTATGGGGCCCACACAAGGTTGCGCCGTCATACGAATATTCCCCACAGCAAGAATATTCCACGACCAAACGAATATTCCCCGACAACAATGATTATTTTATAACCATTTGTTTATTTAAAATATTTGCGCATTTTACCCATAACTAACCACATTAATCAAATCAACCACTTACTATTTTAAAATAATAATTAGAGAAATTAAATTTTTATTTATAAAAAAGTTGGGGTCTTACACTAAAGTTTTGAAAAATCTGGAAAAACTGGAAAATATCGTTTGACATCCATATGTCAGACCTCATAATTCTCTGTGTATTCGATGTTTAGTGTGGTTTTTATTTTGGACATGTTATCTGCCATGTAGGCTTTCATCTGGAACTTGAATTAAGGTTATAGCATGTTTATATTGCATTTTATAATCAGTCAAACTGATTTGACCGGCCACGAAACTTAATTTTTGTGTAAACCAAGAATTTCCAGAACGCCTGACAAGGTTTTTGCAGTCGCTAGATCTTACTATGTTTAAGTTGTTATGTGATGTTGTTGGTTTTATCTTGTAGATTGACATACAGGCTATACATATATGCCTTTAGATCACTCAGATCTGTAGCCTAATCGTAGAAATTAATGGTCAAACTATCGTTGACCAAACTGCTCAAGAACATTTCTAGAAAACCCATAAATGTTCAATTACAGTCCGGACTACTACTTTGACCGGCTAATATGTTTTGATGTGTGATGTTGTTAAGTTTATATTATGTGATAAAGTGGTACACGGACATAAGGACTATATACCGAAACCATAAAACCACTAAAATAATTACCAGTACCCTTAGATAATTGAGCTCAAAAGGAGACACTCGAACTGCCTTGGGTTTCTGGGTTACCCAGAAAACCCAGGCATGATCTGACAAGATGTTGGAGAGCCCAGATCTTTCTGATTAGATATAATATAGCTATGTTGTTTGTTTAGAATTGTAGTATTACATCAATACTATAATCTGTGCACTTAATCAAACCCAGATAACTCCGGACCAGGAATTTATAGTTGGTCAAACCTATCACCTTGTCCACTGACATGAAGCTCAAGAACACTATTAGCGACGGATATGTCGCCTATAACCCCTTTAGCGACAGTTTAGTTAAGAAATTAATTATTAATTTCTGAAAATGATTTATTTTAATAAATAAATCAAATTAAATAGTTTTTAATTATTAAAAATACGAAATAAATTCTGAAAAATTATTTTAAAGTCTGAAAATTAGTTTTTAACTATTTTGTGTATATTTCATAAATATTTAATATTTTTAGAATATAAATGGTTTTTATTTTATTTAATTATAATATTAAATAAATTATTTAAAAATGATTTTAATACATTAAAAATCATGAAAAATAATATTATGGTATAATAAAATATTTTAAGTTATTTTTAGTGACTTATAATATTTTATGATTAATTTTATTAATTAATTAATATTAATTGTAATTAGTTTATTGAATAAATATATTAAATAAATTATGAAAAAATAGTATTAATAAATTAAAATTTATATAAAAATGATTTAAGTGTTAATATTTGAAGTTATAAAATATAACTTTTGATATTTTGTCATAAAAATATTAATATTTTAATATTAAAAATAATTATTGGATAATGAATTTAATTGTTTAAAAATCATATAAAGGTAATTTTAAAGTATTAAAAATACTTAATGGTATTATAAATATATTATAATTTTATGATATGTATTTCATTAATATTTGATAATAAATAAATATTAATGATAAAAGAATTAAGTGGTATTTAATTTATTTAAATACATTTTTAATGATTGAAAATTCACGATAAATAGTAATAATTACCTAAAAATTATTACGAGCTTACAAAAAATATTTTGACTGTTAATAAAATTATTTAAGTTAATTGTTAAGTGTTTAAGAAGAGTTTAATGGAACTAAGACTCGATAAAAGTCCGACTAGACCGTCGGGACGTTAGAATTTTGTCGGATTCAACTAAGACCGCAATAATTTGACTTGATACCGAGTCATATGTGTGTTGTAGACTGATAGGGGTATGTGTTATGTGTAATGTGTTTAGGTTATTTTATAAATTATGATGATACTATTCTAACTTAGCAATCGATATTATTTATATATTAGGTTCGGATAAAGTGTTATAAATTGCTTAGCGGTAATCAACGGTTCAAGCAAGTTTGTTTTTACTTAACTCTACTAAGAGTTGTTTCATTCGGATAAACTTATGGTTAATCGTTGCTGGTTGCCATGAATTGTACTATGTACATATTGCATGTATAAGTCAGGTATGAAAGGTTGATCACCTTCATTATCAGTTGGTTCAGATATATTTGTTCATGTATAATACTTGTTCAGTCATAAATTTGTTCCTGCTAGTTCACAATTATATTGTTGAATTATAACCAGCTTATTATTCAGATTCTTTCAGTCATGATATATCGTTATATTATTGAATTTAACCTTGCTGGGCAACTTTCATGATCACCCTTGCTATATCATGATAAAACATTGCAGATTAAGACGAATGCGTCGGATACAGGGAAAGGTTAAAGATATTTCCAGCTTAAAGTTTATGTGCGCGATTAATTTTGTAATAGTATAGTTTGATAATAATGTTATGTGTTAAAAAAGTTATGATTTGTGTATACATTAAGGTTACTCGACCTTGGGGAATAGTGTGTAAGTTTAATCTATAAATAATTTATGTTTATATCTTCCGCAAATATAATAATAGTGATAGAATGATCGAATCGGATCCGCGGTGATTTGGGACCTCGAATTCGGGGCCCTCTCATTAATTCCCAAACTTTTTTAGAAATTAAAATAATAATAATAATAATAACATTAATAAAACTCCTCTTATTAATTTATATTTAATATTTCCAAAATATTAAATTATAAATATTAAGCTATTTAATTTATTCTTTCACCATAGATTAAATTAAATATACTTAACATATTATTACGATTATGTCATTAACTTCTTAATTAATTATTCTTTCTTTTATGGTTTGACCCTTTAAGTTCTCCATATTAAACTGGTTGCGAATAAATCAATTAGAACAATTCTAATCTTATTTAAATAAATAAATTAAACTATTAATTTATTTAAATATATAATATTTATTCTACAATAGGGATAAGCCTCCCTAGCGATCAATGACTTTCCAGATAATATAGATTTCAACATCAATCATAAAAGAACCTTTGAGTAAATAGTTAATGTTGGTCGTTTTACCGATCAATGTATGCGTGCAAGTATACACAGTCAACAAGTAATAAAGAGTACAAAAAGTATCGTTCCCACAAAGAATTAACTAATAAAGTTCACCAAGCACTAGCCCATAACCATTTCAGTCTTATTTAAATGAATGATATTATATTTTATATTTAAACTATTAAATTAAATAAACCTAACTATTCCTAGAGTAAGACTAGATAATGAAGACCTGACATTATAATTTCAACTATTGAATAATTTAAATCAACGCACTCCCTGTTAAGCCAAATTACTTGCACTGGATTGCTAGTCGAGAACACGAAAGTAAAGTACAGCCATATCTCAATATACCATACCCATATCAAATATAATCCCCAGTTGAAAGAATATACATGAACACCCAAATTACCTAAACCACTGTATGTCTATGTGATTTATAAATAATTAGGATTTAAGCCCAAGTTCTCAATTGACTACGAGCGATGCCTCGGTATATTTCTATCCTAAGCACAAATCATACATCCCATCACAATTTAGAACATACAATCACAAACTATCACGATCAAATCTAAACTCATACTTCGTCTTTCAAGTTCATATGGGTTATCACAGTTTGATGGCCAATCAATTAAGCAAATAAGCATGTATCTTAATAGACAATCCCATAGCAATCAATAAGGTTAACAATGAGTATATCAGATTAAACTAAGCAATAGAATCCATTGCAATCCCAAAATAGAGTTTAGATCATAATTGAATCAAACCCATCATCCACATATTGAATAAACATCATAAAATTACAAATAGGAATCAAAGAGAGGTTAAGTGTAGAGAATTGAAATGCAAATCTATTTTCCTGCTCCAAGATGGAATCTATGATGCTTTCCAATTGCTTCAAGTCTTCAATCTAATCAACTCTAAAAATCACTACTCTAATCTACTTATTAAAAGTTGAAGAAAGAAAATAACAGTAGCTTCTTGATCCCCTTAGGGGTGGTACATCCTTTACATAATGAAAATACGTCTAATATATAAGTCATAATTGAACCCCTCACTAAGTTACGCTTCCATCGCACTATCTAGTGAAAAAGTCATCTCTAGTTAACTTCCGAAGTGGCGCAGCCGCGCTGGAATTGACCTGAAGTTGGGCGCGACCGCGCTCAAGTATCAAATCACATTTTTTTTGTTCCAAGGATTGGCGCGGCCGCGCCTAAAATACAATAGAAAACCGCGCGCCCGCGCCAACAATTTACTACTGCACTGTCCTCTGGTAAAATGGTCATAACTTTTGATCCGAAAAGAGTTGCGGGGCCTGCCATCTATCAAATCGAATCTCTCGACGAGCTCTACAACTTTCATTGTTTGACAATTATGAAATAATGGCCGGATGAAGGCTGAAATTAGGTTAGAAGTGACAGCTATGCAAATGGCCATCCAAAACAGTGACGTTCAACGTTCACTGGTACAAAAGTCATAAATCTTGCATCTGAACTCCGATTGGAATGATTCAAGATGTTCCGGAAAGCTAAGAAGAAGCTCTAAAATATAATCCAAGTTCCAAGCCAAGAACATAAAATGAACATGAAAGCCCAAACGATCCCCGGATTGCTTTTCCTTGCGTTTTCATACCAATAGTCGCTCACATCGTTCCTAAGCTTAAGATCTACAAAATGAACAAAAAATGCATGAAAAGTAACTAAGAAACATGAGTATAAGCAACTAATTCAAGTAACAGATACCGGATAAATAGGTATAAATGTGACGCCCCCAAAATAGGTATACATCACCCTTTCTGATTCGCCAAATACATGGTACAAAAACAACTGCAACTTCAGTAATATAATTATCGTGCAAAATACGACAATACATATACTGTGAGTTTGAATACAAATATTGTCTAATAGAGAGTATAAAAACTCAAAAGGAGTCCTTTTTATAATTATTGATACACTATTTTACAAAATAGTGAGGACTGCTAAAACAACTTTCTAGAACCATCACTCCGTACCCCGACTAGTTCCTGCTATGTTCTCACCTCCTGAGAAGAAAAATGGAGCAAAAATAAAAAGGGTGAGCTAAACTAGCCCAATAAAGAATATTATGACTAAGATAATATACAACAACTTATCAGTAGTCTTCAACAGGGAAAATCTGATAAAATATAATAGACAACAAGTTTTATATCAACAACTGCAGCGAAAACATCAATCCATTAAAAGAGTCAAGTAGAGAATAAATTCTACTATTTTCTAAGATTTAAAAGTCAATCATCAATATTTTATCCCTGTAACATCAATCAATATACATCTTGAATTAAATATTCATCTTTTCACTACAGGCCAATGATATTCATTTGTATCACCAGTTGGTCATTTTTATCTCAACACTTGTTCATCTTTGCACTACGGGCCAAAGATATTCATCAGTTAATCATTCATCTTTGCACTACAGGCCAAAATATTTAGTAATATCGTCATTTAGGACTGAGGATGATGAAAAATATCTTAAAGAAAATGAATCTAATGAGATAAAAGAACAAATATTAGGGATTATTATTACAGTTTATCCAAGTTCAATAATACTCCATAATAACCAATTGTGGAGAAGAATTCGAAAAAAATGATCAAAACATGGATACAAGCAAAGATAGTAACCATAATAGACATCTTGGACAAAAAGGAAAATTTTTATTTTTCGGTGAATAATGTCGTATTCGTAAATAGTGATGTATACGTGAATTGTGTCGTATATGTGAACAGTAACCCCGACGCAAAAAATTCCAAATTTAATAAAAAGTTCAAAACAATATTTTGGCATAATGATATTGAAGAAAATAATATTATTTAAGAAGAAAATAACATCCATTACCTCAAAATATCAATACTTCTGATCGACATATCGGTATAAGGCTGAAGGGAACTTGCAGTGATGAATAGTAACTCACAAAGTATCTAAATACTCATAAAATACGCTCGATAATATAGAGAGAGAAAGAGAGAAAACGTGTTTCTGGTGTGATTTTTAATTCTAACTAAGCACCATATTTATAGGAAAATGCTTAGAACGACATAACAGACTAACCTTCTACCTGATGGCTTTACATTCTACTATTCAAGCCCACCACTTTTGAAAATAAATTCTAGTACATTTAATTATTTACCAACCAAAAGTGGGGCCCACCATATTTTTAATAAAAATATTTTATTTTCCAAAACTTCAATAATTCATAATAAATGGCCCTTTTATCAGAAAACTTCAAATCTCATGTGCTTTGCATAGGAAATTTAATTCTCTACATCCTTGTAAGTTTAAGTTTTTCTAAATTCCAAACAAAAAATATCCGAAATCCACAAACGGATGATTTTTAATATTTTCAATCCGACAAAATACTGATAAAACACCTCAGCATTTATTCCTTCATTTATAACCACGTAAAAAAAAATATCCATCATTTATAACCGCATAAAATAAATATTTCCTTATCATATTAATCAATAATTAATTATTTACAAATAATATTACAGAATCACAATTATGACATCCAGACCGTTCCTAGGAAAGAGGGGGCTTTTCGATAAGGATTTCTCCTTACTGGCGTGCAATTAGGTGACCAAACCACTCCTTGACAGAACTTTCTAGACATTGCCAATAATGCTATATCATAATATTATTCAAATAATATGAATTATTGATCCGATAATGGGAAATACTGTGTAGTAAAAATTATTAAAACAATAATAATATAAAATATCTACGCATCAATTATTGAATCAATAAAATAAAATATTGAACATTAATTACTGTATCAATTATTAAGTAGTGCCTTCTTACGTAAGAATTAATAATTCAAAAATACTGTGCAAAACTGCGTGCTACTGTGCAACCACGCGTATTACTATATTTTAACCACCGGGTATTCTAATAGTGTTAACGGTAACAACTACGCTGTTATTTGTAAAATCTCAAATTTTTCGTTTTCTTCATCCAACCATTATCCGTTATGGGGCCCACAAATAGTTGCGCCGTCGTACGAATATTCCCCAACAGAAAGAATATTCCACGACCAAACGAATATTCCCCGACAATAATGAAAATTTTATATCCACTTGCTTATTTTGAAAAAGGGTGAGCTAAACTAGCCTAGTAAAGAATATTATGACTAATATAATATACAACAATTTATCATTAATCTTCAACAGGGAAAAATCTGATAAAATATAATAGACAACAAGTTTTAGATCAACAACTGCAGCGGAAACAACAATCCATTAGAAGAGTCAAATAGAGAATGAATTATACTATCTTCTAAGATTTAAAAGTCCATCATCAATATTTTATCCCTGTAACATCAATCAATACACATCTTGAATCAAATATTCATCTTTGTACTACAGGCCAAAGATATTCATTTGTATAACCAGTTGATCATGTTCATCTCAACACCTATTCATCTCTACACTATGGGCCAAAGATATTCATCAGTTAATCATTCACCTTTGCACTACAGGCCAAAGATATTTAGTAATATCATCATTTAGGACTGAGGATGATGAAAAATATCTTAAAGAAAACGAATCTAGTGAGATAAAAGAACAAATATTAGGGATTCGTATTACAGTTTATCCAAGTTCATTAATACTCCATAATAACCAATTGTGAAGTAGAATTCAAAAATAAGGATCAAAACATAGATACAATCAAAGATAGTAACCATAATAGACATCTTGGACAAAAAGGAAAATTTTCATTTTTCGATGAATAGTGTCGTATTCGTGAATAGTGCCGTATATGTGAATAGTAACCCCGACACAAAAAGTTCCAAATTTGATAAAACATTCAAACCAATATTTCGGCATAATGATATTGAAGAAAATAATATCATTTAAGAAGAAAATAACATCCCTTACCTCAAAATATCAGTACTTCTGATCGGAATATCGGTATAAGGCTGAAAGAATCTTGCACTAATAAATAACAACTCACAAAGTATCTAAATATTCACAAAATATGCTCGATAATATAGAGAGAGAAAAAGAGAAAACTTATTTCTTGTGTGATTTTCAATTCTAACTAAGCACCCTATTTATAGGAAAATGCTTAGAATGCCATAGCAGACTAACATGTTACCTGATGGCTTTACCTGCTACTATTCAAGCCCACTACTTTTGAAAATAAATTCTAGCACATTTCATTACTCACCAACCAAAATTGGGGCCCACCATATTTTTAATAAAAATATTTTATTTTTTAAAACTTCAACAATTCATAATAAATGGCCCTTTTATCAGAAAAAATCGAATCTCATGTGCTATCCATAGGAAATTTAATTCTTTACAACTTTATAAGTTTAAGTTTTTCCAAATTCCAAATAGAAAATATCTGAAATCCACAAACGGATGGTTTTTAATACTTCCAATCCGATAAAATACTGATAAAACACCTCAGCATTTATTCCTTTATTTATAACCACATAAAATAAAAATATCCATAATTTATAACCGCATAAAATAAATATTTTCTTATCACATAAATCAATAATTAATTATTCACAAATAATATTACAGAATCACAATTATGACAATCAGGCCGTTCTCAGGAAAGAGGGGGCTTTCCGATAAAGATTTCTCCTTACTGGCGCGCAATTAGGTTACCAAATCTCTCTCTTTGACAGAACTTTCTAGACATTGCCAATAATACTATCTCATAATATTATTCAAATGATATGAATTATTGATCCGATAATGGGAAATACTGTGCAGTGACAATTATTAAAACAACAATAATATAAAATATCAAAGCAACAATTATTGAATCAATAAAATAAAATATTAAATAGTACTTACTGTAACAATTATTGAGTAGTGCCTTCTTACGTAACAATTAATAATTCAAAAATACTATTCAAAACCGTGTGCTACTATGCAACCACGCGTATTACTGTATTTTAACCATCGGGTATTCCAACAGTGTTAACGGTAATAACTACGCCGTTATTTGTAAAACCTCAAATTTGTCATTTTCTTCATTCGACCGTTATCCGTTATGGGGCCCACAAATTGATGTGCCATCATACGAATATTCCCCGACAGAAAGAATATTCTACGACCAAACGAATATTCCCCGACAACAATGAATATTTTATAACCACTTGCTTATTTTGCAAAATTTAAACATTTCACCCATAACCAAAGCATTATATCAAAATAAAACCTTATTATTCACAATAATAATTAAAGGAAATTCGATTTTTATTTATAATAAGTTGGGGTCTTACAATAAAACCTACTTATCAAATACCCCCAAACTTAAACAATTGTTTGTCCCCAAGCAACACAACATAATGCATTCTACAGGTTATGCAAGCTACGCTACTATGACAATGAATCCCAAGATTTCCAGCCATGTTGAGAATTCTAATAAGATATGCCTCAGAGAAATATCAAGATCCAAGAATAAAGCATCAAACTAAGCTAAAGGAATAATGACATACAATCAGATAATCCTAACCTGCTATAAAAATGTTGTGTGTGTGTGATGTGTTCACAGATAGGCTTGACAAAGGTGAAGATACCACATGCTAAATTGCTTAAGACATAAAATTGAAGTTTAAATCAAGAACTGCATATACTGATGAGACATCAACTACTCCAACACATCAATACAAACTAAGATTCAATAATGGGTTTATTCTGCTTTATTTTTACTCAAGAGGGTGATTTTCGCACTTTCCCGTGGTGTTTATTGATTTTTTTTTAATTTTTATTATTATTTATATAGCGAGTGCGTTTTACGCTCCATCTCACTTTCTATTTCAATTTAAACGAGTGCATTTTACACTCCATCTCGTCCCAATAGCAAGCATACCCATGTGTTTTCAAAGTTTGAGTATCTGGGTTTTCATAGTCTATATCTACTTTATATATAATTCCATCTTTAAAAACAACATTTTCTACTCAGCAAATAAACAAATTATTCTTAAACCAACAAGCAGATATGAACACCTATGTGCTAACCGATAATATCTAAACAACAAGCATGAATTAAATCATGTATAACATTATAACTAAGCTCATGTTATCCACTAAATTCAAAAATTTATCAAATTTATATGTCATCATTGGCCAAATTAGAATTCAACTAACTAAAAACCTTGGATTATGCAATGTTATGCAACTAAATAGATATTAAGCAAACAAAAAGAAAAAATATACGTCAAAATTAAACTAATAACTACTAACACACAATTAACTATATGTAACAGGAAATTACTCTATATCATGCAATTACACTACATGCTCTAAACTACTGACTAAACCCAATACCCCCAAACTTAAAATGAACAATGCCCTCATTATAATTAAAAGTGAAAGAATACTCCCTGACGTGGCAATGTCATCTTCGTTCGCCTCTTCAAGATCCGATGGTATATCAGGTGTGAGACCCCGAATTTTATGAAATAAAAGTATTCAATTTTTTTTTGCTATTTTGGTAAATAGTTAGATTGATAAAAGTTTAAAGTTAAGGGTAATATGTGAATTTTTTTTACAAAGTAAGCAAGTTGATATAAAATATTATTTTTGTCAGGGAATGTCCGTACGACGGTACAATTGTCAGATGAAGAAAATGACAAAAATACTTTTATAAGAATAACGACGAAAGTTTTACCGTTAAAACTGTTGAACTACTCGGTAGTAAAAGTACAGTAATACGCGTGGTTGAATAGTAGCACACGGTATTGATTATTGATGTTTACGTGATAAGTCACTCAGTTTTATTTTATTAGTATTATTAACGTAATAAAACAGAAAATTCTTTTATATAAAACAGAATACTTTTATAAAGTTATTCTATAAATAGAATATATTATATTCTATTTTGCATCGTGTTTTGCATAGTAAAATCTTTTTATAGAAACCATAATACTTTTATAAAGTTATTCTATAAATAGAATATATTATATTTTATTATGTATAGTGTTACATAGTGCCTACATAGTGTTTTGTATAGTAAAATCTTTTTATATAAAACAAAATACTTTTATAAAGTTATTCATTTTATTAGATTATAAATAGAATATATTATATTTTATTTAAAAGATTTTTCTTTAAATATGGACCGTTCGATTAAAAGTAAATAAATCTGGACCGTTCATGAATTAGTTACTATGCAATCTATTCTTCTGTAAATAGAAGCTCATTCCTTCATTATTTCTTACGAATTCACTGAAACTCTAGAGAGAGAAACTACAGAAAGAGTTCTTCTTCTATAATCTTGAGCGTATTTATTTAGAGTTTAAGAAAGCTTTGAGCGTAGTGTAAGTTTTCTTCGAGTATATCCTCACCCTACTAGTCGGAATACTCTTCTTTCAAAGGTGAAGATAGGGGATGAAAATTATCTTCGTCCTAGTTGCGAAGAGGAATTTAGAACCACAATTATGATTATGAGTTATTCATATGATTATGGACAGGAACTGTTGATTTATTTTACATGGATAAAACATTATTGGTGGACTTTTAACATATAGAAGATAATAGACCTTATGGTCTATTTCACCTTTCTAATGGATTGCTCGTTCCGCTGCAACTATGGTTGAAAAGTTTTATCATCTACCATATGTTCTAAATCTCTGATTTATTATTGATGAAAGCTATTGATAATTTAATTATCTTTAGTCATGATATTCTTTACTTGGCTAGTTGTGCTCACCCTTTCTGCTTCACAATTCCGTTCAGGTAATAAGAGTGTTGCTGTAAGAGTGTTGCCCGGTCGAGAGGGATAACAGGAGAATAGAACGGTGGTCTCTAGCTGTGGAGGTTCTCCCTAAATAGTATATAAAAGTGTGTTGTATTCTATACATCATTTAGTAGTTATATTTGGTGAATCAAATAGGGTGAGGCGAACCCAACTTTGGAAGGGTGTTTTGCCACTATCATACAAGATGTCTAATGACATACAACCTCATGTTATTCTAAGACAGGGTTGTGTGCATCCACTTGCTGAGTATATCTACGGGCACTACCTATATGATCTTGGGGTTTATGTGAAATATAATTTTTACTTGGAGAGAACAAAGATATTTATATGTCAAGAGAAGACTCACCATTGGAAAGAAGATGATAGTAATTTTTTTGTTTTTCTTTGGGTACTTTTGGGTCAACCAAGGATAATCTTGTGGACATATGATACCTATCATAACCTAGACGCATGGCCTCCCATGTACAAAGGTTTCCTTGAGCACTTCCCAAAGATTTTAATTTTTAAAACAGTTTTTGACTATACTTTTATGTAAAGTATCATTGTAAGGTTGTGGTCGAGGAATCATGAGAGTTACATACATTTATATTAAAACTCACAGTTAACTGTGGTCGTATTCTATACGATAGTTCAATAGTTGTATAAATGAAGTTATATTTGAATTTTGTACCATGAATCTGGCGACTCAAAATGGGTGATGTATACTTAATTCTGGGGGCGTCACATTTGGTATCAGAGCTTAGGGATATGGTCGCTGACGGAGATAAGAGTCTAGAACTAGGAGGGAAGAGACGAGTTATATACTTCGCTAGTGTGTGACTTACCTAAGCTGAAATTGTTACTTGATAAGTTGACAAATTGTGATATGTCAATTAACCTTTGTTTTGAAGATATATTCTAGAATGATATCTGAAATACAGGAAATAAGCAATAGAAAAATCATGATACAAAGGATATAACCGGAAAGGTACAATCCGAAAAGAAAGAAAGGTATTCTCATCTCTTCGAATATCAGGTATGTACTTATTTCGAGGGCGAAATTCCATAAGGAGGGGAGATTGTGAGAACCCGAATTTTATGAAATAAAAGTATTCAATTTTTTTTTCTATTTTGGAAAATAGTTAAATTGATAAAAGTTTTAAGTTAAGGGTAATATGTGAATTTTTATTTTGTAAAGAAAGCAAGTTGATATAAAATATTCTTTTTGTCGGAAAATGTCCGTACGATGGTACAATCGTTGATGGACCCCGCAACATAATTATTGTCGAATGGAGAAAATGACAAAAATATTTTTATAAGAATAACGTCAGAAGTTTTACCATTAAAACTGTTGAACTACTCTGTAATAAAAGTACAGTAATATGCGTTGTTGCATAGTAGCACATGATATTGATTATTGATGTTTACGTGATAAGTCACTCAATTTTATTTTATTAGTATTATTAATGTAATAAAACAGAAAAACTTTTTATATAAAACAGAATACTTTTATAAAATTATTCTATAAATAGAATATATTATATTCTATTATGCATAGTGTTTTGCAAAGTAAAATATTTTTATATAAAACCGAATACTTTTATAAAGTTATTCTATAAATAGAATATGTTATATTTTATTATGCATAGTGTTGCATAGTGTTTTGCATAGTAAAATCTTTTTATATAAAATAGAATATTTTTATAAAGTTATTCGTTTTATTAGATTATAAATATAATATATTATATTTTATTTAAAAAATTTTGCTCTAAATATGGACCGTCCGATTAAAAGTAAATCAATCTGGACCGTTCATGAATTAGTTACTATGCAGTCCATTCTTCTATAAATAGAAGCTCATTCCTTCATTACTTCTTACGAATTCACTGAAACTCTAGAGAGAGAAACTATAGAGAGAGTTCTTCTTCTATAATCTTGAGCGTATTTCTTTAGAGTTTAAGAAAGCTTTGAGCGTAATGCAAGTTTTCTTCTAGTATATCCTCGCCCTATCAGTCGAAATACTCTTCTTTCAAAGGTGAAGATAGGTAATGAAAATTATCTTCGTCCTGGTTGCGAATAAGAATTTAGAACCACAATTGTGATTATGAGTTATTCATATGATTGTGGATAGGAACTATTGATTTATTTTACATGGATAAAACATTATTGGTGGACTTTTAACATAGAGAAGATAATAGACCTTATGGTCTATTTGACTCTTCTAATGGATTGCTCGTTCCGCTGCAACTATGGTTAAAAAGTTTTATCATCTACCATATGTTCTAAATCTCTGATTTATTATTGATGAAAGCTATTGATAATTTAATTATCTTTAGTCATGATATTCTTTACTGGGCTTGTTGTGCTCACCCTTTCTGCTTCACAATTCCTTTTAGGTAATAAGAGTGTTGCTGTAAGATTGTTGTCGGGTCGAACGGGGATAACAGGGGAATAGAACGGTGGTCTCTAGCTGTGGAGGTTCTCCCTAAATAGTATAGAAAAGTGTGTTATATTCTATACATCATTTAGTAGTTATATTTGTTGAATCAAATAGGGTGAGGCGAACCTAACTTTGGAAGGGTGTTTTGCCACTATCATACAAGATGTATAATGACATACAACCTCGTGTCATCATAAGACAGGGTTGTACGCATCCACTTGATGAGTATATCTACGGGCACTACCTATATGATCTTGGAGTTTATTTGTAATATAATATTCAATTGGAGACAGTGGAGATAGTTATATGTCAAGAGAAGACTCACCATTTGAAAGAAGATGATAGTAATCTTCTCATTTTTTTTGGGGTCTATTGGGTCAACCAAGGATAATTCTGTGGACATATGATATCTATTATAACCTAGATGTATGGCCTCCCATGTACGAAGGTTTCCTTGAGCACTTCCCAAAGATTTTAATTTCTAAAACAGTTTTTGACTATACTTTTATGTAAAGTACCATTGTAAGGTTGTGGTCGAGGCACTATGAGAGTTACATACATTTGTATTAAAACTCACAGTTAACTGTGGTCGTATTCTATATGACAGTTCAACAGTTGTATAAATGAAGTTATATTTGAATTTTGTACCATGTATCAAGTGACTCATAATGGGTGATGTATACCTAATTTCGGGGGCGTCACATCAAGCGATGGATAAGTTTGAGAAATTCTATAGTTGGAAATTGAGTGTGGGCTTCTAACTGTCTGAATGCTTGAGTCAGAAAATCTAAAAATTTAGTAGTGCTTATTTTTTATGACTGAGATATTGCACGGCTGCGCTATTTTTGGCTTGTAGTTGGGCGCGACCGCGCTACCCTGTACCTTTGCAACTTCAGTTTTTGACTTCTGTTTGATCGTGAATGCTTATATCAATGGATTGAACCTGAGAGGAGAAACAATAAAACTATTATTAAGACTTACAACTATCAAACATCAACGAAATATAGAAATCATGAAGAATTAAACATAGGAGAATAAGTAAATAGAAATGTAAATAAGAATTAAACAAGGATGGAGAAAGATCGGATGGGGTGCCTCCCATATAGCGCTCGGTTTATATTCCGTTAGCTAGACTCTGTTCTTGATCGCTATCCAATTCCTCTATGTAAAGCTATGAACCCTCCATCCATTAGAACCGCTATGTGCTTTGGTAGGTTCCTCGTCATGAGAGTCTTCGGATTGAGGCCACCTATCATATTTCCTGTACATGATGTCCCCAGTTCCATTGTATCGCCAGGTGCTTCTCCCGTTGTATCCGTGAATAGATTTTTGCATTGAGGCATGAAAGATACAACATGATTTTCTTCTTCTATTATCTCTTCCTCAGCCCACCATGATTTGTAAGAGGCCGCATAATCGCAGAAATTCTGGCTTTAGATGTGACTACCAAGGGGACATTGGTGTGCAAAATTCACTGAATTTTTTAACTCTAATTGAGAAGGCACTTGGGGTATTATACAAGTCAGCTTATGTTCTTTATTTTCCATACCCCAAGTTGTCTCCTCAATGTCCACTCCTTTCAGTTCATTCAATGCCATATACACTTTTATCTCTCCATCAGTTTCATCGTCCATGTCATAGCACCAATTATTTGAAGGGCGATTGTTCAAGGCTTCGAACATTTGATCCATCTGATTCTGAAGATTTTGAATTGGCCTCTCTTGCTCAATCATCTTCTCCTCAGTTGATACTACAAACTTGAACCACAAATCCTCCAGTCTTTAATTATCCTGTTCAGTTTCAAAATTCTTGTATTAAGGGCCATTAATTGAAGAGTTAATGAGTTATTCCATCTGTCGATTAAGATTCTGGGTTGATAACTCCTGACTCATTATCATCACTTCCTGGTCTGCTATGCTCTTAGAAATGAATTCCTTTAACTCTGAATTTTCTTCTTGTCGCAATGGAGGTGGATATGAGAAATCTGATGGATGTGTTGGACTTGGGACACAGTATGGGTCTCGATAGTTATAACTCCACTCAAAATCCGAGTGATACCCCCCACCTTGATGATAATTGGGATAAACATAGTTGTTGAGGCAATCACTCCCAAACTGTACTTGTTCAACCCTGATGTTGCATTGATAACTCGGATGCTCGCCAGCACAATATTCACATGTAACTGCTATCTCTCGAGTACGTTGGGCTGCAAGAACATCCAACCTCTTCGAAAGTGTTGCAGTTTGTGCTGACAAGGTAGAAAATACATTGAGTCCCTCAGTGGTTATGTCCCTTGGTTGAGTCATATTTTCATAAGGCCATTGATATGCAAAGTCATCCATGGTACCTGAAAAGAGAGAAATATAAGAAGATAATTAAAAAAATGTTTAAATTAAGACCAATTTGATTGAAATTAATGTTAGCAAAAATTTATTAAGCTAATTCCCCGGCAACGGCGCCAAAAACTTATTGGTCGTTTTACCGATCAATATATGAGTGCAAGTATACACGGTCAACAAGTAATAAAGAGTAAGTCAAATATCATTCCCACGGAGAATTAACTAATAAAGTTCACCAAGCACTAACCCATAACCATTTCAGTCTTATTTTAACGAATGATATTATATTTTATATTTAAACTATTAAATTAAATAAATCAAACTATTCCTAGAGTGAGACTAGATAATGAAGACACGAGATTACAATTTCAACTATTGAATAATTTAAATCAACATCCCATCACAATGTAGAACATACAATCACAAACTATCAAGATCAAATCTAACCTCATACTTCATCTTTCAAGTTTATATGGGTTATCAAAGTAATTGAAGGCCAATCAACTAAGCAAATAAGCTTGAATCTTAATAGACAATCACATAACAATCAATAAGGTTAACAATGAAGTATATCAGATTAAACTAAGCAATAGAATCCATTGCAATCCCAAAATAGAGTTTAGATCATAGTTGAATCAAACCCACCATCTACATATTGAATAAACATCATAAAATTACAAATAGGAATCACAGACAGGTTAAGTGTAGAGAATTAAAATGCAAATTTGTTCTCCTGCTCCAAGATGGAATCTTTGATGCTTTCCAATTGCTTCAAGTCTTCAATCTAATCAACTCTAGAAATCACTACTCTAATCTACTTATTCAAAGTTGAAGAAAGAAAATAACAGTAGCTTCTTGATCCCCCAAGGGGTGGCATATCCTTTACATAATAAAAATACGTCTAATATATAAGCCATAATTGAACCCCTCACTAAGTTACGCTTCCATCACATTATCTAGTGAAAAAGTCATCTCTAGTCAGCTTCCGAAGTGACGCGGCTGCGCCGGAATTGGCCTGAAGTTGGGCGCACCCGCGTTTAAGTATCAAATCACATTTTTTTGCTCCAGGGATTGGCGCGGCCGCGCCTAAAATACACTAGAAAACTGCGGGCCCGCGCCAAGGATTTTCTGCTGCAGTGCCCTCTGGTAAAATGGCTATAAGTTTTGATCCGAGAAGAGTTACGAGACCTGCCACCTATCAAATCGAAACTATCGACAAGGTCTAAAACCTTCATTCTTTGACAATTGAGAAATAATTGACGAATGAAGGAGGAAATGTGGTTGGAAGTGACAGCTATGCAAATGGCCATCCAACACAGTGACGTTCAACGTTCGTTGGTACAAAGGTCATAACTCTTGCATCCGAACTCCGATTGGAATGATTCAAGATGTTCCTGAAAGCTAAGAAGAAGCTCTAAAACATAATCCAAGTTCCAAGCCAAGAACATGAAATGAACATGAAAGCCCAAATGATCCCCAGATTGTTTTTCCTTGCGTTTTCATACCAATAGTCGCTCACATCGTTCCCAAGCTTAAGATCTACAACATGAACATAAAATGCATGAAAAGTAACTAAGAAACATGAGTATAAGTAACTAATTCAAGTAAAAGATACCGAATAAATAGGTATAAAACCTACTTATCAGTTACCGTATAATTTAATCCTTCCACCATACAATGTCCCAATTAAATATAAGACATGGAATTACTGTTAAGTCTTATTTTATTTAATTATATATATTTTGATTCCTAAATACACAACTCCTAATGAATGCCAATTAGAAACTACTTTCTAATTTCATTCCACCTTGGCCAAGGATTCCTCGGTTTTTATTTATAGAATCACATAGGACATATCTCTTCTTTTATTAGAAGCGGTAGATTCTTTATTGATCATTCATTATCTCTATATATAACTCATTATACCCAAGCATACCCTTTCATATACCCTGAGGGTCTTAAGAAAAAAGTCAAAATATAAATCATTATATACAAGATACTATGACGATCTCAAGTCTAAGGATTACTTGTATTACTATCACTACAGGAATTCCTATTGATAGGTAAGTAAAACTCTATTAGGTATTCCTTAGCGAGTCACATTCAGTAAACCTATTCTCTAATAAGCACCTACATACTTGCTTTAGTGTCTCAACACAAATGATTATGAGATCAATCATCCTCATCCAATGAGCAAACAACGTATGTACCAATCTATCCGGATTGATTAATCCCCTTTTTAGTAATCCATTGATTGGGAACATTTTAGTTTTTAAGCTATTTAAGAATTTAGATCTCATTAGCATGATCTCGTCATGATTCTAAAAGCATTGCTTAAAACTATGGGTTTATCACATATTATTAAAAAATCACCATGTAGATATTTTAAATGCCTTAAGTAAATTAATACTTTTATTAATAATTAAATAAGATCGATTACAAAGTATATGCTTTATCATCATACATGATTGGATTATATGCATATTACTTTCAATCTCCCACTTGCACTAAAGCCAATCGCCATGGTATCTTATACCCATCTTCTCTAAGTGACGATAAAACTGTTGTTGTGTTAACACTTTAGTAAATGGATCTGGAATATTATCTTGAGAGTCCACACTCTCCAGGGTGACATCTCCTCTTTCAATGATCTCTCTAATCAAATGAAAGCGTCGCAACACATGTTTGGATTTCTGATGAGACCTGGGTTCCTTAGCCCGCACAACAGCTCCGGTGTTGTCACAGAATAAAGGTACTAGTCCTCTAATGCTAGTAAGTTCGACTATTAACTTATTCATCCAAACAACCTCCTTTGCAGCTTCACTTGAAGCTATGTACTTTGCCTCTATCACTAAATTAACAACTGTTTGTTGTTTGGAACTTTTCTAACTCACTGCGCCAATGTTTAAGGTAAACACATACCCTGAAATGGATTTACAGTCATTTTGGTCCGTTTGAAAATTTGAGTCTGTGAAGCCCTCTAATTTCAATTCAGACCCATCGTAGACAAGAAATACATCCTTAGTTCTTCTTAAGTACTTTAGGATATTTTTCATTGCCTTCTAGTGTTTTTCTCCCGGATTCGATTGATATCTGCTTGTCACACTTAGTGCATGAGCGACATCTGGTCTAGTACATATCATACCGTACATGATAGATCCTATTGCTGAAGTATAAAGAATCTTACTCATACGATCTCTTTCCTCATGTGTCTTTGGGGTCTATTTCTTGGAAAGATGTCTTCTATTGCTCATCGGCATGAGACCACTCTTGAAATTTTCCATGCTAAACCTCTTTAGCATCAAGTTAATATACGTTCCTTGGGACAAGTCAATCATCCTTTTAGATCTATCTATATAGATCTTTATCCCCAAAATTTAGGATGCTTCTCCCAAGTCCTACGTGGAGAAGTGTTTAGATAAACAGATTTTTATCGATTGAAACATAGGAATATCATTCCCTATCAAAAATATATCATCAACATATAATACAAGGAATGAAACAATTCTCCCACTAACCTTGTTGTACACGCATGGTTCATCTTCATTTTTCATAAAATCAAACTCTTTGATTGTCTCATCAAAAAAGATGTTCCACATACGAGAAGCTTGCTTCAATCCATAAATGGATCGTTGTAGCTTACATACTTTATTTGTTCCAACCGTTGAAACAAATCCCTCTAGTTGTGTCATATATACATATCCTCCTCAAGTTTCCCATTGAGGAATGCCATTTTAACGTCCATCTGCCAGATTTCATAGTCTTTGTAAGCTGCAATCACAAGTAAAATACAAATGGACTTGAGCATCGCTACTACTGAGAAGGTTTCATCATAGTCAACTCCATGTCTTTGTTTGAAACCTTTTGTGACAAGTCAGGCTTTATAGGTCTCTACATTGTCGTATTCTCTAGTCTTTCTTTTAAAGACCCATTTACACCCAATAGGCTTAATGCCTTCAGGTGGTCAAAACAATGTCTATACTTGGTTTTCATCCATGGATTCTATCTCGAATTTTATGGCTTCTTTCCATTTCTCTAAGTCTTTACTACTTATAGCATGTTCTTAATTCAATTTATCATCATCATCATCTATGATGAGTACCTCGTCGTCATCGTCTATGACGAATACATACCTATCAAGTATCTTCGGTACTCTTCCAGATTTATGAATAGGGTGTGTTAAAATAGGTTCTTCCACTTGGTTAGGTATCTGACTTTGATCTATAGTATTTTGTGGTTCTTGAATGTCTTCAAGATATATCTTTCTCTCATTGACCCTTTCAAGGATAAACTCCTTTTCCAAGAAGGCAACATGTTTCGCAACAAACACCTTTTGATCAGTTGGATGATAGAAATAATACCATGATGTTTCTTTAGGCTATCCCATAAATCTACACTTGTTAGATCTAGTCCGTTGCTTATCATTTTAATACTTTTTGACATAAGCTGGATAACCCCAAGTCTTAACATGTTTAAGATTTGTTTTCCTCCCTGTCCATAACTCATATGGGATCTTAGGGACGGATTTGGTAGGTACCTTGTTAAGTAGGTATGTTGCCAATTTTAGGGCATATCCCCAGAAGGAAATTGGAAGATCTGTAAAAACTCATCATGGAACGAACCATGTCCAACAATGTTCAATTTTTCCTTTCAGATACACCATTCAATTGTGGTGTTCCTGGTGGAGTCCATTATGAGATTATACCATTTTCTTTGAGATAATTGAGAAACTCACTGCTTAAGTATTCACCTCCTCGATCTGATCGAAGAATCTTAATACTCTTATAAGTTTATTTTTCTACTTCACTTCTGAACTCTTTGAACTTTTGAAATGATTCTGATTTGTATTTCATTAAATACACATATCCAAATCTTGAGTGATCATCAGTGAATGTAATAAAATAAGAATACCCTCCTTGAACAGTCATTGTCATAGGTCCACATACATCTGTGTGTACCAACGCTAACAACTCTGTAACTCTTTCTTCTTTTCCACTAAAAGGATATTTATCCATTTTTCCTATTAGACAAGATTCACAAGTTGGATATTATTCATCATCCGATAGCTGTTGGAGCCCATTTTTATACAACTTGGATAATCTTGTTTCATTGATATGACCAAGTCTACAGTGCCAAATATAGGTATAATTAACATCATCTCTTTTCCTTTTCTTAATTTGTTCAATTTGAAGTATATTTTCATGCAAGTCAAGTATATAAATGTCGCAAATTACCAACACCATATAAAACATTATCATTATAAATAGAACAACTGTTGTTCTTTATTATAATCTCAAAACCATCCATATCCAATATAAAAATATAAATAATATTTCTAATGATATTCGGAACAAAATAACAATTATTTAAATTAATAAACTTGCCCGTAGGCAGTGCTAAACAATAAGTCCCTAGAACTAATGCACCAACCTTTGCTCCATTTCTCACTCGCAGGACAACCTCATCCTTGCTCAACTTTCTACTCCTGACCAGTCCTTGCATATTATTACATATATGAGAACCACAGCCGATATCCAATACCAAAGTAGAAGATTGACTTTCAAAAAAATTAATTTCAATTATAAACAAACCTTGATTAAGATTAGAAGCTTCTCCAAGCTTCTTCTGCTTTTGCTCCGCAAGATAATCCTTCCAGTACTCCTCTTCCAGTGACCCGACTTGTTGTAATTGAAGAAAATTCCTTTGCTAGCTGGATCAAGTTTCTTTTGATCCTTCACTTTTGCATTTCCCTTACCCTTCTTGGATTTCTTCTTTTTCAGAAGATACCTTGAGCCTCTTCCTTTTCTTAGAAGAATCATCTACCAGTAAGACATGGTCCTTCTTGGATGGGAAGTGACCTTCAGCAGTTTTCAACAAGTTAAGTAATTCAGGCAAGCTGACATCTAACTTATTCATGTGAAAAATTCACAACACATTGTGAGAAGGTGTCCGGGAGTGACTGCAAGACTAAATCATGACTCAACTCCCCATCCATGATGAACCCAAGTTGTCCAAGACGTTCAATCAGATTAATCATCTTTAAGATATGAGTCTCAACGGTAGTACCCTTTGTCAGGAATAAACATATGAATGATATTCCTATTTACATATGATTTGATTATGATATATATGAATGAATATGCAAGTATGCTTGCATTAAGAAAAGATGTAAAGTCCTTTGATAGATAATAGAAACATGTGTACAAGGACTTAGAATGAATTGATCAAGTATGTTAGGTTGATCCTACATAAGCAAAACATCTTTGTAAAGTCCTTAAAAAGAAATGATGTAAAAGGACTATAAATATAGAAAGATCAAGCATGTTAGGTTGATCTTATGATGTAATAGATAGGCTAGTCTGATCGTCGAGTATTACTCCAGAGATCGTAGTCTGCCAGAATAGTTAAGGATAACTCGAGAGCTATCGAGGTAGAATCATAGTTTGCAAGATAGTAGATCTCAGAGTTCGTAGACTGTCAGTAGAAATGATGATGGATCGTGGTATACCAAGAAGAGCTTCCTCGGGATCGTAGTGTGCTAAGGAAGTCATGTTCAGAATCTTAGAGACAGCCTGCCTACGAGCTGACTGAATATCTGCCGAAGCCAAGTCAGAAATTTAGACTGCACTCGGAGTAGTAGAGTCTACCGATGTCGAAGCCAAGTCAAGGATCGTGGATTACATTCGAGATCATAGATTCTACTGATGTTGAAGCCATGCCAAGGATCGTAGACTACATTCTGAGTTCGTAGAGTCTATTAATTACATACAAGGATCGTAGTCGAGCAAGATCAGATGAAGACAACAAGCACAAGGCAGAAACCGTAGAGTGTCAAGATCTGATCTCTGCATCTTAGTGTCTGCACAACCGAAGTTGAATCATAAAGTACAGAACTACGACCTCAATAGAAGTGCTCACAATGCCTAGGCAGAATCATAGAGAAAATACGATTCTCAACTATTGAGCACTCCCAGAATATCCAAAGGAACAAAGCCTCTTGTTGGCACTGGAAAGATACATCCTACCTGAAGGGAACCAGAGAGCACTCAACGAATGACATGCAATAGATCTAAGCACCAACCCAATCAGCATCAAGATTGAGTTGTAAAGCCATTCGAGATGAAGTCTTCTACAAGTTTATCATAAGAAGACTTCAGTAACTGACTAAGGAAAGTCAGCAAGTGCAGTAGCTGTCAAGTGAACATAAGACAACGATCTTGGAAGCAACCGAGATCGTAGTATTTGCCAAACAAAGAAAGAACTGATGGAAAGTGAACCAGGATACTGGTTAGTCTCTAAAGAACAAGACTAGAGTGATTAAGCGTAGGGTCAGTCCATTGATGATAAGTGAACGGGAGATCACAAGGAGAAAGCGTGCTGGACATGTGAGAACCCCAAATCTAAGGTCCCGAATCACCGCGAATCCGGTTCGATCATTCTATACTACTATTACTATTTGCGGATGATATAAACATAAATTGTTTATACAATACATTACAAACCATTCCCCAAGGTTGAATAACCTTAACTTATACACAATTCATAACTTTTCTAACATATAACATTATTATCAAACTACACTATTACATAAATAATCGTGCATATTAACTTTAAGCTGGAACTGTCTTTAACCTTTCCTTGTATCCGACGCATTCGCCTTAATCTGTAATGTTTTATCATGATATAGCAGGGTGAGCATGAAAGTTGCCCAACAAGTTTAAATTCAACAATATAACGATATATCATGATTGAAATGATTTGAATAATTGGCTGGCTATAATTCTACAATATAATTGTGAACTAGTAGGAACAAATTTATGACTGAACAAGTATTATACATTAACAAATATATCTGAACCAACTGGTAATGAAGGTGATCAGCCTTTCATACCTTACTTATACATGCAATATGTACAGAGTACAATTAATGGCAACCAGCAATAATTAACCATAAGCTTATCCGAATGAAACACTTTTAGTAGAGTTAAGTAAAAACAAACTTGTCTGAACCGTTGATTACTGCTACGCAATTTATATCGCCATATCCAAAAACCTAATATTAGTAATATAGATCTCCAATATTAGAATAATATCATCACAATATAATACTATATTATATATATATACATAGAATAACCTAAACACATAACACACAACCCTATCAATCTAAAACACACATAAGAATCAGTATCAAGTCAAACTATTGCAGTCTGAGTTGAATTCAGAAAAAATCTAACATCCCGACGGTCTAGTCAGATATTCATCGAGTTTACGTTCAATTAAACTCTGTCTAACACTTAACAGTTTCTTAGACAATTTTCTAAGCAGTCAAAATAATTTTCATAAGTTCGTAATAATTTTTAAATAATTATTACTATTTATCGCGAATTTTTAATCATTAAACACGTATTTAAATAATATAAATACCACTTAATTTTTTTTTATCATTAATATTCATTTAATATCAAAAATTAATGAAAAACATATCATAATATTATAATATATTTTACAATATCACCAAGTATTTTTAATACTTTAAAATCACCATTATATGATTTTTAAACAATTAAATTCACTATCCAATAATTGATTTTAATATTAAAATATTAATATTTTATTGGCAAAATATCAAAAGTTATATTTTATAACTCCAAATATTTTTCTAACCCTTAAATCATTTTTATATAATTTATAAACCATTTATTCTATTTTTCCATAATTTATTTAATATATTTATTAAATAAACTAATTATCATTAATATTGATTTGTTAATGAAATTCATCCTAAAATATTAAAAGTCACTTAAAATAACTTAAAATATTTTTTTTACCATAATATTATTTTTCATGAATTAAAATCAATTTTAAATCAGTTATTTAATATTATAATTAAATAAATTAAATATCATTTATATTCCAAAAATATTAAATATTTATGAAATATAATCTAAATAATTAAAAACTATTTCTCAGAATTTAAAATAATTTTTTGAAATTTATTTAGTATTTTTAATAATTAAAAATCATTTTTATCAATTTTTAAATAATTTTCAGAAAATAATTAATTAGAAACTGTCGCTAAAGGGCCCTATAGCGACAGAGCCGTTGCAATAGGTGTTCTTGAGGCTTTTCCTGAGCTTCATGTCAGACACCAAGGTTGCTACTTTGACCACAAAGTTTTTCATGTTCTGGACGTTAGCAGGGTTGTTTAATGAGCTAATATTATAGTATACATGCAATACTATGATTATCAATCAATATCATGGCCATCCAACAACAATTCAGTGAGATCGAAGGTCCAGAAAGTCTTGTCAGACACTGTTCTTCATTTCTGGGTTTTTCATAAATGAAGAACTGTGACAACCCGATATTTTCTATATAAATAAATCTTAAATTTTGCGTATAAATTTTTTTTTTATTTTAAGGATGAGGATTTGTACAAGATTATGTGTCTATGTATTTATGTGGTAAATAAAAATATATTTATTACATGAATATTTACAAGTAAATTTATTGTAGAATTATTGATTATTATAAAGTATATTTTTATAATAATTAATTTTAAGATAGAAATGTTTTTATTAATTATTTTCCCTGAATATATAATCATATATTATTTAAATAATAAATTAAGTGATTTTTAGAATAAATATAATAATTATTTTATTATGTGAAATTTTTGTACAGATTATTAATTTAAATATTTTACCTTAATTATCAAGGTTAAATATGAAAGAATAATTAGATATGGAATCCAAACTCTAATTTTGGATTATTGTCAAGGTATGAGAATAATAATATAATATTAATTATATTTTGATTTTTCAGTGTTATGAATATGTACGGTATTACCGTATTGATAATGGTTGGTCAATTACGGTGTATTTTGACCAAACCCTAGTAATGATGTTAAACCCTAATTTGAGATCCAAATTAGAGTATAAGGTTATTTTATAAATGTATAATATTAATTATGTCATGTATTTAATGTATTAATTAGGTAAACCCTAATTAAAATTTTGGAAATCCTAATTGCTATAATTAATAACCCTAATTTAAAATTAGAGTTTGAGATTGTTGGTTATTGTATTAATGTAATTAATTCACAAGTATTATGATTAAAATTATTAATTTTAGCAACCCTAAATTATTAAACCCTAATTTAGTAATTGGAACCCTAATTGTAATTTGGTAATCCTAATTACCGAAAGAGTAAACCCTAATCGCTACATTAGCAAAGTCAACAATAATTATATGATCTAAACCATATTGTCCATTTGTTAGATAATTACAAACTTATTTTAATTAACAAAGCTATTATTTTAAAAAATTTAGAAACTAAAATTTAGTTATTTTATTTTATTTAATTTAATTTATTGTGCAAACCCTAGTTGGAAAATCCTACAATTTGTGCTAAACCTTAGGGTTAAACCCTAAGGGTTAAACCCTAAGGGTTTGCAAGAATGACAATTTAGCCATTAAATTAAAAAACAAATTACCATTATGTCCCTTTTTAGCATTTATGAAGCTAGCCATAGGTTTTGACAAATTGAGAAGTTGGTGACTTACTCTACCAAACCTCAACAACTCCACATGCTCCTTAATTGACAGCAACAAGCAGCAACTCAGCCATTCATGAATCTAGCATGTCTATATAAAGGATTGAGAGAGAGAAAAAGTGATTTTGCTAGCCAATTTTATTCAATACTCAAGCAACTCTCATTTTCTCTCAAACCAACGAAATTTGTTGCTAGATCAGTCCCTTTAAACAGCCCCACGAAATCCCATATCAGATCAGAAGCCAAAATCAGAAAATTGATCATAAAAGGTATAAAACCCTAATTCAAATTCTGTCCAAAAATATGATGTTAGATGTTAGTTTTTTTGTGTTATACATGTTAGATACAGTGTAAATAGATGATCTGGGTTGCTAGATGTTAGATCCATAACATCTAGAGGCTCGAATTTGATGTTTTTAAAAAAATCTGGAAAATTATTTTTTTGTTCTCTGATAGTGAATGTCAGAGCCTGTAGATTGTTGTGTGTTTTTTTTTTTGTTTAAGTGTTTCATTTTGTAGTCTTGTATGAGATCTTTCATCTAGTACAAGAATTAAAGTCAGATCTGTTGTGGATATGAAGTTATGATCGGTCAAAACCCATTGACCGGGCATGACCAGATGAAATCTGGGTAAACCCTGAATTATTTTCAGTGTCTGACAAGTTTTGAATCGGCTAGATCTTGCAGATTTTAGTTGATTTGTTGTATTTGTTGTAATATACTACTAGACTGGTATATGTAATATAGTTTAAAGCTTTTATATAACCTAAATAACATATGAAATGGATTTAATGGATGGTCAAAGTAGCTAAATCGCTCACGGTTTTGGATTTCTGAAAATTTTCCAGAAAAATTTGAAGGTTATTTGTAACAGGGTTTGACCGAATCTTTTCTGTTAGTTGTGATTGTTGTTAGATTGATGTTATGTAATAGATCTTTACCCTTGCATGTTGGCCATACACTGCAGCTTATAGATCACAAAACAATTACAAGGATTGCGTGTAGTAAAGGTTCAAAGTATGACCTATGATCTGTTCTTCATTTCTGGGTAACCCAGAAAATGAAGAACAGACCTGAAAACATTTTTGGAGGCACAGATCTCTCTTGTATTATGTGTTATGATCATGTTTGTTGTTGGATCGTGTAGTCTTGTATTTGTACTACATGATCTGACGAACAACAGACCCAGAAACACAACACACACGTAATTAATCTTGGTCAAACATGTACACTCGGTCACTGCGCTTGAATTTCTGGGTTTACTGAAGAACACCTATAGCGACGGTTCTGTCGCTATAAGTGGTCTTTAGCGACAGATTTTTTTTAAAATTCCGGAAATTAACAAAAAAATAGAAAAAAATAGTTTTTAATTATTAAAAATACAAAATAAATTATTAAAAATTATTTTAAATTTTGAAAATTAGTTTTTAATTATTTTAAATATATTTCATAAATATTTAATATTTTTGGAATATTAAAAGTAATTAATTTATTTAATTATAATATTAAATAAATTATTTAAAAATGATTTTAATATTTGAAAAATCATTTAAAATTATATTATGATATAAGAAAATAATTTAAGTTATTTTTGATAACTTTTAATATTATGTGATAATTTTCATTAATAAATTAATATTAATGATAATTAAGTTATTTATTAAATGAATTAAATAAATGAATTAAAAATGATTTTATTATATTAAAAAAATCATTTTAAATAATGATAAGGTATTTAAAAATATTTTAAGTTATAAAATATAACTTTTAATATTTAAAGGTAAATTTCATTAATTAATTATTATTAATGATATTAAAGTTATTTAATAATTATATTAAATAATTTAGTTTAAAAATGATTTTAATATTATAATAATCATTTTAATTAAAAATAAAGTGTTTAAAAATATTTTAAGTTATAAAATATAACTTTTAATATTTAAGGGATATTTTCATTAATAATTTAATATTAATGATTATTAATGATATTAAATTTATTTAATAACTATATTAAATAAATAGTTTAAAAATGGTTTTATTTATTTAAAAATCATTTAAAAAGGATGTTAATGATTTAAAAATATTTTAAGTTATAATTATTAACTTTTAATATTTGGATAAATAGTTCATTAATATTTAAATATTAATAGTAATTATTTAATAATGATTTTAAATGTTTTAAAAATCATTTAAGGGTATTATAAATACTTTAAAAATATTTTGAGTTATTATACATAACTTTAATATTTTGGCAATGGTTTCATTAATAGTTTAATATTAATTAAATGTTAATGATAATAGAATTGTTTAAATCATTTAATAATGATTCTGATATTTCAAAAATATGATAAATGATAATAATTATTTAATAATTATTATAAGGCCATGAAAAATAGTGCGACTGATGTTTAAGTTATCCAAATGGATATTGAACTACAGATTTGAGTCTTAGACTCGATAGTTAACCGATAAAGCTGTCGGTAGACCGACATAGATTAGAAATTGATTTGGACTTGGATAAATTGGTTAATTAACTGTTTATTTGTTATTCAATGGTTATCAAGGTTGTATGACAATGTGATTAGGAAGGTGTTGATGTTTGATTATGAGTCAACGATTGTTGAACATGTGTGATAATGTGAATACGAAATGTGCTGACTGCAATAGGCAGTGTTATGTGTACGATATGTTGTACTAATCAGTAAAATGATCTGATTAATGATAGGTTATGATAGAAAAGAGTAGATCTAAGTTGCGTAAGTGTAAGCAGCGCATCAGGCAAGTATCCTAACTTTGCATTTTCTTTATGCAATGGACAGAAGTGAGAAATTCAGAATTAATGTTATTATTGTACAGATTGTTAAACTTATATTATATAAGCCCATTGACTATCAACATGCTAGTATATGATAATTCAGTTATATATTCTGTTCGTTAATTTCTATAAATGATTATACAAGTGTCCCCACTTGGATAATCATTGTAATTAATCACATGTTGATACATCTTTGATATACATATATGTTGAATTATATATCATTGTTGAACAAGATAAGACCTTTGTAATGAAAACCCGACAGGTATGAACATCCCGAACATGGGAAAATTTTTATGCGCTACGGCGGACAAAGGATGAACGATAATATCGTTCTAGCAATGTAGTATTGATCAATACAGGGTACAACGGGGCTGATCACCCTCTGTGCCCGTAAGCAATGGCTGGTTTACAGATGAATTTCTGTTTAAACCCTTTCGAAAATGAAAACAATGTTCATAGTATGTCATAGAAACCCCATGTATAGACAATACACAGTTTAAAAAAATTTGAACGAGGGTTGTTATGTTATTATTATTGGTACAGATTACTTCACAACTACTGACTAGTTGTAGAAGAATATTATAAAGAAAACATTTAAATTCTTTCAGCCTATATATATATAATACTTGCTGGGCAATCAAATGCTCATCCTTGCTTAATTTAAATGTTTTCAGCTAAGTGTGAAGGACCAGAAGGATCTGTCAAGAACAAAGGAAAAGGAAAAGTTGCTGAATGACTTTATATGCTACTGTTTGTAATAGTTTTAGATTATGAAGACTATGATATATATATTTATATATGTTATGACATGTAATGAATGTTTAAAGGTTACGTACCTGGGAGAAAGACTCTGATGTATTTATAAATTTAAGTTTAAGTTTTATATTATTGTTATTATTATTAGTAGTATTCCGCTCATAGAAATGGTATCGTGAAGTACCGAGTTCTGGTTTCAAGTATCCAGGTTCGGGGACTTTCCAGGATGGTATCAGAGCTATAGGGTTAGAAACCTTAGGTGGGTTAGACCTTAGGCTATAACCTTAGAACAGAGGGAAACGTTGAAAATATAAATAACTCATATAGAGTTTAAATAAAGATGAATTGGATAAATTCATCGTCAAACAAACTAAAAGATAACTTATATAAAACCTTTATGTGTTATGTGTATATATTATATGCTAATCAGGATAATTGCTGTGTGTAGATGTCAGGTGAAAAAGAACTAGGATACCCACGGGTCGTAAAGAAGGAGCTAATATCGAAGCCAATAGCGAAAATAGAAGCTCTCAATGAAACCAACTCGGACGAGGTGGTTATCGTGGAAAACATAGTACCAGATTCGGAAATAGTGGATCTGACAGATAATGATTCAGACTCTAAAGCTGAAGCTGGTGAAGCATCAATGGAGATGCAGGAATTGAAGAACAAGGTTTCTTCTTTAGAAGGGTTGTGGAAGACAGAAAAACTGCTTAACAGTCAATTACATCAAGTGTTAATAGAAACAATGGAAGAGCAGGATAAGCTTTAAATCCAAATCAATCAGATGGGAGCCTCAAGCAACACTTCGTTTGCAGCTCCAAAAGATAAGGGAAAAAGGAAGGTAGAAGACCATGATTTAGGAAAACCTGGGAAGAAAAACTGGAAAAGAATATGTTATCTTTGCGGCTATGAAGGGCATACTACTCTGTATTGTCCTGACTATAAACGAGGAGCATGTTTTGTCTGTGGAAAGGAAGATCATCAGGCGAAAAGCTGTCCAAAAAAGAAGACTTAGTAAATAGATAATGCCGCCAAGACGTCAAACTCGAAATCAAAGGGAAGAAGAGTCTGTCAACAACGTTGAAGGACAACAACAAGCGGACCCAATGCAGTAATTCGCATATATGGTAGCTCAGGCTACGCAACAAGGAAACCAGCCGGATAATCACTTGGCGAATTTTAAAGATTTTAAGGCTGTAGGACCGCCAGAATTCAAAGGTACGACTGGACCTGTAGAAGCCCAAACTTGGATTAGGGAAATTGAGAAGGCGTTTATAATAGCTAGGGTAGCTAAGGGGCAAAAGACCTCTTTTGCCACCTACATGATGAAGGGTGAGGCAAATTTCTGGTGGGAAGAGAATCAGATGAGGGCAGGAGCAGGTGTGATAGCATGAGATAGATTTAAGACGTTATTTTTCGAAAATTATTTTTCAGCCAGTATGCAGTCTAGAATGGAGGTAAAATTTCTGGAGTTGAAGCAAGGGGATATGTCAGTGGCAGAATATGCCACAAAATTCAATGAGTTAGCTAGGTTTGCTCCGCATCAAGTCGATACGGAGGCTAGGAAGGCGAGGATATTTGAGCTGGGATTAAAACCCTGGCTCTATAACAAGGTGGCAGTGTTACAGATTCCAACATTTGAAGCACTCTTGGAGAAGGCGATAATTGCGGAGGAAGGGAGTGAGGCTATGAGCCTCTACAACAAGGAGAGGAAAAACAAAAGCAAGGTCGAGGGAGCTGAGAAGGTGAGAACTAATAGTGGAAGCAGGAGTGTTGACGGAAAAAGGAAGGGAAACTACTTTGGAAACGTGCAGGTGAAGCAAGAAGGAATTAAGAAGCAAGAGATTCAGTGTAAAACGTGTGGAAAGAACCACTCCGGAGAATGTTTAAAAGGAAAATTTGTGTGTTATAAATGCGGGCAGGAGGGCCATATCTCTCCCAAGTGCCCCAATCCTAGAATGAATAGTGGTTTTTTTATTTGTGGATCATTGGAACATAGGGTGAAGGATTGTCCGAATAGGAGGGTGGAGGAAGGAAAGGAGAATACTGGTAAGGGTAGTGTAACATTAGCAATCACGGGACCGACATCATCAAGCAAACCAACAAAGTCAACATCAAGGGTCTTTAACATGATGGTTCAAGACACGGTGGCAGCTGGCAATGCAGTTCCTGGTAATATTCGAATAACTTTTAATTGCATAATTAGAATTTTTCTATTTATAGTAAATTATTTTATAAAGAAATTTTGAGGGAGGAATTTGAGTTCTTTTAGAAATCAAATTTCCGTTTAATCAGAAAGACAAGCTTAATGTGATTAGTTAAAGATCAGTTCGATCAAAGATGAATCGAGATCTACTTGCGAAGATTGTGTATGCTATGAACCCAGTTATGTATAGGTTTTAAAGCGGTGATTCCGGGGATGGAATCCTTATAAGGGAGGGTGAATGTGACAACCCGATATTTTCTATATAAATAAATCATAAATTTTGCATATAATTTTTTTTTATTTTAAGGATGAGGATTTGTACAAGATTATGTGTATATGTATTTATGTGGTAAATAAAAATATATTTATTACATGAATATTTACAAGTAAATTTATTGTAGAATTATTGATTATTATAAAGTATATTTTTATAATAATTAATTTTAAGATAGAAATGTTTTTATTAATTATTTTCCCTGAATATATAATCATATATTATTTAAATAATAAATGAAGTGATTTTTAGAATAAATATAATAATTATTTTATTATGTGAAATTTTTGTACAGATTATTAATTTAAATATTTTACCTTAATTATCAAGGTTAAATATGAAAGAATAATCAGATATGGAATCCAAACCCTAATTTTGGATTATTGTCAAGTTATGAGAATAATAATATAATATTAATTATATTTTGATTTTTCAGTGCTATGAATATGTACGGTATTACCGTATTGATAATGGTTGGTCAATTACGGTGTATTTTGACCAAACCCTAGTAATGATGTTAAACCCTAATTTGAGATCCAAATTAGAGTATAAGGTTATTTTATAAATGTATAATATTAATTATGTCATGTATTTAATGTATTAATTAGGTAAACCTTAATTAAAATTCTGGAAATCCTAATTGCTATAATTAGTAACCCTAATTTAAAATTAGAGTTTGAGATTGTTAGTTATTGTATTAATGTAATTAATTCATAAGTATTATGATTACAATTATTAATTTTAGCAACCCTAAATTATTAAACCCTAATTTAGTAATTGGAACCCTAATTGTAATTTGGTAACCCTAATTACCGAAAGAGTAAACCCTAATTGCTACATTAGCAAAGTCAACAATAATTATATGATCTAAACCCTATTGTCCATTTGTTAGATAATTACAAACTTATTTTAATTAACGAAGCTATTATTTTAAAAAATTTAGAAACTAAAATTTAGTTATTTTATTTTATTTAATTTAATTTATTGTGCAAACCCTAGTTGGAAAATCCTACAATTTGTGCTAAACCTTAGGGTTAAACCCTAATGGTTAAACCCTAAGGGTTTGCAAGAATGACAATTTAGCCATTAAATTAGAAAAAAATTACCATTATGTCCCTTTTTAGCATTTATGAAGCTAGCCATAGGTTTTGACAAATTGAGAAGTTGGTGACTTACTCTACCAAACCTCAACAACTCCACATGCTCCTTAATTGACAGCAACAAGCAGCAACTCAGCCATTCATGAATCTAGCATGTCTATATAAAGGATTGAGAGAGAGAAAAAGTGATTTTACTAGCCAATTTTATTCAATACTCAACCAACTCTCATTTTCTCAAACCAACGAAATTTGTTGCTAGATCAGTCCCTTTAAACAGCCCCACGAAATCCCATATCAGATCAGAAGCCAAAATCAGAAAATTGATCATAAAAGGTATAAAACCCTAATTCAAATTCTGTCCAAAAATATGATGTTAGATGTTAGTTTTTTTGTGTTATACATGTTAGATACAGTGTAAATAGATGATCTGGGTTGCTAGATGTTAGATCCATAACATCTAGAGGCTCGAATTTGATGTTTTCAAAAAAATCTGGAAAATTATTTTTTTGTTCTCTGATAGTGAATGTCAGAGCCTGTAGATTGTTGTGTGTTTTTTTTTTGTTTAAGTGTTTCATTTTGTAGTCTTGTATGAGATCTTTCATCTAGTACAAGAATTAAAGTCAGATCTGTTGTGGATATGAAGTTATGATCGGTCAAAACCCATTGACCGGGCATGACCAGATGAAATCTGGGTAAACCCTGAATTATTTTCAGTGTCTGACAAGTTTTGAATCGGCTAGATCTTGCAGATTTTAGTTGATTTGTTGTATTTGTTGTAATATACTACTAGACTGGTATATGTAATATAGTTTAAAGCTTTTATATAACCTAAATAACATATGAAATGGATTTAATGGATGGTCAAAGTAGCTAAATCGCTCACGGTTTTGGATTTCTGAAAATTTTCCAGAAAAATTTGAAGGTTATTTGTAACAGGGTTTGACCGAATCTTTTCTGTTAGTTGTGATTGTTGTTAGATTGATGTTATGTAATAGATCTTTACCCTTGCATGTTGGCCATACACTGCAGCTTATAGATCACAAAACAATTACAAGGATTGCGTGTAGTAAAGGTTCAAAGTATGACCTATGATCTGTTCTTCATTTCTGGGTAACCCAGAAAATGAAGAACAGACCTGAAAACATTTTTGAAGGCACAGATCTCTCTTGTATTATGTGTTATGATCATGTTTGTTGTTGGATCGTGTAGTCTTGTATTTGTACTACATGATCTGACGAACAACAGACCCAGAAACACAACACACACGTAATTAATCTTGGTCAAACATGTACACTCGGTCACTGCGCTTGAATTTCTGGGTTTACTGAAGAACATGAAGAACACCTATAGCGACGGTTCTGTCGCTATAAGTGGTCTTTAGCGACAGATTTTTTTTAAAATTCCGGAAATTAACAAAAAAATAGAAAAAAAATAGTTTTTAATTATTAAAAGTACAATATAAATTATTAAAAATTATTTTAAATTCTGAAAATTAGTTTATAATTATTTTAAATATATTTCATAAATATTTAATATTTTTGGAATATTAAAAGTAATTAATTTATTTAATTATAATATTAAATAAATTATTTAAAAATGATTTTAATATTTGAAAAATCATTTAAAATTATATTATGATATAAGAAAATAATTTAAGTTATTTTTGATAACTTTTAATATTATGTGATAATTTTCATTAATAAATTAATATTAATGATAATTAAGTTATTTATTAAATGAATTAAATAAATGAATTAAAAATGATTTTATTATATTAAAAAAAATCATTTAAAATAATGATAAGGTATTTAAAAATATTTTAAGTTATAAAATATAACTTTTAATATTTAAAGGTAAATTTTATTAATTAATTATTATTAATGATATTAAAGTTATTTAATAATTATATTAAATAATTTAGTTTAAAAATGATTTTAATATTATAATAATCATTTTAAATGAAAATAAAGTGTTTAAAAATATTTTAAGTTATAAAATATAACTTTTAATATTTAAGGGATATTTTCATTAATAATTTAATATTAATGATTATTTAATGATATTAAATTTATTTAATAATTATATTAAATAAATAGTTTAAAAATGGTTTTATTTATTTAAAAATCATTTAAAAAGGATGTTAATGATTTAAAAATATTTTAAGTTATAATTATTAACTTTTAATATTTGGATAAATAGTTCATTAATATTTAAATATTAATAGTAATTATTTAATAATGATTTTAAATGTTTTAAAAATCATTTAAGGGTATTATAAATACTTTAAAAATATTTTGAGTTATTATACATAACTTTAATATTTTGGCAATGGTTTCATTAATAGTTTAATATTAATTAAATGTTAATGATAATAGAATTGTTTAAATCATTTAATAATGATTCTGATATTTCAAAAATATGATAAATGATAATAATTATTTAATAATTATTATAAGGCCATGAAAAATAGTGCGACTGATGTTTAAGTTATCCAAATGGATATTGAACTACAGATTTGAGTCTTAGACTCGATATTTAACCGATAAAGCTGTCGGTAGACCGACATAGATTAGAAATTTATTTGGACTTGGATAAATTGGTTAATTAACTGTTTATTTGTGATTCAATGGTTATTAAGGTTGTATGACAATGTGATTAGGAAGGTGTTGATGTTTGATTATGAGTCAACGATTGTTGAACATGTGTGATAATGTGAATAGGGAATGTGCTGACTGTAATAGGCAGTGTTATGTGTACGATATGTTGTACTAATCAGTAAAATGATCTGATTAATGATAGGTTGTGATAGAAAAGAGTAGATCTAAGTTGCGTAAGTGTAAGCAGCGCATCAGGCAAGTATCCTAACTTTGCATTTTCTTTATGCAATGGACAGAAGTGAGAAATTCAGAATTAATGTTATTATTGTACATATTGTTAAACTTATATTATATAAGCCCATTGACTTTCAACATGCTAGTATATGATAATTCAGTTATATATTCTGTTCGTTAATTTCTATAAATGATTATACAAGTGTCCCCACTTGGATAATCATTGTAATTAATCACATGTTGATACATCTTTGATATACATATATGTTGAATTATATATCATTGTTGAACAAGATAAGACCTTTGTAATGAAAACCCGACAGGTATGAACATCCTGAACATGGGAAAATTTTTATGCGCTACGGCGGACAAAGGATGAACGATAATATCGTTCTAGCAATGTAGTATTGATCAATACAGGGTACAACGGGGCTGATCACCCTCCGTGCCCGTAAGCAATGGCCGGTTTACAGATGAATTTCTGTTTAAACCCTTTCGAAAATGAAAACAATGTTCATAGTATGTCATAGAAACCCCATGTATAGACAATACACAGTTTAAAAAAAATTGAACGAGGGTTGTTATGTTATTATTATTGGTACATATTACTTCACAACTACTGACTAGTTGTAGAATAATATTATAAAGAAAACATTTAAATTCTTTCAGCCTATATATATATAATACTTGCTGGGCAATCAAATGCTCATCCTTGCTTAATTTAAATGTTTTCAGCTAAGTGTGAAGGACCAGAAGGATCTGTCAAGAACAAAGGAAAAGGAAAAGTTGCTGAATGACTTTATATGCTACTGTTTGTAATAGTTTTAGATTATGAAGACTATGATATATAAATTTATATATGTTATGACATGTAATGAATGTTTAAAGGTTACGTACCTGGGAGAAAGACTCTGATGTATTTATAAATTTAAGTTTAAGTTTTATATTATTGTTATTATTATTAGTAGTATTCCGCTCATACAAATGGTATCGTGAAGTACCGAGTTCGGGTTTCAAGTATCCGGGTTCGTGGACTTTACAAGAACAATGCGAGTATGCTACTTTAATTCTTCATAGCTTGCATCTTGTACTCACATAATGCGATCTAAAGGTTCATGATTGTAGTACGCATGTCAGGGTACAACAACCCATCATCAGATTAACAAACAAACATCAAACGTAAAAGATCATGGACGGTCAAAGTCTGACAAAAATACGGATTATGAACAATCTGGGTTTTCCAGATTGTTCTTCTGACAGATGGTCAACAGTTGTTTGACCGGATACAGATTCAATTAGGTTATGGATCTAGGTATTTTAAAAGCATGAATCGATAGCCAATATTTCAGTCTACAGGTCTATCACAATAACATGGCCTAAACATCAATGATCAGTAAAAACAGAAGCCTTAAATAACTTGGCAGCCCATTTCTAGAAAATCTGGGTTTTCCAGATTCTAAGTTTTGTGCTCGGTCAACGGTCTTTGACCACTTATAACTGGTGATCTGGACTTTCTATGACCTTGTTTCCAGTTTCATATCACAATCCTCATGTCAGGCTACGGATTCAATACATAAAACACAGAAAAATCTAACACGTACGGATCTATGAGACCTGACATTTGACTGTCAGACATCATTTTTTCCAGATTTCCAGATTTGAGAAATCCTTTAATTCGAGCATCAAAATGATATGGATCTAAGTTTTAGCAACCCATATCATCAAATAACACCCTCTAACACATATCTAAACAACAAACAACAACATTAAGACAAATTTTTAAGGATTTCTAGAATTAGGGTTTATACCTCTTTAGCCTTTGATTCTTGGATCTGATCCCGATGATCTGATATTGGATGGCTAAGAGATGATATTAGCTTAACTTATTGATGATTGGGTAATATACCTATGAATTGGATATATTTGGACTTAAATTATTGCATTCTCAAGTTATTTAGTAGCATTTTTATTGTGTTTATGTCTTCTTTTGCAGATTTAGGAGCTGTAGGGGTAATTCAGGGATTTTGAGCTTACAATGGAAAAATGGTAAATAACATGAAGACTAGCGTCGGGGCGCTCTAGCTAGTGCAATTCGCAGCGCCGGGGCACTGGGCCTCGGCTGATTTTGACCGGTCAAAGGCGCGTGTTTGATGGTTTGACTGGATTGACTTTTTGTTTGACTTCTTATGTGGAGCTTATTTGAAGCCTAATTGGATTAGGATTGTGGGAAGCTATAAAAAGAAATTAAGTGCTGAAATTAGGGCTATTATCTAATCATTCAATCAATTCATTCATTCGTTGGAGGCTACACAAGGATTACTTGGAGATTAAGGATTGGCTACATAGTTTTCTTCTTCTTCTTCTCCTTATTTTCAATTTGTAATTCTTTAAGGATAATTTGCAAACAATTATTGGTTTTTATTTCTGTTATGAACTAATTCTTTAATTAAGATTTCAATTGAACCTTTTATGGCTATAAATTAGTTATTCAATTATTCCAATTATTTATGTTGAAGTGAATTGTTTATCATGCCTTGCATCTATTGCTTAATTATTTGCCCAATAATTACCTTGTTATTCTAGAAGGAATTGGAAGAGGAATTCTAGGGTTAGAACTGGGGTTGATAACGTGTGACTTATTTATTTGCACAGTGAATAGTTAGGTTTGTGAATTGAGTGGAAATATCTTTTCACCGCATGTAACACATAAGGAATTGGGATTAAAGGAGTTTAATTCACTTATTTTGCATAGGAATATAGCAAGATTAATCTGGATTAAATAGAAGTCAGTTGATCACTTGGAAACGGACTTTTGGCATTGGAGAATTCTTGTTAACAATTCAGTAGACATAATAGTTGGGATAATTAGATAATTGATTTATAGTTCATAATTGGGGATATTGAAGTCTTAATCATTATCTATCGGAATTCATTCACTCAAATCTTAGTTTATTTATTTGCTTATTTTAGAATAATATCTTTAATTGTTTAATTTAGTTTTAATATTTCAGAAAATCATAATTTATCATTGTTTGAATAAAATTGGATTTATATAGTGCTAATAGTTGGAATTTATTAATTAGAATTCTCTGTGGGAACGATACTCTATTTTATCACTTTATTACTTGTTGACCGTGTATACTTACACGTATTCTTTGATTGCGAAATCAACCAACAAGTTTTTGGCGCCGCTGCCGGGGAATTTTTTATTAATATTAATTTCATATTAGTTATAATTAATTCGGTCTTAATTTGAACGTTAATTATTTTTCTTCTTGGATTGGCAGGAATTCTTGTGCGTTTTTGCACACTAGATCGAAAGCTAAAAAGGAAATTTTTCCGTATACAGACGACATCGAGAGGAAGTTCCAGAAACTGCGTTTGAATAGTGAGGTTATACATTTGGAAGAAGAACTGGCAAACCAGGAAATACTCGTGAACATGGCAGAGAACAAACAGAAATCACTTTGGGATTACGCTATGCCGAATGTCACAGATTTACAGTCGAGTATTAAGACGCCGACAGTCAATGCGAACAGTTTCGAGATAAAACTGAGAACAATTCAGATGCTATAAAATACATGTCAGTTTGGGGGCAATTCGATAGATGATCCTAATGAGCATATCTTGAGTATCTTGGAAGTTTGCGATACCTTCAAATTTAACAATGTATCGGAAGATGCTACAAGGTTGAGGATGTTCCCGTTTACTTTAAAAGATAAAGCACGAAGCTGGTTACACTCTTTGCCTCCTGACTCAATCACCACTTGGGATGATTTAGCTCAAAAATTTTTAGCTAAGTTCTTCCCACCAGCGAAGTCCGCAAAACTACAGAACGATATTCATACTTTCGCACAATTTGATTCAGAGTCATTATATGAGACGTGGGAAAGGTTCAAGGATATGCTCCGTAAGTGCCCTCATCATGGAATTCCGCAGTGGATGTAATTAGGGATATTTTGTGATGGTTTGCACGCATCTAAGAGGTCTATTATTGATGCAGTAGGAGGAGCGATCATGTCCAAGAATTTTGATGAGGCGTATCAATTGTTAGAGACAATGGCTACCAACAACTATTAGTGGCCCATGACGAGGTCTAATCATCCGAAAGCATCAGGAAAGTATGAAGTGGACACGATGACAACATTAACAGCAAAAGTGACTGCAATAGCTAAGCATATAGAAATATGGCGTCCACAAGCCACACAACAGGTAGCGATGGTTTGTGAGTTGTGTGCTGGGGGTCATGCTACGGATCAATGTGCCATAAATTCTGAATCAGCACAGTTCGTAGGAAACTATAATCGCTCAACTCAACCGTATCCAACTCAAAATGCTTATAATCCAGGTTGGAAAAATCATCCGGGGTTTTCATGGAGTAACAATCAAGCTGCAGCTCAACCACCTAGCCAACAAAACACCTCCAGATTTCAAAATCAGACTTAACAACCAGAGAGGAAATCAAGTTTGGAAGAAGCCTTGGAAAAATTCATTAGAGCTTCTGACAAAAAGAACGAGGAACAAGATAAGAAATTGAATCAAGTAGAGCTTACTTTGCAAAGCCATGGGGCATCGTTAAAGAATCTGGAAAATCAATTGGGATAAATAGCATATACATTGAATAACCGTCCATTAGGAACGCTCCCGAGTGATACAGAAATAAATCTAGGCAGAAACGAGCATTGCAAGGCTGTAACTTTACGCAGTGGGAAGGATTTGCAAGAAACATTTAAGGATAAGGAAAAGGGGGACAACGCAACAGCCGAAATAGAAGAAGTTGTGAAAATCGGGAAAGATAAAGAGGAAATCGTAGAGCAGAATGCACCAGAACCAACTATAACAATGCCGCCCATACCGTATCCGCAGAGATTTCAGAAATCCAAGTTAGATAAACGGTTTTCAAGATTTTTGGATATTTTCAAGAAATTTCATATCAACATCCCATTTGCCGAAGCTTTAGAACAAATGTCGAGCTACGCTAAGTTCATGAAGGATGTGTTGTCAAAGAAAAGGAAACTGGGTGATTTTGAAATAGTAGCGCTAACCGAAGAATGCAGCGCAATTATTCAGAACAAGTTACCTCCGAAGTTGAAAGATCCAGGTAGTTTTACTATTACATGCGACATTGGTAATCAGTTTTCGGGGAGAGCACTGTGTGATTTGGGGGCCAGTATTAATTTGATGCCATTATCAGTCTACAGTCAGTTCGGGCTCAAGGAACCAAAACCGATAAATATCAGTTTATTGTTGGCGGACCGATCAGTTACATATCCAAGAGGTATCGTTGAAGACGTATTAGTAAGGTTGGATAAATTCATCTTCCCAGCAGACTTCGTTATCTTGGATTGTGAAGTAGATAAGGAACTTCCCATCATTCTCGGGCGACGATTCTTAGCAACGGGGAAAATGTTGATCGACGTGCATAAAGGAGAATTAACTATGCGAGTTGAAGATCAACAAGTCACTTTTAATGTGTTTAAATCAATGTCTTATCCGCAGGAAAAAGGTGAGTGTTTGCGGGTGGATTTAATGGATGAGTTAGTTAATCACAAGATTTACGGTAATTACTCAGAGGATCCGATAGAATCCATGTTGCTTGAAATAGACGACTATAGTATTGATGAGGATATTGAGCAGATCAAATGGCTAGACACATCATCATTCTACCAAAAAAATAATCAACCGTTCGACGCCCTTGATAGGCCCGAAACGAAAGGTAAAAAGTGCAAACCCTCGATAGAAGAGCCACCAGTGTTGCAATTAAAGCCACTCCCCTCTCATCTTAAGTATGCTTATCTGGGGAAAGATTCGACTCTACTAGTTATTTTTTCGATAGAGTTAACTGACACCCAAAAGGAAAAATTGCTACGGGTTCTGCGCGAGTTCAAAACAGCGATTGGATGGACTATAGCGGATATTCGAGGTATTAGCCCATCTTTTTGTATGCATAAGATTTTAATGGAAGAGGGGTAAAAACCAACCATTGAGATGCAAAGAGGGTTAAATCCCATTATGAAAGATGTGGCGAAAAGGAAATTATAAAATGGTTGTATGCTGTTATTATTTACCCAATCTCAGACAGTTCGTGGGTAAGTCATGTACAGTGCGTACCGAAGAAAGGGGGTATGACAGTGGTGAAGAATGAAGCTAATGAGCTCATCCCGACTAGAACTGTTACAAGCTGGAGAGTATGTATGGATTACCGCAAGTTGAATAAAGCCACACGCAAGGATCACTTTCCCTTGCCGTTCATTGATCAAATGTTGGACAGGTTAGCGGGACATCAATTCTACTGTCTGCTGGATGGATATTCCGGGTACAATCAAATTGCTATAGCTCCGAAAGATCAATAAAAGACCACGTTCACATGTCCATACGGTACGTTTGCATTCCGGCGTATGTCTTTTAGTTTATGTAATGCGCCGGCAACCTTTCAACGATGTATGATGGCAATCTTCTCTGATATGTTCGAACAGAATTTAGAGGTATTCATGGATGACTTCTCCGTGTTCGGTGATAGTTTCGACTAGTGTTTGAAGAATATGATCTTGGTGTTAAAAAGATATGTGGAGACTAATCTGGTGCTTAACTGGGAAAAATGTCATTTTATGGTGCAAGAAGGGATTATTCTGGGACATAAGGTTTCTGCATCCGGATTAGAGGTGGATAGAGCGAAGATTGAGACAATTGAGAAACTACCTCCTACATCATTTGTATAAGGCATTCGGAGCTTCTTGGGACATGCAGGTTTCTACAGACGCTTCATTAAAGATTTTCCAAAGATTTCGAAACCCCTATGTTCACTCTTGGAGAAAGATGTACCGTTTAAGATGGATCAGTCATGTATCGAGGCGTTTGAGGTATTAAAGAAGAAATTGGTCTCTGCTCCAATCATTGTAGCGCCCGATTGGTCTTTACCGTTCCAATTGATGTACGACACCAATGATTACGCAGTGGGAGTATTGAGACAACATCATGATAAGATTTTTCACACTATCTACTACTCTAGTAAGACGTTGATGGATGCCCAGCTGAAGTACACAACCACCAAAAAAGAGTTACTTGCAGTGGTGTTTGCTTTTGACAAATTCAGAGCATATCTTATTGGCACCAAGGTAATTGTATACACTGATCTTTCTGCCATTAAATATCTAATTGAGAAGAAAGATGCAAAATTGCGGTTAATACGGTGGGTATTGTTGTTACAAGAATTTGATCTGGAGATCCGAGATAGAAAAGGTACAGAAAATTAAGTGGCGGATCATCTGTCTCGGTTAGAAAACTCAGAGGTAACCACAATATTGCCTTGGTATGATGACTATGTAAACTATGTGGTTGCCAAAGTGTTACCTCCGGATTTGACCTCACAACAACGAAAGAAGTTTCTCCACGATGTGAAGCAATACTATTGGGATGAACCATTTCTGTTTAAAGCCTGTGCAGATCAAATGATAAGGCGTTGTGTACCTCATGAAGAAATGGATAGTATATCAGGCCATTGCCACTCCTCAGATTACGGAGGTCAATATTCCGGTGATCGAACAGCAGAAAAAGTTCTACAATCGGGATTTTTCTTGCCTTCTTTATTCAAAGATGCTTACCTCTTTGTGATGAAATGTGATCGATGCCAACGCGTAGGTAATATCTCCAAGCGTAATGAAATGCCAGTCAACACAATTTTGGAGGTTGAACTATTCGACGTGTGGGGAATCGATTTTATGGGACCGTTTCCATCTTCCTTTAATAATCAGTACATCTTGTTAGCAGTCGATTATGTTTCCAAATGGGTAGAAGCCGCATTGTTACCCACGAATGATGCCAACGTTGATCTCCAATTTTTAAACAAAAACATCTTCACATGATTTGGGACACCGAGAGCGATAATAAGTGATGAGGGGACTCACTTCTGTAATAAGCAGTTCACAAAATTGCTTGTAAAGTATAGGGTTCGTCACAAAATTGCAGCTGCATACCATCCACAAACCAATGGCCAAGCGGAGATGTCGAATAGGGAGGTTAACAGGATTCTCAAAAAGGTGGTAAATTCGTAACAAAAAAATTGCGCTTCTCATCTTGACGATGCTCTATGGGCTTATCGAACAACGTACAAAAATCCGATCGGCATGTTACCGTACAGAATGGTATTTGGAAAGGCGTGTCACCTCCCGGTCGAGCTAGAAAATAGTGCACACTGGGCCATTCGAAAACTAAACTTTGATCTAGAAGCAGCGGGTGAGAAAAGGTTATTGCAGTTGAACGAGATGGATGAATTTCGGTTCAATGCCTACAAAAACGCTAAACTCTACAAGGAGAAAGTCAAAACCTGGCACAATAAAAAAATTCTTGATAGAACATTTGAACCGGGTCAACAAGTACTACTGTTCAACTCATGCTTGCGTCTATTTCCGGGAAAATTGAAATCCCGGTGGTTCGGGCCATTCGTAGTCATATCTGTCGCTCCACACGGAAATATTGAGGTCGAGGAACCGAACTCAAAGAGTACATTCAAGGTCAACGTCTGAAACATTATTGGAGTGGACCCATCGTACGTCAAGCTACGGTCCAGTACCTCTCCGAACCAGTGGACAACTGAGCAACACCGCAAAGTCGGGCTGACGACTATAACCCAAGCGCTATAGGGAGGCAACCCCGGGTGTTTTCGTCTTTATTTTATTTTTATTCTTATATTTATATCGTATTTTATTTTTAATTTTTATTCTAGTTTATTTTATTTGACTTCATTCACTTTTATTGGTTGACAGATGAGTAGAATCTGCAAGAAAGGACCACCGCCCCGACGCTCCTAAACCCAAGGAACCCAGCGCCCCGGCGCTAGAGGGTCGGATCAGTTTCTGGAGCCCAGCGCCCCGGCGCTTGGCTGCTACTCAAAACTAGCGCCCCGGCGCTAGGGGCAGTCAACGGTTTCTAGATGACAGCGCCCCGGCGCTAGAATACATGCACATCTCAGCGCCCCAGCGCTGCTGAGCGGTTACTACTACTTTAATTGTTGAACACGCCCACTCGGTTCCTAATTTTTTACTTTTTCCTTAAATGCTCTTCACATCTTTTCTCCTCTCATATGACAACTGAACTAAGTTGTTTTTTTACAAAGTCTAAAACCTGTGGCACCTTTTCATCGCTTGTCAATTTGTTTCAGCAATTAGTTTCACCTCCATGGTATGTAGTGATTTAATTTCCAAGAATCACCACATCAAATCTGTATACGGGTAATTGAAGTAATATTGTTCTTGAGGCATGTTCCCATGACTAAGATTTCTTCGTCTCATTCTTCTTTTGGCTATATTCTCTTGCATGTCTGTGAAACACTTTCAATTGGTAGGCATATATACTGCTCATATGGGTATTCAAAGAATGTTATACACTGACCACAACGTGTTTGAGAGTATGCTTAAGTCAAGTATCTTAGTGCATATCACACAGTGCCCTCTTCACACACAAAATTTCTTCGACATATGGTCATCAAACTATTATGAGTGTATTATAGCGCACATATGTCACTATTGAGAGGGGCTAAACGATATTGTGGCATGAGTGTGATCATATTACGTGACATACCCATATTTTGGGCACATCTTTTGTTTTTTACAAATTGTAGAATTTGATTAATATTTGTGTCTAAGCGGTACAATTTTGCTTGTCATGCGATTAGGGTCCGACACCACCCCCAACCACGTACTCAATATGCAAATATATAGATTAGTTTGGGGGTAGTGTCATGGATACGTGTATCCCAACAGAAATTTTGTCGGCTATAACTAATTTTGAATTTGTACTATTGCAGAAATTTCTCAATGGCTTCTAAACGACAACGTGGAGACGGTTTGGGTTCAGCCTCAGCTCCTCCAAGATTTGATAGCCGACGGTTTGTCTCCGTCGAGGCACAGGAGCGCTACAATAAGATGGCTACCCGCTCTCTCATCCCCGAACGTGGTCTATGTCCCAATCAAACCAAAGACGAAGAAATAGCAGTGATGATTGCTGAAAGAAACTGGTTCTCCCTCACCGAACAGCCCGACCCAGCAGTGATTGCAGTTGTAAAAGAGTTCTACGCCAACTTGCCCGAGCATGATCATTATGGGGTATTTGTCAGAAGAAAAATAGTGGAAATCGGTGAGGAGGATATAAATGGTTGTTATCAACTACCATTATAGGGCCTTAATGATGAATATGCTAGACTCGTGAGTGATGGGCCGGACTACGAAAAGATTATTCGGGAGCTGTGTCAACCGGGCACCACATGGACCGTGCATGAGTGTGGCAGCATGACTTTCCCATTGTCACACCTCAGTCTATATGGAAAGACATGGTATGCCTTCATTTGTGCCAAATTGATGCCCAGCACACATGTGAGCCATGTAACCATAGAAAGGGCTGTGGTATTATACTCAATCATACAAGGCCTAAAGATTGATGTCGACCATCTTATTCAACAATCTATCCTCCGAGCATCTCGCGGAGGGACCACAGGAGGGTTACCACATCCGTCACTGATCTGCGTTTTATGTGCTAAGTTTGGGGTAAAATGGAAATCGGATGAGATGATTCAAACGCTTATGCCCGTGTTGGACCACAAGTTGATCCACCGTTATAAAGTGTGGAAAGGTGGGGCAAATCACCCTAGGGGATTGGGTTTCATAATTCCCCAAGTTACACCTACACAAGCCCCACCACCTCAGGCTCCACCTACTTATGGCCCATCTACAGCAGCTCATCAAGGTGTGGTCCCCGAAGCTGTGACAACCTGAGAAATTAGACAATTTATGAAAATCTTAAATGATTGATTTAAGGTCAAATATTAGACCTAGACAGAAAATAAGTGTATGCGTTTAATGTTTTTGGTATTGAATTTTGAGAATTTCAAAATTCGGTGAAGGATATAGGTAAATTATTCAGGATTAAGGATTTATGTGATTATGTTCCGTGAATATGGTTTATGTATGTGTGCTGAATGTGGTTAAGGGTCAAGGAATTGATCAGATAATTTATATCTGTAACAAACCCTAAGTTTATATTAAGAACGACGGCGTTCGGTTAGAAAACCCTAACGTCTAATAAGAAACCCTAGAAATCGGTTCTGGAAACCCTAGTTTCAGTTCCGGAAGTCCGAAACCCTAATTCGGATATTGAAAACCCTAGATTGGGAATGCAATGTTATGAAAAAGGTTAAACGTCAATAATTATAATTAATTAGGGAAAACCCTAAAGAATTACTGGAAATTCTAGTTGATTATTAGAAACCCTAATACCAGATCTGAAAACTCTAATTTCAGATTCTGATAAAATGAAAGCCCTAATCTGGGAATGGAAAGGATAATTATAATGCTTATGTGGTATTAATTAAGTAATAATTAGGGTAAAGGTTAATTAATTAACAAACCCTAATTTTCAATTTTTGGAACCCTAATTATTCCGTCAGAAATCCTAATTGTTCAGTGGTGGATTTAATTGCTAAAATTAGCAATGTTAATTAGGAAACCATAATCCTAATTATTTCAATTTATGAGTAATTAGAAAACTTTAATCTAATTACGAGATTTAATTTCTAAAATTAGAAAATTATTTTATATTAGAAAACCCTAATTATTAGATTATAAACCCTAATCCGTGATGTTGGCCCTAATTGCTTAATTAGCGATTTTAATTAGGAAATACTAATCCTAATTAGTAAGATTTAAAGTATGATTAAGGAATTGTTAATATAATTAGTAAATCCTAATTGTAATTTTGGAATGTTAATTTTCTTATTTTAAAAACCGAAATTCGGAAATGTTAGAAAGTAAATTACAAGTTAAGGGTTAAAAACCTAAATCCTAAATTGTCCAAACCCTAAAACCCTAAGGGTTTATATAAAATGATCATTCTAGAATTAAAATGATATGTAAAATATCATTAATATTTTTTTTATTTAATGAGGTTACTTGCAATCTTGGCTAAATCTTGGTTGTTCACCAACCCTAACCCTAACCTAGCCCTAGAATTTGACAAATTGTCAAGCAACCTCAGCAAATCAGCAACATGCAATGAATCTAAGAATTATAAATGGATTTGGAGAAAGAAAGTGCTCAAAGATATAACCAAAATCAATTTTTGCTCTTACCAACTCCCATTCTCTCCAAACCCACGAAATTTCAATGATATTTCTGTCTAAATTCAAGCCCCACGTGTACCAGAAACGGATCAAAGAATCAGATTCATGAATTAAAGCATAAAGGTATAAATTCCTAAATTTTAGAAATCTCATGATTCTTTGTTAAATGTTGCAATTGATTGTTCAAAGATGTGTATTAAGGTGTCAATTGATGCTCTGGGTTGATTAATCATGAACCCATAACATAAAAGTACTGCACGAATCTTGATTTTTAAGAAATCTGGAACAATTTTAAAGCTGAGGTCTGACAATGAATGTCAGAGCCTCTAGATCTTTTTCTGTTAGATGATTAGTGTGTTTTATGTTATACATGTGTTCTATGTCATGTCTACTGTGCTTTGAATCAAGAAACACGACCAGATCATGAATGGACTAAGAGATATGACCGGTCAAAGACCGTTGACCGTTCACGAAAAGTTAAATTATGGGTAACCCAGAAAATTTTCAGTGGTCTGACAACAGTTTTAGCGTCTCAGATCTTGTTATGTGTAAATAGTTTGGCTAAGTTGTTGATTGTTTAGTGTAGTCTGGTATATAGACTATATGTTAAAGTAATTAGAACACCTAGATCATAACTAGAATGGCAGGAAATTGTGGTCAAAGTACCATTGACCAACCGTTCTTGACGAAATCTGGAAAACCCAGAAATCGTGAAGAACAGTTCTTGATCAATACTTTGACTGGCTTGAATCTGGTTCATCTTTTGTTGTTAAGATGATCTAGTGAATTGTTGTTGTACCTTGGCATAACTACTATAGAATTAGACCTTAATATTACCTGAAACACTACTGGAACCTAGATTTAATCGAGCTATAAGATGGCCACTCGAACTTGTCTGGAAATCTGGGAAACCCAGAAATCTTTGCAGGTCTCTGACATCGACTTTGCAGGCTTGGATCTTGCGATTATGTTGCTTAATGACTCATATGGTGTTATATAATTGTAGAACTACATAAATACTACAAGGCTAACATCTTAACAAACCCATAAATCATCAAGAACACAGTTTAAATTCCGGTCAAACCTACCCACTCGGTATCTGTCAAGATCGCTCAAGAACACTCAAGAACACCAATGGCGACAGACAAGTGTCGCTAAAGACCTATAGCGACATATTATTATTTATTTTTCCGGAAAATGATTAAAAAATAGAAAAAATGGTTTTTAATTATTAAAAATACAAAATAAATTATGAAAAATTATTTTAAAGTCTGAAAAATAGTTTTTAACTATTTTGAGTATATTTTGAAAATATTTAATATTTTTGGAATATAAATGGTATTTATTTATTTAATTACAATATTAAATAAATTATTTAAAAATAATTTTAATTCATGAAAAATCATGAAAAATAATATTATGATATAAGAAAATATTTTAAGTTATTTTTGATGACTTTTAATATTTTGGGATGAATTTCATTAATTAATCAATATTAATCATAATTAGTTTATTTAATAGATATATTAAATAAATTAAGGAAAAATGGAATTAATGCTTTATAAATCATATAAAAATGATTTAAGTGTTATAAAAATATTTTTAAGTTATAAATTATAACTTTTGATATTTTGGCATGAAAATATTAATATTTTAATATTAATAGCAATTATCGGATAATGGATTTAATGGTTTAAAAATCAGATAAATATGATTTTAAGGTATTAAAAATACTTTGATATATTATAATTATATTATAATATTATGTAAGGATTTTCATTAATATTTTATATTAAATAAATATTAATGATTAAGGAATTATGTGGTATTTAATTTATTTAAATACGGTTTTAAGGATTGAAAAATGTTGACAAATGGTAATAATTATCCGAAAATTATTACGAGCCTAGGAAAAATATTTTGACTGATAAGGAAATTATCTGTGATATTGTTAAGTATTAAGTCAGAGTTTAATTGAACTTAAACTCGATAAAAGTCCGACTAGACCGTCGGGATGTTAGAATTGTGTCGGTTTCAATTCAGACTTAAATAGTTTGACTTGATACCTAGTCTTATGTGCTGTAAAGACTGATAGGGTTATGTGGTAATGTGTTTAGGATATTCTGTGGATATAAGTATAACAGTATTATACTGTGATGATATTATTCTAATATTGTAGATCTATATTATTAATATTAGGTCTTCGGGGTAAAGCGTTATTAATTGTGTTGCGGTAATCAACGGTCCAGGCAAGTTTTCTTGTACTTAACTCTAATAAGAGTATTTTATTCAGGCTGATGGTTAATCGTTGTTGATTGCCATAAAAATTGTACTCTGTACATCTTGCATGTATAAGTCAGGTATGAAAGGCTGATCACCTTCATTACCAGTTGGTTCAGAAATGTTTGTTCATGTTTAAAACTTGTTCAGTCAAAAGTTTTTTCGTGATAATTCTTAACTATATTGATGAATTATAGTCAGCTTATTATTCATACTCTTCAATCATGATATATTGTTACATTGTTGTATATAAACTTGCTGGGCAACTTTCATGCTCACCCTTGCTATATCATGATAAGACATTGCAGATAAGGCGAACGTGTTCGGATACAGGAAAAGGTTAAGGCCAAGTTCAGCTTGGGATATAAAGTGCGGCTTGTTTGTAATAAGATATTGTAATAAATATTGTTGTATAATAAATATTATATGAATGGTGTTTAAGTTAATGTTACTCGACCTTGGGTAATAGTGTGAAATGTATTGTATAAACAACTTAAGTTTATATCCTCCGTAATTAGTGAAAGAATTAGTGTACCGAGTCCGCGGCGATTCGGGGCTGCTACAGTTGGTATCAGAGCTGTTTGTTATGAAGCTTAGGTAGGAATACCCGAGACCAATAACCGCAGTGATTAGGATAAGACTAACTTAAATAGAGTTAGTTGGTCAGTAAGATTCAAAGATGAATCTCGGCAAGTGTAAAGACACAGAGTTCCCTAACTCTGGTTATAGTGGTGAACAGTAGTGGTGAACAGTAGTGCAGTGATAGGAGATCGTAAAACAAAACGATCATATAGTGCATGGAATTGAATCGTAATATATACGATAAGATTACCCCGTGATCTGATAAAGGTTATGATATGGGAAATGAATCAATCTAATGATTGAAAAGTTTACAGCAAGATGCTGTGTGAAAGTTGTACTATGAAATGGTACTATGAAAATGAAAACTCATAAATGAGTTATGGATTATGGATACGAATTAAATGAAATTCGTATGAAAAAGGGGGTTAAGATTAGGTGGGGATTTCAATGAGGACTTGTGTTAGCAACTGAGTTGTATGATTCCTTGTATGGGCGGGGAATTGTACTACTTGGTTGGTGGCATTGGTAATAGTTGAAATGTTGTGTCTCTAGTTGTTATATATAGATAAATAGGTGATTGGTAGAGAATATAGGATTAAGTACGAGTTCTTAGAACTCATACTTATGTGACATTCTTGACGCATAGTTATATGAAATGTTTATGAGCCTCTCAGCGAACGGACGCCAAAGGTCAGACTAGGGTCAGTTTGTAAACTCATATAATTGTAGTCAGGTTATGAACTCATAAGTGTGGTTTTATGAATTGGTTATAGTTGTGTGTGAATGGAGTGTTAAGGATTATAGGAACAGATAATTTCTTAAGCAAATGATCATTAGTGGAGACTTAGGTTTTCCTAAACTCCTAGCTATGCTAAACTTCGAAATGATTGACATCAAGCTAAATACGCACTATGTGCCTTTTAAAAAAAATGTATACTCGTAATCATTTTTGAAACGGTTTAAAGTACAGTCTATGCTACTTATTTCGGCTAGACGCAAATGATTTGAAATATCAAAAATTATTTTTATTTATCACTTATGTACCATGTAACCTGGTGCAGAGATGATAAAAATGATGGAGTCATCAATGCATTATTACTTAGTGTGAATTTGACCTAAAGTCACTATTCTACTATGGTATGATATAGTATGATAAAATCACCAATGACGGAATCCTTAACGGACTGTTAATACAGTGCGGCATCATGACGTCATTCTCGAAAATGTTTTCAAAAATTTTAATTTGCCAACGGGGTTTGGCTACACCTAAATAATTCGATTGAATTGAATTATTGATATGGGTCTATGCTATTTGATTCAGCTAGACTAATGTTATAAAAACTCCAAGTGTTTATTGAAAGAATTTCCCGAACCAAATTGTTTCGGTACGGAATCCAATGATAAGACTGAGGTGAATGATAATGTTTGGATAAATAATCCAATCTAGTAGCGTAAATATTCGCTAAAAAATGACTAATACGTTATGCATGACGTAACTGTACAATGGGATGATCACCTAAAGTACTAATAATGGTAGTTTACCTTCTTTGTGATTGTAAACAGACCAAGTAATGTATTGTTTTGCGGTATGATCACTACTGTTAAAAACTAAATGTGTTCATGGTCTATATGACCCCTCAGCACAATTTCAAAACTTTTACTCTGGTGAGAGGTGTATTGGGTGGCAAGTAATAATGTGTGTGAATGGTATATGGTATAAGGTTCATGTGTGAATGATGTAAGGTGCACGGTGTAAGGTGTAAGGTGAATTTCGGGGACGAAATTCTTATAAGGAGGGTGAATGTGACAACCCAAGAAATTAGACAATTTATGAAAATCTTAAATGATTGATTTAAGGTCAAATATTAGACCTAGAAAGAAAATAAGTGTATGCGTTTAATGTTTTTGGGATTGAATTTTGAGAATTTCAAAATTCGGTGAAGGATATAGGTAAATTATTCAGGATTAAGGATCTATGTGATTATGTTCTGTGATTATGGTTTACGTATGTGTGCTGAATGTGGTTAAGGGTCAAGGAATTGATCAGATAATTTATATCTGTATCAAACCCTAAGTTTATATTAAGAACGACGGCGTTCGGTTAGAAAACCCTAACGTCTAATAAGAAACCCTAGAAATCGGTTCTGGAAACCCTAGTTTCAGTTCCGGAAGTCCAAAATCCTAATTCGGATATTGAAAACCCTAGATTGGGAATGCAATGTTATGAACAAGGTTAAACGTCAATAATTGTAATTAATTAGGGAAAAACCCTAAAGAATTACTGGAAATTCTAGTTGATTATTAGAAACCCTAATACCAGATCTGAAAACTCTAATTTCAGATTCTGATAAAATGAAAGCCCTAATTTGGGAATGGAAAGGATAATTATAATGCTTATGTGGTATTAATTAAGTAATAATTAGGGTAATTGTTAATTAATTAACAAACCCTAATTTTTAATTTTTGGAACCCTAATTGTTCCGTCAGAAACCCTAATTATTCAGTGGTGGATTTAATTGCTAAAATTAGCAATGTTAATTAGGAAACCCTAATCGTAATTATTTCAATTTATGAGTAATTAGAAAACTCTAATCTAATTACGAGATTTAATTTCTAAAATTAGAAAATTATTTTCTATTAGAAAACCCTAATTGTACTCTGTACATCTTGCATGTATAAGTCAGGTATGAAAGGCTGATCACCTTCATTACCAGTTGGTTCAGAAATGTTTGTTCATGTTTAAAACTTGTTCAGTCAAAAGTTTGTTCGTGATAAGTCTTAACTATATTGATGAATTATAGTCAGCTTATTATTCATACTCTTCAATCATGATATATTGTTACATTGTTGTATATAAACTTGCTGGGCAACTTTCATGCTCACCCTTGCTATATCATGATAAGACATTGCAGATAAGGCGAATGTGTTCGGATACAGGAAAAGGTTAAGGCTAAGTTCAGCTTGGGATATAAAGTGCGACTTGTTTGTAATAATATATTGTAATAAATATTGTTGTATAATAAATATTATATGAATGGTGTTTAAGTTAAGGTTACTCGACCTTGGGTAATAGTGTGTAGTGTATTGTATAAACAACTTATGTTTATATCCTTCGCAATTAGTGAAAGAATTAGTGTACCGAGTCCGCGACGATTCGGGGCCCGGATTCGGGGCTGCTACAGAAGCTGTCTAGCGAGAGATAGACGAATGGTTTTACAATATGGAGTCCCAGAATGTGCGCTTGTCGGAACGTCAAGACGTGATTTTCTAGTTTTTAGTTGACTAATTTGCTGCACAGAATGCAATGATCGTCCAATCCCATCCGGGCGTTCAACTTAGCCACTTCCCAACTGCTCCAGTTTTGCCAGTCTTTCCCCCTTCCGATTAAGATTTGAGCGAGGATGAGGATTCTCTACTAGAGGAATAAGCTCGTCAGGGAAGTCCTCTGTTTTATTTTGCTTTATTTATCGCATGAGGACATTGCTCTAGATTAGTTTGGGGAAAGTTAATTTTTATTTCTAAGTTATAGTTTGTTATTAGTTTGTGGATTTGGTTTGTGATTGTTAGTTTATTGTTGCATTTAAGATTGCATATTAATTCCAGTTTTTGATAGTACGTATATTTGGGGCCAATGATGAAAGTAGAATTGCATGAACAAGTCTAATAAGGATTATTGAGTCAGTGATATGATTTTCTTGATATGAATTGAATCTTTATCTGTTTAACACTGATATTATAGGAAGGCACTTTGAAAAACGACCATGTTGGCTATGATAGTTTAAATGGTTAGATAATAGAGTTCTAAAGGATGATTGCTAGTGAAATGAAAGGACAATTTGAATAGCTAGAGAAGACTGAATTTATGCATAAACTCGAGTTTGGGGGAAAAATATTTGGAATATATAAGTAAAAAAATAAAAAGAAGGTATACAGGGTGACTAGTCTTGTTTCGGAGCCTTTGTTACTTGAGCAAGTACGCCCGAGGGGATTGTCCTTACACCTAGCGCCCTAAGGTCTTTCATGGTCTGGGAGTCGTTGGTTGAAAGCTTGCTAAGGGGTAACACTGTTAGCCTAATGGGATGAGACATTGCACAGTCATTTATGTATATTTTAAAAAAATGCAAATAAAGCGGGAAAAGTGCAAAGAGCCCCTGTTATAAAAAAAAGAAAAGAAAAGAAAAGCATAAGTATTCCATTTTAACTTTTGAATTCGGGTAATTGTTTGATTTCAGTTGAAACAAGCATATTTGATGAGTTCTGAAGTTTACACTATATGATGCTTACTAAGAAATTTATTATCTTTCATATTTTTGCCTTTCATGGGTTAGCATGGTTGTTGAACACACAATCACAATATCAGTAATAACAGATTCAGATTCGTTGATTGTTGGGATATTATTGATCTGCTTTTGCATGATGAATTAGCATGTTTTTGTGATTTTTCTGAGGCATATGGATATACGTGAGCTTTTGAATTGCTGGAATTAAGAACATATAAATAGTTTGCATTTGCACGATGTTTAGTTTTGTTTTGTGATTTTATGTTTTGTCGCATGAGGACACGCAACGATTTAAGTTTGGGGGTATTTGATGATTGGGTAATATACCCATGAATTGGATATATTTGGACTTAAATTATTGCATTCTCAAGTTATTTAGTAGCATTTTTATTGTGTTTATGTCTTATTTTGCAGATTTGGGAGATGTAGGGGTAATTCTGGGATTTCGAGCTTACAATGGCAAAATGGTAAATAACATGAAGACTAGCGCCGGGGCACTCTAGCTAGTGCAATTCGCAGCGCCGGGGCGCTGGGCCTCGGCTGATGTTGACCGGTCAAAGGCGCGTGTTTGATGGTTTGACTGGATTGACTTTTTGTTTGACTTCTTATGCGGAGCTTAATTGAAGCCTAATTGGATTAGGATTGTGGGAAGCTATAAAAAGAAATTAAGTGCTGAAATTAGAGCTATTATCTAATCATTCAATCAATTCATTCATTCGTTGGAGGCTACACAAGGACAACTTGGAGATTAAGGATTGGCTACAGAGTTTTCTTCTTCTTCTTCTTCTTCTCCTTATTTTCAATTTGTAATTCTTTAAGGATGATTTGCAAACAATTATTGGTTTTTATTTCCGTTATGAACTAATTCTTTAATTAAGATTTCAATTGAACCTTTTATGGCTATAAATTAGTTATTCAGTTATTCCAATTATTTATGTTGAAGTGAATTGTTTATCATGCCTTGCATCTATTGCTTAATTATTTGGCCAATAATTACCTTGTTATTCTAGAAGGAATTGGAAGAGGAATTCTAGGGTTAGAACTGGGTTTGATAATGTGTGACTTATTTATTTGCACAGTGAATAATTAGGTTTGTGAATTGAATGGAAATATCTTTTCACCGCATTTAACACATAAGGAATTGGGATTAAAGGAGTTTAATTCACTTATTCTGCATAGGAATATAGCAAGATTAATCTGGATTAAATAGAAGTCAGTTGATCACTTGGAAAAGGACTTTTAGCATTGGAGAATTCCTGTTAACAATTCAGTAGACATAATAGTTGGGATAATTGGATAATTGATTTATAGTTCATAATTGCGGATATTGAAGTTTTAATCCTTATCTATCGGAAGTCATTCACTCAAATCTTAGTTTATTTATTTGCTTATTTTAGAATAATATCTTTAATTGTTTAATTTAGTTTTAATATTTCAGAAAATCATAATTTATCATTGTTTGAATAATAAAATTGGATTGATATAGTGCTAGTAGTTGGAATTTATTAATTAGAATTCTCTGTGGGAACGATACTCTATTTTATCACTTTATTACTTGTTGACCATGTATACTTGCACGTATTCTTTGATTATGAAATCAACTAACACTTATGTCACTTTCTCACTCTATATTCCCGAAATTCTAGAGAGAGAGAGGGTCTTGGAAGAAAATAAAATTCAAGTGGCCATTTCTCTCTCTCTTGAATCTCCTAGAAATGTATGATGCAATGCTATGTGGCTGAGATAGCTGGTAATTTGTCAAATGCTAGGGTTTAGGGTTAGTGAACAACTCACTAGGACAACTCTTGCAAGAAATCTTCAATTATGCACAAAGGGGCAAAATAATCATTTAGCAATTAATTTTAATGGCATTTTAGACAATTAGCCAAACCCTTAGGGTTTAAGGTTTGGTTAGGGTTTAGGGTTTGGAAAAATTTAGGGTTTAGGGTTTGAAAAATTTAGGGTATGCAATTTAATTTCTAAAATTTCTGATTTAGGTTTTCAAAAATAGAAAAATAATATTTCTAAATTATAATTAGAATTTTCTAATTATATTAAAATTTCTTAATCACAAATTAAATCTTGCTAATTAGGATTACCATTAAAAGTATTAAATTAACACTTAGGTTTTTCTCTATTTACAAATTAGGGTTTCAAATCCGTAATTAGGGTTTCAAATTTGGAATTAGGGTTTTGTAACCAATTTGTTGAGATTAACCCTAATTAATCCTATAATTATTTAAACTTACACCATTAAGTTCCCGATTTAGGATTTCATGCACCGAATTAGGGTTTCGGATTCCCGGAACTGAAATTAGGGTTTCTAGAACCGATTTCTAGGGTTTCTTATTAATCACTAGGGTTTTCTAACCGAACGTTGACGTTCTTAATATATACTTAGGGTTTGTTACAGATATCGTTTATCTGGTCATCCCTTGACCCTTAACCACATACTGTACACATATACAACCATATACACATAATATTTTCACGTATTTCCTTAATCCTGAGTAATTCACCTAAATCCTTCATAGAATTTTGAAATCCTCAAAATTCAATCTTAAAAATATCAAACGCATACACTTATTTTCTGTCTAGGTTCTAATATTTAACCTTAAATTAATAATTAATTTTTTTTAAAATATTCAAAATTCTCGTGTTGTCACAGGACACGCCACAAATCTGAAGTGTCTTGCTATACAGAGAGTTTGACAACCCGAGAATTTTGAATTTTTTTTAAAGTTTATTAATTAATTTTAGGTTCATTTGATGACCAGACCATAAAGAAAATGGATCTTGAAAGAGACCACTCGAACTGCCTGGGTTTCTGGAAAACCCAGGAACGTTCTGACAACATGTTTGTAAGCCTAGATCTTCGTGATATTTGATGTATGACCTATATTATAATTGATAGTTGTAGTGGTGAACACTAACTACATTATAAACGTTTAAACTATCCCAGAATTGGATTAGACTAAAATTTAAGGCTGGTCAAACCATGCCCCTCGAAGTCTGACATGAAGATCTCGGCAGCATCAAGAACACCAATAACACCTATAGCGACGATTCTGTCGCTATAGGGCCCTTTAGCTACAGTTTCTAATTAATTATTTTCTGGAAATTATTTAAAAATTGAAATAAATAGATTTTAATTTTTAAAAATACTTAGAAAATTCCAAAAATTTATTATAAATTCTGAAAAATAGTTTTTAATTATTTAGAGTATATTTCATAAATATTTAATATTTTTGGAATATAAATGGTATTTAATTTATTTAATTATAATATTAAATAAATGATTTAAAAATGATTTAAATACATGAAAAATGATATTATGGTAAAAGAAAATATTTGAAGTTATTTTCAATGACTTTTGATATTTTGTGATAAATTTCATTAATTAATTAATATTAATGATGGTTAATTTATTTAATAAATATATTAAATAAATTGTGGAAAAATAGAATTAATTGTTTATAAATCATATAAATATGATTTAAGTATTATAAAAATATTTTAAGTTATAAAATATAACTTTTTATATTTTCTCATGAAAATATTAATATTTTAATATTAAAAGCAATAATCGGATAATGGATTTAAGTGATTAAAAATCATATAAATATGATTTTAAAGTATTAAAAATACTCTGTGATATTATAAATATATTATAATATTATGACATGTATTTTATTAATATTTTATAATTAATAAATATTAATGATAAAATAATTAAATGATAAATAGTAATAATTATTTAAAAATTATTACAAACTTATGAAAATTATTTTGACTGCTTAGAAAATTGTCTAAGATATTGTTAAGTGTTAAGTTAGAGTTTAATTAAACTTAGACTTGATAAAAGTCCGACTAGACCGTCGGGATGTTAGAATTTTGTCAGATTCAACTTGGACTTAAATAGTCTGACTTGATGTTACCTTTTAAGTGTTGAATAGACAAATTGGGTTATGTGTTATTTGTTTAGGTTATTCCATGTATGTATATATATGTAATTATGTAATTAAGCACACCTAGAGGGGGGGTGAATAGGTGTAAATATTTAGAAGTTATCTACAACAACCAATTTTCAAAGTTAACTATTATAGACTGTAATCGGCCGGTCTAACCCTGTCCGTATTAGTTATATTCTTAACTGTTAAAAATGGACAGCTAATGCCTGTCCGGATTAGTGTAAAACTTTTTTTGACGCAAACAAAAACTGCAAAATATTAATTGTTAAAAACGGACAGCTAATGCCTGTCCGGATTAGTGTAAAACTTTTTTGATGCAAACAAACATAAACTGCAGAATATTAATTGTTAAAAACAGAAGCAAAAAGGTAAAAAATCACACCGAGATATTTACGTGGTTCAGCCTTTATCCTCTACTCTAGTGGCCTAATCCACGTCCAATCCCAACTAGGATTGGAGACTCACTTTATTAAAATAATATTCAGCAATTACAAAGACAATAAAACTCCCTGTTACAACGACGATCGATTGGACACCTCTGCCCCCTTTGCACCTCTGCAACTCCTCTCACCTCTGAGACTTTGATACCTTCGTTGTACAGATTGAATATTACTAAAATAAAAAACCCCAAGCCAACCTAGACTTGTACTATGTTTACAATAGATATTGGAATAAGAAATACTAGAACACTGTAAACCACGACTAAAAGTATGATATTATAATTGATGTGTATCTTGGATAGCTTGAAGAGTTTCTGCCCCGTAGTCTTGTGTATTTCTTGAAGCCGTGTAAACAGTATATATATAAAGAAGTGAGTAACGGCTATGTACCCTTCCAAATCCTCCTGCAACGTCTATATATCTTTTTGATTGAAAACAGGAGATCCACGTTACCAAAAATAACATTAGTAGTTAAAGAATTTCAGCTATGAAGGAGTCAATTAGGAATCAAATACTAGTTGAAAGAGTCATATTAGCAATTAGCAAGATCCCTTAAAAATATCAATTTCTGTTTTTGCATGTGACAAAATAATAGCTCCATCAACTTTAAATAAGAATCCTTAATAAAACCAATTCCTAAAAGATCTCTCAATTACGTATAAATTGGTAGCACAAAATATATATATATATTGGAAGGATATATCCCCATAATTAAATATGAGAAATTTAAGGAATATTAAACAGATTTCCAATCTCCATAAATTACTCCAATTTTGAATTAGACTTTAAAGAATATCAGGATTGGAAAATATATATATATATATATATATATATATATATATTTTTTTTTTTTTTTCTATATAAAAATTTAAGGGATGTGACAACTTTCGTGAGCAATAACCATGACCCAATAACACAGTGATTAATCCATGCAATAACTCATGCATTATATATCATATAATTAATATGCATAAAATTATTTGAATAAGTCAAAATAAAATCAATTAAGCCCATATAAACATTGTCATCATTAAAACCACAAAGTATAAATACTAACATTCTCCCCCTTTTTGATGATGACAATATATTACCTTTTAAATTTAAATATGCTCCCCCTATCTATAAGGCTCCCCCTAAATTTATGCATATTAAGTCAACATGAGTACCAGTCAATTCAAATTTTAAATAACAAATATATATCTCCCCCTTTGTCATTATCAAAAAGAAATCATTAAGCACAAGTTGGTTATAACATAATCATCATTACCCAAATATCTCTCCCCCTTTGTTATCAACAAAAATTAATTTATATCAATGTAGCTAAATAGATATCTCGCCCCATTTGTCAATATGAAAAGAATAAGTTAAAAGATAAAGAATATCATTAGAGCAAGTTTATAACAAAATTACATATAGCAAGTAAACAATACGATCATACCTTTGTGATTTGTTACCTATATATCAACATTGTTGTTACCAATAGTAAGCTCGCTAGATGTGCTTTGAAGTTTTCGATTTTGGATTTTCATAATCAAATCTCTTCAAAAACACTTCTTTTGATCATCCAATGTGACGGGATCTCCTATGATCAAGTTTGGAGGATGATTTCTCATAGTTTGAGATAATTTAGGAAGCTTGGCAGTGGTCATCTGTTTGTTGGATTCAAAACGTGGTACGTCAAATTCTGCATTAGAGTGTTCATTTGATTTTTCTTCTAAAACGGACGGGTCTGGCTGTCTGTTTTTCGCTGTCTGCATGTCTGAGTTTTCTACTGAAACGGACGGGTTAGGCTCTCTGATTTCAGCTATTTTTCCTTCTAATTCAGATGGCTTAGGCTGTCTGATTTCAGTTATTTTTTCTTCTAATTTGGACGACTTAGGATGTCCGGATTTAGCAGTTTGGCTTCTTCGACTCAATTTAATATTTCCTGCAGAATTCTCATTCTCTTCCTTTGACAGATCATGGTTAAGTTCATAAAAAAATACAAGTACAAATTCCGCATCATGATTGTCATGTGTATTAAATATGGAACATTTAGCACAATAAAAATTTTAGAATAAATAATATTATGAACCCTTGTGTTAGAAAATCCATATATCTAATTAAAACATTATTAAAAAACAATATGAGGTACTTACAGATTCCACCAAATAATTTATAGATATCTACTATTCGTCTCCTTTTTGACCTTGAGACATCTACAAAATGAACAAATAGTCTCTACCTTTTTGGTACCCACATCTTCTTGGGGCCTTTTGGGTTAGTAGCATATAAATCACATTTCTTTACCCAAATTTGTTTTATTCTAATTTTATTACAATTAGAATCAAAATGACCTTTAAAACCACATTTTCTACAAGTAACAAACGGTGAACAATAAAGTGGCTTAGACCTTGGTTTACTATTAATCATTTTAATATTATCATTTGTTATATTTTTCACATTTTTAACAGGATTATACCCAATTCCTTGTTTATCAAGACTAGACCTTTGTGCACCTAACATAATATTTAAATTCTCTTCCCCTTGAACAAATTTTGCAAGATCCTTTTTCAATGAAATTATTTCTTCCTCATTATTATTTTGCATGTTTAATATTTTTCCATCATTAAAAGCATCAATACAAGTATCTCTCATTTTCAAACTTTCTTTTAAAACATCATTTTCCTTTTTAAGATCATTGAATTCTTTATTTAATTTGTTTGCACGATTATATAGAATTTTATTATAATTATCAAGATAATCAATTTTAACATTTAACTTAGATACTTCACTTGATGTGCAATCTTTAACTATTTCTTGTTTTTCTTCAATCAATGTTTCTACCTCTTTCATTAAATCATTTATCCAATTTTTTAAATGGATATTTTTCTCTTTAATACGAATATTTTCATTTTTTAAAACTAAATAATCAGAAATAGTAATATCGCCAAGTTCAATGTTTACCTCAGATGATTCTTGATTGCATAATCACGTGAAACACAGTTGAACAGTTTCATCTTCTTGTTTCGTTTCGAACTTGCTCACTGGAGTTGAGCTACCTTTTTGATTTTTCTTTTGTTTCTTCCTTTGAAGTAGTCTCTCGAGTTTTCTTGAGAGCATTTCAATTTCTTCATCAAAATCTTCGTGATCACTTTCATTGTTGCTCTCGACTTCAAGTGCCAATGTTTTTTTTATTGGTGATTCATCCTCTTCATCATACCTCTTTAGTTGATTTTCGAATTCTTCAAGCTCTCCAAACAAAGTTAGATTTTCCATCGAACTGATTGTAGTTGAGTCTTGAAGAGTTGTAACTTTTGGTGCGAACCGTTTGGGCATGACTCTAAGTATCTTTCTATTTATTTCCCTTTGATCAATTTTTCGGCCGAGCATACTTAGAGAGTTCATAAGAGTGAGGAATCTAGCTTGAGCTTCTTTGATAGATTCATTCTTCTTTAACCTGAAAAGTTTATATTCTTGCATTAGTAAACTTAATTTGACTTCTTTTACCTTTGTAGTTCCCTCATGGCTCAAGACGACTGTATCCCATATTTCTTTAGCAGTTGTGCATGCAGAAACTTTGTCAATTTTAGCATGAATCATCCCACTTAGCAGCGTGTTCATGGCTTTGGAGTCGTAGGATACCATGTATGATTCATTTGAATCCATTTCCATGAGAGTCTTCGGTTTTCCATCATCATGTCTTGGAATGACAGGGCCATTCTCAACAACCCACCATTCCCAAGGGTCTCGTTTAAGATAAATCATCATTCTAAACTTCCAAAAGTTAAAGTTTTCACTTCCGAGCAACAACGGTGGTCGGCTTGTTGATTGACCTTCTTGAAAACTAAGGTGTGCCATAGGATCTTTCCCTACGACCTGCAAAGATCAATATTAGTAGAGCCTTGCTCTGATACCAAATGTAATTATGTAATTAAGCACACCTAGAGGGGGGGTGAATAGGTGTAAATACTTAGAAGTGATCTACAACGACCAATTTTCAAAGTTAACTACAGCAGACTGTAATCGGACGGTCTAACCCAGTTCGTATTAGTTATATTCTTAACTGTTAAAAATGGACAGCTAATGCCTGTCCGGATTAGTGTAAAACTTTTTTTGACGCAAACAAAAACTGCAAAATATTAATTGTTAAAAACAGACAGCTAATGCCTGTCCGGATTAGTGTAAAACTTTTTTGACGCAAACAAACATAAACTGCAGAATATTAACTGTTAAAAACGGAAGCAAAAAGGTAGAAAATCACACCGAGATTTTTACGTGGTTCAGCCCCTATCCTCTACTCTAGTGGCCTAATCCACGTCCAATCCCAACTAGGATTGGAGACTCACTTTATTAAAATAATATTCAGCAATTACAAAGACAGTAAAACTCCCTGTTACAACGACGATCGATTGGACACCTCTGCCCCCTTTGCACCTCTGCAACTCCTCTCACCTCTGAGACTTTGATACCTTCGTGGTACAGACTGAATATTACTAAAATAAAAAACCCCAAGCCAACCTAGACTTGTACTATGTTTACAATAGATATTGGAATAAGAAATACTAGAACACTGTAAACCAAGACTAAAAGAATGATATTATAATTGATGTGTATCTTGGATAGCTTGAAGAGTTTCTTCCCCGTAGGCTTATGTATTTCTTGAAGTCGTGTAAACAATATATATATAAAGAAGTGAGTAACGGCTATGTGCCCTTCCAAATCCTTCTGCAACGTCTATATATCTTTTTGATTGAAAATAGAAGATCCACGTTACCAAAAATAACATTAGTAGTTAAAGAATTTCAGCTATGAAGGAGTCAATTAGGAATCAAATACTAGTTGAAAGAGTCCTATTAGCAATTAGCAAGATCCCTTAAAAATAGCAATTACTGTTTTAGCATGTGACAAAATAATAGCTCCATCAACTTTAAATAAGAATCCTTAATAAAACCAATTCCTAAAAGATCTCTCAATTACGTATAAATTGGTAGCACAATATATATATATATTGGAAGGATATATCCCCATAATTAAATATGAGAAATTTAAGGAATATTAAACAGATTTCCAATCTGCATAAATTACTCCAATTTTGAATTAGACTTTAAAGAATATCAGGATTGGAAAACATATATATATATATATATATATATATTTATTCTATATAAAAATTTAAGTGATGTGAAAACTTTCGTGAGCAATAACCATGACCCAATAACATAGTGATTAATCCATGCAATAACTCATGCATTATTTATCATATAATTAATATGCATAAAATTATTTGAATAAGTCAAAATAAAATCAATTAAGCCCATATAAACATTGTCATCATTAAAACCACAAAGTATAAATACTAAAAATATATATATAATAGTATTATATTGTGATGATATTATTCTAATATTGGAGATCTATATTACTAATATTAGGTCTTCGGATAAGGCGATATAAATTGCATAGCGGTAATCAACGATTCAGGCAAGTTTGTTTTTACTTAACTCTATTAAGAGTGTTTTATTCGGATAAGATTATGGTTAATCATTGTTGGTTGCCATGAATTGTACCCTGTACATATTGCATGTATAAGTCAGGTATGAAAGGTTGATCACCTTCATTATCAGTTGGTTTAGAAATATATTTGTTTATGTATAATACTTGTTCAGCCATAAATTTGTTCCTGCTAGTTCATAATTATATTGTTGAATTATAGCCAGTCAATTATTCAAATCATTTCAATCATGATATATCGTTATATTGTTGAATTTAAACTTGCTGGGCAACTTTCATGCTCACCCTTGCCATATCATGATAAACATTGCACATTAAGACGAACGTGTTGGATACAGGAAAAAAATTAAAGAAAGTTCCAGCTTTAGTTTATGTATGTGATTAAGAATATAATAGTGTAGTTTGATAATAAAGTTATGTATTAGATATTTATGAATTATGTATAAGTTAAGGTTACTCGACCTTGAGGAATAGTGTGTAATGTAATGTATAAACAATTTATGTTTATATCTTCCGCAAATAGTAATAGTTGTATAGAATGATCGAACCGGATCCGAGGTGATTTAGGACATGGATTCGGGGCCCTCACAGAGGGGACCGGAGCAAGAAGTTAGGTCATCAGTATCTGAGAACAGTCGAAGCAAATAGAAGTTGTGAGAACCCATAATTTCACATAATTTAAATTTTTCGAATAATTTGTTTTTTAGAAAAAAGAATAAAGAAAGTACTTGAATCATATAAGTTTATATGATAATTAAGCTAGATAGTTAATTTATTAACTAAGAAGAATAGTTAATCATTCTCAAGGAAGAGTAATGAAAGTTATGTAAGAAATTAACATAGCTTGAATGTTAGCCTTTATTATTAAATTAAAAGGATTTACAATCCTTAAGTAATTGATGATTGATATGAATATGTATGTGTTTATAACTTATTAAGTCAATTTGGGCTAATAAGTTAATAAACTAGGGGAAATATGTTAGGACATATGTGAGTAATGTATGTAATTGAGTAAATATGTATTATATAATGTGTATACATTTATTTTCTAAAGACATGAAGAATAAAGTTATGTAACCTAATACATATATTAGGTATGATAATTAAATAACCTAATGTGTTATAATTTAAGAGAATGATAGTATGTAAAAATATATACTAATCCTAAGATATTTATTTGATGCATCTCAATTAATTAATCCTATAACCTAAAGAATAGCAAGTCTAATTGGGTTATAAAATTAAAAATATATAAGTAAGAAATTAACTTGCTAATGTGTGTAATGGAACCCTAATTAAGTAGTGGGGAATGGATAAATTAATAAGTATAGAACTATTTTGATTTGCAAGTCCATAGAATTAAAATTACTAGCCCAAAGAATTAAAGGAGTGGCCCAACCTTTAGCCCAAGTGGGAGGGGACATGTTGGACATTTAGTAAGTTAATTAAAGCATAAAATGAAAACAATTTTGGGAAATAGAAAGGCCACTTGGCCGAAATTTAGAGAGGAGAGAAAAGGGGGGGGGAAGAATGTAATGATTGCTTACTTTAATAGGTGGACAACTTCCAACAAGTGTCCAATTTTCATTTGACCAACACTTTATCTAAACTTGCAAGCAACCACTTGGTAATTGAGTGGGAGAGAGAAGAGTTAGATATGTTGGTAGATTAGGGATAGATATACCAAATATATCTATACTTACTTTTCAAACAAACCAAAATCTAAGTCTTATCTTTTTCTTTTAATCTTATTATCTAGCAAAAGCTAAGAAAGAAAGAAAGAGACTAGAGAAGAGAGAGAAAGTCTAGAAGCTCGACTATAGAGAGAGATAGGGAGAAAGATAGAGTTTTTGCAAGACATCTTGCTCCATAATCAAAGTTTAGAAAGAAGGAAAAAGAAAATCAAACAAAGGTATAACCAAATTTCTACTTATGTAATCTAATTTCCTTTTTAGTTTGATTTGAATTTTTTTTTATAATTTGAAGTTTTGATCATGAGGTTTAAAACCTTAGATTTAGGTGTATATAAGTGTTTCATGTTTAGATATAACCTTTTTGAGGATCAAAAGTTAAATCTAAAGTATGAGATAGAAACTCGATTTTTCAAAATGTAGAGAACCTAATTTTTATTAGCCTTGATGGTGTTTAACTTTGTGTTTGATGTTTGATTGATGAAATAGATCATGTATTATGGTAGATTCATGGGTATATGGAGTATGAGTAGGTAGTATGATGAGTTATGTTGGTTATTATGTGAGAACATAGAAGTTTCTTAGAAATCACAAAGGGTGGAAAATCGGATTTTTGTGAAAACGAAACATGAAATTCAAATGACCATATCTCCTATTATATTTCGAATTTTTAAGTGTGGTCAAGTCCTAGAGTTAGATCTATGTGTTTTATAACATATTCAAGTGGAATCACTGGAAAACGTGTTGTAGATTGTCGTGTGGACTGATTTTAGCAAAGGAGTCAAAAAACAGAAAAATGACAAAAGTATACTGCCCAATATTTTGCAAGGGATATTTCGCCCACTTATTTAATAAAATAAATTCTGGACTTTTGGGGGATTAAAATATATTGGATAAAGTAGGTTGTGTCCAAATATGAGCTCATTCCGATTTAAAATGACCAAGTTATGACCAATTCAATATTTGGGTTTTTTGGACGAAAATTGCTATAACCGGAGTTCTATAACTCCGATGGACATGAAATTTAAATTGAAGGCTCATGTTAACACGTATAAGATTATGTCAAGAGATGTGAATTTTTGGAGTTAAGCATGAGGTAGCTAATTTCTTAAGGAATTAAATAAGAATGATTTTTTTAAAAAAATACTAAAGGAAGTTAGAAAATTATGAAAAAATACTTTTTGTGTATGAAATATATGTATATATGTTTGGACAAAGGATAGAAAAATAATAAGCTGATTTGGTGTTCTCGTGAAAAGGATATGGAATCCAGCTTGCTGGATTGAAAAATCGGATGAATCCAGCTTGCTGAATTGAAAAGAAGTATACTGAATTAAAAATATGTTGAATCCATCTTGCTGGATTGCAATCTAATTGTTGGATTTGGAATCCAGTTTGCTGGATTGTAGTTTGGATCGCTGGATTTGGAATCCAGGTTGCTGGATTAGTATTTGACTTATGATATATTAAAGAAGAACTTATAATATATAAGATTAGAGTGTTAAAACATAATGCATATGATATAGAGATTAAAGAATTAGCAAAGGATGATAATAATACTAATATTGTAAGGTGTTATCTAATATTTAATTATGTGATTTAGTGTTAGATAATTGATTGATAAAGTAATTGTACTATGATAAAAAGTATTATATGCTGATTAAAAGATTAATCTTATTAATGATAGTTATTACACAAGAAGTGAAATTAAATTGCGTAGCAGTAGTCAACAAATCAGGCAAGTTCCTAACTCAACTTGAGTTACTATTTTTCAAGCATGGTAGTGAATAATTATTGATAGTTATTCACATCTATAATGATTGTTGTAATTCACACGTAGTGCAATTGATTCTTGTTCTATTATTTGAACTATTTATAAATCATGTCTCAGCTAATTATTTTGGCAAGACTAATATCTGTTAAAGCATGAAATGTTCTATTAATTATGAACTGAATTGTTATTGGAAGATCTATGCCATTGGTTTCGGCTAGATTAGTATTGTTATTAATTATTGAAATCATAGTATTTCTTTGCAAGTAATCCAAACCATATTGTTGTGGTACGAACTCGTGATGTAAGACTGAGATGAACAAATTTTAATGTCGTAAATTGACCTATGAGCTATTATTAAGTATTATGCATAATATAGGGTACAAAGGAGTTGGCCGTTCCAGGTACATGCAGAAGAGTATAGTTTAGTTTTTATAACTAATTTATATTCTTGTGGAAATTTAGTTTTAATAACTAAATTATTCCTCTATTAGTTCATGATCCTTTTGTGATCACTCAGCATGAAATCTGGGTATATCCCACTTTATTGAATATTGTTGCAGTATTGTTAATTCTTCGTATTCAATTGGATATTATTAAATCTTTGAAAGAAATTTACTCTTTCATCAATGATATGTTATTCAGTAGGAAATGGGAAAAAAGTTTTATTATTGAGATTGTATTATTATTCAGCTACTTTGAAATCTTTTGATTATTGTTGAATTTCTATAGAAGCTAGACTCTTCTATTCATGATATATATCATTTATTGTATATTTTAACTTGCTGAGCAAACTTGTTGCTCACCCTTGCTTAAATAAAACATTTCAGCTATTGCTGATGTAGCAGAAGGTTCTATTAGGGACAAAGGCAAAGGCAAGGTTCAGGAGTAGTTAGTGTCAACTTTTAATGGTTATATTTTATTATGTAATTATTTATGTAAACCTTTTGGTTATATAAGGGTATGTAAGTTATGTCGAGGTTAGTTAACCTGGGATATTTGTTATAAGTTGTATTAAGGAATAATATGATTGATGTTTTTCATTAATGAATGAGTAGTTAGATGTGATAGATATGATGGATCGTGAGCACCAAACCCGAGGTTAGGGAACCCGGATTTGGGGTCGTCACAGAAGTGTTGAAGCACTGCACAATAGAAGGAAGATGTGTTCTACATTAAATATCCAATCAACACTCTTCAAGATTGTAGTGTTAACTATACCAGTCAATGAGCAACACTTAACAAGACACTACGATCAGGTCCTCGAAGACATGCATCAGAATTGTAGAGTTCGAAGATTGAAGCATTGGCAACGGTTCAAACTGAAGGGTGGTATTCGGACAAAAGCTTATTGAGAGCATCGATGCAAAAGGACAACCTCTGATTGAGAAATCAGAAGGAGGAAATAAAGTCTTCAACCCACCCAAGACATTAAAATGACATCTCTGACGGGTAGGTGAAACAGTAGACTGCAATGTCTAATAAAGTAAGACATATCACATCAACAATCTACCTCTGTCAACTTGTGATCTATGAAGATATTTGAATAGCCTTCAACGGCTACTTTCCAACGGAAGGATTTGGAAGGAATATAAAACAGGAAGAGCTTCAAAGATCGAGGGTTGCTGGAGTTCCCGAGTTTGGAGTAAAAGGTGGACTGTTCTAAACCATGTGAAATAGTGAGTCCAAAGGCTCACTCTACGATCCACCAAGAACACTCAGATAAATGCAAAGGAAGAAGTAGAAGTGAGAGTTATACTACAAGAAGAGTGTTCTGAACTGCCGAGAGAAAGAAGAGCATCATGTCATCTTTGTGTCCATCATGGGAAGACTCTAAGTACAATAGAGAAGAGCTCACAATCATCATAACAAGTCCATCATGAGAAGACATCAAGTATCAAGAAGGGAGATCGCAAAGGTCATCATGGTGGCAAACATGAGAAAGTTTCTAAGTACCAAGTAGAAGAACTTACAGTCATCTTGGAAACCTATAATGTGCAGCCATCATGTATAAAGAGAAAGATCTTTAAGGCAGTTCATCAAGGGATCATCTGAAGTGGTTGAGTAACTGAAGAAGCTGAGCATCATGCAACACTCAACTGCACTTCAAGGATGATCACGCCAAGCTGCTAAGTATAGAAGATGTTCAGAGCATGAAGCCATCTTAGCAGCTCAGCACCAACTCCAACAAATAAACAAACAACTCAACAGAAGCCAGGGCCTGAGGGGTCCTTGTCGGAATGGACTAAATGAAGCTAGGGCAAGAAGGGTCCTTGTCCGGAGGGACTAAACGAAGTTCCAAGCATTCTGGGCTTGAAGAGTTCCTAGGGAACTAGAGGAGTCCCATGGCTGCTGGCCTTGAAGAGTTTTTAGTGAACTGAAATCCCAAGGCTACTGGCCTTGAAGGAATCTTAGTTATTCAGGGTGCTGCCCTTCCTTAGTGGAAATCCTGCTAGTTAAAAGCAGAAGTGTGGATTAGGAGCTTGAGTCTCTGAACCACTTAAAACCCCTTGTGTCTTTTACATTATATCATTTATATTATGTACTATAACTGCTATAACTGCTATATATGTTTAAACTGCTTACAACTAAACTTACTCTACGAACAATGAATGTATGATCATGAATATATCGATGAAGGGGATCCTTTACTTATTCCTTTGTGCTTGAAAAGATTCTTGTATTTCTTATATGCTAATTTAATAGCTATACAAAGTAATAGAGAAAAATATTTGAAATAAAAATAATCTATTCAAACCACCCCCCCCCTTCTAGATCTATTGTGCCTACTGGAAACTAACAATTGTTATCAGAGCATGTTCTCATGCTATATTCAAAAACTAATCACTTTGAGTCTGATCCCAGGCACAAACATTGTTCTAAACTTATTTTAGTATTAAGTAACTGGAGCATCCCCAAATCCGGGTCCCAAATCACCACAGATCCTGTATACTATTTCTATAACTAATTGCGGAAGATATAAACATAAATTGTTTATACATTAAACTTTACACACATTTCCCCAAAATCGAGTAACCTTAACTTAAATACAATTCATAAACTTTCTATCACATAACAATATTTATCAAAATATATTATTACAAAATAGCTGCACATTTTATCCCAAGCTAAACTTGGTATTATCTTTTCCTGTATCCGAACGCATTCGCCTTATTTGCAATGTTTTATCATGATATAGCAAGGGTGAACATGAAAGTTGCCCAGCAAGTTTAAATACAACAATATAACGATATATCATGATTGAAGAGTATGAATAATAAGCTGGCTATAATTCATCAATATAGTTGAGAATTATCACGAACAAACTTTTGACTGAACAAGTTTTAAACATGAACAAACATTTCTGAACCAACTGGTAATGAAGGTGATCAGCCTTTCATACCTGATTTATACATGCAAAATGTACATAGTACAATTTTTCATGACAATCAGCAATGATTAACCATAAGCTTGAATAAAACACTCTTAGTAGAGTTAAGTAAAAAGAAACTTGCCTGAACCGTTGATTATCGCAACACAATTTATAACGATTTACCCGAAGACCTAATATTAGTAATATAGATCTCCAATATTAGAATAATATCATCACAGTATAATACTGTTATATTTATATCCACAGAATAATCTAAACACATAGAACATAATCCTATCAGTCTATAATACACATAAGACTTAGCATCAAATTAGACTATTAAGTTTGAGTTGATACCGACACAATTTTACCATTCTGACGGTCTAGTCGGACAAATATCGAGTTTAAGTTCAATTAAACTCTTCCTAAGCGCTTAATCATGCCATAGAGTCACATTTATATGATTTAACACTCGTTTTTTCATTTCATAAGTATTCATTAACATCTAATAAGTCAAATACTAATCCAGCAACCTGGATTCTAAATCTAGCAATTAAATTACCAACTCAGCAACCTGGATTCCAAATTTAGCCACCTGAATTCAAAATCCAGCAATCTAAACTGCAATCCAACAAACTGGATTTAACATATTTTCAATTTCAGTAAACTATTTCTCAATCCAGCAAACTGGAATCACAAATTATATAATCCAACAAGCTGTATTCTAAATTCGTATCACGAAAATACCAAATCAGTTTATTATTTTTCTATCCTTAGTCCAAACATATATACACATATTTCATCCACAAAAATTATTTTTCCATAATAATCCAACTTCCTTTGATATTTTTCAAAAATTAATTGTAGTGTGTAGCTTAAGAAATTAGCTACCTCGTGCTTAACTCCAAACATTCCCATCTCTTGGGATAACCTTATATATGTTAATGTGGTGCTCCATTTTAAATTTCGTGGCAATCGGAGTTGTAGAACTCCGTTTATAGCGATTTCCGTCGAAAAATCACAAAAATTGTAATGGTCATAACTTGGTCGTTTTAACTCGGAATTAGCTCATTTTTGGACACGAGCTACATAATAGCATATATTTTCATTTTCCAAAAGGCCGGAATTTATTTCATAATTTAAGTTGCCAAAACAGCCCCTACTATTTCTTGGACAGCAACTTTTTGTCATAAAACAGTTTTAGAGTCCTTTGCTAAAACTTATATAAAACGAGATCTGTAACTCCGATTAACGATCCGTCAATTTTTTTGGATTCATATCTTTCCGATCTTCAATTTTCATGTATCACAATCCATATTTGGACATGTTAATCTCCCAGAAATTAGCCCGGAAGTGGCTGTTACAAACTGTAATTCTAACAGTTTTTATTACCTTTGAGTAGTTTGGGAAAAATTCCATAACTTGCTCATTTTTCAACCTATTTGAGAGATTCCAAACGGTTTTATCCTACACACATAGATCTAGCATCCCAAGAACATAAATCATAAATATCCATCATAGATTTCAAGAATCAAAAGCTAGATCATACTTTCTAGTTTTAAACTTTTCCGAAAAAATTCTATTTTTCAATTCCTTTTGATTTCAACCAAATAAACACTCAATATGGTTAGATCTAAACATGAAACACTCATTAACACATAGATCTATGGTTTTTGAGATTAGAACTATAGATTCAAGGTTTGATCTTCAATCAAAAATTACATGAACAAAAAGGGTTTATACCTTTGATTTTTCATGCTCCTTTTCTTCTTCTTCTTCTAAGATATGAGATGGATCTTGAATGGAAAGAAAGATCAAAATCTTCTCTCCTTCTCCTCCCTAGGAGCTGCCGAACATACTCCTCTCCTCTCTCACTCTAAATTTCGAAACATGAAGAGAGAGAAGGTCTAAGTTGGCTTTGTAAGTAAAGTAAGTTACTTTACTTAAGTTTTAAGTTATAAATCTTTGATTCAATGCATCTAAGTTTGCAAGATGGCAAGAGTGGCTGATTTGTATGGTTTTTAGTCACATTCTATGCTAGGTTAGGGTTAGGGTTTGTGAACAACCAAAGATAAGGCAAGATTCGCAAGTTACATAATAAAAAAAATGTAAAAAGGGCATTTTGGACATTTCCATATATTTCTAGAATTTTCCATTTGATGAAACCCTTAGGATTTAGGGTTTGGAGCGTTTAGGGTTTAGGGTTGGTCACCAAACCAATATCAAGGCTAGATATGCAAGCTACCTTTATTTAAAAAAATGTGACACCTAGCCTAATTGGGTGAATTATCGTTTGCCAATTGTGTAGTGTATAAATGGATGATGTGCATGCACATCTCCCTCTCCTTTCACCTCTTCCATTACCCGGCCATGTGGCCAATATCTACCAAGTTTGATTAAATCTCTTTTTCCAAAAATGTCCCTCCTCACTTGGATCAAATTTTTGGGCTTTAATTAAATTATTGATTGGCCAAAAAGCAAGTGATATCATGAGAGAGATGAAATAACTTTGGTGACTTTGTAAAAATGAATAGATATAATTGTATATCTAATAATCATCTCCCCACTCACTCTATCTTTCTCTTTCTTAATCATAAACATGTGGGAGATTAGTATATCATGTTGCTCCTTAAACCATTGGACACCTAGCTTGTATTAATGAACTATCCTTTTACCACATGTGTGGTGCTTAAAGTGGGAGATGTGTTTGCATATAATTCTCTCCTTTTCTCCCACTAAACTACCAAAGCTTTACTTACAAGCATGAACAAAGATGTTGGATAAATAAAACAATGACACATGAGAGGAGTAGGTGGGAGTTGGTGGAGAGTTGGTAGGAGAGTTGGTGACCAACTTTAGACAAATAAGAGACCAAAATAAATCTTAGTCACATGCTCAATCTCTCCTCCTTTTTCCTTCTCTATCCACCGGCCATGTAAATCAATCATAGTCCAACACTTCTAATAATATCAAATGTCCATCATGCCCTTCCTTCAATTGGGCTTATTAATAAAAATATTTGAGCCACTCAATTAATGTATTGCTTGGGCCTCTAACTAATTTCATTGGCCAACACTTGGGCTATAAATATACATAATCCAATACCTTAAATTCTTATCCAACCCAATTCATTTAATTAGGGGATTCATTCCCTCAATTATATCACAAATCCTTGCTCATGCACACTTATCTCCTTAACCCAATTAGACTTGCTATAATTAGGTTATAAAATTAATCATTTGAGATATATAAAATAATTCTCCTAGAATTAGTAAGTATTCTAAATACCATATTTCTCTTTTTCCATAACCCTTAAGTTATTAAATCCTTCATTCCTAATATATAATTAGGGTTACACTAGTTTCTTTTGTTTGTTTATATAATAAACAAAGATAAACCATCACATAATGTTCATATTCCTTACACACAACTTTTTAACCCTTAGGGTTTAATACTTCGCATTAGGATTCCCAAATTAGGGTTTAAATTCTCGATACTGAAATTAGAGTTTCTGAATATATCGTTAGGGTTTTCTAACTTAATCACCATATTCATATCATGAATTTAGGGTTTCGGATTCCCGAAACTGAAACTAGGGTTTCAGAACCGATTTCTACGATTTCTTATCCATTGCTAGGGTTTTCTAACAGAACGTTGACGTTCTTAATATATACTTAGGGTTTGACACATATATAATTAATCTGGTTAACCGTTGACCCTTAACCACATTCAGTACACATACATATTCACATAAATCCTTAATCCTGAATAATTCACCTATATCCTTCACCGAATTTTGAAATCCTCAAAATTCAATCCCAATAACATCAAACGCATACATTTATTTTCTGTCTAGGTCTATTATTTGACCTTAAATCAATCATTTAAGATTTTAATAAATTGTCCAAATTCTCGGGTTGTCACAATAACTTGTTATATGCAGATGAGCTCACACGTTGGAAATACTGTGTATAGGTAAATGTGTATATACACCTGAAGCTGCTCAGATTGGTCTATGTTCTCGATTGCTACATCAACAAGACCAATCCCTGCCTGCAGTCAATCTTGTAGTCTGAAGATCAGACGAAAGAGCTCAAGAGACATCAATGACAAAGAGTCAAACATCCACCAACCTGAAAGATGAAGAGGCCACACATGTTAAGAAATGCTTATCAAGAAAAAAAAGAAGATATTCTCAAACTTATGTATGGCCAACCAGCAATTGGGTGCAAACTTTGTAAACAAAAGGATGTCAAAGATCTTAATGTTGAGATTCTCTTGGCCTAAATCTTCAAGATCATGACTGATTGATAAAAGGTTAACAAGAGCAACAAGCTGTCAGGAGCAAATGTAAAGTTATGGACATCAATTCCTAAACTCAGTATATCTAAGATAAATGACTGTTAAGAGACTGACAGTAAAAAGGTACGGTTCCTCACTACTACATGTGTTCATCATAAAAACACCTTCCTATGAACCATAACAGTATTCTGTCAAGAAGTCATAATCTACATAAAAAGGTGAAGAGAGAAAGTACCCTGAGGATGGAAACTCAAATGTTTATAAGCTTTCTCTCCATCCAAGTTTTAGGATGAAGATGACATCTCAAAGGAAATCTGAAATGGGTCATAAGAGCATCATAGGTCAAATTAATTCTATGAGAAGTGATCTTTACTGGTGGGTTAATATGTATGTACAAATCCTTGTTCTAAGTGTTTGATAACACACAGAGTACGATCAGTTCTACAAGAGTATCTTGATGATGTGTAGAAATTGATCACCTCCATGAATCAACTAGATACTCTTAAATTGAAGAGTTGATTCTCACTATGTGAACACTTAAACATTGTGAACATAACCCAGTAAATGATGAAACCATCTAAGATAAAAGTGTGTTATTAAATGTCAAATCTTACACACACTCATGCATATCAAAGTGTATTATCTAAAACTAGTCTTATGCATGAATATGTTGTTGGTGATAAATGTGATGATTATCCAAATAAGAGGAACATGGGTTTAGAAAACTAACCTAGCAGGACACATTTAATTATGGGTACCAAAAATAGAAATATATTTAAAACTGCAGGTACTTGGTCAGTCTGACCACACTAAGGAATACTGAAGTAGAAGACTTCAGTCAAGAAGACTCAACCAGCAGAAGGCTAATGATTGTCCAGAAATGATTCTGATAAAGTTCCTATATATCCAAGCTTATCCTTGAAGACCCTCTGAGCTAACTAGAATTGAGCTCACATGGCTGCAAATCTGTATATGGAAGCAGGCCATTCAACCAAAGGTGAAAAGAGTACTATATGCTCAAATCAAGCAAAGCATGCTATATAAGAAGAATCCTCAAGGAAGCTGATAACATATGATCATCGAGCATCAGTCTAGCGAAACTCATCGTGGAAGAAGAACTTCACATACACAAGACTATCAAAGGAGACTTCGATCGTAGTGCTGTTAAAAGATCGTAGAGCGATCAATCCTGAAAATATTCATGCCTACGATACAAGGAGATTTATGTGATAATGGTGATTCTAGTCAGAAGGAGATATACAGGGCTGCCTCCAAATGAATCTAAACCAAAGGGAATCACATCCATCCGGGAAGACATCTTCAACCATAAGGAGCAGTGATCTGTTGAGAAACACCAGCACTGAGTTATACTATGAGGAAATATACCAGCTACAAAGTCCCAAAACTTTGTGGCCGATGAACCAAATGAAGATCCATAGTCAGTAAGAACCTCTCAAAACGTACTACTGATAACCTTTCATCCACCCAACCCAACATCGTGAAGTGCCTACGATCAAACATGCAATCGTAGTGTAAGTACAGGAGGATACCACGATCTCAGCAAGCAATTGTCTAAAGTTGGTAGAGGATCTCTCCACCAGAAAAGGTCTCATGAGATGTCATTGCAAATCACTTCTATAACATTTCATCTAAAAAGCGCCTCAGGGACAAACCTGACCATTAGCTCACTCGAAGAGGTTGGCCCTTCCTGAGCTACCTTGTCCCAGAAGAATTGCTTAATCAAATTCATCTTAAGGACCAAGTCAGATAATGATCGTAGAGTCGAGGTTAAAGAGAACTCCATGATCGCAGTGCAACCTCAACTATCGTAGAGTCGAGGTTGAAGAGAACTCCATTATAGCAGTGCAACCTCAACGATCACAGAAGACAACTCGACAATCGTAGTTCTACTAAAGGGTACTATAATTCACAAGGAGCTTGAAAAATGAGACAATTGCTCAACCATTCAAAAGGAAGAGATAAGTTCGAATACATCAGTGATTTATCTATGCTGCATCAAGGTGAGGATAAAAGACAAAGCCATCCATTGCAGCATCTCTAAAAAGTTGATCGTTGAGTTAACAAAGAAAAACGTAGAGTCCACAGCTGCCTTACTATGCTACTCTACATGTCAAAAGATCAACGGTCAAAGCCACGTTGTTTAAACGACTTCTCTCCTAAAAGGAAATATCTAACTGAAAATTTATTGGGAGTTACAGCTCATTACTGGGCATCGTGCAACCAATGGTCGGTTGACACATCACTGGTTATGTAGAGTTAGATGGAACTGTCATAAAGACAAGTTCAAATCTGCAGACAGTTATCAAAAGTTATCAAAGCTTTCTCCCTCCCATTTTCAAACTCTAAAATCCTTTCAAGAGCCAAAATAGGTTAACACCCAAAAGCTTTATCAAATCACAATCAGCCATCTCTTATAAACCTCTTCGAATTAAATACCCACATTCTTCGAACTGGTCAAATGGAAAACTGGAGAGTAATCACTAGCCTTCAGCTAGGAACCAAGTCATTCGAGAAATCCGAAAAGAAGTTCAGAGACATTCTCGAACTTGTGAAGAAAGCTGGATTCTTAGAATGCCTTGAGGCTAGCACTCGAGTATATGTTGATCTGGTTAAGGAGTTCTACTGAAATGCCTCCATAAACTCCAGAACCCTTTCTACCAAGGTTAACGGTTAGTCTCTGAAGTTAAATTCTTCTGACCTCAATCAATGCATAGGTTTTCCTAACCAAGGGCTGAAGAACCTTGATGATGTCAATACTAAACAAGCAAAGAAATTCATGGGGTACCAAAGAAACCCTAGTCTGAAAGACATGAAGAAGAAGGAGTTTCTTGAAGAGTACGAGTTCCTTGCTGAAATAGTTGGAAAATGCATACTGTGCAAAGACACTGAACATGACACAGTGCTTGACCAACAACTAAAGATAATGTCAGCAATAGTTCTGAATAAAAAAATCAACTTTGGAGCTATCTTATTTGATCAAATCTCCAAGTGGGTAAAAAAAGATGAGATGAAGAAGTCCACTGAAAAACCCTGACTAAGGTGTTTCATAGTAAACTGCTAAGTATTGTACTAAAGAAGAAGCTAGGAGGGAAGATCAAGGATGAGGAGGGAGAGCCTTTGAATGTTCACAAAGTGATGTCTCCATGATTATTTGTGAACTGGAAGAAGAACCCTAAAGAGAACCGAAGGCTGACAACCGGGAGCAGCAGCAGAGCCTCTGTAAAGAAGTGGAAAACAGAAGAGGCAGAGAGCTCTGAGGTTGATGACTCTATGCCAACATAAATCACACCAGCCAGAAAGAAATCCAAAGGTGTTAAGAAAGCTGGTGATGTGAAGAAAACCCAGAATCTATCAAGAAGAGTCTCCACCAAAGTCAATGATGAAGAAGAAAAGGGTATAACTGCTGAAACAACAAGGAGAAGAAGTAATAGATTATTTCAAGGCCCATTCAGCAAGAAAGCTAAGGTGGAAGACAAACCAGCCTCAACCTCCCCAAATAGTACATCTGCTAAAGAGAAGGATATAGAGTCAGCAGAAGAAAAGGAGACTGATGTCAAGGCTGAGTCTTCTCAAACCAAATCCAGCAGTGACGGTGAAGCTTGATTAATAAATGAAAATTCAGCATCTGCTGATAAAGAAGAAGAATGCTCAAGCCCCATGGATAATTCTCAGAGTAGTCACTCTGCAAATAAAGAAGAGATTCAAGATGACCAAACTCCATCCCCAAATGTAATTGCCCCAACAAGCCCAGAAAATGGGTCAGATAATGATGTCTCAATAGAAGGAGAACATGCCCCTGCCCTTGCTAAACCTGAAGGAAGTTCTTCTTATGAACCAGAGGCTTCCAAGTCTAAAGAAGAAGAGGAGTCTTACTCTCCCATAGCTGAACCTCCAAGAAGAATGAAAAGCTACAGAATGCAAGCCAAATTTGCCTCCAAAAGAAGAAGTGATCAATCAAATGCCCCCATTGAATTAAGTGATGATGAGTCTGTATCACAGAAAGAAACTGTTGAGGATAGGACCAGAAATGAAGAAAATGAATCGGTGGAAGATCTTGCTGAAGAAGGTTCTGAGAATGAAATGCAGTAAGAAGGATTCTCTACTGGAAATGATCAGGATGATTCAGGTCCGAGAGAGAAGAGATTGAAAAAGATTTTGGTTCTGAACCACAGGAAGCAGACGAACAAGAAGATTATCTTGTTCTCTCCCCTGCAAGATTTAGCAGAAGGATAGTAGTGGAAGTTTCAAATGAAATACCAGAGGCTCCACCAGAGAGATGGGTGAACCATGGAAATGAGCAGCTCAAGGTAGTAAGAATGACTACCTTTGACATAGCTAAAAATTGGAACAACATGGAGCTAGAATGCTCGACCATTCTCTATAATTTTGATGACTTGCTGATGAGGTGGTTCTTCCAATGGATGCCATGGCTAAAGGCCCACACTGAAGGAGATTGAAGCTATCTCAGCTGGTGCTTCTCTCACTTTCCAAGCATAGAGCTGGTGGCTCAGAAATTCCCAAGGGTGAAGAAGTTTATAATCAAAACGATCACAGACCAGCCTCACTTCAAAGTCTATCGACAGTCTGGCAATCACTATATCCCCTACAATCGTAGAGTGGACTCTGAAGGAAGAAGGAAAGTGATCAAGGAAATAATCGTAAAGTCTGGTTACTATACTGTTGAGACTGCTCAAATTAAACATTAGAAGCCTCCAACTGCCCAAACACTGCTATCTGACATTCCCTCATCCTCAACCAGCAATTGGTACTCAACAATTGCTCAGATTCTTCAAACTTTTGAAAATCTGTCCAAGAATGAAGATCGTATAGTCCAATCCAATGCTCAAACCGAAGCTGCCCAATAAGAGGATCAAACTATTTTGGAGCAGGAACTACTGAAGAGTTCTGATGAACTAAGTGAGAAAATATCTCTACTCACTGAAGAGTCACAGAAGCTGACAGCAAAAGGAGATAATTCACTTCAGAACAGACTTTAAGCTACTATGACTGATGTATCTCTCAAACTCTAAGAGAGAGATAACATTTATTAGAAGGCCATACAAGATCAAAAGGTAGAAGCTCTACGAGTTTAGAAGGCAAATGAAGAGCAGATCCAAGCCCTCTCTGACAAGATTGACGACTTCAAGCAGTCTTTCTCAGTGCAACTTGAGCTAGGACAACTTGAACTCAAGTTTAAAGTTGCCAACTCCTCCTACCTAATGGAGCATCTTATGTCTAACATGGAGCAGCTCTCTCAAATGATTAATGACATAAAGGGGGAGAAAAAGAGGTATAGAAAGAAGAGGAACAAGAGGCACTCAATCACCAGTACAAAGTACCTAATAGACAACGCTTAATAGATAACGTTTTTTATAAAAACGTTGTGGTTTTTTTTACAACGTTTTTAGAAAAAACGTTGTAGATATATATGAAAAAATGATATCTATTTAAAAGGGTATTTTTTTAGTTTTAACTAGATAACATTTTTTAAAAAAAACGTTGTCTATGAAGAAAAACAAGGAGTAAATGAAAACTTAAAATTAAAACACCGAGCGCGGAGCATGGTTATGTCTTTCTTTGCTTTTTTTCACTCATAAAACCAAAACCCTAGTTATGGATCTCTCCTGCAATACCGCTAAAGTTTGACCCATCTCAAGTCGTCGACGTCTACATACGTCCAGAAAACCAGCGACTAAGCAAGGAAATCTCCATGGATTCAATACTACTCACTACTGGTAGACTGGTAGGTCTTGTGAAGAGAGGGTTTAACTCAAAAATCTCCATGGATTCAACATCTTCAGCTTCACAGCCGAAGAAGAGAGGGAGGCTGAAGGGTTCAAAAACCAAGGAGGATAGAGAAAGCAGTACAAAAGGAGTAGTAGTGAAGATGAGAGGCGGCGACGCTGGTGATAAAAAGGTTGCCGGTATTAATTTCTGTCGGTACCAATCTCCATAGCCTTCTCTCTTTTACTGGTACCAATTTCTGTCGTTACCAATCTCCATGGCCTTCTCTCTCTTGTCGGTACTAATTTCTGTCCCTATATCTCTATATATGTGTATTTGTGTTTGTTCTGATACTCTATCTAGGGTTTGAAATTATGCTATTTGTTTGAACGTGGTTTAATGGACTGAAGTTAGCCTTTAAAATTAATTTTAGAATTTTAAATTTTAATCTTAATTTTTTAGATTCAGCTGTTATGGTTGACAGAATTTGAAAGTCAGTGATATATATATAACTTATTCACATATGTACACATTTCTAAAAATTTTATGTGTTTATTATGTTCTGCTATCTAAGGCTGAAGATTTAACTGCTCTTTTATGTAACAATGTGGATTTATTATGTTACTTCTGCAGTGTTTACAAGTTCTCATTTGGTGATGCAGTGGTCCTATTGAATTCTGATAGTGGTAATACTTTTATTCTCTATTTTACTTATCTGTGAGTTATACTCTTTGTATCTGAACATTGAACATTTAAAACATTGAACATTGAACATTGAACATTGAATTCTGTGCATTTTCCTTGTTGCTTAATTTTTTTTTTTGGGTTGGTTGTACAAATATATTGTTCTGATGGCAATTTACCTGGTACCATACAGGTGAAGTTCACAACTGATGAGCTCCGAAGGATCATGGACTATAAACAGAACATCCGTATTATGTATGTTATTGCCCATGTTGATCATGGTATGGAAGCAACTAGCATAGTACCAGCAATTAACCTATACAATTTCCCCTGCTAAATCTAGACAATCACTTTATATCCATCCCTTGAAAACTAGATTACTTTGTAGAGGCTTATTTACTTTTAAATACTAGTACCACAAGATGTTTCTGATGCACATACCTTCATGTTTTCTCATACATAATCCACGTTGTAGTCCCTGCAAAATATTGCCACACGTTAAAAACCATGAGTAGTTTTTTGAGCACAAACTATACACAAACATGGGGTAAGTGTGTGTACAACTGTTTGTGCACATAGAATCTTTTATGATTGATAGCTGACTAGTGATGACTAGTTTGTGATAACCAGTTGCCTAATACTTGATCTTGTTATTTTTATACAGATGAGATAAAATTTGACCAGCTTATTTCTAACAATAATATCCTCTATTTTTTTATCAGGTTTATGCAGGGTTGAATCGGCATAATGGAAAACGTGCTGAACAAGTTGTAACTGATGGAAAAAAGAGGATTAAACAACTGCAGAATTATCAAAGGAAAAATAATGTCTTCCAGCCGATAGTGGGATGAAGTGCCAAATGGAGAAAAGCTCAAAGATTAGCAAACGAAGCAGATTAACTCGTAAATTACCTAGGAGGAAAAAGAATTACAAAAAACCTTCTATAACCATTATCAAGTCTAAGCAGCTGGTGCAATTAAGTAGCTAACCAATTACAGATCACATTTGTTTGTTGTTTTCAAAGGATGTGCATGAAGGTGTGTGCATAAAAGATTGCATTATTTTGCATGAAGGTATGTTTTCAAGAATTACAGAAAACATGAAGGTATGTGCATCAGAAACATCTTGTGGTACTAGTATTTAAAAGTAAAGAAGCCTCTACAAGCAGGGATTAAGTAAAGTAAAGAAGCCTCTACAAGCAGTATTTAAAAGTAAAGAAGCCTCTACAAACATGAAGGTATTTTTGATTTGGGGATTTTCACAAGCAGTGATGCAATTCTCTCAACTTGAATCTATCATCAATCTATGTCAGATAAGGAGATTGATTAGACCAAAATCAAAAGGAAAAATTTGTTTGATTTATTGCACGAAAGAGTGCTTTTAATCAGGTATCTATTTTTTGAATTAAGAATGTTTTTTGACTTTTTTTTTCCTAATTTGTTTTTATAAATTTGTGTTTTTGTTTGTAGGGTTCTAGTGCAATCTGTGTAAGATTATGCTTGTTTGCTCGGAAATTTTGAGATAGCTGAATTCATGTTCAACTATCATATTCTGACTATGTTTATTCAATTGCTTGACATTTTTATAATAAAAGAGCATTACTTTAATTTGGATGAGGTTCATAGTTCATAGCCATGTTTATGTTTATTGGCATGACATTTATAGCTCCTTCAAGAGGATATAAACTCATCTAAACTATGCCAGCATCAATGAGTCTACAAAGAAGGGTTATTTTGAAAGCATTTGGAGCTGAGCTTGTTTTAACTAAATCTGCAAAAAGCATGAAGGGAACAGTTCAGAAGGCTGAAGAAATTGTAAATAGCACAGAACATGCTTATATGCTTTTACAATTTGACAACCCTGTAAATCCTAAGGTTCGTGTTTTAATTTATAACAACATACCTTGCTGAGGCATTTTACCTATTCTAATGTTTATCAGTAACATATTTGTTCTCTGTTGCAATGTTGTACATGGATCCAGTTTTCCAAAGGTACAAAAATTGACCAGAGTAGTCATGGTAGGAAGTAACTTCCCACCTGTCTCACACTGATGGTTGAAATACATATTTATATTATATGGTGGGCAAGTTCTTTGTTGGAATTTGTTATTATCTTAATTAGTAACATAGAATGCTCTTTTGTTATCCCTGATAGGATAATGGGTGTCTTGCTTTTGTGTCTCTATTATACCCTGCATGAAACATGGTACCTGTGTGATATGTTCAATGAATTGGACTTGGTTGGCTTCAACAAGCATTTCTAACTACTTTGAAGCTCTACAATACTTAATGATCTTGTCTTCAGGTACTATCCAAGATCATGCACTATTATCATCAACACTGATCTTGTCTTAGTTGCATATAGTATTTCCTCTATATTAAAGCCTTGAGTTTGTACAAAATTTAACTTTTTCACATCGGCAATTGTCCGTGTGGTTATGCAGGATGTAACCACTGCTTTGCTCGTCCGTTTCCTAAGGGAGCACCGTTCAAAGTAGGCTGACTATGGGATTGATGCTTACTCTGTTGCATCTCTGAAAGCAAGTCCTTATGTTGTTTCTTGTGCCAGACCCGGTGGCTTCCCTGGTAGCCAGGTCATATTGCCTCTTGCACACACTGTGGAGCACGAGGAGGTTAACAACTCACCTGTCTTGTGTTAATCTCGCATTTGAGTATTTTTCATTGTGCTATTATTAAATTGAAAATTATTTTGATTATTTGTTTTCCTGTTAGTTTTTTGGAGGTTGTTCGGCTAGAGAGTCATGCATTTTCTCCAGAGGACATGGCTTTGTCGCGTGATATGTACTTATTACAGGTTGGGCTTATTTGTCAAATCTAAATGTGAAAATAGATCCTTAGTGTGGTCTTCTAATATATAGTTTTTTGCATATTTTTTGTTTGTGCAGATATTTTACTTCAAACTACAGTGACAACTTTGCAGTGGGATTGACGATAATACTGTACGTGCCTGTGCTCAGCTCGTCTTTGCGCCAATTGACAAATCTTATGCTGATGATGCTCCCTTGTTGCCTTCTGGTTTTCGTGTGATACCATTGGATCCTAAATCAGTTCAGTGACATCTCTGAATCTGCTCTAGTAGTTAGTACAATAGAATATTTTAAAGAACATGTTATCAAAAGCATGCCACTCAGATGCAATACTGTGCTGCTCAGTGAAAACAAATGTAATGACATCATATTTCGTTCTTGTATGACATTAGCATATTGCAGGTGCATTGGTAATATAGGTGAACCACATCTTTTTTTTCTTTTTTCTTTTTTATCTACAACATTTAAAAAATGTTGTCTGATATACTAAACAACAACATTTTTAACCAAAAAACGTTGTGGAATCACACTTTCTACAACGTTTTTAATCATCTGCTAATTTTTTGAAAACAAATCTACAACGTTTTTTCCTAAAAAAATGTTGTGTATTGTGCTTAACTACAACGTTTTTAAAACGTTGTGTAATGGTGTCAAATAGACAACATCCTTAACCACTACGTTTTTCTAACAGAAACCACAACGTTTTTTCCGCGTTGTCTATTTATTGTTTTGTAGTAGTGAATAAAGAGCAGAGGGATAAGAGAGAAGAAGTCAAAGAAGAAGGCATCAGATGCAGAAAAAGAATCATCATCTGTGGGGGAGCCAAAAGATGATGATCACATGATCGCAGAGTCTAAGGGGGAGCATGTTCAGAAATATGCTGAAGGGGAGCAAAGCAAAGACAGAAGGTCATCATCCCAGGGGGAGCAAGAGCAAAAAGAAGAAACAGATGAGTAGCTGATCCTCAGACATCCTGGAAACACACATGGAGTCAAAGAGGTACATCTCTAACTAGTTAGGTGTGTTCTGGTTCCAGGATGTAAAGTGTCTTTATGTATAATTTGCCATATCTTTATAAATGACATTGATGATTATCTGTTTTAGAAATTCAGTTGATCACTGTATATAACATTCATTCATAACATGCATATGCACTTATTATTTTTGTCATAATCAAATAGGGAGAGATTGTCAGGAATAAACATATGAATGATATTCCTATTTACATATGATTTGATTATGATATATATATGAATGAATATGCAAGTATGCTTGCATTAAGAAAAGCTGTAAAGTCCTTTGATAGATAATAGTAACATGTGTACAAGGACTTAGAATGAATTGATCAAGTATGTTAGGTTGATCCTACATAAGCAAAACAACTTTGTAAAGTCCTTAAAAAGAAATGATGTGCAAGGACTATAAATAAAGAAAGATCAAGCATGTTAGGTTGATCTTATGATGTAATAGATAGGCTAGTCTGATCGTAGAGTACTGCTCCAGAGATCGTAGTTTGCCAGGAGAGTCAAGGATAACTCGAGAGCTATTGAGTCAGAATCGTAGTCTGCAAGATAGTAGTTCTCGGAGTTCGTAGACTGCCAGGAGAAACGATGAAGGATCATGGTATATCGAGAAGAGCTTCCTCGGGATCGTAGTGTGCTGAGGAAGTCATGTTCAGAATCGTAGAGACAATGTACCTATGAGCCGACCGAACATCTGTCGAAGCCAAGTCAGAAACATAGACTGCACTCGGAGCGTAGAGTCTACCGATGCCGAAGCCAAGTCAAGGATCGTGGACTACACTCGAGATCATAGAGTCTATTGATGCCTAAGCCATGCCAAGGATCGTAGACTACACTCTGAGTTCGTAGAGTCTATTGATTACATGCAGAGGTCGTAGTCAAGTAAGATCAGATGAAGACAACAAGCACAAGACAGAAACCGTAGAGTGTTAAGATCTGATCTCAGGATTGTAGTGTCTGCACAGCCGAAGCTGAATCGTAGAGTGCAGAACTACGACCTCAACAGAAGTGCTCATAATGCCAAGGTAGAATCTTAGAGAAAATACGATTCTCAACTATTGAGCACTCCTAGAATATCCAAAGGAACAAAGCCTCTGGTTAGCGCTACAAAGATACATCCTACATGAAGGGAACCAGAGAACACTCAACAAATGGCATGCAAGAGATCTAAGCACCAACCCAATCAGCATCAAGATTGAGTTGTAAGGCCATTCGAGATGAAGTCTTCATCAAGATTATCATAAGAAGACTTCAATAACTGACTAAGAAAAGTTAGCAAGTGTAGTAGCTGTCAAGTGAACAGAAGACAACGATCATGGAAGCAACTGAGATCTTAGTGTTTGCCAAAAAAAGAAAGAACGGATGGAAAGTGAATCGAGATACTAGTTAGTCTCTGAAGAACAAGGCTAAAGTGATTAAGCGTAGGGTCAGTCCATTGATGATAAGTGAACGGGAGATCACAAGGAGAAAGTGAGTTGGACGCGCCACAAATCTGAAGTGTCTTGCTATTCAGAGGGGACCAGAGCAAGAAGTTAGGCCATCAGTCTATGAGAACAGTCAAAGCAAACAAAAGTGTTGAAGCACTGCACAATAGAAGGAAGAGGTGTTCTACATTGAAGATCCAATCAACACTTTTCAAGATCGTAGTGTTAACTCTACCAGTCAATGAGCAACACTCAACTAGACACTACGATCAGGTCCTCAAAGATGTGCATCAGAATCATAGAGTTTGAACACCCGAAGATTGAAGCATTGGCAACGGTTCAAAATGAAGGATGGTATTCAGACAAAAGCTTATTGAGAGAATCGATGCCAAAGGACAACCTCTGATTGAGAAATTAGAAGGAGGAAATAAAGTCTTCAACCTGCCCAAGACATTAAAGTGACATCTCTGACGGGTAGGTGAAACAGTAGGCTGCAATGTCAGATAAAGTATGACATATCACATCAGTAGTCTACCTCTGTCAACTCGAGATCTGTGAAGATATTTGAATAGCTTTCAACGACTACTTTCCAATGGAAGGATTGGGAAGGAGTATAAAATAAGAAGAGCTTCAAAGATCGAGGGTTGCTGGAGTTGCCAATTTTGGAGTAAAAGGTTGACTATTCTAAACAATGTGAAATAGTGAGTCCGAAGGCTTACTCTATGATCCACCAAGAACACTCAGATACATGCAAATAAAGAAGTAGAAGTGAGAGTTCTACTACAAGAAGAGTGTTCTGAACTGCCGAGAGAAAGAAGAGCATCATGTCATCTTCGTGTCCATCATGGGAAGACTCTAAGTACAATAGAGAAGAGCTCACAGTCATCTTATCAAGTCCATCATGAGAAGACATCAAGTATCAAGAAGGGAAATCACAAACGTCATCATGGTGGCAAGCATAAGAAAGTTTCTAAGTACCAAGCAGAAGAACTTACAGTCATCTTGGAAACCTATAATGTGCAGCCATCATGTATCAAGAGAAAGATCTTCAAGGTAGTTCATCAAGGGATCATCCGAAGTGGTAGAGTAACTGAAGAAGCTGAGCATCATGCAACACTCAACTGCACTTCAAGGATGATCATGCCAAGCTGCTAAGTATAGAAGATTTTCAGAGCATGAAGACATCATAGCATCTCAGCACCAACTCCTCTAGTTCCCTAGGAACTCTTCAAGTCCAGAATGCTTGAAACTTCGTTTAGTCCCTCCGGACAAGGACCCTTCTTGCCCTAGCTTCATTTAGTCCATTCCGACAAGGACCAAAACCAATTAGTAAATGATGTATAAAAATATGTCACACACATTTTATTATTCTCAACATAATTATTATGCCACACCGTTTCATATTTTGATTAGGCTTGTGACTAATTCGTATCACCACTTTATACCCAAGTTCTCTCTGCTAGTCCCAGCTACACTTTTATTACCTGAAAGGGGTGGTGAAGTAAAAGGGTGAACACAAACCGCCCAATAAAGAATATCATTGTTGCCTAATTTTTAATAGCACTTTACCACGCAAGTATACGCATTCAATTGTAATATTCAGCAAGCAAGGATATCGTTCCCACGAGGAAATAGACTAATATTTATCAATTACTAATTCTAATGCAATTAATCCTATTTTAAACTACGAAATTTTGTTTGTGATTTGAAATTAAACTTAACAAAACTAATTATTAAAATCAAAATTTCACAAGAATAACTACAAATTTAATAGATTAAGATTACAACTTCCCTTAGTATTTCATTTAAATCAATTCACTTCCCATTTAAAGCAATTAATTAATATGAATCATTATCCAATAATGATTTATAAAATTCACACACATTTTCCAAAACACGTGAACAAATCCTCCCAACTTTGATCCTTAAGACACAAAATTACAAGGAACACTCTACTTAATCAATTCACTATATTCCTATGTGAATCAAGTTAATTAGGGTTTACGCACAAATTCTTTCAAAGGATAAAAAAGACACATATGTATATTCCTATCCTACATGCTAATCATATTAACCCTATTCAGATTATATGAACAGATGTTATCATATCCAGATCTCAATCTATACTCCATCTTCCAATTTTATATAGATTATCACAATAATTGTTGGCCAAATAATTAAACAATAAGCAAACGATATAATAAACAATTCAATAAAAACCAACTTTCATTCAATGATAAGGTCCAATTTAAACTACATACCTAGTTCTGTTGCAATCTTAATGAAAATTTAGTTCATGATAATAATAAAGAAAAACATCATCCAGATTAATAATCAAAACATTCCAGATAATTACAAAAGATAAAACTAGAGAAGAGAAGAAGAAACTCTGAATTTGTTCCAATACTCTCTCTTTGATCTTCAGCCCTTGCAATTCTCCTTCGTGTTTTCCTTCCTTGTCCTCTCTCCCAATCTCTTGAAAAATTCAGTGATACGTCTTTTCTAAAGTCTTCTCCTATTTGTATTGGTCTCAGCCCTCATTCAGACTCCTATTTGGCTTCAAAAACACCCTTGGCAGTAGAAAATCCTCCTTTTTGTCGAACATGAGCACCTTGGAGCTTAACACATACCATTTCCAAGCGCCTAGACGCTTGACCAGGACCACGTAATTACAAAAATGCCACTCAGCTTTAATTTTAATGATTTTTTTAACCTTTTTCTTCTCCAAAATGACCAATTTGTCCCTCCAGCTCCAACCTACAAGAAATAAACACAAAACATATAAAAAGATACTAAAAAACAATTAAAGATAGTAATAATTAAGTTTAATAATATCGGATTCATAGGTATAAAATCTACTCATCAAATACCCCCAAACTTAACCAATTGCTTGTCCCCAAGCAACACAACAGAATGCAATAACTAAATATGCAATGAAAATGCAGCTATCTAAATGCCTAAATTCCAGCAGTCAAACAAAACAAAATCTATTCATCAAGCCTCAGAGAAATCACAATAAACATGCTAGTACATCATATCAAGACAGATTAATAATTTCCTTGTCAATCATCAAATCTTATCCTGTTATTATTGATATAGTGTGTGTGTGTGTGCTCAACTTATATGCTAACTGATATAATTCTAAATACAACACATAATAGATCTCTTTAAAGGAATCATACAGTGTAAACTCACAAAATTCACGAACAAGATAGATCCAACTAAAGACAAACATCCACCAAATTTAAGAGTCCAATCCGGGATACTTATGTTTTACTATGCTTTACGGGGGCTTTTTGCTCTTTTCCCGTTTTATTGTTTTTTTTCATAAATTTTTTTAAACCATGACTGTGCTATGTCTCATTCCATTAGGCTAACAGTGCTACCCCTTAACGAGCTTTTGACCAATGACTCCCAGACCATATAAGACCTTAGGGCGCTAGGTTTTAAGATACCCCTTCGGGCGTACTTGCTCAAGTAACAAAGGCCCCGAAACAAAACTAGCCGCAATATTTTTTTTTTCAATTTTTTTTTTCAAGCTTATATATCCCAAATTTTCCCCCAAACTTAAGTTTTTATCTAAATTCAGTCATCTTCATCTATTCATGTTTTCATTCATTCAAACTAACATTATTCTCTAGAAGTCCATTATGTGTCAATTAAACTCAATCAGTCAACATAGTTGTTTTTACTGTGATATCCTTATTATATCAGATTCAAATAGGTAAAGATTCAAATTATGACAAAAAATCACATCACACTCTTAACAGTCAATACTATACTTGTCTACTCAATTCCAATCTCATCACTGGCCAAAACAAACTTAAACTATCTAACAGCTGGAAATATGCAAATACATTTTTTTTTAAAATTAAAATGAAAACTTCATGAATGCAAACTACATGAAAAACTATTAACTGGATACTATATGAATGCAACTAGATGAATACTACATGAATGAACTAGAGCTGGAAGATTGCAACCCCAAACTTAACTTATGCAATGTCCTCATTGTATATAACAAACAAAATTTAAGAAACTAAGCACTGAAGACTTCCCCGAAAGATAGAAGCTTTATACCACGTCAATATCCTCTTCTTCTGATTCTTCTTCATCAGCCAGGGGGTATGCAGACAATGGTGGAAATTGGTAGGGAGCGACAGCTGGATTTATGCGGGCAAACATCTCTAGGAATGCTGCACTAAAATTCTGATACACCTTCATTTGTCGTTGAGCTAGGCTATCCTGATTTCTTTCCATTCGATCAAAACCCTTCTGAACTCGAGTAGCCACCATGTCAATCCTTCTAGTTTTATTGCATAAATTTCGACGAATATCTTCAAAAAAAATTGGTGGTGGCCCAAAATTCCCTGCTGCAGAAGGATTGTCGTGGAACTGTTGATTAGGCTCGTCTGCAGGCTCGGGAAGAACAATAATGAACCCTAACCCTCTTGGGTGTGGTATACCCCCACCCCATACCTTGTACTTCTTAATAAGCGAGTGGTCAATTGTAGCTAAAGGAGGTTGTGTAGCTTCTTTGGCATCCCATTTTACTCCAGCTTGTCGACATAGTCCAGTGATCAAAGATGGGAGAGGTAATCTTTTGAGGTCCCTCCTCGAATTACTCTGTCAATGGAATCATGTATAATCTGACCCACATCTATATTTTTTCCTTGTGCAATGCAGAAAAGCAACGTTGCCCGTTGATTTATAACATCACTCATATGCCTACACGGCATCAACTTGGCACAAATAAAGGCATGTCATGCTTTCCCGTAACTGCTTAGTGTGGATGCAGGGAATAAAATAGCTTCTTGTTGATCTGTTAATTTCCATGTTGTTCCAGGTACACACAAAGCTTGAATGATCTCACTTTAGTCTAGCTCATGCTCTAAATATTGCATGTAGCCATTATTGGGTATTATGTTCAAGCCGTAATAAGCATTTATTGTCCTAAAACTGACCTCCACTGATTTTCCGCGAACCCAAATTATGTTACCAACAACATCTCTTGCATTGGCATAGAATTCCTTAACAATTTTAATGACCGAGGAATCCGGTTGGGATGTAAAGTTCCCCCATCTTCTACTTCCGATCATTTGTAGTAACTCCCCATCTTCTGCCTCTGGCAATAATCCACGCTCATGAATTAGCGTTTTACTAGAAATCACATTATAATATCTTTCGGACGCACTAGGACTTACAAATCTCTTTTTGTCATACTTAGTCGAAGTGCCCGAAGTTTCTCTTCTATACCTCTTTGTAGCCATGAGTCTTGTGTGATATGTTCTTGCCAAACCAAATGATATTCAGTGGCTTAGGATGGCAAAATCCTCTTTGTGACAATTTATCGAACACTTGGTGTGCACAGATTTTGAACACTATTGGTAGGCACTCTCCCAAACTTAATTTTCACCAAATTTGTCAATTACTAAGCACACTATACTTCCAAGGCAATACAAGCAACAATTAAGAGTACCCACACCCACTTGAGCCAACACAATGACAGAAACTAGCTTCAAAGTACTAACATAGCTATTATTCAAGTGAATCCAAATAATTTGCAATAAAATCTTGTGCACTCACTTGGTTATAGCCAAATATGATGTTTCAATCAAAGTTGCATGAGCAATTTGAGCTTTGAACCCTTACTTAAGATAGATGTGGCTTAAATATAAGTTGGTGCCCGAATTGGTGAAGAAGGATGACAAGATGGAGCTTAAGTGCTTTTGTTTGGGTAGGAGATTTAGTGTTTGATTAGGCTTTTACAAGAAAAAGATGATTATTGTGGCTAGAGTGGAGGAGGGATGCGAGTTGAGTGAGTTTGAGTTGGAGTAGGAGAGCAAGAATGTCTTTGATTTGGGTTTATAGGAGTATTGCCCGATTAGGGCTTATATTTTTTTAAAAAGTTACAGCATATAGGAGTTGCTAAAAGATGATGGAAATGGTCCCATGAAGTCGATGCCCCAAACATCAAATAATTCGACTTCTAAGATCATGTTTAGTGGCATTTCTTGTCGCTTTGATATATTACCCACTCTTTGGCATCTGTCACATTTCAATGGAAACACACAGGCATCCTTAAAGAGTGTTGGCCAGAAGAATCCACATTGAAGCACCTTAGCTGCCGTTCTTTCTCCCGTAAAATGTCCACCATATTCAGATGCATGACATTGGTAGAGAATATTTTCCATTTCAACTTCCGGAACACACCTCCTTATTACTTGATCTCCACACTGTTTAAATAAAAATGGCTCATCCCATAAATACTGTTTCACATCATAGAGAAATTTCTTCTTCTGTTGACTTGTTAAATCTGGCGAAAACACCTTACTCACAATGAAATTTACATAATCTGCATACCATGGAGTATCCATCCATACCGCGAACAGTTGTTCATCCGGGAAAAATTCATTGATCACTGTTGTGTCATCTTTTTTTAGTTCTACATTCTCTAATCGTGATAAATGATCAGCAACCTGATTGTCTGTTCCTTTTTGGTCCCGGATCTCCAAGTCAAACTCTTGTAGCAATAATACCCATCTAATTAATCTCAGCTTCGCATCATTCTTTGTTATTAAGTACTTAATTGCCGAATGATCTGTAAACACGATCACTTTTGTCCCAATCAAATATGATAGGAATTTATCAAATGCATAAACAACTGCTAATAGCTCCTTCTTGGTAGTGGTATAATTCAGTTGGGTATCCGTTAATGTCTTACTAGAATAGTATATAGCATGAAAAATTTTATCCTTTCGTTGGCCTAGAACTACGCCAATCGCAAAGTCGCTAGCATCACACATTAATTCGAACGGGATACTCCAATCTGGCACTATGATTACATGTGCGGTAACAAGTTTCTTCTTCAACACATCAAAAGCTTCCAGGCATGCTTGATCAAAGTTGAATGGGACATCCTTCTCCAAAATATTGCAAAGTGGTTTCGTGATTTTGGAGAAGTCTTTTATAAATCGTCTATAGAAACCAGCGTGTCCCAAAAAACTTCGAATACCCTTTACTGAAATATGTGGTGGCAGGCTCTCGATGGTTTTGATCTTAGCTCTATCAACTTCAATTGCTTTTGATGACACTCGATGACCCAAGATTATCCCCTCTTGAACCATAAAATGACATTTCTCCCAGTTTAGAACCAAATTCGTTTCCATACACCGTTTGAGCACGAGAGTGAGATTTTCCAAACAATAATCAAATGAATCCCCAAAAACTGAAAAATCATTCATAAATACCTCGAGATTTTGTTCGACCATATCGGAAAAAATAGCCAACATACACCGTTGAAATGTCGCCGGTGCATTACATAATCCAAAAGACATTCTGCGAAAAGTAAAGGTACCATATGGGCATGTGAATGTCGTCTTCTCCTGATCCTCGGGTGCAATGGCAATCTGGTTATAACCTGAGTATCCATCCAAAAGACAATAATACTCATGCCCTGCAAGCCTGTCCAACATTTGATCTATGAATGGTAGAGGAAAATGGTCCTTACGAGTGGCATTGTTCAACTTTCTATAATCCATACACACCCGCCAACCTGTAACTGTTCGGGTCGGGATCAATTCATTATGCTCATTTGTAACTACTGTCATTCCCCCTTTCTTTGGCACACAATGAGCTGGACTTACCCATGAGCTATCTGAGATATGGTAGATAATTCCCGCATCTAACCATTTAATGATTTCTTTTTTTACAACTTCCTTAATGATGGGATTGAGTCTTCGTTGTTGTTCAATAATCGGTTTCGCTTCATCTTCCAATAGAATCTTATGCATGCAAATTGATGGGCTTATTCCCTTGATATTCGCAAGAGTCCACCCAAGAGCAGTCTTGAATTGCCGAAGTACCCTTAGTAGCTTTTCTTCTTGAACCTTATCAAGTGATGCAGAAATAATAACTGAAAAGGTAGATGAAGAACCAAGGTAGGCATATCGTAGATGGTTAGGCAATGGCTTAAGTTCCATGGTGGGCGGTTCTTCTAAAGATGATTTCACCTTTTCATCCGGCTTTCCCCAAAAATCCAGAGGTTCAAATTTTTGCAAACATCGTGTGAACTTTGGTGCTAAATCTAACATTTGAACCCATTCTAGCACAGTTGATTCATCAAATAAATTTTCACTAACCATTGCAGTTTCATGAGGGTCTTCATTCAGAAATTCACTAAATACCTCTCTAGTTGCTTTTTCAATCAGATCAACTCTAAAGCACTCTTCATCTCCCTTCGGGAATTTCATAGCCTTAAAAACATTAAAAGTTACTTCTTCATCTTGGACTCTCATCGTTAACTCTCCCTTTTGTACATCAATTAATGTCGTTCTAGTGGCTAAAAATGGTCTTCCAAGGATAATGGGTATGTCTTTATCCTCTTTGTAGTCCAACACAATGAAGTCGGCTGGAAATATGAATTTGTCCACCTTCACTAATATGTCTTCCACAATGCCCGTAGGGTATGTCACTGATCTATCTGCGAGCTGTAAAGAGATATTTGTTGGCTTTGGTGCTGGTAATCCCAACTGAGTGTAGATCGAAAGCGGCATCAAGTTAATACTAGCACCCAAATCACACAAACATCTGTTAAATAACTGGGGCCCAATTGTGCACGGTATGGTGAAGCTACCCGGATCCTTCAACTTCGGTGGTAACTTTCTTTGAAGAATTGCGCTACATTCTTCTGTCAATGCTACAGTCTCGAACTCCCCTAGCTTCCTCTTTCTTGCTAAAATATCTTTCATGAATTTTGCATAGCTAGGCATTTGTTTTAAGGCATCTGCGAATGGAATGTTGATTTGCAGCTTTTTGAACACTTCTAAAATTTTTGAAATTTGTGTATCTAATTTCTGCTTTTGAAATCTTTGAGGAAACGACACAGGTGGTACGATTGTTGTTTACTTATCTTCTTGTTGTTTTTTCACAACATTTTCCCTAGATTTACTTTCTGAATTTCCACTCTCTTTTTCACCATCCTCGGCAGAAATTATTTTCTTTTATTCGTCTAAATATGTAGTCAACTCCTTCCCACTTCTGAGTGTAACTGCCTTACAATGTTCATTTCCATCATTCCTTGGATTTTTCTCCGTATCACTAGGTAAAGAACCTGGAGTTCTAGTATTCAAAGCACTAGCTATCTGCCCAATTTGGTTCTCAAGATTCTTTATTGCAGCTGATTGGTTTTTCGTTGTGGCTTCAAACTGAGTTGCCAATCTTGCCAACAATTCTTCCATTTGTGATAGCTTATCAGGTTGATAAGGTTGTGGGTGTTTTTGAGATTGTTGATGTGGCTGAAATCCAGGTGGATATGATTACCTTGGAGCTTGGGCTTGAGCATGTGACTGATTATTACTCCAAGAAAAATTTGAGTTGTTTCTCACTCCTGGATTGTAACTGTTCGGATAACTTCCCTGCTGCCTGTTATAATTGGAAACAAACTGGACTGACTCAGGATTTATTGCACATTGATCACTTGAGTGGCTACCCGCACATATTTCACAAATCGTTTCCATTTTCTGAACTGGTTGTACCCCAAGTGCATCTATCTTCTTTGTAAGAGCAGAAATCTGAGCTGTCACTTGAGCTGACAATGCTGTCATCTCATCCACTTCATACACCCCGACTGTCCTTGGCTGAGCCGTTCTTGCTGTTGGCCATTGGTAATTATTAGCTGCCATGGTTTCAAGCAACTGATATCCCTCATCATAATTCTTGGCCATAATACCTCCTCCCGCTGCAGCATCTATACTCGATCTCAATGTGCAGAATAAACCGTTATAAAAAGTCTGCACTTGAAGCCATTTAGGAATCCCATGGTGTGGACATTTTCGCAATGAGTCTTTAAATCTCTCCCATGCTTCATATAGTGATTATGAATCGTGCTGAACGAAAGAGAAGATATTGTTCCGCAACTTTGCTGTTTTTGCAGGCGGGAAAAACTTTACAAGAAATTTCTGGGCTACGTCGTTCCATGTAGTAATCGAGCCTGGTGGTAGTGAATGGAGCCAACTCTTAGCCTTATCTCTGAGAGTAAATGGAAACAGCCTTAGCCTTATTGCATCCTCTGACACATTATTCTACTTGAAAGTATCGCAAATTTCTATAAAGCTGACTATGTGATCATTTGGATCATCGTTTGGTAACCTTTCAAACTGACATTAATTTTGAATCATCTGTATTGTCCCCGATTTTATCTCAAAACTTGTAGCAGTAATGGCAGGCCTAGTAATACTCGACTGAATTTCAGTAACCCGCGGCGTAGCATAATCCCGCAGTGCTTTTTGCTCTTCTTCAGCCATAGTATCTTTCTTATCAAGTGCCTCTTTGGTTTCTTTAACCCACTTACGCAACCGCTGAAATTTTTTCTCGATGTCGTCCTCGTGAGGCAATAAATCTGGCTTCTTCGATCGTGTTTGCATATACTAGTTAAGAACACCTGAATAGAACAGAAAAGAAAAAGTTTAAATTAAGATTAACGCTATAAAAATAAATAATGACAAAATATTAAACTAATTTCCTCGGCAACGGCGCCAAAAACTTGTTTCCTAATTTTTAATAGCACTTTACCACGCAAGTATATGCATTCAATTGTAATATTCAGTAAGCATGGATATCGTTCCCACGAGGAAATAGACTAATATTTATCAATTACTAATTCTAATGCAATTAATCCTATTTTAAACTACAAAATTTTGCTTGTGATTTGAAATTAAACTTAACAAAACTAATTATTAAAATCAATATTTCACAAGAAAAACTGCAGATTTAATAGGTTAAGATTACAACTTCCCTTAGTATTTTATTTAAATCAATTCACTTTCCATTTAAAGAAATTAATTAATATGAATCATTATCCAAGAATGATTTATAAAATTCACACACTTTTTCCAAAACACGTGAACAAATCCTCCTAACTTTGATCCTTAAGACACAAAATTACAAGGAACACTCTAGTTAATCAATTCACTATATTCCTATGTGAATCAAGTTAATTAGGGTTTACGCACAAATTCTTTCAAAGGATAAAAAAGACACATATGTATATTCCTATCCTACATGCTAATCATATTAACCCTATTCAGATTATATGAACAGATGTTATCATATCCAGATCTAAATCTATACTCCATCTTCCAATTTTATATAGATTATCACAATAATTGTTGGCCAAACAATTAAAAAATAAGCAAAAGATATAATAAACAATTCAATAAAAACCAACTTTCATTCAATGGGAAGGTCCAATTTAAACTACATACCAAGTTCTGTTGCAATCTTAATGAAAATTTAATTCATGATAATAATAATAATAAAGAAAAACATCATCCAGATTAATAATCAAAACATTCCAGATAATTACAAAAGATAAAACTAGAGAAGAGAAGAAGAAACTCTGAATTTGTTCCAATACTCTCTCTTTGATCTTCAACCCTTGCATTTCTCCTTCGTGTTTTCCTTCCTTGTTCTCTCTCTCTCAATCTCTTGAAAAATTCAGTGATACGTCTTTTTTAAAGTCTTCTCCTATTTGTATTGGTCTCAGCTCTCATTCAGACTCCTATTTGGCTTCAAAAACACCCTTGGCAGTAGAAAATCCTCCTTTCTGTAGAACATGAGCGCCTAGGCGCTCAACACAAGCCATTTCCAAGCGCCTAGGCGCTTGACCAGGACCACGTAATTACAAAAATGTCACTTAGCTATAATTTTAATGATTTTTTGACCTTTTTCTTCTCCGAAATGACCAATTTGTCCATCCAGCTCCAACCTACAAGAAATAAACACAAAATAGATAAAAAGATATTAAAAAACAATTAAAGATAGCAATAATTAAGTTTAATAATATCGGATTCATATGTATAAAACCTACTCATCAATCATGACTTAAGATAATTACATTATCAATAGCCTTCATCTATACTAAATCGGATATTTAGAATATATGGTAGAAGATAAAAGTTTTCAACCATAATAGCAGCGGAACAAGTAATCCATTAGAAGAGTCAAGTAGAACATAATGTCTACTATCTCCTCTAAATTAAAAGTTCATTGTTAATATTTCATCCCTGTAATACTCATCAACAGTTCTTTATTATACCCAAGACAAAGAGAACTCTCATCACCTGACTTCACCTGAACCACCAAAGATTATAGTTAAATTCACAATTCATATTTATAATCAGGTAAATCAACAGTCCATCTTTGCAATACGTGCCTAAGACATAAAACTATAAAACCAATAACCAACAGTCCATCTTTGCACTACAGGCCAAAGATATACAACTGTAAAACCAATAATGCTGAGACTCAACTTAATAGTATCACGACCACGAATTATCCATACACTACGGGCCAAGGATATGTTTGTTTTAAATTACGGTCATGATTATACCGAATGATCTGTGGTCATAATCATGTCAAGTCCATCTATGCACTACGGGCCAAAGATAAATTTTACCACATCATTTGTAACATTACGGTCATGATTATACCGAATAATCCCTGGTCATAATCATACCAAGTCCATCTATGCACTACTGGCCATAGATGACTTTCAACACAATATAAGCATGAGAATGATGACAATGATATATATAATGAATAAACATAGATCATCATAATAATAAGATAACATAGATCTTAGTGATTTTCAACTTAATTATCCAGAGTCCAAATTGATAACATAATAATAGATGAAGCACAAACTATTAAGGATATTTAATCCTTTCAGGACCTTTCATCAATTAATGACAATATGAAGAAACGAATAATAACATCTTACCATAATATGGAGTATGAACGAAAATGATATTCCTTTTACCATAAAGATGATATTCTCTTACCACAATAATAATATCCCTTACCTTCGCATGTGACTTGATTCTGCTTTCAATGAAATTGATTAACTTAAACAATGCTTGCATTCCTTATTTACACTTGGAGTAACAATACACTCGATAGAAATACTCACAATATTATACTCACAATATTGTAGCAAAAGAATTCTATATTTTTAGTATAGTGATGGTGTGTGTTTAGTTGCTCAACCGGGCAACCTATTTATACTGAAAATTGAGGAAACAATTAGTACACATGCTTTGACAAAATAACCAAATGAGGTATATAATAATGGTAGTGGAATTTATTGTTCCGCAGAGGAAATTAAACCAACTTGTACACGTTTTAACAATATTTGTTCAATAATAGAGTTGTGGTCCATACTACTTTAGAAAAAGTAGAGTGTCGGCAAGTCCTGTCAAACATACTTTTGTAAAAAGAAAATAATTGAACAACATCTGTATATCATACTTATCTTTAATCAATACCCTTTTCAATCTTTGAACCATTATTCAAAATTATTAACATAGACTCTTAATACTGCCAACTGGTTTAATTATATCATATCAAATAATATTAGTCACTGTGTAATAACTACTATGGTAATTATTGAAATAAATACCGAGTGATTTCTTACGTAAGAATCAAATCAATACCTTACTTATAAACAAATTTAAATTCTATTAAAAGTAAGGATCAACATCAAATCATAATTATCTCGACTAACATATACACCAACTAATAATTCATTATTCATTTAAGTTTTCTTTATTTATTGCATCATATCATTATATTTAATAATGTTCATGTTTTATAACTTAGAACAACATCATTTATCGTCGAAAACATTACACGTTGCATACGTGCATGCCCGACGTCCTCCGATTGCCTCTGAATACACATCAGTCTATATAATAGCCATTTTAGGACTTGATCCTGACCTCAAATTTCAAAACATAAAGAATAAAAGTTTTAGGTCTACTCGTTATCTTTCCGAATCATCCTTAATCGCCTCAATCGGAGTTCGTATGAAAACGTTATTCCCAATTTACTAAAGGACTTCCAAACAGATTTTGGCTTAACACTTAACCAGCGCCTAGGCACCCAAAATTGGCCTTGGGCAAGCGCCTAGGCGCCCAAGAACAGATTCTAATCACCTAGTCTAGTTCCTAGGAGCCTGACCCTTGACACTTAACTCTGATTTCGAGATTTTTGCAACTTTTGACACACACACTTCAAATCTTCATAACTTCTTCATCCGTTATCGGAATTAGTCCGTTTTCGAGGCTATAGAAAGCTTGTAACATGCTCTAAAAAGCCCCCATGATTTCATAATTTTTCATATTCATTAATTAATCCGAAATTTGGCTCCAAAGTCCTCCAAGACTAAGTTTTTCATCGTTTAACATGTTATATGAAAACTTTAATCACAACATCAATTTAAATCATTTTTAGTTCTTTCAAATTAGAATATTTCCATAACTTCTTAATCTATAGATCCTCCTCCTCGGATTTTACACATAAATCAACCATCAACACTTTTACAAGTTTGATTTAAGTCCTCAACATAACTTTTGTTAATCCTCAAACATATGCCCAACTTTTTGATCTTAAATTCTACTATAATATGAATTAAACATAAAATCTTTATCATATACTTCCTTTTTACTTTGGATCCATCATGATCCCCTATAACCCAACTTTCAACAAATCAAACTCTTAGAAAAATTAAAGAGATGAAAAATTTTGGTTTTTCCTTTTGAGTTCTTATTCTTCCTTCATGTTTTCATGGTTTCATCTTCTTTTTTCTTCCTTTCTTCCCTTCTTTCTCTTCTCTCTTTTCTCTCTTTTCTTTTGCTGAAGATTGGCTACGTAAAGATGTAATGAAGGAGAGGGTTGATGGCTCTTTTTTTTCTCTCTCTCTCTCTTTCCTTATTTATTTCTTTTATTTTCCCCCCAAATTATTCCTACGGGAGGGATGAATGAAAAGAAGGCTGATAATTGCCTTATTAGGCTAATAAGTTAGCCAACATCTTTGCCCCCATATTTGCCTAACATTGAAATATTCCACCAATCATGAAAAACTTTGGTGAATGAATTATGAAAAGTTTGAAGCATATAAAAAATTAATATCAGCATTTCTCCCACCATTCTCTCATATCTCAGCCACCCACATGGGAAACTCCTCTAAAAATTAATTTATCTCCTCTTTATTTGCTCATTTATCCGATTATTTGCCCATTTGACCATTTATAAATTTAACATTTTACAACTTTAAAATAATAATCATAAATTAAATTAGACTTTTATTTTATAAAAGTCAGGGTTTTACACCCACTTCTAGATCTATTGACCCTACTAGGAACTAACACCCTCGGTCATCCGAGATCGGAAGAGCTCCTTAGATATTTCATATCTAGCAGTCCTACTTTGCTCACTATACAGCTCTTGCAGGTGCAACGGTATACTAGAAGCATCCATGGTTTCATTCTGACGCTGAAGTTAGTTACTTATGGATGCAAGCATGATGCATTGAGCCACAGATGCATCATCTTGCCACCTTTTAAAACTAGCAATCTCTTCCTTAGAGGCCGACTCTACAACATTTCCAGGTACGGGTGAATTTAGGACCTAAGAAATCTTTTCAGCAATGAGAACAATTCTCAAATTCCTTAACCAGTCCGTGTAATTCAGTCTGGTCAGTTTATTAGCATCAAGTATTCTACGCAGTGAAATTATTGAATGCGACATTTTCAAAATCGTGCATGTAAAAAGTTAATATTTTAGCAAACATTCATTTATTAAATTGTTTTTACAAAATAAATTAGGTCTTATTTTATATTTGTATCTCCCACTATTTTCTTCAAACTATATTACCCTCATTTATATAGTTCAACAAAATCTAATTAAAGTTTTTGCTAGTGAGAATAAGGATCTCATTTCAAATGTATATAGCCTTGAGGTGACACAACAAACTATATATAAATAAATACGTAGACAACTCCTTCTCAATTACATCATTATGTAACTCCTTATGTTTTGCCTCTTAGATTATTTTGATCAAGTGGTTGCACATCCGAATCAAAATTATCTAATTTAAGTCCAACCTATCACTTTCATATATTTAAAAAAGAAAAATAGTGTCCTTGTGTTGACACAACAAAACAATATTGTTCAATTTTCTTTAAAGGCATCAAATGTGATAAATTAACATCTTAAATACTTAATACTTACCTTGTGGTGACACAACAAACTCATATTAAATATTTAATATTCTATTAATTTTATCATGCTAGAAGGCGACGTTCGATATTCCAAATATCTTTGAACGCTTAGGACTTAATATAAATTCTTTGAGGGGTTTGTTATTATTAGTCTCATCTTGTTTAGCATGCATGCACATATATGTATAAAATACGCGTCATAATATTAAACATGTGAAGTATGGTTGCATAATATATATATATATATATATAAATACATATATATATAATACTGGCATACAAGTATAGAATACTATATTCTACCCGGATTGATTATGAACTTTTATTCTAGCTTGGTTCACTTGGGTCAAACCCTAGGGTGCAAGAATTAACATTTAAATATAATTATTACATTTAAACCCGGGCTCCATTATAAACGGGTCTTCAAGCGCTCCTTGCTCATTGATCTCCGATTCTTCAAGAAATTCTAACTAATCTTATTACATAAACTATTTCAGTTAAATAGAAACTTTGATCAGCAGTAAAAAGGAAGTACATAGGAGAGAGATAGAATTTACAACAAGAAGAAAACCAAAAAAGACGAGGTACGCAGACCCCATTTAATAAAACCCATACATTCAAGCATCCATCCAAAATAAAATCTAATCACATTGGTCATAGTCCATAATCAATCCCATTTATTATCATAAATATCAACATATGTACAACAAATAACATTCATCCAATGAAAATAAATGTAAGACCCCAACTTTTATGAATAAAGATTTAATTTTCTCTAAATATCATTTTGAATAATAAGGGTGGATTTGATATAATGTTATAGTCGTGGGTAAAATTTAAATATTTTGCAAAGTAAGCAAGTTGTCATAAAATATTCGATTAATCGGGGAATATTCGTTTTATCAGGGAATATTCATACGACGTCACAATCCTTGGTGGACCCCCAATGGAATTTCTGTCGGATTTAGAAAGCGACAGAAATAACCTTTTTATAAAAATAACTGCAAAACTTTTACCGTTAACTGTTGAAATAGCCAGTGATAAAAGTACAATAATACGTGTGATTACACAATAACACACTATATTGTATAGTATCTTTGATTATTGATGCTTACGTGAGAAGTAACTCAATTTTATTCAATTATTGTAATAGTAGTTGATGCATAGTATGTCATATTATTTATTCAATTATTGTCACTGTGAAAGCCCCAAATCCGGGTCCTAATCACCAAGGGTCTGGTATACTATTTCTATAACTAATTACGAAAGATATAAACATAAATTATTTATACATTAAACATTATACATTAATCTCCAAGGTCGAGTAACCTTAACTTAATACACAATTCATAATCTAATCGACATACAATGTCATTAATATATAATACGGTTACAAACTTTATCTGCACATATAAACTAAAGTTGGAACTGTCTTTGTCCTATCTTGTATCTTAACGTATTCATCTTAATCTGCAATGTTTAATCATGGTATAACAAGGGTGAGCAATGATTTTTCCCAGCAAGTTTAAATTTATTTGATGATATATCATGATTAAAAGAATTTGAATAATTGCTGGCTAACATTCAACAATATAGTTGTGAACTAGCATGAACAAATTTTTATAACTAAATGACCAAGTCAATAGGAATTTAATGGTCAAGAAAGTACATGAATAATTCATAACTGGACTAGATAGTAATGAAGGTGATCAGCCTTTCATACCTGATGAACACATGCATTTATTTGCACAGAAAGCTATTCAACAATTCATAGACATGGTAATCAGAAATGATTAGCCATAAGCATAATTAAAAAAACATGTAAAAACCCAAAAACCTAATAAGACTCGTATGTATAAATCCCGTTATATAAATAAAATTTCTCTGTTCTGAATGTGTTACGTGTTATTATACACTTGGTTTGACAAAATTGACCAAATGAATTTTTATCCGAAAAACGTCGTGCTTGAAACCTCGTGCTTATTTTTTTTCCATAATCGGACTTTTCGGTAAAATTATTTTGACAAGTTGTTTTGTCGTGCTTACACTGACAAAACGGTTTTCCTGCTTGTTAGGATTAGTGAGTAAACCCTAATTAGCAAAACCCTAACCCTAACCCTAATTTATTAATTAAACCCTAATTAGTTAATCTAACTCTAACTAGCTTATTTAACACTTAATTATGGTTAGTAAACTTCTACTAGGTACTAATTAACATTACTTAACATTCTTAATCATTAGAAACAAAACCCTAATAAAGATTAGTGAAGATTTATGCCAAATTAAGCTACTAACTTAATCAACTAGCTCACAAGTAGGTTGGGAGTCACCATTACAAGTTTCAAAACATCATATAACATGCTTCCAAACTCCCAAGCATCAGAAGAGTCACAGATCAGATCTTTATAGAGGCAAGTAGGTGAAAAAATGACCAAAAAACCAAGTTGGAAAATTCTATAAATAGGAACCTTAGGGCTGAGCAAACCCACGAATTCTCAAAGCCTAGATACATTTATAAACCTACCATATCAAGCCTAGGTGTTATCAGCAATAAGATCATAAGCTAGAATCACAAATCTTTCAAGAAAAGGTGCAAACCCTAGTTCATAAATTTCTCTTTGATCTTATGTTAGATTTGTTGTTTAGATGTTTATAATATTGTATTAGGATATTAGAAAGTATGCTAGAGTGGTAGAACACGTTTTCATAACATCTAGATGCCTTAATTAAGCGTTTTATTAAATCTGGAAATTTTGAAAAAAATGGTCTGACAGCCGAATGTCAAGGCTTTTCGATTCATATGTGTTTATGTTTTGGTCTGTTAATCGATTGATATTTGTAGCCTGTAAGTAGGTCTTTAATCTGGAAAAGAAAACAGGTTCAGATGAACCATAGATTCCATGATATAAGCAGTCAAAGTGGGTTGACCGTTCACGGAAGCTGGTTTTCTGGGTTGCCCAGAAAGCTCAAGAACAGTTGAACCGGCTACTTTGACCGACCTGTTTAATCATCTTCTGATTGTTAATTGTTTATGTTTTTGTTATAAATTGGTACTCTGGTATACATACTACATATCTATGATCTTCAATCGAACAAACAACGCATAGGATTACCGAAATTATTGGTCAAAACTAGTTGACCGAGCATGACCAAGTTTTCTAGGTTTTCCAGAAAACTAAAGAACACGAAGAACAGTTGGTAGCTGTACTTTGACTGGCATAAATAGAGACCTTAGAGTTAAGATTTGTTCATGTAAATGTTATATATATGTACCCTGGTATATAGAGTACATGTTATAACAAACAAAACATACATTTAATACAAAGAATCAAAGTTATTCAACCACAAAACCGTTGACCGGCCTTGACCACTGTTCTAGGTTACCCAGAAACCCCAGAACATCTCTGACAGTAACTTTGAATCTTTTTAATTTCTTGTTATATGTAGATTAAAGCCTGCTTATTGCTTGATCTTGTACTATTACATGAGTACTACAACACCAATACTTGATCTGACCGAAAATCATTACCAATACCGAGTTATTTAATGGTCAAACTAGCCACTCGACCACGAGCAACGGCTGCCCAGAAACACAAGAACACCTAGAGCGACAATTTTTGTCACTGTAGAGCTTTAGCGACGCACAAAAATTAAATTTTTAGAAATAAATTATAAAAAAATAGAAATAATTAATAAAAATATTTTTAAAAATTATATTAAATTATTATAAATTATTTCTGATATTTCTATAAAAACGTAATAATTGTTTTATTTTATTTAGATATTAATTATAATTAACTTATTAATAAAGTAATTAGAATAATTACTTTTAAATACTAAATAATTATTTAAAAATATTATTATTGAAATAAAAATCATAATAAATGATTATAAATTATTTAATGATATTAAATAATGTTTTTATAAAATTTTAGTAAATATAAATTACTTATAAATAGAGATAAATGATTTAAAAATCATTTAAAGGATACATAAATATTTTAAACCTTCTAAAATATATTATAGGGATAATAAAATTATTTAAAAATATAACCAAATTTTATAAATAAAATTTAGTTCATTTATCAAAGGTATTAAAAGTCAAACCTTATTAAATCTAACCTGGTATTAAATAAATGTTTTATTTGAGAATTGTTATCAATACTAATGTGTTCGATTTATATTCTTGATGGTCATAGGTACTTAATAGCGTTCGAATAGTATAACTTGACTGATCAACGTTCAGGGCAAGTCTTTTATACCCAATTTATTACTTATGCAAAATTTATCAACCCTGTTTATTTTCTGAACAAGATTCTATCTTGCTATACTGTTGATATAATACACCTATGTTGAATTATCTATTATTGAAAGTTTATTGCTATAGTTCCAGCATGACTAAGAAATGAATTATTTATTCATAAGATATTGTTTATTGAGCATTAATTGTTGTGTCAAGCCAAAATTTTTTGGTAAGACAATCGTATACTGAAGTTGAGTATCCTGTAAAGGTGCAAAGTGTACTCAATGAATATATTGACAGTAAATTGTAAGTGTAATTGAACACTATAGGTGAAAATATTACATTAGATAGAGGGACTATCAGATATGAGATATGCATACTCCTAGGATGTTGAATAGGCTGATCCCCTATCTCATATCTGAAGAAAATTTCTAAGTCTTTGTGACTGACAGAAATGATAAAAATTCCAGAACTAGTTGGAATTAGAAAGCCAGAAATGGTAACAACTATCAGTCAAATTTTGAATTGTAATAATTCTTCAAATCCTATATTGTTATAAATATACAACTTGCTGAGCATGTCATAGCTCACCCTTACAAATTATTCCCTTTGCAGTTTTAGATGGTAATCCTGGAACATCTGGAGTAGAGAAAGGGAAGCGTCCCTATATATATTAGATTATATTATTGTCTGTATGAATACCTTGTAATAAGAACTCGTTATGAGAATTTTGTAATCGAATCATAATATTATGATATATATAACATCTTTTATTTCCGCAACCGTGTTTTCTTACATATATAGATGTAAAGTAAGATGTCTTCTATTCTAGTTGAGATCCTTGGGAACTATTTATCTGAGTGAGGGTATTAAAAGCATGGAATTTTCATGTTGTTATTGATACTCTGAAATTTAGATAGATGGTTACTATCGATACGATAGTATATAATCGCATAACATAGACTATACATCTGGGTGAGGGTATTGGTAATATGGACTGTTCATGTTATTATTGATACTTTGAATTTCGGATAGATATACTCTAGTCACAGATACATTTCATATATTCAAGTGAGGGTATCCAAACACAGTAATATTTCTCTTGGGAATTACCATCTGTTATGGGATACTGTGAATCTTGAATTTATGAGAATTATATCTGATAGTCCCTCTATCTAATGTAATATTTTAATCAGATACCATAGGTGTATAGAATTAAATGCATTACGTTAATTCTCTGTAAACACCATACCAGATACCAAGGGAGTATAGGTATGGAGGTGTTACAGAACAACTCGAGGTCGAGTTTAAGATAACTTGCACAATAATTAGAAGTTCAAGGTAAGAAACTTGCATGTATCACCGACTACTGCTACACAGTTTATATCGCTCTATCCGAAGACCTAATATTAGTAATATAGATCTCCAATATTAAAATTATATCATTACAGTATAATACTGTTATATATATATATATATATAATATCTTAAACACATAACATATAACCCTATCAGTCCACAAACTACCTAAGACATGGTATCAAGTCAAACTATTTCAGTCTAAGTTGAATCCGACATAATTCCAACATCCCGATGGTATAGTCGGATAAATCTTGAGCCTAATATCACTAAGACTCGGTCTAAACACTGAACAATTAATTTTTATAATTTTCTATTCAGTCAAAACATTTTTCAAAGACTCCTAATAATTTTTAAATAATTACTACCATTTATCACAATTTTTGAATCACTTATATCGTATTTATATAATATAAATACCACATTATTCCCTTATCATTAATATTTATTTATTATCAAATATTAATTAAATTCCTAACATAATATTATAATATATTTTTAATATTACAAAGTATTTTTAATACCATAAAATCACATTTATATGATTTTTAAACCTTTAAATCCATTATCTAGTAATTGACATTAATATTAAAATATTAATATTTTTATGAAAAAATATCAAAAATTGTATTTTATAACTCAAAATATATTTCTAACCCTTAAATAATTTTTATATGATTTTTAAGTCCTAAATTCTATTTTTCGCAATTTATTTAATATATTAATTAAATAAATTAATCACAGTTAATATTAATTTATTAATGAAATTCATCACAAAATATTAAAAGTCATTAAAAATTATATAAAATATTTTTTTATACCATAATATAGTTTTTCATGATTTTTCAAGTATTAAAATTATTTTTAAGTAATTTATTTAATATTTTACATAAATAAATTAAATACCTTTAATATTCAAAAAAAAATAAATATTTATAAAATAAACTCTAAATTATTAAAAACCCATTTTTAGGCTTTAAAATAATTTTTAGGAATTTATTTTATTTTTAATAATTAAAAACTATTTTTTCCTATTTATTTAATAAAATAATTAATTTTCGAAAATTAAGTGTCACTAAAGGGCCCTATAGCGACAGAACCGTCGCTATAGGTGTTCTTGAGCCTGCCCAGAATGTTCATGGCAATGTGCAGGGTAGGAGGTTTGACCACTCACAGATCATCGATCTTAAGGTTTCTAGGCATGTAATTTAGTTAGGATTGTAGTACTACAATCACCAACAGGTTTCATAGCAATTCTATTACACAACAAAGATATCTAACCCTCCAAAAATTATGTCAGGCATGTACTTCATTTTCTGGGTTACCCAGAAAATGAAGAACAATCCAAATGACTACTTTTCGATCCTTATAACGTGCATGTTGTAGCTTGTTTGTGTGAACTAAAGGTTCTATTTTGTAGTCCGTGTGTCAAGGAGCAACAACATATCATCATATTAACCAAACAACATCATAACAGCTTGTTAAAAGCTGTTCTTTACAATTTTTGGGTTTTCAAGATTTCGTCCAAGGCAGTTGGTCAACGCTACTTTGACCATGATTAATTTTAATTCTATACATGATATGGGTGATCTAAGGATATGATTGTGTAGTACTCATGTCTGACTACATCATCAAAATAATAAAAATTGACAAACAAGCAAACACATGCAAGATCTAAAGCTTCAAATGTGGCTGTCAGAAATTTTGTGTTTTTGGGTTGCCTAGAAACTCAGTTTTCGTATTTGGTCAACTAGGTTTGACTGCTTATAACTTGAGATCTAAACATGGTATGGAGGTGATTCCACTTCCAGTCTACTCTCCTCATGACAAAGAACGAGTCTATAACTTAAAACACGCCTAACACTTAACACAGACAGATCTAGAGGCCTTGACATATGGGTGTCAGGACTTAAAATTAGGGTTCTTAGTGAGTTCTAAAAACTTGATTTCTAGTATCTAGATGTTATGGATCCTTGATGTTACATCTTGGATCACTAAATAACATCTTTATACACAACTTTAACCATCGAACAACAACAAATAACATAAATCATAGAGATTTTCAAGATTAAGGTTTATACCTATTTCTAACCTTGATCTTTGATTTATGATCTTTGATCCTGTTCTTGGAGAGCTAAGTGATGATCATAACTTTGTTTCTCACTAATTTTTACTCTTATACCCGAAATCTTAGATAGAGAATGGCTTGAATAAGTTTGGAAAGTAAAGTGAGTTACTTTACTTAAGTTTTAAGTTTGATTTTGATTCAATGTATACAAACCTTGTTAGGTGGCATGTATTGGCTGATCTTGGAAGATTTGGAACACATGGCATACTTGACTGATGACTCACAAGATTTGCAAAATCTTTTACTTAACTTTTAAGTAAAAGGGTATTTCGGTCATTTCGCACCTACTAAGGGTAATTTGGTCTTTTCCCCTATAAATTTAAGAGTATTTTGGACATTTCCTTTTTATTCCATAACTTATAACACTTAGCCATTTACACTTAACATTTGAGCTCCCGAATTAGGGTTTTGAATATCCGAATTAGGATTTTGGATTTCGGGAACTAAAATTAAGGTTTTCGGACATATCGTTAGGGTTTCTAACATTTAAATTATGGTTTTTTAATTAATCAAATAGGCTTACACCTATTTAGATTTGTGATTAATACACAACAATGTTATACATTGTATTTATATCCCCAAAGTAGGGTTTCAAATTCCCAGAACTGAAATTAGGGTTTCCAGAACCAGTTTTAGGGTTTCTTATAAATCGTAAGAATTTTCTAACTGAATGTTGACGTTCTTAATATAATATTAGGGTTTGCCACTGATATAGATTACCTGGTCAATCCTTGACCCTTAACCACATACTATACATATATGCAACCATATACACAGAACATATTCACTTATATACTTAATCATGGATAATTCACCACAGAAATTTTAAATTCACAAAATTCCTTCTCGAAAATCTCAAATACATTCACTTATTTTATGTCTAGATTTATTATTTGACCTTAATTCAATATTTTAAGATTTTAAAAATATCCAAATTCTCGGGTTATCACAGTCACAGTATCATCTGCACAATATTTTATATTATTAAATCAATAATTGAGACGACAAAGTTATTCATAATATTATTTGTATTATTGATAATGTCTAGAAAGTGCTGTCGAGGAAAGGGGTTTGGTCATCTAATTGCGCGCCATTAAGGAGAAGTCCTTATCATAAAGCTCCCTCTTTCCTGGGAATGATCTAGTTGTTAATATTGCGAGTTATAATATTAATTATGAATAATTAAAAATGTGTTTGTTGTTGCATAGTAATGCATAGTGTTGTATAGTATTGTATTGTGTTTGAATAGTATTTGAATAGTGTTGCATAGTAAAAAAAATGTGAAACCGCCGAACTTCGCCAGTGAATTCGTCCGAATTTTGCTGTGAAGTCCGTGATTATTTCCTAAATAGTATCCTGCCATTCTCCTATAAATAGGATGATTAGTTTAGAAATGAAAATCACACCAGTATCAGAGAATTCTTCTTCTATAATATTGAGCGTATTTTATTTGAGTTTAAGGAAACTTTGAGTGTTAGAAATAGTGCAAGTTTTCTTCAAGAATATTCCCGCTATACCAGTCAGAAGAACTCTCCTTTTAAGGTAAGGGGTATTATTTTTGTTCAATATTCATAAGAAGTAATATTTTCTTCCACACTCTGTAGTATGTAAGTAATATTATTTCATTTCATATTCCTAATTCTACACTTTTTTTGATAAGTATTGATTCTATACTCCTTGAAATTAGTAGAACGACCTTGAAATTTGCACTTCATCTAGTATCGTTCCACTGAAATATTTTTTTGAACATTCTTGTTAAATTTTAATCTTTTCATGGCGGAGTACTATTCATGGGCGCTATTCATACATAGAGCACTATTCACGGGGCACTATTCATAGGGTACTATTCACTCAGGTACTATTCACTCGGGGTGCTATTCACGATAAAAATTAATTTCTTTTTTGTCCAAATTATTTTTGATACATGAATATTATTCTTGAATTGTACTCCACAAAGTAATTATCATGTTGACAATTTGGACATTCTTGAACTCCGGATAAATTGAATTTTAAATCTTTAATATTTATCCTTGATCTCATTTAATTGAATTATTATATAATTGTCATCATCCTCATGCTTAAGTTGTGATGAAAGTTATCGTTGACTCATAGTGCATAGATGGAGAATTGATTAGTATGATTATGACCAGAAATTATGTATCAGTATAATCATGACTTGTAATGTTATAGACAAATTATGTGGTCAAAGTACTCATTGGCCCGTAGTGCATTGATGGACAGTTGTTGGCATGATCATGACCATTGGTGATACTAACGAATATCCTTGGCCCGTAGTGCATGGATAATTCGATGATGTGGATTATTTATTGAGTTGTGTTACAGAGATAAAATATTGATGATGAACTTTTAAATCATAGAAGATAGTAGATATCATGCTCTACTTGACTCTTCTAATAAATTTCTTGTTCTGCTGCAGTTAAACTTGTTTTCTATTGTATTCTATCAGTTTTACAATATTGAAGACTATGGATACTTTTTTCTGCATTATCTTAGTCATAATATTCTTTACTTGGCTAGTTGAGCTTACCCTTTTCTTTCATTGTTCTCTTCAGGAAATGAGAATATAGCTGGGACTAGTCGATGAATAGAGTGATGGTCCAAGATGGTGGCTATAGTAGTCCTCACTATTCTATAAAATAGTGTGATAATAATTGTAATGAGGACTCTATTTGAGTTTGGATATTATCTAGGAAACAATATCTGTGTTAAAACTCTCAGCTTATATTTTGTCGTATTCTGCACGACAATTAATATTTATGTAAATTAAGTTTGTATTTGAATTATGTACCATGTATTTAGCGACCCAGAATGGGTTGTGTATACCTATTTTGGGGGCGTCACAGTTGGTATCAAAGCTTAAGGATATGATCCATGGGGGATATTTGAGGCTAGAACAAGGACAGGAGAGACGAATAAATCCTTCGCTAGTATTTTCTACCTAAGCTTGTTTGTTATTTAATTGGTCGGTCGGCATATAGAGATAATATATGGCATGCCAATTAAACCTTGTTTTGTGGCAGTGTTTGAAAATGGCATTTGAAATTTTTTAAATAAGCAATGGAGCACATGAGACCGTTAAGACACTGCCAATAAATAACCAGGATAATGTGCATCAAGAAGTCAATAATCCTCATGTAAACAACAACACCGGCCAAATGATGAACGACGGGATGCTTAGTAGCTTTCTGCAATTCATGCAACACCAAACGATAGAGACTCATGTTTAAAATACAAGTGGACTCAATGGCAACTCTCAGTTGGTCATCTCAAAGCAATTCATGGAGCTGGGACCACTAGAGTTTTTGGGAAAGCTAGAGCCACTTAAGGCAGAGACGTGGATTAAGTAGATCACAAAGATATTTGATGTCTTGGGATGCTCAAAGGAGAAAAAGGTTCCTTTTGCCACCTTCATGTTGCTAGGAAAGGCAGATTGATGAGTAGGTTTTATACCTATGAATCCGATATTATTAAACTTAATTATTGTTATCTTTAATTGTTTTTTAGTGTCTTTTTATGTGTTTTGTGTTTATTTGTTGTAGGTTGGAGCTGGAGGGACAAATTGGTCATTTCGGAGAAGAAAAAGGTCAAAAATCATGAAAATTAAAGGTGAGTGGCATTTTTGTAATTCTGTGGTTCTGGTCAAGCGCCTAGGCGCTTGAAAATAACCTATGTTGAGCGCCTAGGCGCTCTAGTGCGTAAAAAGGTGCGTTTTTCTGCTGCCAAGTGGGTTTTTTGAAGCCAAATAGGAGTTTGAATGAGGGCTGAGATCAATACAAATAGGAGAAGACTTTAGAAAAGACGAATCAAAATTAATTTTTCAAGAGATTTGCAGAGAGAACAAGGAAGAAAAACACGAAGGAGAATTGCAAGGGCTAAAGATCAAAGAGAGAGTATTGGAGCAAATTCAGAGTTTCTTCTTCTCTTCTCTAGTTTTATCTTTTGTAATTATCTGGGATGTTTGGATTATTAATCTGGATGATGTTTTTCTTTATTATTATCATGAACTAAATTTTAATTAAGATTGCAACGGAACTTGGTATGTAGTTTAAATTGCAAGCTTCCCATTGAATGAAAGTTAGTTTTTATTGAATTATTTATTATATCATATGTTTAATTGATTAATTGTTTGGCCAACAATTACTGTGATAATCTATATAAAATTGGAAGATGGAGTATAGATTGAGATCTGGATATGATAACATATGTTCATATAATCTGAATAGGGTTAATATGATTAGCGTGTTGGATAGGAATATACCTATGTGTCTTTTGTATCCATTGAAAAAATTTGTGCGTAAACCCTAATTAACTTGATTCACATAGGAATATAGTGAGTTGATTAACTGGGGTGTTCCTTGTAATTCCGCATCTTATAGATTGGATTTAGGAGGATTTGTTCACGTGTCTTTGGAAGAAGTGCGTGATTATTCATAAAGCATTCTTGGATAATGATTCATATTAATTGATTTATTTTAAATGGGAAGTAAGTTAGTTTAAATGAAATACCAAGGGAAATTGTAATCTTAACCTGTTAAATCTGCCGTTATTCTTGTGAAATTTTGATTTTAATTATTAGTTTGTTAAGTTTAAATTTCAAATCACAAACAAATGTTCGTAGTTTAAAATAGGATTAATTGCATTAGAATTAGTAATTGATAAATATTAGTCTATTTCCTCGTGCGAACGATATCCTTGCTTGCTGAATATTACAATTGAACGCGTATACTTGCGTGGTAAAGTGCTATTAAAAAATTAGGCAACAAGTTTTTGGCGCCGTTGCCGGAGAATTAGTTTAATACAGTTTTACCAATATTAGCTTCAATCAAATTAATCTTAATTTAAATATTTTTTTTATTTTTTTTTGTCTCTAGTCTAATTCCTTTTCAGGCACCATGAACAACTATGACTATCATTGGTTATATTCGAGAATGACTCGGCCAAGGGAGGCAAAAAATTATGGACTCGATGAATTGTCAGCACAATTTGGGACACTTTCAAGGAAGATTGATGCTTTATCAGCACAACTTATTCAAAGTGTAGCGGTGATATTTGAGTATTGTGGTGGAAACCATCCGAGTCATCAATGCACTATCAGTTTCGAGTCGTTACAATATAGTGGTGACTTCAGCGATTATCCCAAAAATTATGATTATTCCAGTCATCATGAGTGGGAGAATCCACTAAATCTTTCATGGAGCGATGACAATCTAGCCCAACCCTTTGCTCCATGCCAATCATACACTCCTGAATTACAAGTTCAACTCCCTAATCATGAAGAAGAAAGGATTTTAAGCTTGGAAGGACTTATTTCCAAGTTCATGGTTTTGATTGAGGAGCAGACGAATAGTCAAGAGATGTCAATTCGAAATCTTGAGAACCAGGTGGGACAACTTTTCAACGCCATCATCAATCGCCCTCAAGGTGAAGTGTCAAGCAACATGGTTCCCGAGACTGATGGATTGCCCACGCTAAATCTTGAATCGGATGTTCAAAAAGAAAAGGATGTGGAAAGGGAGGAGACAAGTGGGGAGCAGGAAAAGAAGGTCGCCAAAGATCTAGCCTTGAGTTCTGACATAGATGAACCGATTTTGATAGTGCCCCATATATCTTCTCCACCAAAGTTTAAGGATCCGGTTAGATTTGCAATCATGTGTCCAATTGGTAGTCATTTTTTCGATAAAGGTATATATGATATGAAAGCTAGCTTAAAATTGGTGTCATGGTGTGAAGAGAATGGGAAGAGAGATGAAGAACCAGTTGTTCTAAAAAAGCTTCAACGTAAAAATTCGTTTATAGGTACAACTCGGAAAATGCCTAGTTATTTGAAGGTTATAAAAGAGAATCTACCTATAAAGAACAAGCTAGGTGAATTTGAATCAATAACCCTTACTGATGGCAAACTCTCGAAAGTTACGTTATTACTAATGGATGGAGGGTTCCTCAATTTTCGAAGGGAAATTGGATAGAGAAAGAGAAGAAAGTCGGGCTGAAGACAATAAACCAAGCGCTAACTGGGAGGCAACCCAGGAATTTTTATTGTTATTTTCTATTTTTACTTTTATTAATTTTCTTTACTGTTAGTTTATTTAGTGGTTAAACTTTTATAGTTTAGGATTTGTTGCATCCCTCGTTCTCTAACAGATATTCAATTTATTGCAGGAAAGTAGGCCAAGCATTTATGATCTTAATAAGTTGAATGTCCACTCGTCAAAATCTCAAATTTCTAATCAATTCCGCAAATTTTGGTGTGGAAGGAAACACATTATTGGAGGTATGGCATACAAGAAGCGTAAAACACCAAAACAAGCAATGTACACTGGCCAAGCGCCTAGGCGCTCCAGACAAGCCAAGCACAAGCGCCTAGGCGCTCCAAGTCAGAACCAAAAACGCAGCACAAGCACCTAGGCGCTCATCTTCACGCCAAACCAAGCGCCTAGGCGCTCCAAGTTCTTAAGACTTTCTGCAAACAAGCGCCTAGGCGCTCCAGACAGTGCAAATTCAAGCGCCTAGGCGCTCCAACAGAAAAAAAGCCCTAATCGGGCTAAACTCTTCCAAACCCAAATCAAACACATTCTTGCTCTCCTACTCCAACTCAAACTCACTCAACTCTCAACCCTCCTCTAATCTAGCCACAATAATCATCTTTTTCTTATGAAATCCTAATCAAACACTAAATCTCCTACCCAAACTAAGGCACTTAAGCTCCATCTTGTCATCCTTCTTCACCAAATCGGGCACCACTTTACATTCAAGCCACATCTATCTAAAGTAAGGGTTCAAAGCTCAAATTGCTCATGCAACTTTGATTGAAACATCATAATTGGCTATAACCAAAATATATTAGATAAGACTATGGCTACTAAGAGGCATAGAGGAGAGACTTCAAGCACTTCGCAAAAGTTTGACAAAAAGAGGTTTACAAGTGCTAAAGCGTCCGAAAGATATTACAATGTGCTCTCTAGTAAATCACTAATTCTCGAGCGTGGATTATTGCCAGAGATAAAAGATGGGGAATTACTACAAATGATTGGGAGTAGGCGATGGATGAACTTTACAGCCCTACCGGATGCATTGGTCGGTATTCCTAGAGATGTTTGCCCGCATGAATCCAGGTGCCGCTCCCTACCAATTTCCAACATTGTCTGCGTACCCCCTGGATGAAGAAGAGGAAGAAGAAGAGGAGGAGGAGGATACTGACGAGGAATAAAGCTTATATCTTCCAGGGAAGTCCTAAGTGCTTAATTTCTTAAATTTTATTTGTTATATACAATAAGGACATTGCATCGGTTAAGTTTGGGGGTGTAATTTTCCAGCTCCAGTGCATTCATGTAGTATTCATCTAGTGCATTCATATAGTATTCAGTTAATAGTTTTTCAGGTAGTTTGCATTCATGTAGTTTTCATTTTAATTTCCTAAAAAGAAAAAAAAATTATTTCAAGTATTTGCATGTTTCCAGCTGTTAGATAGTTTAAGTCTGTTTTGGCCAATGATGAGATTGGAATTGAGTAGACAAGTATTGTATTGTCTGTTAAGACTTTGATGTGATTTCTTGTCATGATTTGAATCTTTACCTGTTTGAAACTGAAATAATAAGGATAGCACAGTAAAAGCAACTATGTTGATTGATTGAGTTTAAATTGACACATAATGGACTTCTAGAGGTTAACGCTAGTTTGAATGAATGAAAGACATGAATAGGCGAAGATGACTGAATTTAGACAAAAACTTAAGTTTAGGGGAAAAATTTGGGATATATAAGCTTGAAAAAAAAATATAAAAAATAAAAAAATAATACCGTGGCTAGTTTTGTTTCGGGGCCTTTGTTACTTGAGCAAGTACGCCCGAAGGGGTATCTTAAAACCTAGCGCCCTAAGGTCTTATATGGTCTGGGAGTCGTTGGTCGAAAGCTCGCTAAGGGGTAGCACTGTTAGCCTAATGGAATGAGACATTGCGCAGTCATGGTTAAAGAAAAAAAAACAATAAAACGGGAAAAGAGCAAAAAGCTCCCATAAAGCACAATAAAGCATAAGTATCCCGGATTAGACTCTTAAATTTGGTGGATGTTTGTTTTTAGTTGGATCTAGCTTGTTTGTGAATTTTGTGAGTTTACACTGTATGATTCCTTTAAAGATATTTATTATGTGTTGTATTTAGCATCACATCAGTTAGCATGGATGTTAAGAACACACACACTATATCAATAATAACAGGTTAAGATTTGATGATTGACGAGGAAATTATTAATCTGTCTTGATATGATGTACTAGCATGTTTATTGTGATTTCTCTGAGGCTTGATGAATAGATTTTGTTCTGTTTGACTGCTGGAATTTAGGCATTTAGATAGCTGCATTTGCATTGCATATTTAGTTATTGCATTGTGTTGTGTTGCTTGGGGACAAGCAATTGGTTAAGTTTGGGGGTATTTGATGAGTAGGTTTTATACCTATGAATCCGATATTATTAAACTTAATTATTGTTATCTTTAATTGTTTTTTAGTGTCTTTTTATGTGTTTTGTGTTTATTTGTTGTAGGTTGGAGCTGGAGGGACAAATTGGTCATTTTGGAGAAGAAAAAAGTCAAAAATCATGAAAATTAAAGCTGAGTGGCATTTTTGTAATTCTGTGGTTCTGGTCAAGCGCCTAGGCGCTTGAAAATAGCTTATGTTGAGCGCCTAGGCGCTCTAGTGCGTAAAACGGTGCGTTTTTCTACTGCCAAGTGGGTTTTTGAAGCCAAATAGGAGTCTGAATGAGGGCTGAGATCAATACAAATAGGAGAAGACTTTAGAAAAGACGAATCAAAATTAATTTTTCAAGAGATTTGCAGAGAGAACAAGGAAGAAAAACACGAAGGAGAATTGCAAGGGCTAAAGATCAAAGAGAGAGTATTGGAGCAAATTCAGAGTTTCTTCTTCTCTTCTCTAGTTTTATCTTTTGTAATTATCTGGGATGTTTGGATTATTAATCTGGATGATGTTTTTCTTTATTATTATTATCATGAACTAAATTTTAATTAAGATTGCAACGGAACTTGGTATGTAGTTTAAATTGCAAGCTTCCCATTGAATGAAAGTTAGTTTTTATTGAAATTTTGATTTTAATTATTAGTTTGTTAAGTTTAAATTTCGAATCACAAACAAATGTTCGTAGTTTAAAATAGGATTAATTGCATTAGAATTAGTAATTGATAAATATTAGTCTATTTCCTCGTGGGAACGATATCCTTGCTTGCTGAATATTACAATTGAACGCGTATACTTGCGTGGTAAAGTGCTATTAAAAAATTAGGCAACACAGATTACATGTGGGAATTTGTAAAGAGAACTCATCGTTTCGCACTGAAGATGTCTTGGGAGAAGTTCCAAGAATTGTTCAATGACAAGTACTTTTCTGAGAGTATCTGTCACTTGAAAGAGGTGGAATTCATCAAGCTGGAACAAAACAATATGATTATATCGCAATACGAGGCTAACTTTACGGAGTTATCCCAGTTTGCATTCCATTTGGTAGATAATGAGGAGCGTATGACGTGAATGTTTCTATGAGATTTGAAACCCGAAATTCGTCAATACCTCATTTCTCACAAACTTTGTTTATATTCAGATGTTGTCAATAGGGCTCAGTTATTGGAGCGCGATAATGAGTCATCCCACCCAAAAGATAGCAGCCGACAAAACGATAATTGTTATACAAGTGGCAATAGTCATCGAAGCGGTGATAACAAACGTGGAGGAAATCAGCATGCCAGAAATGGTATCCACTTCGATGGTAATCATGGCCAAGATAATAGAACGAATGAGTCAAGTGGAAATTTTAAAAAGAGATGGTTCATTAATGATGTAAAGACAGCAGTACCAACACCCGTTTTCAATGAAGGAGAACAACAACCCGTCATATGCTACAGATGCAGAGAGGAGGGACACATCAGTCCAAGATGCACACAGCAACCCAAAGCGTGTTTCAATTGCAGAAGAGAAGGCCACCTAGCTCGATTTTATCGTGTAGTGAAGTCAAGTCCAACTGGGATGGTGACACCAAAGGATGTCCCAGACAAGTCAAAGCCGGTAGTTCAAGGTAGAGCGTTTGCCAAGACCTCCCAAAAAGCGAGGAACCCGAACGAAGTTATCACGGGTAAGCTAATCATAAACTCTTGGGAAGTCTATACCTTATTAGATACATGTTCTACCTATTCTTTTATTTCACCTAATTGTGCTCAACGTTTAAATTTGACTCTAGAGAAATTAGACTTTGACTTATCTGTTGAGACTCCGTTGGGAGAAACCTTCATTACATCCACTATTTATAAATCTTCTTTTATTCAAATCGACACTTTCACATTACTTATTGATCTCATTTATTTGAAAATACTTGTATTTGATGTGATTTAAGGGATTGATTAGTTAACTATTTATCATGATAAAATTGATTACATTCGTAAGGTTGTTAGCTTTCATATTCCTAACCAACCTATTATGCGAATTTAAGCAACCAAACCACTAAAGTCAATCATTATCATATCAAGCCATAAAGCCATTCGTTTATTGAAAAATGGATGTCAAGCTTTCTTAGACCATGTCACGGATTTAAACAAAAATACGTCAGATTTGAATGATATTTCTATTAATAATAAATTTCCTGACGTATTCCCTAAAGAACTTCTTGGCTTACCCCCAGAGCATGAAATCGAATTTTGTATTGACCTTAAACCCGGTACAAAACCTATTTCCAAAACCCCATATCGAATGGCTGTTATTGAACTTTAGGAGTTAAAAACCCAACTGCATGAATTATTAGACATTGGTTTCATTCGTCCTAGTATATTTCCTTAGGGTGCTCTTGTTTAATTCGTAAAGAAGAAAGATGGGAGTATGCGACTTTGCATTGACTATCAGGAGTTGAATCATGTCACCGTCAAAAATAGGTACCCATTACCTCGCATTGATGACATGTTTGACCAGTTGCAAGGTGCTAAAATCTTTTCAAAGATTTATCTTCATTCCAGATATCATCAGTTAAAGATTAAAACTGATGACATTCCAAAGACTGCTTTCAGAACTCGGTACAGACATTACGAATTCTTAGTCATGTCTTATGGATTGACTAATGCTCTTGCTACCTTCATGGATATGATGAACCGAGTATTCAAGGAATATTTGGATGATTTTGTGGTGTCTTTATTGATGACATCCTCATATACTCCAAAATCGTGAAGATCATGAGCAACATTTGAGGCTGATACTCCAAAAACTTCGTGAAAACAAGTTATACATCAAGTTGAAGAAATATGAGTTCTGGCTTGAGGAACTAGCATTCCTTGGGCATGTGATATCGTTGATGACATCCTCATATACTCCAAAATCGTGAAGATAATGAGCAACATTTGAGGCTGATACTCCAAAAGCTTCGTGAAAACAAGTTATACGTCAAGTTGAAGAAATGTGAGTTCTGGCTTGAGGAAGTAGCATTCCTTGGGCATGTGATATCGAATCATGGAATATCAGTTGACCCGGCAAAGATTGAATCAACCTAAGTTAGTAACTGAAGTACGTAGCTTTCTGGGCTTAACTGGTTATTATCGGAGATTTGTGGAAGGATTTTCTCGAATCGCTACTCTATTAACTCATCTAACTCAAAAAGATACAAAATTTGGTTGGAGCGAGGAATGTGAAAAAAGTTTTCAAAAACTCAAGAGGAGACTCATTTCTGAATCTGTTCTGACAATACCATCAGGTTCGGAGGGATTTGTCATCAACAGTGATGCTTCAGGCAGAGGGTTAGGATGTGTTCTCATGCAACATGGGAAATTCATAGAATATGCCTCACGACAACTCAAAGAATATGAGAGGAATTATCCTACTCATGATCTAGAGTTGGCAACATTCATTTTTACACTAAAGATCTTTAGACATTACCTACATGGGGAGAAAGTGGAGATCTCTACAGATCATAAAAGACTCAGATATTTCTTCACCCAAAAGGAACTCATCATGCGGCAATGATGATGGCTTGAGCTATTAAAAGATTACGACCATACCATTCAATACTATCATGTAAAAGTGAACGTGGTAGCTGACGCGTTGAGTTGAAGATTCTATGCGGGTACGAGTGTGATATTGTCAACACAAAGGCCCATTTTATATGACCTAAAAAGGATGGAGATAGAGTTAAATAATTCAAGGACCCACGTGATGATGTCAAATATACGAGTAGAACCGACTTTAATCGATAAAGTTAAAGCTGCTAAAGCTAGAGACCCAGAACTAATGCGTATGAAGAAGAAAGTGCAAGAATTTGTTATTCCAGAAGCAAGAATCGATGAAGAAATAATACTTTAAGTCAACTCCAGACTTTGTGTTCCTAACAACTTTGATTTGAAGTATAATATCATGATGGAGGCACACAACAAATCGTTTGCAATCCATCATGGGAGTACCAAAATATATCGTGATCTTTGACATACATTTTTGTGGAGCAATATGAAAAAAGAGATAAGGAAGTTTATCTCAAGGTGTTTATCTTGTCAACGTGTCAAGGCGGAGCATCAAGTACCAAAAGGTCTATTATAACCACTTGAAATTTCAGAATGGAAGTGGGAGCACATTAACATGGATTTCGTTACTGGTCTACCCAAGGTTTCTCAAGTCATAGATGCAGTTTGGGTCATTGCCGATAGATTAACTAAGTCTTCTCATTTCTTACCTATACGAGAAACTTATTCACTTGAACATTTTGCTCGTATATACATAAATGAGATTTTAAGACTACATGGTATGCCAGTATCCATAGTTTTTTATCGAGACCCAAGATTCACTTCACGATTTTGGTTTAGTTTGTAGAAAGATATGGGCACGGATTTACAATTTAGTTCTATATATCATCCTCAAACGGACGGGCAGTTGGAGAGGACTATTCAAACTCCTGAATATTTTTTAAGACTCTGTGTCCTAGGCTTCAAAGGAAGTTGGAACAAGTTCTTACCATTGGTGAAATTCTCTTACAACACAGTTATCAAGCAAGTATAGGCATGGCTCAATTCGAGGCGGTGTATGGATGAAAGTTTTGTTCTCTAGTATATTTGGACGATGTGGGTGAAGCAACGTTGTTGGGACCAGAATTGGCACGTATGACTATGGAAAAGATTCAAATAATCCAGCAATGTATACAAACCTCACAAGATCGACAAAAGAGTTGTGTAAATATTCATCGAAGGGACGTGGAATTCAAAGTTGGAGATCGTTTGTTGTTACGTGTTGCTCTATAACGATTGAGAAATTTGTAATTTAATTTAAATATTTATGGAATTAAATAAATATTTTAAGTAAATTTTTTATTGAGGAAAATAAATAATTGATGAATTGTGGTGAATTAATTTTGTAACTAAATTGATGAATGATAATTAAATTGAGTGTAGATAATTTTATTTGAAGGATTTAATTTAAGGAAATATTTAAATTAAATCAATTGTTTAATATTTAAGAAGATAATTAAATTAAATGAATTATTTAATTTAATGGAAATAAATAAAATAAATAGAGTGATGTTTCTAATTTATTAATTAAATTAGATATATAATTATTTAATTATTTATTATAAGCATAATTATAATAAGAATATAATAATATGCTATTAAAATGGGTTACATGTGTGACAAGTGTAGCCTTATGGATTTTGGGTTATTTTAACTGACGTAAACCTTTGGCTTATTTTACCTGACGTTAGTGGGGGAAGTGGGAGTCAATTTATAATTCACATGCGTATTATTTCCTAAGGCTAGTGTTCAGTTTTCTTATTCACGTATTTGGCTAAGGAGAAAACACAAAGGGTGAGAGAAGTTCAGAGAAATTTAGAGGGTATTCTCAGAGATTTCAAGAGGAAGGAGAGGATTGCTAAACCTTGTTATCATCTCTTGCTAGCATATAATCAAGGATTAAAGGTATATATTATTCCTATTTTTATTTTTAGTTTTGGTAGTATATGTATATATATATTTTGATATGATTTGAAAATCATGTGAATGGTGGTAGAGGTATGTGCATATAGTTTGCGAATTTTGTAATCGTCATGTATGTTTAATGCTTGTTGGTCAAATTCGTGAGAAATTGGTGTGTAGAAAGAAAATGAAATATCAGTGTTTATATTTGAAAAATAGCCTTAGAAAGTACCAAATTTCATGCCTTATATGAGTTGTAATCTGCGAATTGAAGTTGGATTATGATAATATGTTAAGAAACGAATGCGGCGTAGTTTGAATCGTGTAAAATGATTAAGAAACGAATTCGTGGCGATCGAATTCGTTGAAAGTATAAAAATGAAGAAATTTGGAGAAAATATATATAATTTTGATTCTTCAAAATGATGTTTATATAATGTTTTTGTATATAGAATGGTGTTTAGCATATGTAACTATAATATGACAAAATTTTAGATGTTGAAGTTGGGATATTTTCTGTAGAATTGGGATTTTTGGCCAAAGCAGAGTCTGATTTCGAGCTTCTGCAAAAAAAAACTGGAACTAACGCATCGCGCGGGCACGCTGCATCTCGCGAGCGTGTGGTAACCCAGTGTATTACATGCGAGGTCGTGACAGTAGTCAGTCATAGACAGTGATGTCTGTTTAATTGCAGGTCATGCTTAATGGACTTGGGTTAGTTTAGCATGCATGTTAAGGATATTAAAACATAAAGTGAACTACAATAACAGATTGTCATGCGTGGTAATTCAAAGAGTAATAGATTTTAAGTGATTGTTAATTGAGTTATATAATGAAACTAAAAGTGATGTTTTCAAAAGTAGAGATGAACAATTAAGTTGTGTTGGCTCGTAGGGCGATTTCAGATTCGTTGAATATGTTAACCTAAATAGTTAGGTGCTAGTTTAGGGTTATGACCTGAATGATGGTTTAAACCCCAAAAGCTAATGTTAATACAACTAATTGTTGTTGCGATTTGTAAAGATTTATGTAGGGTAATTGAAGATTATATTACATTTGTGTAGCTTACAAACAAGGCAAGTTCTCTAACTCTACTTTCATAATTGTGAAAGTTTCTAAACTTTAACTCTTTACATTGACCAAGATTTCTAACTTCATTCTTTTATTTTATGAATGCAAGTTTGCAAACATTGGTTGAGCGAGATTATTAATTCTATTCTTATATACGATTGATTAAGCTCTTGTAACCTAATTGGTTACATCGAGCAAGTTTCACTTTTCTAATTATTATACAAAGCATATATTATTCTAATACATTGACTCAAGTGAGATTGTTCTAATTCTTTTTAGTACTTTGCATGTATAACATATTATTCAATTATATATTGTTGATATCCGAACATTAATTTTGATAGCCTTGTTCAGTTATACATTATTGTATTAAACCTTTATTGATGGAAATTGAATAGTGTTCTAAAATTCTAGAAACACGGATAAGCTAGTTATAAACTAAACTTTCTTTACTGCGGAAATTCTAAATTCAAAATGAGATGAACAACCCTAACATAGAGGATTTGGTACGTGTAATGTTTAGATGTTTGTTCACAATACATGATACAAAGGGATGATCCCCCTAAGTACGTTAAGAAGAGTCTGTATAGTATAATGACTATTAAGGTTAAGGTAATAATACCTAAATACCAGAGACATAGTTCGTGGTCTTATGACCCTCAAATATTAAAAGTTCGAACTTGTTTCTGTTTTTATTAGTAGAACAAGTTCATTATTGTACAACATTTGTTGTTCATTCTCATATGATTGTTATTACTATTCTTTATGTCAATGAGAAATTGTTTGCCCACTCTTGCAATTAAACAATGCAGCTAAAGTCGAAAGAGGTGATAAACCAACTACTAGCAAGGGAAAGGGCAAGATGTCCAATTGTTGAAGAATTAGTTAAAGTTTATTTAAATGCATGAAGTTATAAGATTTGTTTTATTTTATAATGTATTCCGCAAACTGATGTAATAATTTAAGGTTAGATTACTTGGGATTGTTTATGAGATGATGTAACCCTTTAATGGGAAAGATTATTGTTTAAATTAATTAATGTTTTATCCTTTATCATGGGTAGTTAGATGTAATTATTTTGATAGTGAGCACCAAATTTGGCGAAAATAAAGTACCCGGATTTGGGGGTGTCACGGGTTGGTATCAAAGCCTTAGGTTATGAACCTTAGGTGGGGAAAACCTTAGGAAGTAGCCTTTAAGAAGTCAGAAAATATAGTTGTGTCTAACTCTTATCGGGTTTTAAGAAGTGGATTAAGGTATCCATTGAAGCTAAATAATAAAAGACATTATGTGTTATGTGTTAATAAGTTATGTGCTCGTGAGTATCGATAATGTTAAGTAAAATTTAAAATATTTTGTTGTCAGAATGTCTGACGAAGGAGGATCCAGTCCAGCTAGAGAGGTGATACCTCAGGTACCTATAGAATACGAACCCCGAGATATTCACGTAGTGCGGGAACAGTTGATCCAGGAGGATGAGCTTGTGATCGATCCCGAGGAGGATAGTTTTGAGAAGATAGAGGAGGATGATGATGAGGAGGATCCTGAGGAGTTTCCACCAAACTCCATATCGGCTGAGATGTATAATGCTTTGTACGACCGTAACATAGAGTTACTGGATAATATAGAGGAACTAAAGGAGATTGTTGATATGCATCACGTTGCGTTGGAGCAGAAGGATGTATAGATTCAGGAACTTGACTTAAAACTTGGAAACACATAATGGGATCTAGTTCATACTAAGGGTCAGTATGAAGACCTGTTGGCAGTGAACGAGAAGATGAAGACTGACATGGAGAAATTAAAGGATGACTTCAAAGAGGAATCAGCTAAGCGTACAAGAGCAGAGAACGCTTGGATGAAGGTGACTTAACGTGCAGATCGTGCTGAGACTAAAGTTCAAGTGAAGAAAGCCAAGATGAAGGAGATTGATTATGCTTTTAATTTTGCGATTGATAGGGCCCAAGATCGAGTCCATTATTACCCACCTCAGTTTCAAGACTCGCCGTGGTTCGTGATGGATCGTAGAACGGCTTATCGTATCATGGAGGAGGAACGTTGAGAAGCCTTACGACGTCTTAATATGCCTAGATAGAATAGGAGTGATAATAATATGTGGTTAATTATGTGAATAAATAAATTGTGAATCCCTTATTTTGAGATAAATAAAGGGATAGTAGGAGTATGTAATCTTGAAACTTGTCTAGTTCAGGAAAGTGGATGTTTTTAGCGATTATACTATCTTTAGTATGTTTTAAAACATTATCAATGAATAAAATATTAGAGTTTATTTGAGATGTTATGTGTTATAGCTTTATTCTTGAAATGTTTAAGTTAAACTTCAAATACCCAAGAAGTGAAGTGATGAACTAATAAGCGTATGTTCTAACAGAAAATGCCTCCTAGAAGATGACAACCACGTCAACAAGCACGTACTAAGGGGTCTACTAATAATAACAATGAGGCCAACGCTAATCCAGTTCAGCAGTTGGTAACTTTGTTGACAGGAGCACTTGCGAATCAACCACAAGCTCAAGTTACTACTTTCAAGGAATTCAGAGCGGTTGGACCGCCAGAGTTTCAAGGGTCTATGAATCCAGTGGAAGCCCAAACTTAGATCATGGAAATGGAGAAGGTGTTCGACGTTGCTAGAGTTAACGAAGATCAGAAGACTGCATTCGCAACATTCATACTGAAGTCTGATGCTAGCTACTGGTGGAAAGCAAATAATGTTCGTGGAGGACAAGGAGTGATAATGTGGGATAGATTTAAGGAAATGTTTTTCGAACTGTATTTTCCAGCGAGTTCTCAGAACCAGTTGGAGGTGCAATTTTTGGAGCTTAAGCAAGGAATTATGATGGTGCCAGAATATGCTGTGAAGTTTAACGAATTGGCAAGGTTTGCCACTTATCAAGTCAATAAAGATGAGCATAAGGCGAGAAGGTTCGAACAAGGATTGAAACCCTGGCTGTATATCAAGGTTTCAATGTTCCAGTTAAATACATTTATGGTTGTACTAGAAAAGGAAATTATCGCAGAAGGTGGAAGCGATGCCTTGACCAAGTACAAACAAGAACAGAAGAAGAGGAAGAATGATAGCGAAAATAAGGCTGGTGGATGTAATGTTGTAGGTAACAATCAGAAGAGGAAGTGGAACGAGAATTCGACTACGGGAGGACATCAAGGAAGTCAGCAGAAGAAAACGTTTGAAGCTTGTGCGACGTACGGGAAGAACCATACTGGGGTATGTTTGAAGGGAAAGCGGGTGTGTTTCAACTGTGGTCAGGAGGGACACATTGCACCGAACTATTTTAGTCCAAAGAAAGAGGCATCTTTTACATGCGGTTCGAAGGATAACATGGCTCGTGATTGCCCTAAAAAGCCAGCGGGGAGTGCAAGTGGAGGAAAAGGAAATAACAACGGTGGTGGTGCATTGACTATCACTGGACCAACTCAATCAAGCTGACCTACTGTGAGAACTTTCAATATGACGGTGCAGGATGTTGTTCAGTCTAAGGATGTGGTGTCAGGTATCATACCGATTAATGGTATTAATTCTTATGTACTATTTGATTCGGGTGCTACTTGTTCATTTATATCCGATGAATTTGCTCAGAACTTAGATTTGCCTCAGGAAGAATTAGATTATCCTTTGAGCATAGAGATTGCAAATAGGGAAGTGATTCATGTTAGGTTCATATATAAGAATTGTAAAGTGGTTATAAAGGGTCAAGAGATGAGGGTAGACTTGATACCAATTAGACTGGGGGAGTTTGATGTTATCCTGGGAATGGATTGGTTATTCAATCACAGAGCAGTAATTGATTGCCAAAGAAAGTGTATTAACCTTATGACTTTGTCAAAGGTTGTGTTCTATGGCAGCAAATCATCGCGGCAAGCAAGTTGTCTAACGGTGATGCAAGCCAAGAGGTTGTTAATGTGACAACCCTAGAATTTGGAGAATTTATTAAAATCTTAAAGGATTGATTTAAGGTCAAATATTAGGACCTAGACATGAAATAAATGTATGGAATTGGCAGTTATGTAATGAAATTTCAAGAATTTCAAAAGTTTTGGATAAAACATGAATTATGTGATAGACTGTAAGTGATAGTCTAGTAATGAGGTATAAGATTATGGTAGAGTTAAAAATCTTTTGAAGAATTATCAGGGGTAAGTATCGAAGTTAATACTAGTCGGTATATTTGGTTACATAGGTGAACCATAATGATTTAAGATCAAGGATTGATCAGATAAGTTATAACTTTAGCAAACCCTAAAGTTATGTTAATCATATGTTTATTAAGTTAGAAAAATCTAACGAACTGTTAGAAACCCTAACGATACTCTCAGAAACATTAATTTCAGTTTTGAGAATTTAAACCCTAATTTGGGAATCCTAAATGCAAAGTATTAAACCCTAAGGGTTAAAAAATTGTGTGTAAGGAATATGAACATTATGTGATGGTTTATCTTTGTTTATTATATAAACAAACAAAAGAAACTAGTGTAACCCTAATTATATATTAGGAATGAAGGATTTAATAACTTAAGGGTTATGGAAAAAGAGAATTGTGGTATTTAGAATATATACTAATTTTAAGAGATTTATTTTATATATATCTCAAATGATTAATTTTATAACCTAATTATAGCAAGTCTAATTCGGTTAAGGAAATAAATGTTCATGAGCAAGGATTGGTGTTTTAATGGAGAAGTAAAAATCCTAATTAAATGAATTGGGTTGGATAAGAATTTAAGGTATTGGATTATGTATATTTTAGAGGTACAAGCAATACATTAAAGGAATGGCTTAATTTTTAGCCCAAGTAGGAGAGGAATTTTTGGACATTTGTTAAATCAAATAAGCATGAAATCAAAAAGCCAAACTTGGTGAAAAATAGGCCACATGGCCGGCCATGATAAGAGAGAAAAAGGGGGGAGATGATTGTTGTGATTTTTTTTTGCTTTAGTTGTTTACCAACTACTACCAAATCCTTAGGTGTCCAAATTTTATTTGTCCAACACATTTGGCAAAGTTTGCAAGGCAACCACTTGGTATTTGAAAGGGAGAAAGAGAGAATTGGTGGATCAAAATAAGTCATATGGCCGGTTATAGTAACAAGAGAAGAGAGTGGTTTTGTTCAAATATAATCTACATCTAATAAAACTCTATCTTACTTTTTCTCTTTCATATTTCTTTTTGGTATTCTTGCAAGAGCAAAAGAGAGAGAGAAGGAAGGAACGGAATAGATAGAGAGAGAAGAGGGAGGGGAGATTGGGACTCTCATACAATCAAGATCTATTTACATCTTTAAAGGGAGAAAGAAAATCAAGCTAAGGTATAACAAAAATGTCTACTTATGTAGTCTATTTCCTTTGTGATTTGATTTGATTTTTTGACAACTTGAAGTTGTGATCTTGAGGCTTAAAACCTTAGATCTATGTGTTAATGAGTGTTTCATGTTTAGATCTAACCATATTGAGTGATGATTTGGTGGAAATCAAAGGAAGAGAAAAATGTGATTTTTCCGAAAAAGTTAAACTTTTAAAAATTTTTTTGATATGGTGTTTTAGATCAAGTGATGAACTTATGATTTTGAACCATATGAGGGAAGATCTACATGTTATATGATAATTTATGGTTAGATCTTGCCATTTTTAGGGTTGATAAGCTTGAACAAAGAAGAAGAACGAAAACAGTTTTTTTTGTTTTAAATGAATTAGTGGACTGCTGCCCTAATCGGAAAATTCCGGATCTGTTAGGTTACTCTAAAAATTTTGGACTTATGATATGTTATATTACACTCAATAAGCTTTCCATAGACTCCAAAACGGACAAAATTCGACATCGGAGGAGAGAGTTATGAAATTTCTCCCAAACTATTCAGAGTTAAGAAAATCTGTTAGAAGGGCAGTTTTTAACAGCCACTTCCGGGCTAAATTCCAGCAGCTTAACATGTCCAAATATGGATTTTGATAGATGAAAACTGTAGTTCGGAAAGATAGGAATCCAACAAAAGTGACGGATCATTAATCGGAGATACAGATTTCATTTTATTTAGGTTTTGGTGAAGGACTCCAAAACTGCCAATTGATAAAAAGTTTATGCCAAATATTTTCCGGGAGCTGTTATGGGCATTTATTTAATAATAAAAATTTCAGGCTTTTGTGAAATGAAAATATATGGTATTATGTAGCTCGTGTCCAAAAATGAGCTAATTCCGAGTTAAAACGACCAAGTTATGACCAATACAATTTTTATGATTTTCCGACGGAAATGGCTATAAACAGAATTCTACAACTCCGATTGCCACGAAATTTAAAATGGAGGATCACGTTAATATATATAAGGTTATTCCAAAAGATGGGCATTACTGGAGTTAAGCATGAGGTAGCTAATTTCTAGTGTAATTTCTTAAGCTACGCACTAGAAATTAATTTTTGAAAAATACCAAATGAAGTTGGAAAATTATGGAAAAATAATTTTTGTGCATGAAATACATGTATATATGTTTGATCAAAGGATAGGAGAATAATTCATTGATTTGGTATTTTCGTGATACGGATATTGGAAAACAGTTTGCTGAATTGAAAATGTGTTGAATCCGGGTTGCTGGATTGAGGTTTAAATTGATGGATTTGGAATTCAAGTTGCTGAATTATAAATTTGGTTGTTAGATATAGAATCCAGGGTGCTGGATTAGTGTTTGCCTTATTACATGTTAATGAATAGTTTATGAAATGAAAAGCGAGTGTTAAATCATAAGGGATATGATATAGTGATTGAATAATTATCAAAGGATGATAATAATATTGATGTGTTAAGTTGTTATCTAATATTTGATTAAGTATTAGATAGTATTATGGAATAAAGTATGTTATACTGATTAAAAGATCAATCTTATAACTGATAGGTCTTTCGTGAGAGATTAAATTAAATTGCGCTGCGGTAATCAACGGTTCAGGCAAGTTTTCTATTTACTAAACTCTAATAAGAGTATTTTATTCAAGCTTATGGTTAATCGTTGCTGATTGCCATGAAATTTGTACTCTGTACATCTTGCATGTATAATTCGGGTATGAAAGGCTGATCACCTTCATTACCAGTTGGTTCAGAAATGTTTGTTCATGTAAAATACTTGTTCAGTCAAAATTTTGTTCCTGCTAGTTCACAATTATATTGTTGAATTATAGCCAGCCAATTATTCATACTCTTCAATCATGATATATCGTTATATTGTTGTATATAAACTTACTGGGCAACTTTTATGCTCACCCTTGCTATATCATGATAAAACCTTGCAGATAAGGCGAATGCGTTCGGATACCGAAAAAGATAAATGCCAAGTTCAGCTTGGGGCAATATATGCAGCTATTTTGTAATAGAATAGTTGATAATAATGTTCTGTGTTAAATAGTTTATGAATTTTGTAATCAGTTAAGGTTACTTGATTTTGGGGAATAGTGTGTAATGTAATGTATAAACAATTTATGTTTATATCTTCCGCAAATAGTTATAGAAATAGTATACTGGATCCGAGGTGATTTGGGGCCTGGATTCGGGGCTACTACAGTTGGTATCAGAGCTGTTGGTTATGAAGCTTAGGTAGGAATACCTGAGACTAATAACCGCGGTGATTAGGATAAGACTAACTCAAATAGAGTTAGTTGGTCGGTAAGATTCAAAGATGAATCTCGGTGAGTGTAAAGACATAGAGTTCCCTAACTCTGATAATAAAGTTGAACAGTAATGGTGAATAGATCGAGTCTAAAAGACTGAAAGTGCAGGGATAGGAGATCGTAAAATAAAACGATCAAGTCATAGAATTGAATCATAATATATACGATAAGATCACCCCGTGATCTGATAAGTTTATGACAGCCAGAAAAAATCAATCTTATGATTGAAAAGTTGACAGCAATATGTTGTGTGTAAGTTGTACTATGAAATGGTATTATGAAAACTCATAAAAGAGTTATGAATTGTAATTACGGATTAAATAAAATTCGTATGGAGTAAGTGTGGAGCTAGAATTATGTGGGATTTCAATTGAGGACTCGTGTCAGCCGCTGAGTTGTATGATTCCTTGTATGGGCAGGGAATTTGTACTTGGTTTTAGAATAACTTAGCTTCCTGGTCGATGTAGTGGTTAGGTTGACCAATTCTTTGTATGGGCGGGGAATTGTCCGCTTAGCTTTCTATATTGATTAGTGGCTGAGTTTAGTTTGACAACCACTTAGTTTCTGGCACTGATAATCATTGAAATGTTTGTGTCACGCTATTTGCTATATGCGTGTTAAGAGGGTGATTCCTTTCTCATGTGTATAACAGATAGATAGGTCATAGGTAGAGAATATAGGTATAAGTACGAGTTCTTAAAACTCATACTTATGTGACATTCTTGAGTCATAGTTATATGAAATGTTTATGAACCCCTCAGCGAATGGACGCCAAAGGTTTGTCTAGGAAAGTTCGTGAACTCATATGATTTGTGGCAATTTATGGACTCATAAGTGTGGTTTTATGAACTGGGTATAGTTATGTGTGAATGGAGTATTGAGGATAATAGGAACAGATAGAATGTTTAAGCAAATGATCATTAGTGGAGACTTAGGTTTTCCTAAACTCCTAGCTTGCTAAACCTCAAATTTTTGACTTCAAGCTAAATACACACTATGTGCCTTTTATAAAAAATTGTTTTTATTTATCACTTATGTACCATGTGGCCTGGTACAGAGATGATAAAAATGATGGAGTCATCAATGCAGTATTACTTAGTGTGAATTTGACTTAAAGCCACTATTCCACTATGGTATGATGTAGCATGATAAAATCACCAAATGACGGAATCCTCAACGGACTGTAAATACAGTACGGCATCATGACATCGTTCTCAAAAATGTTTTCAAAAACTCCAAGTGTTTATTGAAAGAAATTTCCTGAACCAAATTATTTTGCTGCTGAATCCTATGATAAGACTGAGGTGAACAAAGTTGTTTGGATAAATAAATCCAATCTAGTAGCGTAAATATTCGCTAAAAAAAATTATTACGTTATGCATGACGTAACTGTACGATGGGCTAATAACCTAAAGTACTAGTAATGGTAGTTTACCTTCTTTGTGATTGTAAACAGACCAAGTGATGTTTTGTTTTGCGGTATGAATACCGTCAAATCTATGTGTTCATGGTCTATATGACCCCTCAGCATAATTTTAAACTTTTTTACCCTTATGAGTGGTGTATTGGGTAGCATGTGATGATATGTGTTAATGGTATAAGCTGTAAAGTGTAAGGTGAATTTCGGGGACGAAATTCTTATAAGGTGGGGTGAATGTGACAACCCAAGAATTTGGAGAATTTATTAAAATCTTAAAGGATTGATTTAAGGTCAAATATTAGGACCTAGACAAGAAATAAGTGTATGGAATTGGCAGTTATGTAATAAAATTCCAAGAATTTCAAAAGTTTTGGATAAAACTTGAATTATGTGATAGACTGTAAGTGATAGTCTAGTAATGAGGTATAAGATTATGGTAGAGTTAAAATTCTTTTGAAGAATTATCAAGGATAAGTATCGAAGTGAATACTAGTCGGTATATTTGGTTACATATGTGAACCATAATGATTTAAGATCAAGGATTGATCAGATAAGTTATAACTTTAGCAAACCCTAAAGTTATGTTAATCATATATTTATTAAGTTAGAAAAATCTAACGAACTGTTAGAAACCCTAACGATACGCTCAGAAACTTTAATTTCAGTTTCCAAAATTTAAACCCTAATTTAGGAATCCTAAATGCAAAGTATTAAACCCTAAGGGTTAAAAATTTGTGTGTAAGGAATATGAACATTATGTAATGGTTTATCTTTGTTTATTATATAAACAAATAAAAGAAACTAGTGTAACCCTAATTATATATTAGGAATGAAGGATTTAATAACTTATGGGTTATGGAAAAGAGAATTGTGGTATTTAGAATATATACTAATTTTAAGAGATTTATTTTATATATATCTCAAATGATTAATTTTATAACCTAATTATAGCAAGTCTAATTGGGTTAAGGAAATAAATGTTCATGAGCAAGGATTGGTGTTTTAATGGAGAAGTGAAAACCCTAATTAAATGAATTGGGTTGGATAAGAATTTAAGGTATTGGATTATGTATATTTTAGAGGCACAAGCAATACATTAAAGGAATGGCTTAATTTTTAGCCCAAGTGGGATAGGAATTTTTGGATATTTGTTAAATCAAATAAGCATGAAATCAAAAAGCCAAACTTGGTGAAAAATAGGCCACATGGCCGGCCATAATAAGAGAGGAAAAGGGGGGAGATGATTGTTGTGATTTTTTTTTACTTTAGTTGTTTATAATACTTAAATCATTTTCATATGATTTTTAAATCATTTATTCTATTTTTCTATAATTTATTTAATATAGTTATTAAATAAACTAATTATAATTAATATTAATTAATTAATAAAATTCATCACAAAATATTAAAAGTCACTAAAAATAACTTAAAATATTTTATTATACTATAATATTATTTTTCATGATTTTTCATGTATTAAAATCACTTTTAAATATTTTATTTAATATTGTAATTAAATAAATTAAATACCATTTATATTCCAAAAATATTAAATATTTATGAAATATACTCTAAATAATTAAAAACTATTTTTCAAAATTTAAAATAATTTTTCGGAATTTATTTAGTATTTTTAATAATTAAAATCTATTTATTTCGATTTATTTATTAAAATAAATCATTTTCAAAAATTAACAATTAATTTCTTAATAAAACTGTCGCTAAAGGCGTTATAGGCGTCATATCCATCACTAATAGTGTTCTTGAGGTGTTCTTGAGCTGCCCAGAAAACGCATGTTAGTCATCGAGGGGCTTAGTTTGACCACATTTAAATTAGTGTTCTTGATGATGTCTTGGTACCTAATGGTGTTAGGATAGAGTAGGGATGTAATATTACAACCATAACCAATATTCATGGTCAAAACATATCACAATCGAGAGATTCAAGCCATTAAAGTCTTGTCAGAGACTGTTCTTCATTTTCTGGGTTACCCGGAAATGAAGAACAGCTCTCAGTGCCTATTTTGAATCCTTGTAGTTTGTATCATGGGTCTATATTGTATGATCTATCAGTTCCTATATGTAGACCACATGTCAACGTTCAACAACAAATCATCATATTAACTTAACAACATCCAAACCGTAAGATCTAATCCGATCAAAATCTTGTCAGAGATTCGGTTCTTGAAGATCTGGGCTACCCAGATTCTTCATCCGGCGAGTAGGTCAACGCTATTTTGACCAAGGATTTCTATGATTATGTTACGGCTTTTGGTGATCTAAAGGCATAGGTATGTAGTCCTTATACCTGTCTACAACATCTAACCAACAACATGGCCATAACAACAAACATAAGCAAGATCAGAGGTCTACAAAACTTGTCAGAAACTTTCTGGGAAAATCTGGGCTGCCCAGATTCCAGACTTCGTGATGGGTCAATGGATTTTGACTACTCATACGTTACGATTTAGACATGGTATGACTCTGTTTCAAGTTTCAGAACAAAGACCACATAGCATACTATAAATCAATAACAAAAAAACACACTAAACATCTAACACACACAGATTTAGAGGGCCTGACATTCAACTGTTAGGCCATTTCTTTAAAACATGATTTCGAGTACTTTGATGTTATGGATCTGGGATTTTACAATCCATATCACTTAAAGACATCCTATTACACATATCTAGCCAACAAATTACAACTTTTAACATCAAATCAAAAGATTTTCGAAATTAGGGTTCTTACCTCTTAGGCTTTGATTCATGAATCTGATCCTTGAGGATCTGATCTTTGATAGTTGTGGACTGATTATTTCTTATCATATCTCACTTTCTCACTCTACCTTCCCGAAATTTAGAGAGAGAATGTGTTGGAGAGAAATAAAAATAAAGTGACTCTTTTTCTCTCTTTAATCTTATAAATGTTGTATGTAATGATCTTGGCTGACTATATAGGCTGATAACTATTGTATTTCAGTCAATTGGTGAGTCATAGAGTAGTTAGACAACTCAATCTTAGCTAGATTTGCAAGAAACCTTCAATTATGCAATAAGGGTATTTTGGACTTTTGTCTTTTTAATTTAATGGCATTCTAGTAAATGGCTAAACCCTTAGGGTTTAGGATTAGAGTTAGGTTTTAGGGTTTGGACCATTTTAGGGTTTAGGGTTTAACCCTTAACTTGCAAATTTAATTTCTAAAATTTCCAATTTCAGTTTTAAAAATGGAAAATTAATATTTCTAAACTATAATTAGAATTTTCTAATTATATTAAAATTTCTTAATCATAATTTAATTCTTGCTAATTAGGATTAGTATTTCTTAATTAAAATCACTAAATTAGTAATTAGGGTCAAAATCACGGATTAGGGTTTATAACCCAAAATTAGGGTTTCTAATAGAAAAATCATTTTCTAATTTAGAAATTAGATTTCATAATTAGATTAGGGTTTTCTAATTACTTAACTTGAAAATTAGAATTAATATATCCTAATTAACATTGAAAGTATTAAATTAACACTTTCGTTTTCCCTAATTATAAATTAGGGTCTCAAATCCCGAAGTTAGGGTTTTCTAAATTTGAAATTAGGGTTTGCTAATTAATAAAGCTTTACACTAATTAATATATTAATTAATAGCAATTAAGCAATATAATAATCATTTAAATTCCCGGATCAAGGTTTCATACATCGAATTAGGATTTCGAATTCCCAGAACTGAAATTAGGGTTTCCAGAACCGGTTTCTCGGGTTTCTTGTTAATCGTTATGGTTTTCTAACCGAACGTTGACGTTCTTAATATATAATTAGGGTTTGTTACAGATATCATTTATCTGGTCAACCCTTGACCCTTAAACATATTCTGAACACATATACACCATATACACAGAACATATTCACGTATTCACTTAATCCTGAATAATTCACTTAAATCTTTTACAGAATTTTGAAATCCTCAAAATTCCTTCTTAAAATTATTAAACGCATACACTAATTTTCTGTCTAGGTTCTAATTTTGAACCTTAAATAAATTACTAAAATTTTTAAAAATATTCAAAATTCTCGAGTTGTCACAGAGATCATCAAGGTTATTCGAGCAAGACTGATAGCTGCACAAGATAGACAGAAGAAATATGTCGATCAGCATAGACAAAATAAAGAATTCGATGTTGGTAGTTATGTTTTCTTAAAATTATCTCCCTAGAAGGGGAAAATTCGGTTTGGAAAGAAGGGGAAATTAAGCCCTAGATATATAGGATCTTTTGAAGTGCTTCGATGAGTTGGCGAAGTGGCGTACAAGGTAGCTTTACCTCCAGAGTTGGAGCATATTCATAATATTTTTTATATATCAATATTAAGGCCATATAAACCTGATTATAAGCATGTTATAGAATATGAGATCTTACAGTTTGAGAAAGACTTAACATATGAAGAAGTCCCTATTCAAATTGTTGACAGAAAAGAACAAGTACTGAGGAATAAGGTAATACCTTCTGTTAAGGTAATCGGGAGGAACCACAATGCTGAGGAAGCTACGTGGGAACTTGAAAGCGTTATGATGAAGAATTGTCATCAGTTGTTTGTTTGATCTTATATAGAGATTCTGGGGACAGAATCTTGTTAAGGATGGCAGAATGTAATGAAAATTTTTTTCGAGTTGTGATTATGGGGACATAATCCTTTTAAGGAGGGAAGGATGTAATAATCGAGAAATTTGTAATTTAATTTAAATATTTATGGAATTAAATAAATATTTTAAGTAAATTATTTATTGAGGAAAATAAATAATTGATGAATTGTGGTGAATTAATTTAGTAACTAAATTGATTAATGATAATTAAATTGAGTGTTGATAATTTTATTTAAGGAAAATAATTAAATTAAATCAATTGCTTAATATTTAAGAAGATAATTAAATTAAATGAATTATTTAATTTAATGAAAATAAATAAAATAAATATAGTGATGTTTCTAATTTATTAATTAAATTAGATATATAATTATTTAATTATTTATTATAAGAATAATTATAATAAGATTATAATAATAAGCTATTAAAATGGGTTACATGTGTGTCAAGTGTAACTATATAATATAAATATTATTTAAATAATCTAGTATGGGGAATTAGTGTGTAACCAAACGTAGCCTTATGGATTTTGGGTTATTTTAACTGACGCAAACCTTTGGCTTATTTTACCTGACGTTAGTGGGGGAAGTGGGAGTCAGTTTATAATTCCTACGCGTATTATTTCCTAAAGTTAGCGTTCAGTTTTTTTATTCACGTATTTGGCTAAGGAGAAAACACAGAGGGTGAGAGAAGTTCAGAGAAATTGAGAGGGTATCTCTGAGATTTCAAGAGGAAGGAGAGGATTGTTTAACCTTGTTATCATCTCTTGTTAGCATATAATCAAGGATTAAAGGTATATACTATTCTTATTTTTATTTTTAGTTTTGGTAGTATATGTAAATATATATATATATATATATATATATATATATATATATATATATATATATATATTTGATATGATTTGGAAATCATGTGAATGGTGGTAGAGGTATGTGCATATAGTTTGTGAAATCTGTAATCGCCATGTATATTTGATGCTTGTTGATCAAATTCGTGAGAAATTGGTGTGTAGAAAGAAAATGAAATATCAGTGTTCATATTTGAAAAATAGCCTTAGAAAGTAACAAATTCCATGCCTTATATGAGTTGTAATCTACGAATTGAAGTTGGATTGTGATAATATGTTAAGAAATGAAAGCGGCGTAGTTCGAATCGTGTCAAATGATTAAGAAACGAATTCGTGGTAATCGAATTCGTTAAAAGTATAAAAATGAAGAAATTTGGAAAAAAAAATATAGTTTTGATTCTTCAAAATGACGTTTATATAATGTTTTTGAATATAGAATGGTGTTTAGCATGTGTAACTATAATATGACAAAATTTTAGATGTTGAAGTTGGGAGATTTTCTGTAGAATTGGGATTTTTGGCCAAAGTAGAGTCTGATTACGAGCTTCTGCAAAAAAAAAATTGGAACTGAGGCATCGCGCGGGCGCGGTGCGTGGTAACCTAGTGTATTACTGGCGCAGCCGCGCTAGTAGCCAGTCACAGACAATGAAGTCTGCCTAATTGCAGGTCATGCATAACGGACTTGGGTTAGTTTAGCATGCATGTTAAGGATATTAAAACATAAAGTGAACTACAATAACATATTTTCATGCGTGGTAATTGTTGGGTAAATTCTAGTTACGCACAACACGTAAGTATACGTGATAAACAAGTAATAAAGAGTAAGTAAAGTATCGTTCCCACGGAGAATTAACTAATAAAATTCACCAAGCACTAGCCCATAACCATTTTAGTCTTATTTAAACGAATGATATTATATTTTGTATTTAAACTATTAAATTAAATAAACCTAACTATTCCTAGAGTGGGACTAGATAAGGGAAACCTAAGATTACAATTTCATCTATTGAATAATTTAAATCAACGCACTCCCTGTTAAGCCAAATTACTTGCACTGGATTGCTAGTCGAGAACACGAAAGTAAAGTACAGCCATATCTCAATGTACCATACCCATATCAAATATAATCCCCAGTTGAATGAATACACATGAACACCCAAATTACCTAAACCACTATATGTCTATGTGATTTGCTCCAACACATCAATACAAACTAATGTTCAACAATGGGTTTATTCAGCTATATTTTTACTCATAGGGCGATTTTCTCACTTTCCCGCGGTGTTTATTGATTTTTTATTTTTTTTTATATTTCCCATGACTGTGCAATGTCACATTCCATTAGGCTAATAGTGCTACCCCTTAGCGAGCTTTCAACCAAAAACTCCCAGATCATTAAGACCTTAGGGCGCTAGGTGTAGAGACAATCCCCTCGGGCGTACTTACTCAAGTAACAAAGGCCCTGAAACAAGACTAGCCACGGTAATTATTCAATTTATTTTTTTCTATATATATATATATATATATTTAAAACAATCATACCCATGCGTTCCCCAAAACTTGAGTTTAAGTGTCTTCAAAGTCATTACTCACTTCCTACAAAATTCTATCATTAAAAAAAACATTTTCCTCTCAACAGACAAACATGCTAATCTTAACCAACAAACAAATAGGAACATTGTCATGCTACCTAGTAACATCTAAACAGCAAGCATGAAATATATCCTGTATAAAATTATAACTAAGCTCAAGATATCCACTGAATTCAAAAATCTATCAAATTTCTATGTCGTCATTGGCCAAATTAGAATTCAACTAACTAAAAGCCCGGGATTATGCAATGTTATGCAACTAAACACATACTAAGTAAACAAGACAATAGAAAACTAAAAAAAAATCATACTAAATACCCCTACTATTCAACTTAAACATGCAATCAAACTATATGTAACTAACTATATGCAACAACTACTCACTACAACCCAATACCCCCAAACTTAAAATAAACAATGCTCTCATTGTAATTAAAAGTGAAAGAATACTCCCCTAAGTGGAAATGTCATCTCCGTTCGCCTCCTCATGATCCGATGGTATATCAGGCGATGTCTAAGTTTGAGATATTCTATAGTTGTAGACTGAGTGTGGGCTTCTAATTGTCCAAATGCTTGAGTCAGAAATTCTAAAATTTAGCATTTTTTTTCTTTGATTGGGCTATGGCGCGGCCGCGCGACCCTGTACTCTGGCAGCTTCAGCTTTTGACTTTTGTGTGATCCTAAATGCTTATAGCAATTGGATTGAACTTGAGAAGAGAAACAATCAAACTATTATTAATACTTACAACTGTCTAGCATCTACTATATATGGAAATATAAATAAGAATTAAACAAGGAAGGATAAAGACTGGATGGGGTGCCTCCCATCGAGCGCTCGGCTTATAGTCCGGTAGCTGGACTCTTTTCTTGACACCGCTATCTGATTCCTCTACGATAAGATAAGAACCCTCCATCCATTAGAACCGCTATGTGATTTGGTAGGTTCCCCATCATGAGAGTCTTCGGATTGAAGTCACCTAACATATTTCCTGTACATGATGTCTCTATTTCTATTGCATCGCCAGGTGCTTCTCTCGTTGTATCTGTGAATAGATTTTTGCATTGAGGCATGATAGATACAACAGGATTTTCTTTTTCTATTATCTCTTCCTCAGCCCACCATGGTTTGTAAGTTGCCTCATAATCGCAGAAATTGTTGCTTTGGATGTGACTACCAAGGGGGCATGGGTGTGCAAATTTCATTGAATTTTTCAACTCTAACTGAGAAGGCACTTGGGGTATTATACACATCAGCTCATGATCTTCATTTTCCATACCCCCAGTTGTCTCCTCAATGTCCACTCCTTTCAGTTCATTCAGTGGCATAAACACCTCTGGCTCTCCATCAGTTTCATCGTCCATGTCATAGCACCAATTGTTTGGAGGGCGATTGTTCAAGGCTTCGAACATTTGATCCATCTGATTTAGAGGATTTCGAATTCACCTCTCTTGGTCAATCATCGTCTCCTCACTTGATGCTAAACACTTGAACCACAAATCCTCCAATCTTGAATTATCTTGTTTAGTTTCAAAATCCATGTATTGAGGAACATTTATTAAAGAGTTAATGAGTTGTTCTATCTGTTTGTTACGATTTTGGCTTGATAACTCCTGACTCATCATCATTTCTTCATGGTCTGCTATGCTTTTTGACATGAATTCCTTCAACCTTGAATTTTCCTCTTGTTACGTTGAACGTGGATATGAGAAATTTGATGGATGTGTTGGACTTGGGATGCATTATTGGTCAGGATAGTTATAACTCAATTCATAATCTGGGTGATACCCCCAACCTTGTTGATAATCAGGATAAACATCGTTGTTGAAGTAATCACCCCCTAACTGTACTTGTCCAACCTTGATGTTGCACTGATAACTCGGATGCTCGCCATCACAGTATTCACATATAACTACTATCTCTCGAGTGTGTTGGGCTGCAAGAATATCCAACCTCTTCGAAAATGTTGCAATTTGTGCTGACAATGTAGAAAATACATTGAGTCCCTCAGTGTTTGTATCCCTTGGTTGAATCATATTTGTATAAGGCCATTGATAAGTAAAGTCACCCATGGTACCTAAAAAGAGAGAAATATAAGAAGATAATTAAAACAAAAAAAAAGGTTTAAATTAAGACTAATTTAATTAAAATTAATGTTGGCAAAAATTTATTAAGCTAATTCCCCGGGACCGACGCCAAAAACTTATTTGGTAAATTCTAGTTACGCACAACACGCAAGTATACGTGGTCAATAAGTAATAAAGAGTAAGTAAAGTATCGTTCCCACGGAGAATTAACTAATAAAATTCACTAAGCACTAGCCCATAACCATTTCAGTCTTATTTAAACGAATAATATTATATTTTGTATTTAAACTATTAAATTAAATAAACCTAACTATTGCTAGAGTGAGACTAGATAATGAAAACCTGATATTACAATTTCATCTATTGAATAATTTAAATCAACGCACTCCCTGTTAAGCCAAATTACTTGCACTAGATTGCTAGTCGAGAACACGAAAAGTAAAGTACAGCCATATCTTAATGTACCATACCCATATCAAATATAATCCCCAGTTGAAAGAATACACATAAACACCCAAATTACCTATACCACTATATGTCTATGTAATTTACAAATAATTTGGGTTTAAGCCCAAGTTCTCAATTGACTACGAGCGGTGCTTCGGTATATGTCTATCCTAAGCACGAATCATATATTCCATCACCATGTAGAACATACAAACACAAGCTATCAAGATCAAATCAAAACCCATACTCCGTCTTTCAAGTTCATATGAGTTATCCCAGTAATTGATGACCAATCAACTAAGCAAATAAGCATGAATCTTAATAGACAATCTCATAGAAATCAATAAGGGTAACAATGAAGTATATCATATTAAACTAAGAAGTAGAATCAATTGCAATCCCAAAATAAAGTTTAACTCATCATAGAATCAAAATCCATAATCCACAATAGATTATTGAGAAATAAAGATAGAAGTAAAGAAAAGTTAGGGAATTTGGAATGCAAATATGAGATTCTCCTCTTGCTCCAATTCTGAATTTCCAATGCTCTTCGATTGCTTCAATCTTCAACTCTAATCTAATCTACGATTCTAATCTAATCTAAAAAGAAAGAGAAGAAAAGAAAACAATAGTAGCTTTAGCCCCCAAGGGGTGGAATATCCTTTACATCATGGAAATACGTCTAATATATAAGCCCTAATTGAATCCCCCTCTCCGTTATGCTTCAATTGCACTGTTTAATGAAAAATCAGCTTTGTTCAACACCCGAAATCGTGCGGCCGCGCAAGAATTGGCCTAAAGTTGGACGCGGCTGCGCACAAGTATTAAATCGTGTCTTTTTGCTACTGTAAGTCGCGCGGGCGCGTAGGAAATTGCGCGCCCACGAGGTTGATTTTCTGCTGCAATGTGCTCTAGTAAAATGGCCATAACGTTTGATCCTGGAAGCTTTTCGGGGCCTGCCACCTATCAAATCGAAGCTATCGACGAGATCTAAAACTTTCATTCTTTGATGATTTAGAAATTCTGGACGTATGAAGGTTGAAAGTGGTCTGGAAGGTATTGCTATGAAAGTAGTTAACCAAAACAGCGAAGTTCGACGTCCATTGGTACAAAGATCATATCTCTTTCATCCAAACTCTGATTGGAATGATTCAAGATGTTCGGGAAAGTTTAGAAGAAGCTCTACAACATAGTCCAAGTTCAAGCCGAGAACATGACATGAACACGATAGCCCAAATGATATCCGGATTGTTTTTCTTTGCATTTCTCTAGCTTTTCCTTACCAATAGTCGCTCACACCACTCCCAAATGTATAACCTACGAAATGAATACAAAATGCATGAAAAGTAACTAAGACACATAAATATAAGCAACTAATTCAAGTAAAAGATACTAGATAAGTGTATATAAAATCCACTTATCAGTAATAAAAAGTGTAAAAGATTTTTAAGTGATTGTTAATTGAGTTATATAATGAAACTAAAAGTGATGTTTTCAAAAGTAGAGATGAACAATTAAGTTGTGTTGGCTCGTAGTGCAATTTTAGATTTGTTAAATATGTTAACCTAAATGTTTAGGTGCTAGTTTAGGGTTATGACCTAAATGATGGTTTAAACCCCTAAAGCTAATGTTCATACAACTAATTGTTGTTGCGATTTGTAATGATGTATGTAGGGTAATTAAAGATTATATTACATGTGTGTAGCTTACAAACAAGGCAAGTTCTCTAACTCTACTTTCATAATTGTGCAAGTTTCTAAACCTTAACTCTTTACATTGAGCATGCTTTCTAAATTCATTCTTTTATTTATGAATGCAAGTTTCCAAACTTTGGTTGAGCGAGATTATTAATTCTATTCTTATATACGATTGATTAAGCTCTTGTAACCTAATTCGTTACATCGAGCAAGTTTCATTTTTTTAATTATTATACAAAGCATATATTGTTCTAATACATTGACTCAAGTGAGATTGTTCTAATTCTTTTTAGTACTTTGCATGTATATCATGTTATTCAATTATATATTGTTGATATCCGAACTTTGACTTTGATAGCCTTGTTCAGTTTATACATTATTGTATTAAACCTTTATTGATGGAAATTGAATAGTGTTCTAAAATTCTAGAAACACGGATAAGCTAGTTATAAACTAAACTTTATTTACTGCGGAAATTCTAAATTCAAAATGAGATGAACAACCCTAACATAGAGGATTTTGTACGTGTAATGTTTAGATGTTTGTTCAGAATACATGATACAAAGGGCTGATCCCCCTAAGTACGTTAATAAGAGTTTTTATAGTATAATGACTATTAAGGTTAAGGTAATAATACCTAAATGCCATAGACATAGTTCATGGTCTTATGACCCTCAGATATTAAAAGTTTGAACTTCTTTTTGTTTCTATTCTTAGAACAAGTTCAATATTATACAGCTTTCGTTGTTCATTCTAATATGATTGTTATTACTATTCTTTATGCCAGTGAGCAATTGTTTGCTCACTCTTGTAATTAAACAATGCAGCTAAAGTCGAAAGAGGTGATGAGCCATCTACTAGCAAGGGAAAGGGCAAGATGTCCAAGTGTTGAAGAATTAGTTAAAGTTTATTTAAATGAATGAAGTTATAAGACTTGTTTTATTTTATAATGTATTCTGCAAACTGATGTAATAATTTAAGGTTAGATTACATGGGATTGTTTATTAGATGATGTAACCCTTTAATGAAAAAGATTATTGTTTAACTTATTTAATGTTTTATCATTTATCTTGGGTAGTTAGATGTAATTATTTTGATAGTGAGCACCAAATTCAGCGGAAATAAAGTACCCGGATTTGGGGGTGTCACATGCTCCATGGAAAGGAGTTACGAGATTTTGAAAGAGAGGAAAGTTGAACCCTCGATTCATTGATCCATTTGAAATCCTCAACCGAGTAAGAACTGTGGCTTATAGGCTCGCCTTACCGCCAAGTATGTCTCGTGTTCATAACATTTTTCACATATCTATTGTAACAACCCGATATTTTCTATATAATTAAATCAAAAATTTTGTTTTTATTTAATTTAAATATGAGGATTTGTACAAGATACAGAGTATGTATTTATGTGATAAATAATAATATATTTATTACATGATTAAATATAAGTAATTTTTTTTTAAAATTATTGATTATTATAAAGTTTATTCTTATAATAATTAATTTTATAGTAGAAATGTTTTTATTAATTATTTTCCATGAAAATATATTCATATATTATTTAAATAATATACGAAATGATTTTTAGAATAATTATAATATTTATTTTATTATATGAATTTTGTACAGATTATTAAGTTAATTATTTTACCTTAATTATTAAGGTTAATTATGGAAGAATAAATCAGATATGGAATCCTAACCCTAATTTGGATTTTTATCAAGGAATGAGAATAATAATATAATAATATTATATTTTAATTTTTCAGTGCTATAAATATGTACTGTAAATACGTATTGATAATGGTTGGTCAATTGTTGTGCATTATTTTAAAATCCTAATATTAATTGGTAAAACCCTAGTTTAATTGTGGGAAACCCTAATTTAAAAATTAATTGTGAGTTTAAGACGATTATATAAATGTGTTATATGATTTTATGATTAATTAGGTTAACCCTAATTAACATTTAGATATATTGATTTTTAGAAACCCTAATGTTTGAATTATAAACCCTAATTAAATTTTAAAATCCCTAATTAATATTCCCTCCGTCCCAGGATAAAAGTTCTTATTACTATTTTGGGTAATCCCATGTTAAATGTCCACTTTCCTTTAATAACCAAAATTTTACACAGTTTTTCCTATTATGCCCATAGCATTAAATATCTCATACTTTTCTTATTCTAATTCTCTCTCCATATTTAATGGCATTATTAAGGATAATTTTGCATTTTATTCATCTTCTTAATATACGTGAAAACTCCACCAGAACTTTTATCCTGGGACAGAGGGAGTATATAGAAAACCCTAAGTTATCGATAAACCCTAATTTAAAACTCAAATTAGAGTTCAAGATTTATTGGTAATGGTGTTAATGTGATTAATTAACAAGTATTAGAATTATAATTGTTAATTATGGAAACCCTAAATTTTTAAACACTAATTACTAAACTAGAAACCTTAATTTCTATATTCAGTAATCCTAATTAGTAATTATAAAACCTAATTACTATTTGTAAACCCTAATTGCGAAATTAGCAAGGTTAACTATAATTAGTGAATTTTAAACCCTAATGTTCGTGTATAATGTAATTAGAAAACCTAACTAATTAACAAACCCTAAATTTCTATTTTTAGAAACTAATTTTATTTTAATTTTAATTTAAACCCTAAATGAAAACCTAGAAATTTATTTTGTGCTAAACATTAGGGTTAAACGTCCCTAAGGGTCAAACCCTAAGGGTTTGTCAAGATTAAAAATAGCCATTAAAAATGCAAGCAAAAAGACTAAAATGGTCCTCTAGCATTATTTAAGATAACTTGTGTACCTTGCTATATTGTGAGTTGGTGAACTACCTTAACAACTCCACGTGACACAAAACCTACAGCACATTAGACTAGATCAGCTAATTCATGCATCCACCAATTGTATATATTGATTGTAGAGAGAGAAAAATCATTTGGTAGCCTAAAATTGCACAACTCTCATACTTGAGCCTCTCTCTCTCTCCAAAACTAACGAAATGTGGTAGCATATCAGTCACATAATCAAGCCCCACTAATACATATACAAAAATCAAAAGCCAGAATCAGAAATCATTCATAGAAGGTATAAACATAATTTCAAAATTTGATCTAAGTTTGATATGTTAAAAGTTATGATTAAGTGTTAAAATGTGTTGTTTGTAGTGTATTAAGATGATCTGGTTTGATAGATGTTAGATCCATAACATCTATAGGCTCGGATTTGAGATTTAACAAAATATTGAAATGTTTATTTTGTAACCAAATGTCAGGCCTTGTAGATCTCTTTCTGTGTTTAGTTTTTATTTTTATAAGCTTTGATCTGGTAGAATGCCATAAGATCTTTGATCTGAAAATGGAATCAAAGTCCGATCATGAGCCGGTTGAAAGTTATTAGTGGTCAAACCACGTTGACCGGCATTGATCGAACGTTTTTGGGTAACCCAGAAAGTCTTACAACATGTTCATGCGTTTAGATCTTGCTTGTGTTTACGTGTTAGACCGTGTTATTGTTGTAATGTTGTTGTCTGATGTGTAGGCTACATGACCAAACCTCTAGAATCTTTAGATCCTTCTCTGAATCAAAGTAATCAGTTGTTAAAGTGGTGTGGACGAAACTGCCGGATGAAGTTTCTGGGTAACCCAGAAACCTTCATAAGCAGTTTCTGACCACTACTTTGACCGGTCCATATGTGCTTCATGTGTTGTTGTTAGATGTGTTTTAGGTGTTTGATCGCTTCATTTACATGCTTATTACAACCTGGAAGCATTAGATCACACAAACATCACATAAATGTTAAGTTGTGGAAGCCCAAATATGCCTACTCGAATTGTTCTTCATTTCTGGGTAACCCAAAAAATGAAGAACAGCTCTGACAGCGTTTTCATTGGCTTAGATCGTTCTTGTTAATAATGTTTAGACTTGATCATTGATCAAAACTTGTACCATGTTAGTTTATCTACACAACCCGACGTATAAAACACCTATAACATTCACAGATTGCATAGTATAGGGCCATGAGAAGTGTTGACTGACCATGACTTAAGTTTCTGGGCAGCCCAGAAACGTAAAGAACCTTCTGATAGCTAGTTTGCTGGCTTGTAACGTTCATTTGTGATGTTGTATGATTATGTTTGTTGTTGGATCATGTAGTCTAACATTACTACTGCAAGATCGGACCAATAATATACCCGGAAACACATTACACAGTTCACGATTCCTGGTCAAACAAGGCATCTCGAAACTGGCTATGAATGTTCTTGAGGACTCAAGAACACCTAAGGCGACGCTTTCTGTCGCTAAAGGCTATAGCGATAGATATTTTAATTATATTTAATTTATTTTCGAAAAATAATTTAAAAATAGAAATTAATTATTAAAAATTCCAAAAATAGTTTTAAAAATTATTAAGTTATAAAAAATTAACTTTTAATAATTTGACATATTTTTCATAAATATTAATATTTATTTAGATATTATTGATATTTATTTATTTAATAAATTCATTAAATAAATTAATTAAAATGATTTTAATATATTAAAAATCATTTTAAATGATAAAAATATATTTAATAATATTTGAAGTTATAAAATATAACTTTTAATATTTAAAGACAAATTTAATTAATTATTTAATATTAATGATATTAGATTTATTTAACAATTATATTAAATAAATTAATTAAAATGATTTTAACATTATAAAAATCATTTTAAATGAAAATAAATAGTTTAAAAATATTTTATCTTATAAAATATCACTTTTAATATTTAAAGGTAAATTTTATTAATTAAATTACTATTAATGATATTAGAATTATTTAATAATCATATTAAATAAATTAGTTTAAAAATAATTTTATATTATAAAAATCATTTAAAAGGAATATAAAGTGTTTAAAGATATTTTAAGTTATAAAAAAATAACTTTTAATATTTAAAGGTTAATTTCATATTAATGATTATTAATTTAATATTAATGATATTCAATTTATTTAATAATTATATTAAATAAATAGTTTTAAAATGGTTTTATTACTTTAAAAATCATTTAAAAGGGATATAAATGAATTAAAAATATTTCAAGTTATAATTAATGACTCTTAATATTTTGATAAATAATACATTAATACTTTAATATTAATGATAATTATTTTAAAATGATTTAAATTCCTTTAAAAATCATTTACGGGTAATATTAATACTTTATAAATATTTTGAGTTATTATAAATAACTTTAATATTTTGGCAATGATCTCATTAATAGTTTAATATTAATTAAATATTAATTATAATAGAATTGTTTAATATTTAAATCATTTAATAATGATTCCGATGTTTGAAAATTCATGATAAATTATAATAAATATTTTAAAAATTATTATAAGTCATTTAAAAATAATATGACTAACACTTGTCGACGTCGTGATTTTTAGATGTCCCTTTCCGTTACTTGTTCTTTGGTGTTCTCATTTTAGGTGAGATTTGTTTGAAAAAACAAGTGAAAAAGGTCCGACATGCATAATGTCGACGATGTATTGTTAAGAGTCGCCAGTTGGTTTTTTAAATGGTTGTACCAACACAACCGAGAAAACGTTTGCACATTGACCCAGTGATGTGGCACTGCTAAACGGGTCGGTGAAACCGAGATTCATTAGGTTCCGAGGACTTGGTTTTACGGAGGGAAGGCTTTAGGCACCCCCATACATCCGTGTTACCACGGTGACCGCCTCTTTTCAAGAAACTATTATCTGAATGTGTGTGTGTGGGTCAATGTGTTGTACAGTCTGCCCATACTGTACAGAAATGTTTTGGTATAGGCATCCAAATCCGGATTTTAAACCTGTCTGGGAGTCCGGACAGGATCCGGCCTCTATATATATATATATATATATATATATATATATATATATATATATATATAAGCAAGTAAACGCATGCCCACCCCGGCGGTGGTTTTATGAAGGAAAATTTTCTACTCTGACGTCCTTTGGGAAAATGGACATAACCTTTGATCCGGGAAGAGTTACGAGGCCTGCCACCTATCAAATCGAAAATATCGATGAGATATACAACTTTCACACTTTAAGATTTTTGAATTAATGAACGGATGAAGGACAAAATTGGGCTGGAAATGACTGCTATGCAAATGGCCACCCAAAACAGTGACGTTCGACGTCCGTTGGTACAAATATCATAATTCTTGCATCCGAACTCCGATTGGAATGATTAAAGATGTTCCAGAAAGCTAAGAAGAAACTCTACAATATAGTCCAAGTTCCAAACCAAGAACATAAAATAAACGTAACAGCCCAAACGATGTCCGGATTGCTTTTCTTTGCGTTTTAATACCAATTCTTTGTGATTTCAACTCCCCAGCATATAATCTACAAAACGAACACAAAATGCATGAAAAGTAACTAAGAAACATGAGATTAAGAAAATAATTCAAGTAATAGATACCGGATAAGTAGGTATAAAACCTACTTATCAGTATGCGCTCACAGGGTTTGACCGAGGCATGGCTAGGCTTCTACCCATTTCTGCTGGTGAGTATTTCTCTTGTCATTTCACATTTATAGGTTAAGAGTGTTTACTGATAGCAGATGTTTTGCCATTTTGTTGGTAGTTTTGGGCCTATGAGAGGCTCCCATGCTTGCGTCCTATGAGTGTGTTAGGTTTATATACCTATCCACGAGGACTACGATGACATCATTCTATTTTGTTGGAGGTCCCTGTAGCTGAGGGTTTCACTCATTGCCATAAGCAGCTGGAGTTTTTGACAACTGATACCATCACATGCCCTATTTAGGGGAACACTTGACCATCGACTTTGAGGATGGATACCCGACTGGAGTCGAGTACGTTATTTCCACCAATAGAGTTCCTCTCTTCACAGATGGAGGCTGGGAGCTCTATTTAGGAGAGCGTGCTATTAGGAGCACCACAGGGGAGATTCATATGCCGATCTTGCCTCCTGCCAGGCGTCATTAGCCTGTATCGTAGTCACCCATCACTAATATCCCATTGTTGGGGTTCGACAACTTTACATTATCAGAGGGTCCTTGCACTCAGGATACGTTCCAGCGTTGGTGGTTCCCTAGTACTATCAGTGCCCAGTCCCGCGCCACACAGTTTATGGGGGATATGATTCCATGATCCGTGATGATAACGGATTGGATAGCTTGTGTCCGAGATCTGACTCATATGACACAGATTGATAGTTTAACGTGGTAGTTGGACAAAGCACATATATTAATCCGACATTTGTTCAGAGATCCGACAAAGGAGGCTTCATTTTATCCTTCCAGCTCAGGCGCTGGCCCCTCAGATGACCCATTCAGTTTTGCCAATGAAGATCCTCCTTTATACAAGCCTGACATCCCTGTTGATAGAGATCTGGTGACTCATGAGGAGTTACATCAACTGGACAGGATTGATGATGTGGATATCGACATCATTGTCTTCTTCTAATGTGTATTCTGATTATATCTTTTGATTGGCCTCTATAGATATTGAGTGGCTGTAATCAATTCTTGCTATATCTTCTGATAGGCCTCTATTAGTAGTAGGGTGTCTATGCCCCATTTTTATGTATTTGTAGCTGTACAGAGATGATGTATTAGATGATGATATACTTAGGAATGTATGCACGTTTTTTCATTCCCTATATCATATTGCCATCTATTATCTGCTATGCATGTATCATTTTATACATATGTATATATGTCCAGAGATATTCGGCATTGACCCCTGGATGGTCTTATGACACGGCCTGCGCAGATGTCTTCTTCAACAGTTAGCCGTATAGATCATACCCCACCGTCATTGGTGCAATTGGGTATGCAATCGTGGTATAATAACATGTCACCACCAGACAGGGAGACTATAGATCATTTACTGCAGCATACCATGACCTTATTGATGTTTCAGGTTCCCGTAGGGTTTGTGGACGGGATGCTAGAGCATTGGGAAATGGATAGGCATGTATTCTAATTCGGGACCCATGAGTTGACTCCTACTTTGGAGGAGTATGCACGATTGACGATGCTTTCATTAGACAGACCTTACGTGCATATGGCTTTGAGAGACATGAGTAGACAATTCATGACTCTCTTTGGATTGCGGTGCAGAGTGGTACAGGATGACCTGACGTCTGGCCACATGATATCCCAGCGTTTTTTGTTTGACAGATTTGGCTCTGAAGATAGCTATTCATGATATTTTGGGGATTTCACCGCACCGGAGGATCATTGGTGTTTAGCCAGGGTTGATATACTGTTGTTATGTATACTGTCGTATGTCTATATGCCACGGTACATGGATGAGATAGACAATGGTGTCATCATGGCCGTGAGAGCTCTTAAGGAGGGTCGGACCATTATACCTATGATTGTAGCAGAGACCCTGCGGTCATCATCCTACTGCTGAACTTATCCGACAGGAATGTTCACGGGTAGCTCCGTCATGCTATATGTGTGGTTTATGTCACACTTGAGACTGATTGGCACTCTTAGACGGCATAGGTATTTGTTCTCCCATGATGTAGCCATGTCATAGTCCTTTCAGCCATCGGAGTGTATAGATGCTCTGTCTTGGTCCATATTTTTGTTAGATATCAGAGATCCATTCAGCATATTGCCGTGTGCGGGGCTTAACTCACTATTTAGCTTCATTACTCATGCTCCGGGCATGGACTACCTCCCTCTGGCTGGTTTGAGGGGCGCGACTACTTACCATCCACTGGCCATGATGTCGCAGTTTGACTAGTTTCAGGATTTTCATCCTTTCAAGGGGGCGATAAGTCAGCGTTCAGCTTCTCGATATCTTTCAGCAGAGGACCGATCCCGTGTGTATGCTTGTTGGGATCAGCGTAAGATAGCTGCTTTTTCTATAAGACATCCGATTTGTTCTGTAGAGTATTCCGCATGGATGGAGACAGAGATTTTATCGGCTGCAGAAGTATCCACAGTACCGGATAACGAGTCAGATTATGTAGAGCCCATGGAGGACATCGATTCCTACATAGAGGAGGAGCCCGCTGTTGGGTTGCCAGTCTTTCCTCTAGATTCTCCAAGTACCAGTACTGTTGTGATTCAACACTCGACACAGTACCTAGAGCAGAGTCTTCATCTGATGACCTTTGAGAGAGATCAAGCTCGATCTATGATGTTAACTACCCTTGATGGGAGAGACGCAGCTCTATTAGAGAGAGACGAGGCATTAACTCGCAGAGATATCGTTGTTGTTGAGCGGGATGAAGCCAGATTAGCCAGAGATGCAGTGATAGTTAAGTGAGATAGTGCCATATCTGCCCGGGATGCAGCCGTCACAGATAGTACTGCAGTGAGGTCCCTTACCACTGGCATGATTACAAAGATGAGCACTTATATTGATGAGCATAGGGTCACCATGTATATGGCTGCAGATCTGTTGGGTCGTGTGGATATTCTCGTACAGGAGACCACAACTTCGCCTCCTTCTTTTGAGAGGGACACCATGTTGGGCTTGTTAGCCCGCATATACCCTAACTTGTAGATGAGCTTGTATTTAGCTGCACAGACTAGCTTAGCCATTTTGTCATGTACAGTTACATTGTATATATCAAACAACATTATATATATGACAGGAAAATATATATTTTGGATCACTTCCCTTTTAGATATGCTTTGCTACTTGCTTGATATTTTGCCTTCTGCTTCAGGGCATACGATCTTGATGTATTCTTGATTCCACCTGGGTGGATGGACATTGAGTTATCTCAGGATAGTTCAGAATGGATCATCGATCTGTATGTATCCCTACCATCTTTGGTGTCTTGGGACTGGTTTCTATATGGAAATATGGAGAGGAGTGTGTCTTTCCTCTCTGAGATTGACCACACCACAGATGATCGCCAGTACTTCTATTTAGAAGAAGCCTAGTTAATTCCATCTCTTATGGATTGGTGTTGCTCTTCAAGGTATGATCGCAGCTTAGATGGTCACTGAATCTCCTATTTGGGAGGAGTTCAGGTAATTCCATCCCCTTGGTCTGAAGCCGAATGAAATGTAGTGGATTGAAGGATGATCCCAATACCAACTAACAAGGGTTTGTGTTTTTGTAGGGGGTGAGACCGAACCATGAATGGCTGCCTACGTACTCCTATTGAAGAGGAGATCATGTCTGCATAGTTCGAACCTGGTGTAAGAGATTGAACGCTGTATACGGAAGAAATTGTGTAGGAATGTTTTTGTTATTTTTGTAAAGAGAAGAGGGTAGAAATTGTTTTGTTGTTTTTGTTTTATTGCGACCGGGCTATATGAAATGGTTGCTTACGTACTCCTATTTAAGAGGAGATCAGGTCGACGTAGTTCGCCCCTCAGGACGAATGGAAAAGAGTAATCCCATGTGCAGGTCAGAGTGCAGGGAGAAGAAAGTTTAATCCTAGGTTGAGGATAAACTGTAGATATGGGAAGTTTGATCCCATGTATGGGTAGCCAAACTACAAATGCGAGAGGTTCAATCCGCGGTGGGATGACCTAAGTCGTATGAATGCAAAAGAGCTAGGCTGATAGCTTGAAAGGTATGTTTCCCTGAGGAGCAAAGTGTAGAAAAGTTGTATGTGGTAAAGGGTTAAAGAACGGGTGGTCCAACATCAGGGTGTTTGCTTGATGGAAACTTCAGACATCGTACCATTTCACAGCGTCCGAATTGATGAGTTGTGGAAATTCATCGACGTCCATTTCTTCCAATCTGAGAGCGCCTCCAGTCAATATTTCCTTTACAACAAACAGGCCTTCCCAGTTAGGAGCGAATTTTCCCTTAGATTGATCTTGGTTGTCAATGATCTTCTTCAAATCCAAGTTATGTTATTTAAACTACCGTAGCTGGACTTTTTTGTTGTAGGATCTAGCGATCCTTTGTTGATATAACTGACCATGGAAGATAGTCGCGGTTCGCCTTTCATCTATTAGAGACAATTGGTGATACATGTCTAGTACCCATTAGTCTTCATCTAGCTGAGCATCTATAAACACTCTGAGGGATTCCATTTAAACTTCTATGGGGAGCACTGCTTCCATCCCATAGGTTAAAGCGTAGGGGGTTGCCCCAGTAGAACTGCGCATTGAGGTTCTGTAGGATAACAGAGTAAGAGGAAATAAGTCAGGCCAATCTTTGTGGTTGGGGGACATTTTTTGCATAATCTTGTTGATGTTCTTGTTAGCCGCTTCAAAAGCACCATTCATCTTTGGACGATAGATGACAGAGTTAAGATGTTTGATGTGGAATTTACTACATAATTCCTCCATCATTTTGTTGTTGAGGTTCTTATCATTGTCTGACACAATCACCTCTGGTTGTCCATATCGATAAACGACATTGTTTCTGATGAAAGCCATGATGACTTCTTTGGTAACCCTGGGGAAAGAGGCTGCCTCTACCCACTTGGTGAAGTAGTCGATCATGGTGAAGATAAATCGATGTCCATTACTGGGTTTAGGCTCAATGGGCCCGATAACGTCCATTCCCCACATTGAGAAGGGCCAAGGTGAACTCATGTTGTGGAGTTCCCTTAGATGGGCGTGTATAGCATTCCCATGAATCTGGAACTGATAGCATCTGTGACACCCCCAAATCTGGGAACCTCAATCCCACAGATTTGGTCTTCACCGTCCAATTAAATCATAACTAACTACCCATAAACAAAGGATATAATTAAACTCAAAATTTTAAACAATAAATCTCCCACCAAAGGGTTACATAATCTAAAATAAATCCCAGGTCATCTAACCTTTATTACAATCATCAGTGGAAAACTAAAACATAATCATAATTAAATCTATTACATAAGCTTCATAAATAAAATATAAATTAAATGTTGTTGTCTAATCAAGCACTTTGTCATTGCCCTTGCTTGTAGAAAGCTTTTCAAACTTCGTAACTTGATCTGCATTGTTTTGTGCAAGAGTGAGCAAACAATTGCCCACAAGAAGGATAACATACAATAACATTTTATGAATGACAATTAACCGAGCTTTCAATGGTAAAGTATTCTTACCGGAACAATAAACTTTAATTCAACAGCTATGAGTTCAAAAGAATAATGAACGTTTAAGTTAATAATAGATATCAACATCAAAGAATACACTGAAGGTCACAAGACCACGAACTCTATTCTAGTTTTTCAAGTATTTCTACTTGAACCTTTAACAGTCTAAAAGACTATAATCATCATCTATGTCCTAGGTTCACAGGTGTTTCTACTGTAACCTTTAACATTCTAAACGACTATATGGACCATCATTTCGTACTCCAGGTGATCAGCCCTTTGTGCTATATATTACGTAAACATTTTAACGCTATTGTGTAGCTCTAAAATAATCCCCTGATATAGGGTTGTTCATCTCAGCTTAGATTATCAGATTCTGAATCAAAGGATGTTTGGTTGGGAATTAACTTCAAAGGAAGTCTAGATTATTAGAACACTCATCAACTAAGTATTGGTTGAATCAGATAGGAACCAATAACTATTCAAGGGTTTGATTATAAAATCTTCATGAACAAGGTATATCGATGAATCAATAAGGCTAGAGTATTAACAATTTCTAAGTTGAACAAATGTTATCATTGATAACATGCTTTCAAAGTTTTGTGAGTATGTAAACAAACCAAAGGAATTTTGGTTTGGGTAGACTTCAAGGGTAATTTAGAGTTTGGAACATTCATCAACTAAGGATTAGTTGAATTGGTAAAGAATTGCTAAGTAACTTAGAGTTCGGTACAATAACGTAAGATAGTACAATGATATTGAAGAACGAAGGTCAAACAACAGTTATTAGTAGCTAAATAAACACACTTCTTACAATAATAATACAGACTTTGAATAAAGAGATAAAGATTAACTAACTTGCTCAACAATAAATGAGTACAAACTTTGAATAACCAAGGTAATCTTGATTTGAATAAAGAAACAAAGATTAACTAACTTGCTCAACAATAAATGAGGGTTAAAGAACTTGCATGACAATAAATTGTTAAACAAGAGATTAGAAATAGAGAATTTGCATAAGTATAACATAACAGTGAAAAGTAACCTTCCAGAATAATAAAGTAGCAAAGGTTAGGGAACTTGCCTCATGCGTGGGTTAAACAATCACTACTCACGTTCACCCTAAGTCCTACACATACCATATGTATTGACAAAACACATTAGTTACACTAACATTACCTTCATGAGTTGCTTTCTTACTTTTAGTATAGCTACTAACTAAGTTTAAGTTTAAATAATACCACATCTTTTCCTGAACATTAATTTTTAGCTTTATTACAACTACTTAAGTGATCATGTCATTGCACCACATACACATTAAAAACTTGATACAACATCCTATTACATGTCCAACATGTTATCATTATGTTATACTAATACACAAAGGGTTGCACTTGCATTCGCGCATCCCGACGCCCTCCGATCGGCTCCAAATACACAATAGTCCTAAAGATGACCATTTTGACCCTTCATAACGATTTCAAATTGAAAAACTTAAAAAATAAAAGTTTAGGCCTATTTGTCCTCTTTCCAAATCATCTTGAATCACCTCAATCAGAGTTCGTATGAAAACGTTATGGCAATTTTACTACAAGAGGTCAAAACTATCCAACCCAGCCCGCTTTTCCAGCGCCGGGGCAAGAATTCCAGCGCTGGGGCATGAACTTTTGGGCCATTTTTGGTGCTGGGGTGCAGATTTTGGCGCTGGGACGCGAAATTCAGAGCTAGGGCGCGAAACTTAGCGCTGAGGCTCTGAATTACATAACACCCCAAAATAAAAAACATAACAAAGCTTTGTCTTAATTTCTAACACCAATTAACATCTATAACTTATGCAAATCACACATAAACTTCACCAAGCTTACAAATACTATATTAACACAACTTAAACCATAATTCTAGAAAAATTAAATACTGGAATAGCATATTTTAAAACCAAAACTCTATTTTTGATATTTCTTAACACCGTGAACATTGTAATCACAATGATACACCAATTTGATTCTTTTGAACTAAGTTCTTTGTAATTCTCAATAAACTAACTAACATAGTCACAGTTCAATTTCACACACTAAATTGATCATCATAATTGTTACTTACATAAGCTACATAAGAAATACATATACTAACATTATTTCTTCCTACTGTCAAATGAATTTAGCATGCAATTCTCGTTTAAGCACTACCTCTAATCATCATAAACTCATATAATCACAAGTAACCCATTGTATAACAACAATTCAAAAAATTTGAAATCACAGAGTATATAAAATTTTGTCGTAGGCTCATATATGCATATTCATATACAATTAGGAAAAATACCTTCAATTAGTGTGATAATTCCTTGCAAATACCACTGAATTAGCTTTGAAATCCTTGCTAACCTCTGAGAATTGCAACTTCACAGACCCTTTTCTCCTCTCAACTCACCCTAGTCTCTCTCAACTTTCTCTCTGAAAACCTTTCTTTCTTTTCTTTTCTTAGGCTTAAGCCAAATGTCTAGAATACGTAAACATAATCAAGCGTAAAATAAAAGAAACTGATATGGCCATAATAAGCCTAATAACTAATATCAGTTACAAAAAATATAACGTATAGATTATAAATATATTTTATTTATTATTTGATTATTTTATGTAAATTCAAAAATTATAAATCTAAAAGCCATAAGGCTTGTTTGGCAAAAAGTCTTTAAAATAAAGACTTAATATTTTAAGCCTTGTTTGGTTAAATCAATTAAAAATTACTTTAATTTTTATTTTAATAAACCACTTACACTATAGTTTAAATCTCATATTTATACCTCCATATTCAACATTAGTTAAATAACCAATTACAACATATTAAACAACTTTTCCCACTTAATCCAAATATCATAAAATTATAATTTTATTTAATAAATTAATATATCACTATAATTATTAAATTAAAACAACAATACAACATCTCATGTTATATTACAACTCTCTAAATTATAAATTAATTTAATTTTAGAATATTATCTAATAAATTTAATTCATAAATATTTAATAATATTAACCACATCAAAAAAATTTATTTCATCAATTTCAATAATAAACACATCAAATAAATATTTATATAATTTAATAAATATTTAATATTACAATTTGAATTTCCAGATTGTTACAGCATCTCCTGATGTGGTCATTGCAATCAGCTTTGAGAGATAGCCAATAATGTCCTGTTCTGAGGACTTTCTTGACAAGGAGGGGGCCACAGACTCCACCATGGATTTCATCTATAAGCCTTTGGGCTTGATCTTTGTCTAAACATCTGAGGAGACCTAGTTTTACATCTCTTTTGTAGAACGCATCTCCACTCAGGTAGAATTTTATAGCAAGTCGATGGATCTGCCTTTTCTCAGTCGGGCTGACTTCCGCGGGTGTAGATCCATCCCGTAGATATTCTTTGATATGCTGATACCAAGGATATTGGATGGGAGGTAGCTCATCCGATACTTCTCCAACATAATTCCCATAGGCTGGGGCCTTGTGTAGGGAAATTGTGACGCTTGGCAAATGTTCCTTATCTGATATGCGAATCAAGGAGGCCAAAGTTGCTAATGCGTCCGTAAAGTCATTCCTATTACGAGGAATGTGTAGAAAGGAGATTTCTTCAAACTCCAAAGCCATCTTCAAAACCAGCCGATGGTAAGGAAGCAAATGTAGTTCCTTGGTTTGATAGATTCCAGTGGACTGTCTGATTACCAACTCTGAATCTCCAAAGACAGTTAACCGCCTGATGCCCATTGAACGGACAAGTTTTAGCCCCATGAGACAGCCTTCATTGTGAGGTCCCCGAACCCGGATACTTGAAACTCGAACTCGGTACTTCACGATACCATTTCTATGAGCGGAATAATACTAATAATAATAACAATAATATAAAACTTAAACTTAAATTTACATATTCATCAGAGTCTTCCTCCCAAGTACGTAACCTTTAAACATTCATTACATGTCATTAGATATATAATTATATATATCATAGTCTTCATAATCTAAAATTATTACAAACAGTAGCATAAAAAGTCATTCAGCAACTTTCCCTTTTCCTTTATTCTTGACAGATCCTTCTGGTCCTTCACACTTGGCTGAAAACATTTAAATTAAGCAAGGATGAGCATTTGAGTGCCCAGCAAGTATTATATATATATATATAGGCTGAAAGAATTTAAATATTTTCTTTATAATATTCTTCTACAACTAGTCAGTAGTTGTGAAGTAATCTGTACCAATAATAATAACATAACAACCCTCGTTCAAATTTTTGAAACTACGTATTGACTATACATGGGGTTTCTGTGACATACTATGAACATTGTTTTCATTTTCGAAAAGGTTTGAACAGAAATTTATCTGTAAACCGTCATGACTTACGGGCACGGAGGGTGATCAGCCCTGTTGTACCCTGTATTGATCAATACTACATGTATAAGAACGATATTATCGTTCACTCTGTCCGCCTTGGGTGCATAAAAATTTTCCCATTATCGGGATGTTCATACATGTCGGGTTTTCATAAAAAAGGTCTTATATAATTCAACATATATGTATATCAAAAGGGTATCAATATGCGATTAAATACAATGATTATCCAAGTGGGGACACTTGTATGATCATTTATAGAAATTAACGAACAAAATATATATAACTGAATTATCATATACTAGCATGTTGATAGTCAATGGGCTTATATAATATAAGTTTAATAATCTGTACAATAATAACATTAATTCTGAATTTCTCACTTCTATCCATTGCATAAAGAAAATGCAAAGTTAGGATACTTGCCTGATGCGCTGCTTACACTTTGTAACTTAGTTTTATCTTTTATGAAATCACCTAACATTAATCAGATCATTTTACTGATTAGTATAACATAACGTACACATAACACTGCCTATTGCAGTCAGCACATTCCCTATTCACATAGTCACATAACCTTAACAACCATTGAATCACAAATAAACAGTTAACTTAACCAATTATCTAAGTCCAGATCTATTTCTGATCTATATCGGTCTACTGACAGCTTTATCGGGTAAATATCGAGTCTAAGACTCTAAATCGTAGTTCAATATCCATTTGGATAACTTAAACATCAGCCGCCCTATTTTTCATGGCCTTATAATAATTATTAAATAATTATTATCATTTATTATAATTTTTGAAATATCAGAATCATTATTAAATAATTTAAATATTAAACAATTCTATTATCATTAATATTTAATTAATATTAAACTATTAATGAAACCATTGCCAAAATATTAAAGTTATGTATAATAACTCAAAATATTTTTAAAGTATTTATATTACCCTTAAATGATTTTTAAAACATTTAAAATCACTATTAAATAATTACCATTAATATGTAAATATTAATGAACTATTTATCCAAATATTAAAAGTCATTAATTATAACTTAAAATATTTTTAAATCATTAATATCCTTTTTAAATGATTTTTAAATAAATAAAACCATTTTTAAACTATTTATTTAATATAATTATTAAATAAATTTAATATCATTAATAATAATTTAATAATCATTAATATTAAATTATTAAAGAAATTATCCTTTAAATATTAAAAGTTATATTTTATAACTTAAAATATCTTTAAACACTTTATTTTTATTTAAAATGATTATTATAATAATAAAATCATTTTCAAACTAAATTATTTAATATAATTATTAAATAACTTTATTATCATTAATCATAATTAATTAATGAAATTTACCTTTAAATATTAAAATTTATATTTTATAACTTAAAATATTTTTAAATACCTTATTTTTATTTAAAATGATTTTTAATATAATAAAATCATTTTTAATTCATTTATTTAATTCATTTAATAAATAACTTAATTATCATTAATATTAATTTATTAATGAAAATTATCACATAATATTAAAAGTTATCAAAAATAACTTAAATTATTTTCTTATACCATAATATAATTTTAAATGATTTTTCAAATATTAAAATCATTTTTAAATAATTTATTTAATATTATAATTAAATAAATTAATTACTTTTAATATTCCAAAAATATTAAATATTTATGAAATATATTTAAAATAATTAAAAACTAATTTTCAGAATTTAAAATAATTTTTAATAATTTATTTTGTATTTTTAATAATTAAAAACTATTTTTTTTCTATTTTTTAATTAATTTACGGAATTTATAAATAAAACTGTCTCTAAAGGCCTATAGCGACGCTTTCTGTCGCTATAGGTGTTCTTGAAGCCTGCCCAGAATTTCCGGCAGAGGCGAGGGTGATGCTTTGACCGTGATTTAAACAGTGATTAATACGTTTCTGGGTTGGTTTAAAATTGTGATGTTGTAGTACTCGTGTAGTACTACAACTACAAACTCATTTGATGACCAAACAACAACATAACAGTAAGATCTGGGCTCACAAAGTACCTGTCAGACGTGTTCTTCATTTTCTGGGTTACCCAGAAAATGAAAAACAGTCAGGGTACCTCCTTTGACATTTTATAACTTGGTGATCGTGCAACCTTTATGCGATCTATCAATTACAAGTTGTAGATAACATGTAGTACTACAACTATAAAGCAAAATAACACAAAAACATCAAAGAATGAACAAGATATGGCCGGTCAAACTAGGACACGGACACTGCTATTTACATTTTCTGGGTTCGCGATTTGGTAGATCGGTCAACGGGTTTTGACCGTGAATATCTTCCGATCTATAACAGATATGATCTTGATTCTTTTTGTATATTAAAGATCACCTTACAGACTACATACAACAACTTAAAAACAACACAAATCATAAACAACCCGAGAGTTAAACCTTATCATATAAGTTTAAACTTATTAAACTTGTTTCATAACTCAAACTTTAATTCATATTCATTCATTGCTTTCAAAATATTTTACATATCATAGCACATAGTGCTTTAAACATCAGTTATCCCTTTGTGACTGCAAAAGTCGGGATTTACATCACTACTTATACAAAAGTCTTATAATAATGCATTACACAGACATACTAAGCACACATATAATATTAAACACGCTTACACAACATAACTTATACTACCTATTTACTAAGTCTTCTTCTTGGACATTCATACGCTCGATGTCCTTCCATCCCACAATTAAAACATCCACCTTTCTTATAGTCGGGGCAACGAGGAGAGGTATGTCCCTCTCGGCCGCAAATATAACATATCTTCTTCCCTTTCTTCTTATCAGGTTTTCCTACCTCAGGGTCTTCTATCTTTCTTTTTCCCTTATCTCTCGGAGGTGCACACGAAGTGTTGCTTGAGGCTCCCATCTGATCAATTTGGATTTTAAGATTATCCTGTTCTTCTATTTTTTTTATTAATGCCTGACGCAGTTGACTATTCAATAGCTTTTCTATCTCCCACAGCCTTTCCAGAGAAGAAACCTTGTTCCTCAGATTCTGTACCTCCGTTGATGCTTGTTCAGCTTCAACTTTAGTGTCTGAATCACTATCTGTCAGATCCACTATTTCCGGATCTGGTACTATGTTTTCTACGATAACCACCTCGTCCGAGTTGGTTTCATTGTGAGCTTTTATTTCCGCTATTGGCTTTGATATTAGCTCTTTCTTTACGACCCGTGGGTATCCTAATCGTTTTTCACCTGACATCTACACACAGCAATTATCTTGATTAACATAGATTATATACACATAACACATAAAGATTTCATATAAGTTATCTTTTAGTTTATTTGACGATGAATTTATCCGATTCATCTTTATTTAAACTCTATATGAGTTATTTATATTTTCAACGTTTCCCTCTGTTCTAAGGTTATAGCCTAAGGTCTAACACACCTAAGGTTTCTAACCCTATAGCTCTGACACCATTCTGTGAGGTCCCCGAACCCGGATACTTGAAACCCGAACTCGGTACTTCACGATACCATTTCTATGAGCGGAATAATACTAATAATAATAACAATAATATAAAACTTAAACTTAAATTTACATATTCATCAGAGTCTTCCTCCCAAGTACGTAACCTTTAAACATTCATTACATGTCATTAGATATATAATTATATATATCATAGTCTTCATAATCTAAAATTATTACAAACAGTAACATAAAAAGTCATTCAGCAACTTTCCCTTTTCCTTTATTCTTGACAGATCCTTCTGGTCCTTCACACTTTGCTGAAAACATTTAAATTAAGCAAGGATGAGCATTTGAGTGCCCAGCAAGTATTATATATATATATATAGGCTGAAAGAATTTAAATGTTTTCTTTATAATATTCTTCTACAACTAGTCAGTAGTTGGGAAGTAATCTGTACCAATAATAATAACATAACAACCCTCGTTCAAATTTTTGAAACTACGTATTGACTATACATGGGGTTTCTGTGACATACTATGAACATTGTTTTCATTTTCGAAAAGGTTTGAACAGAAATTCATCTGTAAACTGTCATAACTTACGGGCACGGAGGGTGATCAGCCCTGTTGTACCCTGTATTGATCAATACTACATGTATAAGAACGATGTTATCGTTCACTCTGCCCGCCTTGGGCGCATAAAAATTTTCCCATTATCGGGATGTTCATACTTGTCGGGTTTTCATAACAAAAGTCTTAAATAATTCAACATATATGTATATCAAAAGGGTATCAACATGCGATTAAATACAATGATTATCCAAGTGGGGACACTTGTATGATCATTTATAAAAATTAACGAACAGAATATATATAACTGAATTATCATATACTAGCATGTTGATAGTCAATGGGCTTATATAATATAAGTTTAACAATTTTTACAATAATAACATTAATTCTGAATTTCTCACTTCTATCCATTGCATAAAGAAAATGCAAAGTTAGGATACTTGCCTGATGCGCTGCTTACACTTTGTAACTTAGTTTTATCTTTTATGAAATCACCTAACATTAATCAGATCATTTTACTGATTAGTATAACATAACGTACACATAACACTGCCTATTACAGTCAGCACATTCCCTATTCACATAGTCACATAACCTTAACAACCATTGAATCACAAATAAACAGTTAACTTAACCAATTATCTAAGTTCAGATCAATTTCTGATCTATATCGGTCTACTGACAGCTTTATCGGGTAAATATCGAGTCTAAGACTTTAAACCGTAGTTCAATATCCATTTGGATAACTTAAACATCAGCCGCACTATTTTTCATGGCCTTATAATAATTATTAAATAATTATTATCATTTATTATAATTTTTGAAATATCAGAATCATTATTAAATGATTTAAATATTAAACAATTCTATTATCATTAATATTTAATTAATATTAAACTATTAATGAAACTATTGCCAAAATATTAAAGTTATGTATAATAACTCAAAATATTTTTAAAGTATTTATATTACCCTTAAATGATTTTTAAAACATTTAAAATCACTATAAAATAATTACCATTAATATGTAAATATTAATGAACTATTTATCCAAATAATAAAAGTCATTAATTATAACTTAAAATATTTTTAAATCATTAATATCCTTTTTAAATGATTTTTAAATAAATAAAACCATTTTTAAACTATTTATTTAATATAATTATTAAATAAATTTAATATCATTAATAATAATTTAATAATCATTAATATTCAATTATTAAAGAAATTATCCTTTAAATATTAAAAGTTATATTTTATAACTTAAAATATCTTTAAACACTTTATTTTTATTTAAAATGATTATTATAATAATAAAATTATTTTCAAACTAAATTATTTAATATAATTATTAAATAACTTTATTATCATTAATCATAATTAATTAATGAAATTTACCTTTAAATATTAAAACTTATATTTTATAACTTAAAATATTTTTAAATACCTTATTATTATTTAAAATGATTTTTAATATAATAAAATCATTTTTAATTCATTTATTTAATTCATTTAATAAATAACTTAATTATCATTAATATTAATTTATTAATGAAAATTATCACATAATATTAAAATTTATCAAAAATAACTTAAATTATTTTCTTATACCATAATATAATTTTAAATGATTTTTCAAATATTAAAATTATTTTTAAATAATTAATTTAATATTATAATTAAATAAATTAATTACTTTTAATATTCCAAAAATATTAAATATTTATGAAATATATTTAAAATAATTAAAAACTAATTTTCAGAATTTAAAATAATTTTTAATAATTTATTTTGTATTTTTAATAATTAAAAACTATTTTTTTCTATTTTTTAATTAATTTCTGGAATTTATTAATAAAACTATCGCTAAAGGCCTATAGCGACGCTTTCTGTCGCTATAGGTGTTCTTGAGGTCTGCCCAGAATTTCCGGCAGAGGCGAGGGTGATGCTTTGACCGTGATTTAAACAGTGATTAATACGTTTCTGGGTTGGTTTAAAACTGTGATGTTGTAGTACTCGTGTAGTACTACAACTACAAACTCATTTGATGACCAAACAACAACATAACAGCAAGATCTGGGCTCACAAAGTACCTGTCAGACGTGTTCTTCATTTTCTGGGTTACCCAGAAAATGAAAAACAGTCAGGGTACCTCCTTTGACATTTTATAACTTGGTGATCGTGCAAATGCGATCTATCAATTACAAGTTGTAGATAACATGTAGTACTACAACTATAAAGCAAAATAACACAAAAACATCAAAGAATGAACAAGATATGGCCGGTCAAACTAGGACACGGACACTGCTATTTACGTTTTCTGGGTTCGCGATTTGGTAGATCGGTCAACGGGTTTTGACCGTGAATATCTTCCGATCTATAACAGATATGATCTTGATTCTTTTTGTATATTAAAGATCACCTTACAGACTACATACAACAACTTAAAAACAACACAAATCATAAACAACCCGAGAGTTATAGGGCCTGACATTCTCTGTTAAATCACCAGAAATTTTTTTTCCAGATTTTTGAAAAAACGTGAATCTGATCATTTAGATGTTATGGGTCTAATTTCTAACAACCCAGATCATCTCTAGACAACATAAATAATATATTCTAACACTTAAACACAACATCTAACAAAAAATTTTGGACAGAATTTAGATTAGGGTTTTATACCTTTTATGAGAAATTTCGGATTTCTCGTTGCTGTTTTGTTGTTGATGTTCGTGGGGCTTGTTTCTTGACTGATTTCAGCAACAAATTTCGGAGGTTTTTGATAGAGAGAGAGTTGGTGAGAGTTGTTTAGCAAAATGGCAAATTCTTTGCATTTTCTCTCTCTTGATTCATTATATAATCTCCTAGATGCATGTATGCCATGTTGTGCTGTCAATTGGATCCGAGTTGCTGAGATTGCATTATTTTAGGCACATGCTAGGCTAGAGGTTTGGTTCAACAACCCTCTAGACCCATTCTTGCAAGCTAAGTTTTAATAATACAACAAAGGGCATTTTTGCCATTTCCCTTTTGTTCTAGAAAATTATCTTAGGGTTTAGGGTTTAGATATTTTAGTGTTTAGAGTTTAACATTTAACCCTTAAAGATTTAGCAACTAGGATTTAGCAATTAGGGTTTGCACAAAAATAAAATAAAATAAAATAAAATAACTAAATTTTAGTTTCTAAATTTTTAAAATAATTACTTTATTAATTAAAGTAAGTTTGTAATTATCTAACAAATGGACATTAGGGTTTAGAACATATAATTATTGTTGACTTTACTAATTTAGCAATTAGGGTTTACTCATATGGTAATTAGGTTACCAAATTACAATTTGGGTTTTTAAATTACTAAATTAGGGTTTTAGTAATTTAGGGTTGCTAAAATTAACAATTATAATCTTAATACTTGATAATTGATCATATTAATACAATACCCAACAACCTAGGGTTACTAATTATAGCAATTAGGGTTTCCAGAATTTTTTAATTAGGGTTTACCTAATTAAAAAATTAAATACATGACATAATTAATATTATACACTTATAAAATAACCTTATACTCTAATTTGGATCTCAAATTAGGGTTTAACATGATTACTAGGGTTTGGTCAAAAATACACTGTAATTGACCAACCATTTTCAATACGGACATATCGTACATATACATAGCACTGAAAAATCAAAATATAATTTATATTATATCATTATTCTCATACCTTGACATTAATCCAAAATTAGGGTTTGGATTCCATATCTGATTATTCTTTCATATTTAACCTTAATAATTAAGGTAAAATAATTAACTTAATAATCTGTACAAAAATTCATATAATAAAATAGTTATTATATTTATTCTAAAAAATCACTTCATATATCATTTAAATAATATATGATTATATATTCATGGAAAATAATTAATAAAAACATTTCTATCTTAAAATTAATTATTATAAGAATATACTTTATAATATTCAATAATTCTAAAATAAATTTACTTGTAAATATTCCTGTAGTAAATATATTTTTATTTACCACATAAATACATATACACATAATCTTGTACAAATCCTCATCCTTAAAATAAAAAAAAAAATTATACGCAAAATTTATGATTTATTTATATAGAAAATATCGGGTTGTCACATTCATACTCAGCCGTATTATTGGTGCTGACAAACTGCAATTTGGCGGCGACGGGATACTGCTCCCCTGTACCAGATACTAGAACTGCTCCAGCTCTAAACCTTCCAGATTAACAGCTCCATCAAAATACATCTTCCATGATTGGCGTGTATCGTACTGTTGGTATTGCTGAACTGTCATTACTCCTTCATCGACGAAATATGTTTCCAAGGGTTTAAAATCCCCTGAAGGTGCGGCAGCCAGTTGATCCGCAATTCCTTGACCTGTGATGGACTTTTGAGTCACATATACGATGTTAAATTGTTGTAGGATCAACTGTCATCTAGACAGTCGGTAATTTAACATGGGTTTGTTGAACACGTACTTGAGAGGATTCACGCGGGATATGAGATGGGTTGTGTGACCATGGAGGTAATGTTGTAATCTCATAGAAGCCCATGCTAAAATAAAATACGTCTTTTCGATCAGAGTGTACTTGTGTTCACTGTTGCTAAACCTTTTGCTGAGGTAATTGATAGCTCTTTCTTGGCCTCTATCATCCTTCTGTCCCAGTATGCAGCCCATGGCGTTGTCACTTATGGATAGGTACATGAACATGGGAACATCATCCTTGGGTGGTACCAAAACAGGAGCTTTGCCTAGCTGTTTCTTGATTGTGAGGAAGGGATTTTGACACTCATCATTCCATTTCATGGAGGAGTTCTTCCTTAATAGCTTGAAGATTGGCTCACAGGTTGCTGTGAGTTAAGAGATAAACCTGCTAATGAAGTTGATTCTTCCCAAAAATCCCCGTAGTTTCTTTTCTGTCTAAGGAATGGGCATTTTCGTGATGGCTTGGATTTTGGCAGGATCCTGCTCAATCCCTTTGTGGCTGACTAGAAATCCTAGCAACTTGCCTGATTTTACTCCAAAGGCGCATTTATATGGATTCAACTTCAAGTTATACTTATGCAACCGGTTAAACAACTTTCTGAGATGGTCTATATGGTCATCCTCCTTTCGGGACTTGACAATGATGTCATCCACGTAGATCTTGATCTCTTTGTGCATTAAGTCATGGAAAAGAGCCATCATAGATCGTTGATAGGTGGCTCCGGCATTGATGAGGCCGAAGGACAACCGTCTATAGCAAAAAGGTTCCCCAAGGCGTGATCAAAGCAGTTTCCTCACGATCTTCCTCAGCAACCATGATCTGATGATACCCCGCAAAGCAATCTGCAAAGGAGTACATGTCGTATTGCGCAGTACTGTCAATAAGAATGTGGTTAAATGGCACAGGAAAGCTATCTTTTAAGCAAGCTTTGTTCAAGTCCCGATAATCCATGCAAACTCACACCTTCCCTCCAGGTTTAGGCACGGGCACGATGTTGGATATCCACTCAGGATATGTGGACACCATAATGATGCCAGCTTGAAATTGTTTCACAATTTCTTCTTTCACCTTTAAACTCCACTCAGGTTTCAATCGCCTGAGCTTTTGCTTGACTGGCTTAAATCCCTCTTTAATGGGAAGGCGATGAAGGACAATGTCAGTGGACAAACCCATCATGTCTTCATGAGATCGTGCAAACACATCTTGGAATTGGGTTAATAGCGTAACCATGTCATTCCGTTGGTTTGGGGTAAGGTCTGAACCAATCTGGATTAACTTAGGGCTTTCTAAGGTTCCAAGATTGAAAGAAGTGGTTTGATAAAAGTTGGGTTTGGGTTTGTCTCTGACCCATTCTTGAATTTCTGAAGGCACCTCAATGTCATCCTGTATTTCCATCAAGGCTGAATTCATCTCTACATCAAAGGTACAATCCTTGTGGAGAAGAGGCACCGTATCAGCAAGTACAGGCACATCTAAATTCAGAGTCCTGAAAAAAAATATGCTTTCACTTAGTATATATGAAATGTGTTGATCATACATAGTGTTAGCATATACTGGCAAAATAAACTGCTAATACTGTACAAAAAAGTAAGCAGTTATTATATCTACATGGCAGAAAGAGTTTCTGCCCGCTTTACCCTTGACGACCAATACAAGGAGTGCTGTTCCAATTGGCAAGGGAAAAGTCCGGGTGGACCGCAGTGATGGAGGGATTGTCATCATCCTCCCTGTCCCGAATGATGGCCATTACGTTTGGGCAATCATCGTCTGGGGTGTATCTATTGGTATGTTCATCATGAATGATGATGTGTATGCCTAACATCATTCGGATGACGTCTTGCTTAATTGTTCGTTCCTCTTCTTCCACTGCGAGATTTGGAACAAAGACTTCTTTCTCCTTCACCAGTACCGGCTTTGGAAATAACATAGCCATTACATTGGCTGGAACCTTTATAGGAGGTTGTGCGGACTCAGAGTTTGAAGGCGAAGATAAACGCCACATGGTTGAAGCTGAAGGAATCTGCTAATGCTTATGAGGATTCCTATGACTAGTGTAAGACCCCGAATTTTATGAAATAAAAGTATTAATTTTTTTATTATAATTACTATTAAGTAAATGGTTAAATTGATAAAAGTTTAAAGTTAACGGTAATATATGAAAAAATTTTAAAATAAGAAAGTGGTTATAAAATACTCATTGTTGTCGGGGAATATTCGTTTGGTCGTGGAATATTCTACCTGTCGAGGAATATTCATAAGACGGTGTAGCCTTTTGTGGGCCCCATAACGGAAAGCGATTGGATGAAGAAAACGACAATTATAAGTTGTTTACAAATAACGGCGTAGTGGTTACCGTTAACACTGTTGGAATACCCGGTGGTTAAAATACTGTAATATGCTTGGTTGCACAGTAGCAAACGGTATTGCATCAATTATGGATTCTTGCGTAAGAAGGCACTACTCAATAATTGTTACACTAATTACAGTTCAGTATTTTATTGATTCAATAATTGTTGCATTGATATTTTATATTACTGTTATTTCAATAATTGTCACTACACAGTATTTTCTATTATAGGAGAAATAATTCATATTATCTAAATAATATTATTAGATAACATTATTGGCAATGTCTAGAAAGTTCTGTCTAAGGAGAGGTTTGGTCACCTAATTGCGCGCCAGTAAGGAGAAATTCTTATAGGAAAGCCCCCTCTTTCCTGGGAACTGCCTGGTTGTCAGTATTGTGATTCTGTAATATTATTTGTGAATAATTAATTATTGATTTTTATGATGAGGAAAATATATATTTTATGTGGATATAGATGGAGAAAATTTTTAAAGTGACAATTGTTGAAAATCGATATTTTATCTTTTCTGATAAAATAATATTTTATTATATTATTATAATATAATAATGATGATATTTTTACAATGAATGTGGGATATATAAGTATATGAAGGGAAAGAGTATTTTTGTTACAAAAGTTGTTTAAAACATGTTAAACATGTCTGTTGGCCCATTTCTTGACTGAATTTTGATTATAGCCTGTAAAATCGCCCGTTTGAGGATTTCGGTCAATTTCTGTTTGGAATTTGGAAAAACTTTCTTCTGAAAAGTTGTAGATAATGAAATTTCCTATGACAAAGAGATGTGGTTCGAATTTTTCTGACAAAATGGCTATTTATTATGAATTATTGAAGTTTCGATGTTCCAGAATAATTGATTTTTGAAAGTTTAAAATATTTATAGTTAGAAAAAAGTTTTTTATATGTTTGGTGAGCCCCATTGGTTGTTGAAATGGCTGAATTCAGTTATTGATGGTGGGCGTAAGAATTTATAATATATATATATTATTATTATATTAAATTTTCTGCTTTGGTGTTCTAAGTAATTTCCTATAAATAGGTGCTTAGGTTAGAATTGAAAATCATACCAGAAAATAAAGTTTTCTCTCTATTTCTCTCTCTATATTATCGAGTGTATTCTTGTGAGTATTTTGATATCTTGAGTGTTGCTATACGGTGCAAGTTCGTTCAGCGTTATTTCAGTCAGAATTATTGCTCTTTTGAGGTAAGGGATAGTAAGGGATAGTAAGGGATTTTAATGGATTGAAAGGGATATTATTTTCTTCGTAAGTGATATTATTTCTTCAATATCATTATGTTGAAATATTGGTTTGAACTTTTTATCAAATTTGGAACTTTTTCATGTCGGGGTTACTATTTATGAGTTACTATTTACGACGGGTTACTATTCATAAGTTACTATTCATGAGTTACTATTTACGAGTTACTATTCACGGGTACTATTCACTACATAATTTGTTTCTTTTTCTAACCAAATTATAGTTAATTTATGAATATTACTTTGGAGATTAAAACTATGTATTGATTATATTGATTTTATTATCATATATAACATTTTTATAACCCTGATGTTGAAATTCTCTTTCGCTGGTGTGTCAAGATGGGTAGATTATTGGTATAATCATGACTAGGGTTCTCTTTGGCCAGTAGTGAAAATTTGAATTGTGACTGGTATGATCATGACCATTGAATTTATAATAGAATATATTTAGCTTAAGTGCAAAGGTGAATTGATCAACATGGTTATAATTATTGTTTATATAAATTCTGAAATGATTATGTATTTCTTTGAGATATGAATATCTTTGGCCTGTAGTGCAAAGATGACCTGTTGTTGAATATCTTTGGCCTGTAGTGCAAAAATGAACTGTTGATGAATATCTTTGGCCCATAGTGCAAAGATGAATTTATTAGTATGATTATGAACAGGAATTGTGATTTGTTATAACCATGATCTTTGATGTTTCAGGTAAAGACAGGTTATGAAAATTATCATCGTCATGGATGAGAAGAGGAATTTAGAACCACAATTATGATTATGAGTTATTCATATGATTGTGAACCAAAACTGTTGATTGATGTTACAGGGATAAAACATTATTGTTGGACTTTAAAAATGGAGAAGATAGTATGGGGAAAAGTTTTATCATCTATCATATGTTCTAAATCTCTGATTTATTACTGATGAAGATTATTGCTAATTTATTAATCTTTAGTCATAATATTCTTCACTGAGCTAGTTGTGCTCACCCTTTTGCTTCAAAATTCCTTTCAGGTAATACGAGTGTAGCTGGGTCGAGCGGGGGTAACAGGGGAATAGAACGGTGGTCATCATTTAGTAGTTATATTTGTTGAATCAAATAGGGTGAAGCGAACCCAACGTTGGAAGGGTGTTTTGCCACTATCATACAAGATGTCTAATGACATACAACCTCGTATCATCATAAGACAGGGTTGTACAAATCCACTCGCTGAGTATATCTACGAGCACTACATATATGATCTTGGAGTTTATTTGAAACATAATGTTCAATTGCAGACGATGGAGATAGTTATATGTCAAGAGAAGACTCAGCATTGGAAAGAATATGATAGTAATCTTCTATTGGGTCAACTAAGGATAATTCTGTGGGCATATGATATCTATCATTCATGGCCTCCAATGTACGGAGGTTTCCTTGAGCACTTCCCAAAGATTCTAATTTCTAAAACAGTTTTCGACTATACCATTATGTAAGGTGTCATTATGAGGAGTTGTCCATGGTTGGGACATGAGTCACAGTTGGTATATATTTGAATTTAAACTCACAGTTTAAGTGTTGTCGTATCTTGCACGAAAATTGTATTAATAAAGTTGTAGTTGTTTTCTGCACCATGTATTGGCGACTCAGAATGGGTTGGATGGAATGAACCTATTTTGGGGGTCTCACAGTTGGTATCAGAGCTATAAGTAAAGAGCCTCGAGCCTCTTTCTGGTGACTTCCTGTTGATGGGGGATGCACCGAAGCCAGACTCTCCGTAGGGGACGCCGTTCTGCGGTGGCAAACTGATAGGTACCACTGTGAGGTGATGTCCACGGTTGGGACATGAGTCACAGTTGGTATCAGAGCTTAGGGATATGATCTCTGGCGGAGATCGGGAAATAGAAATAGGAGGGGAGAGACGAGTAAGTCCTTCGCTAGTGTGTCCTACCTAAGCTTATTTCTTGGTCAGTCATGATATCGGGATATTATGTGATATGTTAATTTGTTCAATTAACCTTTATTTTGAAGCTGTATTCTAGAAAGATATCTTAAATACAGGAGATGAGCAATGGAGAAATCATAATGACTGGGAAGATGGAATCAAAAATGAAAGCAAGTTATTCTCAACTCTTTGAAATACCAGGTATATAAATTTCGGTGATGAAATTTCATAAGGAGGGGAGATTGTAAACCCCGAATTTTATGAAATAAAAGTATTAAATTTTTTCTTATAATTACTATTCATTAAATGGTTAAATTGATAAAAGTTTAAAGTTAAGAGTAATATATGAAAAAATTTTAAAATAAACAAGTGGTTATAAAATACTCATTGTTATCGGAGAATATTCGTTTGGTCGTTGAATATTCTTCCTGTCGGGGAATATTCATACGACGGTGCAGCCTTTTGTGGGCCCCATAACGAAAAGCGATAGGATGAAGAAAACGATGTTTACAAATAACGGCGTAGTTGTTACCGTTAACACCGTTGGAATATCCGGTGGTTAAAATATAGTAATATGCGTGGTTGCACAGTAGCACACGGTATTGCACCAATTATTGATTCTTATGTAAGAAGGCACTACATAATAATTGTTACAGTAATTATTGTTCAGTATTTTATTGATTCAATAATTGTTGCGTTGATATTTTATATTACTGTTCTTTTAATAATTGTCACTACACAGTATTTTCTATTATCAGAGTAATAATTCATATTATCTGAATAATATTATTCGATAACATTATTGGCAATGTCTAGAAAGTTCTGTCTAAGGAGAGGTTTGGTCACCTAATTGCGCGCTAGTAAGGAGAAATTCTTATTAGAAAGCCCCCTCTTTCCTGGGAACTGCCTGGTTGTCAGTATTGTGATTCTGTAATAATATTTATGAATAATTAATTATTAATTTATATGATGATGAAAATATATATTTTATGTGGATATTGATGGAGAAAATTTTTAAAGTGACAATTGTTGAAAATCGATATTTTATCTTTTTTGATAAAATAATATTTTATTATATTATTATAATATAATAATGATGATATTTTTACAATGAATGTGGGATATATGAGTATATGAGGAGAAAGAGTATTTTTGTTGCAAAAGTTGTTTAAAACATGTTAAACATGTCTGTGGGCCCATTTCTTGACTGAATTTTGATTATAGCTTGTAAAATCGCCCGTTTGTGGATTTCGATCAATTTCTGTTTGGAATTTGGAAAAACTTTCTTCTGAAAAGTTTTAGATAATGAAATTTCCTATGTAAAAGAAATGTGGTTTGAATTTTTCTGACAAAAGGTCTATTTATTATGAATTATTGAAGTTCCGAGGTTCTAGAATAATTAATTTTTGAAAGTTTAAAATATTTATAGTTAGAAAAACGTTTTTGATATGTTTGGTGAGCCCCATTGGTTTTTGAAATGGCTGAATTCAGTTATTGATGGTGGACGTAAGAATTTATAATATATATTATTATTATTATATTAAATTTTCTGCTTTGGTGTTCTAAGCAATTTCCTATAAATAGGTGCTTAGGTTAGAATTGAAAATCACACCAGAAACTGAAGTTTTCTCTTTATTTCTCTCTCTATATTATCGATTGTATTCTTGTGAGTATTTTTATATCTTGAGTATTGCTATACGGTGCAAGTTCGTTTAGTGTTATTCCAGTCAGAAGTACTGCTCTTTTGAGGTAAGGGATAATAAGGGATTTTAAGGGATTGAAAGGGATTTTATTTTCTTCGTAAGTGATATTATTTCTTCAATATCATTATTTTGAAATATTGGTTTTAACTTTTTATCAAATTTAGAATTTTTTCATGTCGGAGTTACTATTCACGACGGGTTATTATTCATGAGTTACTATTCACGAGTTATTATTCAAAAGTTACTATTCACGGGTACTATTCACTACAAAATTGGTTTCTTTTTCTAACCAAATTATAGTTGATTTATGAATATTACTTTGGAGATTAAAACTATGTATTGATTATATTGATTTTATTATCATATATAACATTTTTATAACCCTGATGTTGAAATTCTCTTTCACTGGAGTGTAAAGATGGGTAGATTATTTGTATGATCATGACTAGGGTTCTCTTTGGCTAGTAGTGAAAAGTTAAATTTTGACTGGTATGATCATGACCATTGAATTTATAATTGAATATCTTTAGCTTAAGTGCAAAGATGAATTGATCAACATGGTTATAATTATTTTTTATATAAATTCTGAAATGATTATGTATTTCTTTGAGATATGATTATCTTTGGTCTGTAGTGCAAAGATAACTTGTTATTGAATAACTCTGGCCTGTAGTACAAAGATGAACTGTTGATGAATATCTTTGGCCCGTAGTGCAAAGACGAATTTATTAGTATGATTATGGACAAGAATTGTGATTTGGTATAACCATGATCTTTGATGTTTCACGTAAATTAAGGTGATGAAAATTATCTTCATCATGGATGAGAAGAGGAATTTAGAATCACAATTATGATTATGAGTTATTCATATGATTGTGAACCAGAACTGTTGATTGATGTTACAGGGATAAAACATTGTTGGTGAACTTTTAACATGGAGAAGATAATAGACTTGATGGTCTATTAGACTCTTCTAATGGATTGCTCATTCCGCTGCAACTATGGTTGAAAAGTTTTATCATCTACCATATGTTCTAAATCTCTGATTTATTACTGATGAAGACTATTGATAATTTATTTATCTTTAGTCATAATATTCTTTATTAAGCTAGTTGTGCTCACCCTTTTGCTTCACAATTCCTTTCAGGTAATACGAGTGTAGCTGGGTCGAGCGGGGGTAACAGGGGAATAGAACGGTGGTCATCATTTAGTAGTTATATTTGTTGAATCAAATAGGGTGAATCGAACCCAACGTTGGAATGGTGTTTTGCCACTATCATACAAGATGTCTAATGACATACAACCTTATATCATCATAAGACAGGGTTATGCAAATCCACTCGCTGAGTATATCTACGAGCATTGTATTAATAAAGTTGTAGTTATTTTCTATACCATAAATTGGCAACTCAAAATGGGTTGGATTGAATGGACCTATTTTGGGGGTGTCACAACTAGAGCTGGCAGAATAGCCTAGTCCAGCTATTCCAGTTTGCTTGGTTAATCGAATTGGGTACTTGATACCCTGGAAATCTTTACCTAGCCCTTGTCCCGGTTTATGACCCAATGACATCATTTCTTGAGTAGCCGACATTACCTCGGCATAAATCTTGGTTTCGGGTAATGGCATTCCAATAGCATGGTATTGGGTATTGCTTACGTCCAAGGCATGAAAACTGACTGGTTCAATATCTTCATTGGCATTGATGAATGGCATGTCCCCGTGTTGAGGACACTCTGGTTCAGCATTGTCCGTGACCAAGCTATTGTTGATAATGTATTTCAACTGTTGATGAATAGTGGAGGGGACTGCCCCTGCCATATGAATCCAAGGTCATCCTAAGAGCAGGTTATATCCCGAATCTATATTGAGTACGTGGAAAGATACGCAGAATATATAGGGACCAATTTCGATTGGAAGTTTAATTACTACGAATTAATTTCGACAGGCTCCATCAAATGCTTTTATGATAGTATGGCTACTTTGAATTCAATTGAGATTGATATTCAACTTCACCAAGGTAGCGTATTGACAGATATTTAGAGATGAACCTCCATCCATCAAAACTCCAGCTAGCATGTATCCGGAGGACAAGATCGCAATGTGCAACGGCTTACAATGACCAGTCCCCTCGGGCGGTATGTCATCATCAATGAATGATATCACATTATTGTTGAAAATGTGATCAACCAGATGTTGAAATTTTTCCATATCAACTGATGTTGGTCGATAGATTTCTTCTAAAACCTTCAATAAGATCTTTCGGTGATTCTCGAAAGTTAGGACCAAGTCTAAAAATGATATCTGTTGTGGAGCTTCTTTTAAGCTTAAAACCACCGTGGCTTCGTTATGACCCATAGTGCGGAAGAATTTTTCAATCTTCTCCATGGGTATTTTCCCATTTGATTTGATGGTAGACTTCATCACCCGTTGGGGAAGATACAATGGCCTTCGACACTGTAGAAGTTGTATGTGAGGTGGATCCTTCACCTTCTCCAAAATTCCATGAAACTTTTCTCAAGCTAACAATAGGATATTTTGCTCTGTATGACAAGTTGATTGGCTCTGGAGCGGCCACTTTCAAAGGATTGTTGTTTCCCTTGAGTTGAATTGTTGGCATTGTGAGTAATTTGTTAGCCCCATCAGTTTCACTGGATATGACTGCTGCCACACTCTTCCACTTAGTAGGACCTGAATTCTCACTTGCACGTAACATAATATCGTTGTCTGTTAAGTGCAGGACACCACTGTCAATTAGATTTTGGATAAGGTGGCGGAGTGCCCAGCATTCTTATATGCTGTGACCGCGAGATTGGGAGTGATATTGACATACTTCATCAGAATTGTACTATCCTGAACGGGGGTTGATTTGAGGTAGAAGAGAACTGATCCTTCCTTCATTGATTAACATATGAAGGATTTCCTCTATAGGTTGGACTAAATATGTGAATTCCCTTTTGTTGGCAAAATCCTAACGGGACTTGGCATTTGCTCTCTTTGTCATTTTGTCTTCCAGCATTTCATTTTTTGAAAGTGACGAGGGAATATTCATTACAAAAGGTAGGAGACTGGCATGCTCCTGGCTAATTAATTGACGAGTCACTTGATGCTAATAAGTCACCAATTCTGCCAATTGTTCAATTTGTTTACATAGAGTTTTCATCTTTCGTTCCATTTTGAACTGGAACTTGGCATAATCCCATTTGTCAAAACCATCTTTGAGGGTCTGGGAGGATTCACAGTTGAAATTGGAATTTTGTCCGTTACTCCAATTGATCATGTTGACCTCTTCTTCTTTGTGCTGAGGAAGTGGGTTGTCTTGAACGTGAGGCTGATCTGATTTGGTGACCACAATTTCCCCATTGTCAATCAGGTCTTGGATCTTATGTTTCAAGGCCTAACAATCCTAAGTATCATGCCAAGGTGCCCCGGTATGATAAGCACATTTCTAAGAAGCATTGAAACCCCGTCCATTAGGGCTGGCTGGTGGAAGAAGATGTGTAATTTTCTTCTGTGTTGTCAGAAGATTGAGAATGTTCTCGAGGGTGTCCCCTAAGGGTGTGAACACTCGAGGGCGTTTTAATTCTCCACCTTTTGGTATTGGAGGGTTCGTAGACTATGCTTGAAAGGGAGTGTAGTTTCTCCTTTGAATAGGCATATTCTGATTGCCTTTTTGACCCTGTAGTATCAGGGAAACATCTTCCTCTTTCTTTTTATGGACCCTCTGGGGGTTGTTCCCATAATTTTCGGATTGGATATGATCAGCAACAGCTTTGAGTGCAGCTAGGTCTTGAATTTTTTCGGACTTCAATCCAATCTCAACCATCTCCCCATGTTTGACCATTTTAGAAAATGGTTTGTCGATGCCGGCTAAAACTCTTTCATAGAAAGGCGCTTCTTGTATGTCGATGAAAGTCATGACTATCTCTGATTCTTTCATGGAAGTACTAACTTGGGCAGCCAGGCATCTCCACCTTTGAGCATACTCTCTGAAAGACTTGTTAGACTGTTTCTTGATCTTGGTAATTTGATATCGATCAGGAGCCATCTGAGACTAAAAGTTGTATTGAGTGAAGAAAGCATGTGCTAGCCCTTCCCAGCTATGGATCTTTGAATTGTCTAATCTTGTGTACCACGAATGGGCTTCTCCAGTTAGAATCTTATGGAACAATTGCATTCTGAGTTTTTTGTCCTCTGTATAAGATCCAAGTTCTCCAATAAGCACCTTTAAATATGTATAAGGATCTCCTAACCCATCATATTTTTTGAAGTCATGTGTTTTAAACTTTTCTGGATAATGAACACCAGGGAAAATGCAAAGATCAACATATGAAACACTCCCGTGTGTTCCAATTCCTTTGATAACACGAAGGGTCTCTTCCATTTGGAGGAATTTCTTTTTGATGTCACCAGTGACTGGATCTCCAGTGGGATGGGCAGCATCATGAGTTTTGTTGTTCGTATCCAACTGCAGTTCAAGTATTGTAATGACCTGGGTTCCCCCTTGTGTGGAGGATTCAACATATATGTGTATTTTTGGACCCTGATTGGACTGGTGTAGTTCTTTGAGTAGAACAATCAAATCTGTAATTTATTTACTTTATCCATCGAATTCTTTGCGAGAAACTGGATTAAGTTCAGTCTGGTCGGATGATGATATGATTGACTGTAGGCCTGTAGCCTTTTTGGATTTCGACCGGGTAGTAGGTCCGATTGGTTCCCTGTAAAAGATTTACATAGTTTAGTCTTTAGGGAATGTGTATAATAACAGGCTATTTGATGTGTCCATTTTAGGAATTTTATCCTGCAAAATGGATGTTAATTATTTGTAGCATGTTAATTAAAATATGTATGTGTACACATTTCTTCATATTTCTCATTACATGGAGATAGATATGGAATGAAATTACAAATAATTGTGTTTACAAGTAATTAAAATGAGAGCATGACGAGACTTTCCTCCGTTTTGGGTTTATCAGAGGCTGACCTATCTTAGGTTACTCTCGCGGCTTTTTGGCATGAAGGTTCCCAAATCATCGCAATTTACTAAACGGGAAGTTAATCCGGTCTTTCAACTGGAGCGAATTTGGGTGGTGCCTTTCCTGAGCCTCGGGGAATTAGTCTTCCCACGAGTCCAGTAATCAAACACCGACGGGATAGCTTCCTGGTGGAGGGACCACACAACATACATTCATATACATCGCGTCTCACCTTATAAAAATGATGACATGTGCGAAGCACTATTATCACAAGTAGTTATGGTGCGAGGCACTAAGTGCAATAAGTAAATGCATTCATACACATTCATCATAAATGTAAATGCAAATCCACAAACAAGCAGATAACAATTTTGAAAAGATTGTAGTAGCGGCTTAAGTCTTCTTACTGGAGTCCCCAGCAGAGTTGCCACATGTCGACGTCATGATTTTTAGATGTCCCTTTACGTTACTTGTTCTTTGGTGTTCTCGTTTTAGGTGAGATTTGTTTAAAAAAACAAGTGAAAAAGGTCCGACATGTATAATGTCGACGATGGACTATTAAGAGTCGCCAGTTGGTTTTTTAAATGGGTGTACCAACACAACCAAGAAAAGGTTTGCACATTGACCCAGTGATGTGGCACTGCTAAACGGGTCAGTGAAACTGAGATTCATTAGGGTCCGGGGACTTGGTTATGCGGAGGGAAGGTGTTAGGCACCCCCCGACATCCTTGTTACCATGGTGACCGCCTCTTTTCAAGGAACTATAATCTAAATGTGTATGCGTGTGGGTCAATGTGTTGTTATTTGTAAGTAATGTGAGGCCTCGTTTGCACCTATATACACAGGGTTTGAATTTATGTAAAAATTCAATTTTAAGCAAGATATGACAGTGATGTTTTATAAAAGAGGTTTTTCAAACCATGATGCTCAATAGTAATTGTGACCTTTTACACTCCCATTTTATTAAGTGTTCGGCTTAATTGATTTTATTTTACAGATGCGAAGCATCCGTACGAAAATAATGTACAAAATAATGCCAACTTCCTTGTGGGTATGGAAACCATCTAAGGAAATTCAGACATCGCAGAATAATTTACAAGCTACTTACAGCTGAAAACGTCCATTACGGGAACCGAATCTAGATCCAATAGGTTGAATCTGTGATCACATGATTCCTAGGCGCACAAGATACCGTAATTTGTATGAAAGCAGTAAGCAGGTATATATATTAAAGCTGTAAATATTTATATACAGACATGATCACCAACCACGAAGCACCTCCTTGGGGGATCAGAAATGTAAATAAAGCTATAAAAGCTATCAACCGCCACGGAGTAAACTCCAGGTGGGACGAAACGTAAATAAAGCTGTAAATACGGTCAACCGCCATGAAGGGAACTCCAGGCGGGACAAAATGTAAATAAAGCTGTACAAAGCAATCAACTGCCATGAAGTAAACTCCAGGCAGGACGAAGTGTAAAGAAAGCGATAAAAGCGATCAACCACCACGAAGTGAACTCCAGGTGGGACAAATATATATATATATATATATATATATATATATATATATATATATATATATATATATATATATATACAAATTAAAATCAAACCACGGACCGAAGTTCGGGCAAATGTGCGCAACACGACTTTCAACGTGAAGAAGGGTGTGTGCAGAGATGAAGAGAAATGCTTTAATGTGTGTGAGAAGGCATACAGTTGATTGCCAAAGAAGACTTCTATGTCTTTAAAGTGGGTAAACACTGGCTTTTGTAGGTACAAAAGTAGCTATATATGAGCTCACAGGTGTTTAAAATGAGAAAGTACACTGTATGGGGTGAGTGTAGAGCAAATTGGGCAGGGCTTCCTCGCCGTTTTCTCTTGCAAAATGGCCACCCCAAGCCCTCTATTTATAGAGGATGGAGCCGCAGGTGTAACAGAGGCAACCCGGGTGGGCCCGCGTTTCTTGGGTCGGGTCATCTCGTAGTACATGCACTCGGGCACTATAATTTCCACTCGAAATTTCAGAGGTGCAATCCGGGCATCCGATTGAGGTATACAGGACCTATTTCGGACCGTCGTTGTTGAGAGTTGTACAATGGCATAAGATTAGAGTTTGTACGAAGTCATTGAATATGGGACGATTCCCTCCGATCTTCAAGCTTCAAATTCCAACCGTTACCCCGCACAATAGTCACTCGGGATTGGTTATCCTTGATTCTTGTGGGACATCGTTGCGCACAGATGTGTATGAAATGTTGAGATGACATGTCGAAGGTCCACATTGTCATCTTTGAGGTGTGCATGTCCTCCCAGTGTTATCACCGGGTTGGTACAGAGTATCTCGTTATAAGCGTCGAGATTGAAGCTGGTTGCATTTGAAACAAGCATTTCTGGGGTTATCGTCAAAACTGCATTCCTTGGGGTTAACACCAAGGTTGGTGGCTATTCCCATGGTTGGGACTGAGACTGGATACCTCGGGGCTATCTCCGAGATTAATCTGTCTTCTCCGATGTGAGTTCCGGTATTGGATCTGCATGCCTCTGGGTTATTTCTGAGGTTGGAATTATTACTCCCAGAGTGTGATCCGGGGTTGATGCTGAACTTTTGGTAGTATCCGGTATGGATATGGATTGTCTTTTAGGGTTCCCTTTTAAAAGACGAATCTGTCCTCCTGCAATGTTAGTGACAGTAGTACAAAAAATTTCGAGTGTCTACAATACTTACAGATGTGGAATTACATGATAGAGTCTTAGACTCGATAATTAACCGATAAAGTCGTCGGTACACCGACATGTTTCAAAAATTGATCCGGACTTAGATATTTTGATTGTATTAATGTTTGTTTGTGATTCAATGATTGTTGAATATATGTGACAATGTGATTAGGTTATGTGCTGACTACAATAAGCAGTATGTTAGTTCCTAGTTGGCACAATAGTTATCTAGAAGGGGGTTGAATAGATATTTAAAAATCTTTTCGTTTTAAACTTGTTCTTTGATAATCGTTAAAACTTAGCGAAATAAATGTTTGTGTTAATCTTCTTTACCAAGCAATGGAGTAATGAGGGTGAGGCAGTTATGGCAGTTATAACAGATATAGAAGTTATGATATGAATGTAAATCACACAGTCATTTTTAAGTGGTTCAGAGCACTTAAAGCTCCTAGTCCACTCTTCTACTCAACGAGTAGGATATCCACTAAGGATGTATGTTACAACTTCTGAATCACACATATTCCTTCTAGACCAGTAGTCTAGGAACTTCTTAGTTCACTCTTGAACTCTTCAAGTCCAACAGATTTAGCTTTCTTACAATTCACTACGAACTCTTCAAGTCTAGTAAACATGGTACTCTTCTTCAGTTGGTTGATAATGTTGAGTTCTTGATGGTTACTACTCAGTTGCTGTGTAAGCACTTGTTCTAAAGAACTGAGTAGCTGAGCAAGCTTTGCAATATCTCAGATCGTAGAGTTGAGCTTGAGAGAGATGTTCACGTTGTTTGTTCAATGCTTGCTTGGTTCTCTCTCATCTGTCTGATCTGCATATATGTGATCTTGAAAACTATCCGTTGGATTCATCCGTTAAGGCATTAAATGCATTTAACTTTTCTAATCTTTGATGGAGACATTTCTGTACATCTTCTGAAACTGCATTCTGGCCCACTGACACAGCAGACTGCTTTCTCACCTAACACCTGAAAAGGTGTTTTGTCCTTCATACCCATGGTACTATCCTTAACTTCTTCAATACGCTTCTTTGTTGCATACTAAGGATATTTCATATACTCTAGGACTGATGAGTACTGCAGCGTCTAGAATCCATTCCTCATATGTTGAAATCTACATTTACACAAATCATGAGGCTCGACGTTTTCTGACATAAGACAGATGCTCTACGATTCAGATCATGATAATCTACAATTCAGATCGTAGTGACTTGTTGCCTTGGTGCTTGATTTGATGCTATCATTTAGAAAGCACTATGATTTCTCTTAAACTCTTGCACACTACGATCATTACTTGCTTGTGTTGTTGACTCTACGTTCCCGAGAGAACACTACGATCGTTGACTTGTAAACTCCATGTTTCCTTCAGCACACTACGATCGTGGAGTTGGCTCGTCAAACGTTGGGACCACTCTACGATTTTTGAAGAGTCCCTTTAAGGAAGGCACACTACGATCTTTAAAGCTCTACGTTTCTGCCTTGACTTCTGCAATGTTGATCAAATGATACACTATGATTTCTTCGAACCCTATCTATTACATCTCAAGATCAACCTAACAGCTTTGATCTTTCTATCTATACATTCTATTACACAATGATACACGTTAAGATCTTAGATCAACCTAACAAATTTGATCCATGACTAAGTCCTTGTACATATCTTACTTGGAAAGGACTTTACAAATAATCACGAGCATATACATTAAAACATCAAATCATAATATGCATTCTCCCAACAATCTCCCCTTATTTGATGTTGACATAACCAAGGAGATTTGTTTTCATGATTATTAGTGACTAGATGCATTTGCAGGAAATTTAAACATTACTTAGTATTTCAGTGAGCAGCTGAAATTTCTTGAGAATAAGCATGAATTTATTGATGATCAGGAGATATTTCAGTTTGGCATTATATCAATAGGAAATTAAAGTTTCAACTTATCTCTTTTTCTTTGATCTCTTTCATGCAGGTGGGTTGGCATAGTCCTCAACCCTTCTTTTTCTGCAAGTTTCCACGTTTCTGGCTAACTCTTCCAGCTCGTTTGGACTTAGTCTTGGATTTTCCTCATGCCTGTACATGAATGCAAGATCTCCAGTTGGCATTCTTATGCGTACAGTTAACTCATCTTGTGAGCTGGGAGTTAACTCCTGATGACTTAAAGGTATAGCCGTTAAATTTCCCTGTTGATTAGATCGTTGAGTCTGATGGTAGAATTGTCTTGCAGGAGGGCTTCGTGATGCCTGAGCATGAAATTGTCCTCTTGCCATTTCTTGAGTTCCATGACCTCCTCTTCCTCTACCTTGATCTCCATGTCATCCCTTAACTCCTTTCCCTTTATTCTCCCCCTTTATGTCAGCATCAAGGGTTCAAATATCTACAGACAGTCGATTAACTCCTTGGACAAGCTCGTTCAGTTGGCTTTGAGTCTGAGCAATGTCCTCCCTACTTTCCTTGATCTGTTTGTCAGATCTTGCTTCTTTGTTTTGGAGGGCTGTTAGAACCATGTCATTCTGTTTTTCTTGATTGACATAAGATTTCTAGTAGTCGTAGACAGTAGCTTTCAAGTTTATGATATTCTCCAACATAAGTTTATGTTGAGCGTCTTGATGTTTCTGTATTTTAAGAACATCCTCTCTTTGCTTAACAGCTATCTGGAAGTGAATCTCATCTTTGTCCTTCATACTCTTAAGAATTTCTTCAATAATTTCCCTCAGCTTCTTTGTAAGCTCAATGTTCATAGTGCCAAGAAAATTGTTTGCTACTGTAATCATTTTAAACATCATCTCTTTGCTTGGCAGCTATCTGGAAGTGAATCTCATCTTTGTCCTTCATACTCTTAAGAATTTCTTGGATAATTTCCCTCAGCTTCTTTGTAAGCTCAGTGTTCATAGTGCCAGGAAAATTGTTTGTTGTTGTAATCATTTGGTTCGGCCTGATATGGATGAGATCGGAGTGAGATTCCAGACTGTCTTCTAAATTCTTGACCATGTTCTTGGTTGCTTCCTTCAAGTCATCCTTGGTAAGCAGGTTTGGGAGAGTATCATTAGTTTGAGGATTGTTGGTTGGAGGGGTTGTTTGTTGGGATTGATCTTAAATGTTGTAAAGAGCAAGATCAAAACTAAAGTATTCATTTGATGAGGAGGATGGTATATCGGATTAAGGGGCCTGAGGTTTAGTGTTTGGACTATAGGGCTCTATGATATCTATTTGGGACTCTACGACTGGGCTAGAGTCAGAGATAGTAGAGATAGTGGTTTGTGAGAGCAAAGTAAGGTTGACTTCATTTGGTTCTTCAGTCACAGAATTTTGGGATTCTTCAACTGGAAATTAATTGATTGGGTGAAGAATCATTTCCATCCACCGAGGAAATTCATAGAATTAACTGAATGAAGATGATGGCAAGTGATTAACTTTGAAGATATCAGGGATAATCAGTACCTCAAGTTTATCCTTGGCTAAAGAATGGTCAGTAAGAAGCTTCGTGGCAAAGTTGACTTTCCCTGGGAATCCATGAGCCAGAACTGAGATGGTTGTATACTCTTTGAAGCTCCAGAACATGTGATCCCATGAGTTCAGGATTTGAGCTTGATGGTATGGCATCATGGGTAGGTAAAAAAACATTTGATTGTACATATAGCTTTTATATCCACCTTTACCTATACCAATGATTTTGAGATCATCATTATCATCATCTTGTTTTTCTTCTTTGTTCTCTTCTAAGGATTCCATTATCTCAATGGTCTCTGGATTGTATTGCACTTGTTCATCTTTATTTTGTACAGGGACCACTTCTTCTGTCGTGTGGATATCATGAGGCTCCCCCTCAGCATGATTATCTTCTTGAGAGTTCAGAAACTCCCCCTCAGTTGGAACATCTTCTTGAGCTGTAGACATCTCCCCCTCAGTTGGTGTATTCTCTATTATGAGAATTTCAGGGATCTCCCCCTCTGCTGGAGCACTTTCTTCTTGACTTGCTCTGGATAGTTCCTTCTTAGCAGCCATGCTCTTTGCTTCCATCTTTAGCACCTTTTCATTTTCAAGAATGTACTTTTTGACCATCTTTCTCCTTACTTTGCTGGGTCTAGTCACAACTTTAGGACTCTCTTGAATCTCAGCTTTGTCCTGTTCATTGGCCACTATTCTTGAAGTAGCTACCTCCTTGTCTGCCATGCTTTGTCTGGTCTCCACTAACAGTAGAGACTCTACGATTGAGGTGGTTGATGGCCTTTTGGACTTATGGCCAGCTTTGTTCTTCTTTAGGATCTGTGATATGGTGGCTTGATCCTCATTAGCTTCATCTTGCTGCTGCTTTCTTCTTATCATCCTCAGAGTCTCTATATTATAGGACTCTATAGGAATATCAATTGTAGATCCTTGAGGCTCTTCTATCTACATTGCCCTTAGCTTCCTCTTGCCCTTATTTTTCTAGTAAGGACAGAGGGTTCTCCCTTGTTGGCTTCTCCTTCTTCTTCAGCTTCCCTGACAACAGACATATTTCCTGGAAAGCCTGTGTCCTTCAGTTCCCCAGTTTTTCCACTGGACTCAGTCATCATTCGTACATACTCAGCAAGGTTTCTCTTCCAGTTTTCAAATAGCTGTTGGGTCATTCTTCGATTTGGGTTTAAGGCTTCTCCCTCTTCATCCCCAATTTTGTCACCCAGTGCAAATTGTAGAATGATACTTAAGAAACACCCATAAAGCATTTCATAGGGCTTTTTGATTTCTTCGAGTTGACGATCCACCTGCCGATCCACTCGAGCAATAAAACTCCATAGTTGAGTTGTATACCGTAAAACATGGCCGTCATGAGCTTAAGTTGAGCTTCATTCACCGAGTCATGACCTGAGCTCTTACAGCAGATGTATTTCCCAATAATGTGTACCAAAAATTCGTACCTTTGTGGGAACTCCTTCTTTTTGTACCCTTTCACAGAGGGGTTTTTCTTTTGATGCATTTTTCTTAGTCCCTCTTGGAAGTCTATGCTGTCTACGAATGAGTGGCCTTCATTCTTGAAACCTAGGGCCAGATTGAAGTCTTTTTCCTTTAGTCTAATTTTTATTTCCCTTACTTTTGTAGTGATGGTGTCATTTTCAAACACACCATTTTAGTAAAACTCTTTCACTAACTTGGGATAGATAAGGGTATATATGCTCAGAGCCTCCTCCAGACCCGCCTTCTTCAGCAGCGCTAGGGTCTTGTGAAATTTTGGTGGAGCTATTTTGAACTCGTTAAAACAGAGTCTGTAGCCAGATACCACATTTGAAGTAGCCATTGATTTTGTAGTTGGAGGTGAGATACGTCTGAGCTTTTTGCTGATTTAGGGCCTTTTCTTTGAGAGAGAGAGAGAGATAATATTTTGGACTTCAGATTTCAAAATTGTGATTTAACTTGTACTTGTAACTTCCCTCTCTTCTTTTTCACTTAGTGGGACAGGTGTCGATTTTTCTTGGCTCTACGATTTTAACTGTGCAGTAATGTACTGATTTGCCCTTGGCTTCTTCAGAGAAGATGTGAGGAAGACTACGATCGTTGAGGCAGTCATATGTTCGTTGAGTCTGTCCTGCGGTCGTCAAGTCTGTCCTGCGATCATCGAGTCTGTCCAACATTCGTTGAGTCTGTCCTACATTCGTCCAGTCTGATCAATCATTCGTTGAGTCTGTCCTACGATCGTCGAGTCTGACCGGATCCTTTTGATGAGTTTTTGACTAAGAATTCTTTTAAGGTAACTCAGGAAGGGCCAACCTCTTGGAGAGATTTAAGGGTTAGGTTTGTTCCTGAGGCACCTCTTAGAGAGATTGCTTTGTTATGAATCTTGTCATCACATGATACATTTTTTCTTTGTGGATGGAGCTTGTGTCATCATTGAGTCTGCACTACGATAGTTAAGTCTTTGATATAATCGTTGAGGTAGTTTTCTTTTCGGCTCTACGATCGTGAGCTTTCCTTAATCATGTTTACGATTTTGAGTTCAGCCTTTGTATCTATCATGGTTAGCACAATCTGGAGCGTGTATTTCATGGTTGTAGATTTAGCATTCCTAGCTCACTTATTAACTTATTAAATCTGGATTCATCTAGTGGTTTTGTAAAAACATCAGCAAGTTGATTTTCAGTAGGGATATATTGTAAAGATATAGTTCCATTTTGCATATGATCCCTAATAAAGTGATACCTTATTTCTATATGCTTAGTCATAGAATGCATGACAGGATTATGAGTTATTGCTATAGCACTGGTGTTATCACAGTGTATGGGAATAGATTTGAAATCGAACCCATAGTCAGCTAGCTGATTTCTCATCCATAGGATCTGAGCACAGCAGCTGCCAACAACAATATATTCAGCTTCTGTAGTTGAAGTAAACACTGAGTTTTGCTTTTTGCTAAACCAGGACACAAGACTATTTCTTAGCAATTGACAGGTGCCACTAGTACTTTTTCTATCGATTTTGCATCCTGCAAAATCAGCATCTGTGAATCCTGTTAGTTCAAATGAGGATTCCTTGGGGTACCAAAGCCCCATATAAGGTATACCTTTGAGATACCTGAAGATCCTCTTTACAGCAGACAAATGTGACTTTTTAGGGTTAACCTGAAATCTAGCACATATGCATATTGCAAACATTATGTTTGGTCTACTGGCAGTTAGGTATAAAAGAGAGCCTATCATACCTCTGTATTGAGTGATATCAATACTTTTACCTTTCTCATACTTGTCAAGCTTGGTTGCAGGAGCAATTAGTGTTTTCATAGGAGAGCCTGATTCCATGCCATACTTCTTCAGTAAGTCTTTGACGTACTTGGCTTGGTTTATGAAAATTCCTTCTTCAGTCTGCTTTAATTGCAGTCCAAGGAAGAAGTTCAGCTCACCCATCATGCTCATTTCAAACTTGCTCTGCATTAGCTTAGAGAATCTCTTGCATAACTTTTCGTTAGTAGAACCAAAGATAATGTCATCAAGATAGATTTGAACTAATAAGACTTTGTCTTTATGCTTTCTAAGAAACAGTGTGGTATCTACTCTACCTCTAGTGAACCCATTTTTGATTAAGAAGCTAGTCAGTGTTTCATACCATGCTTTAGGTGCTTGTTTAAGACCATATAAAGCTTTATCTAATCTATAGACATAATTGGAATGTGATGGATTGATGAAACCTAGAGGTTGTTCTACATAGACTTCTTCTTGGAGTTCTCCATTTAGAAATGCACTCTTGACATCCATCTGAAAGACTTTGAACTTCATGTAGGCAGCAAAGGTAAGAAAGATTCTGATGGCTTCCAGTCTGGTAACAGGTGTAAATGTCTCATCATAGTCGATACCTTCTTCTTGAGAATATCCCTTTGTCACTAATATTTCCTTGTTTTTGGTTATGACCCCATCTTCATCCATTTTGTTTCTGAAGACCCACTTAGTTCCTATCATAGGATGACTCATTGGTCTTGATACCAATCTCCATGCTTTTTTTCGTTCAAATTGGTTGAGTTCTTCCTGCATGGCTTCTATCCAACTGGAGTCTTCTATAGCATCCTCTATCTTCTTTGGCTCTATTTGTGACAGGAAGCTTAGATAAAAACATTCATTATGAGTAGTAGCTCTTTTTTCGACTCTAGCACTCGGATCTCTAATGATTAGATCATGAGTGTGATCTCATGCCCATCTGTTGCCGATTGGGACATATGTCCTGATGCCTTCCTGTCCTAATTCTTCATGGTCTATCTCTTCTTCTTGGAGTGAAGGCTCGCTGTCTTGCATGGACCTCTCTACTATCACATTCTCATGCTATACGATTTCACTATCTGGCCCTGTGATCGTAGTGTTGAGCTTGACAACTTCATTCATAGTGTTTGCACTATCGGTCGTAGTGTATTGAGGCACTGTTTTGTCTAAGTCAGTTTCATCAAAGATGATGTGTATTGAGACTTCAACATTCAGTGTCTTCTTGTTCAACACTCTATAACCCTTGCTGTCTGTGGCATATTCAAGAAAGATCCCTTCGTCTGACTTGGGCTGGAATTTTGTCAGATACTGCTTTCCATTGTTGAGAATGTAGCATGCACAGCCAAAGACATGGAAGCAGCTGACACTTGGCTTTCTTCCTTTCCACAGTTCGTAGGGCGTCTTCTTGATCGTAGAGTGTATGAGTGATCTATTCTTCGTGTAGCATGCAGTGTTGATAGCTTCTAGCAAGAAGTATTTAGGCAGATGGGCTGCAGCTAGTAGAGTGGTTCTGTTCTTTCTTTCAGCTACTCCATTTTGTTGAGGTGTTCGTGGAGCTGAAAAGTTGTGATTGATACCATTGTCTGTGCAGAACTGATCCATTTCTGAGAAATCAAATTCTCTACCATGATCACTCCTTATGGACTTGATTTTCTCTCCTTTCTCGATCATCACCAGTCTGAACATCTTGATTAATTCAGAGCTAGTTTCATCCTTAGAAGTTAGGAAGAATACCCATGTGAATCTGGTGTAGTCGTCGACTATGACTAGAGAGTATCTTTTTCCTCCAAGACTGGTTGTTGGGATTGGTCCAAAGAGATCCATGTGGAGTAACTGCAGGGGCTTGTCAATAGAGTTGGCAGTCTTGCTTTTGAATGAGCTTCTGGTTTGCTTTCCAAGCTGACAGGCATTGCATGGCCTTTCCTTCACGAAGTTGAACTTGGGTAGGCCAGCTACTAGGTCTTTTGTGCCAGTTTGGACATGCTTTTGAAGTTTAAGTGAGACAACCGTCTATGCCATAGCCAGCACATTTCTTCATATGCTTTTGTCAGAAAACATATTGTCTCATCTAAGCTTAGTTGACCAAGATCTACTGTGTAAACATTTCCTTCTCTTGTCCCAGTTAGCTTTACAGCAGATGTCTTCAAATCTCTGACTTGACATTGGTTGTTGAGGAATGTCACTTAACGACCCTTGTCACAAAGTTTCCAGATACTTAGAAGGTTGTGTTGAAGACCTTCCACATAGGCTACTTTGCTGAAAGATACTGCACCATTGCCAGTAGAGTTATTTCCTCTTGTCTTACCCGAGCCGTTATCTCCAAAGATGACTGAGGGACCCTCTTTTTCGATATAGTTAGATAGTATAGATTTGTTCCCTGTCATATGCCTCGAGCATCCACTGTCCAGATACCATGTTAAGGTCGTGGAGCTCTTTTCCTGTCAAAACATTTGAACCTTCATTTTGGAACCCATATTTGCATGGGTCCTTCATTGTTAGTGCCTTTGGGGACCCAAATCTGTCTAATCTTGGGTTTCACATGCATGGAGATATAATAACACTTGGAGGCCCTATGACCATATTTATTGCATATGAAACATTTATTATGATGCATGCCTGTGTGTGTATGATGATTCATCCTCCACTTGGACTTGTGTGGTTCCTTAGGTATACCTCTGTTAAACTGATTCTCATTTTTCCACGTGTCCTTGGATTTCATAAATAGCGATGAGTGTGCCTTCCCTCTACTGTACCTTCCCGGTTGATTCGTAGAGTTGGTCTTGCTTAACTCTACGATTCTTTGAGGTTGGTGAGTAGAGGTTAGATTACTCTTCTCTTTTATGAACCCCAGACCAGCATGAGATCCTTTACTCCTATGAGTAAGAATATAGACAGTAGGATAAGGTTTAACTAGTTCTTCTAGCTGTGAGGATTTCACAAAGGCAATGCCTCTACTAAAACTTGAGGCATTACTAGTGCTAGTTTCCTTTGTCTTTTCCACACAAGGCTCTAAGATGGATTTTCCAAAGCCTAGACATGTTCTGCCAAATGTGCTTCTCTGACTAGAGAGCAGGCAGTCCATGGATGATGAGGATTTGATCCATGCAGAGATAGTCTTCTTTAGATCCTCAATGTTAGAGGTTAGATTAGATTCTCTTTGTGTATTGAGTTTGTTTGTCTGTTTAAAAGTTTCATTCTTAGCCTCAAGCTTGGAAAGAAGATTAGTACTTAGAAGGGATGTTTCAAGCTCTTCTTGAACTTTCTTCTTCTCCTCTTGAAGAAGTGAATGATCTTTAGACAATACTCTGAACCACTTCATATATTGATGTAGATTAGCGGTTATGCCATGCAGTGCAGTTCTTAAGTCATTCATGTCTACATCAGGTGAGTTGAAATCAAATACCTCATTGAGACTTACATCATGTATGTTGCGGCTTTGTTTTTCCTTTGCATGTTTGTCCATTAAGCACAGATTGGCCATTTGTGGTTCTTCTTCATCTCCGGAGTTAGCATTTGAGTCATTATCTGAATCACTCCATGATCCTCCAGCTACCAGGCCTTTGTCTCTTTTCTGAGGCCTCCTATTTCCTTTATATTCCTTATTTGCATGTGTTTTCTTCTTTATTTCTTCTTTGATAGGTTTGTTGCAGTTGGCGATGAAGTGGCCAGGCTTTTTTCAGTTGTAGCATAGGTCATTCATTTACTCCTGACTGCTGTAATTGGTGATCTTCTTTGGCTTGCTGATTCTGCCTTGTCGCATGAACCTTATTAGTCTCTTTACTAGCATAGCAAAGTCATCATCATCGTCATCAGAGTTACTCTCAATGTTGACCTTTGATGCACTTTCAGTTGCCTTGAGAGCAACACCCTTATCCTTCCTTCTTCCTTCTGATAAGGTTTCAGCCGTTGGGTCAGCTCCAGTTCGTATGTCAGGAGATTTCCATATAGTTGTTGAACTGTCATCTCATTGAGATTCTTTGACTCTCTTATTGCAGTAGTCTTGGTATCCCAGCTTCTTGGTAGGGCTCTCATAAACTTTATGGTCAGATCTTTATTAGGATAGACCTTTCCATATGCTCGTAGAGAGTTGAGCAGAACATTGAATCTTTCATAGGTGGCAATTACATTTTCTCCTTGCAAATGAGCGAACATTTCGTACTGCTGTGTTAGAAGAGACTGTTTGTTCTCTCTAACTTCTTCAGTTCCTTCGTGCATGATCAGCAGAGCTTCCCAAGCTTCCTTAGCTGTTTTGTTATTTATAACATTTTCAAACAGATCATCCTCTAAGGATTGGAACAATATGTTCTTAGCCTTCTTATCAAGTTGGACAACTCTTTTCTCGTTGTCTGTCCAGTCTTCTTTAACTTTGATCTGTATACAGTTTGGATCGTCAGTGGTTGGTACAAGCTTGGTTGGAATGTAGGCCCATTTTGAACGGTCTCAAATAGATCTTCATCTATTGAGTCCATGTACGCTTGCATCCTGACTTTCCAGTTAGCAAATTTATAATTGTTGCACATTGGTGGCTTGCTGCCTCCCCCGGTCCTGAATTCGCTTGGTACGAGTGCCATTGGATCTACTAAAGCTTGTAAGCTATAGAATAGAACCTGCTTTGATTCCAATTGTTAGTTCCTAGTTGGCACAATAGTTATCTAGAGTGGGGGTTAAATAGATATTTAAAAATCTTTTCGTTTTAAACTTGTTCTTTGATAATGATTAAAACTTAGCAGAATAAATGTTTTTTTAATCTTCTTTACCAAGCAATGGAGTAATGAGGGTGAGGCAGTTATGGAAGTTATAACAAATATATCAGTTATGATATGAATGTAAATGACACTGTCGTTTTTATGTGGTTCAGAGCACTTAAAGTTCCTAGTCCACTCTTCTACTCAATGAGTAGGATATCCACTAAGGATGTCTGTTACAACTTCTGAATCACACAGATTCCTTCTAGACCAGCAGTCTAGGAACTTCTTAGTTCACTCTTGAACTCTTCAAGTCCAGCAGACTTGGTACTCTTCTTTAGTTGGTTGATAATGTTGAGTTCTTGATTGTTGCTACTCAGTTGCTGTGTAAGCACTTGTTCTAAAGAACTGAGTAGCTGAGCAAGCTTTACAATATCTCAGATCGTAGAGTTAATCTTGAGAGAGATGTTCACATTGTTTGTTCAATGCTTGCTTGGTTCTCTCTCATCTGTCTGATCTGCATATATGTGATCTTGAAAACTATCCGTTGGATTCATCCGTTGAGGCATTAAATGCATTTGACTTTTCTGATCTTTGATGGAGACATTTCTGCACATCTTCTGAAACTGCATTTTGGCCCACTGACACAGCAGATTGCTTTCTCAGCTGACACCTGAAAAGGTGTTTTGTCGCATTTACCCATGGTACTATCCTTAGCTTTTTCAATACGCTTCTTTGTTGCATACTAAGGATATTTTATATACTTTATGACTGATGTGTACTGCAACGTCTAGAATCCATTCCTCATATGTTGAAATCTACCTTTACACAAATCATGAGGCTCGACGTTTTCTGACATAAGACAGATGCTCTACGATTCAGATCATGATACTCTACGATTCAGATCGTAGTGACTTGTTGCCATGGTGCTTGATCTGATGCTATCATTTAGAGAGCACTACGATTTCTCTTAAAGCCTTGCATACTACGATCTTTACTTGCTCGTATTGTTGACTCTACGTTCCCGATAGCACACTACGATCGTTGACTTGCAAACTCCATGTTTCCTTCAGCACACTACGATCGTGGAGTTGGCTCAGCAAACGTTGGGACCACTCTAAGATTTCCAAAGAGTCCCTTCAAGGCAAGCACACTACGATCTTTGAAGCTCTACGTTTCTCCCTTGACTTCTGCAATGTTGATCAGATGATACACTATGATTTCTTCGAACCCTGTCTATTACATCTTAAGATCAACCTAACAACTGTGATCTTTCTATCTATACATTGTATTACAGAATGATACACGTTAAGATCTTAGATCAACCTAACAAATTTGATCTATGACTAAGTCCTTGTACATATCTTACTTGGAAAGGACTTTACAAATAATCATGAGCATATACATTAAAACATCAAATCATAATTTCGCATTCTCCCAACACAGTATTATGTGTTACGATATATTATTCTAATCAATAAAATGATCTTATTACTGATAGGTTGCTATATAAAAGATAAATCTAAGTTGTGTATTGTAAGCAGCAGACCAGGCAAGTATCCTACCTTTGCATTTCCTTTATGCAATGGACATGAGTAAGAAGATTCAGAATTATATTATTATTGTACTAGATTATTTACCCTATTGTCGTATATATTATATCCGATCATTGTTTATTAACATGATATTATATTATATAACTCAAATATATATTCTGTTCGTTAATTTCAAAATATGGTTATACAAGTGTCCTCACTTGGATAATCATTATAGTTAAACACAGGTTGATATATATATAAGCCGTCTAAGCTATTTGATCAGCTAGACATAGATTTAGAAATATCGTTGAATATGATAAAACCTTTTTGTATCAAATAAAATTGTTTTGGTTCGGATTTCAGACTAAGTATGAACTTCCCAATCAAGGGAAAACTTTTATGCGCCCAAAGCGGACAGAGTGAACGATAATATTATTCTTGCATGCAGTATTGATCAATACAGGGCACATTGGGATGATCACCCTCGCGCCCGTAAGTAATGACGGTTTGCAGATGAAGTTCGGCTAAACCTTAGAAAAAAATTAAAACAATGTTCATAGTATGTCACCTAAACCCCATTTATAGTCAATACGTAGTTTCAAAAACGTGAGATAGAATTGTTATGTTATTATTATCGGATCAGTTTCCTTCATAACTACTGAATCGTTGTAGAAGTGACGTATAAAGAAAATATTTAATTATTTCAACTAATTATATTTATAATTGTTATTACTTGTTGGGTAATCAAATGCTCATCCTTGCTTAATTTAAATGTTTTCAGCTAAGTGTGAACAGCTAGAAGGTTCGGCCAAGAACAAGGGAAAAAAGAAAGTAATCAGAATATGTTTAATGGTATCTTTTGTAATAGTTAAACTGTATTAAAACAATGATATATATTATCTATCATGTAAGGAATTATAGTAAAAGTTACGTACTTGGAATTAGACCCTGATATATGTAAATAAAGTTTGATTTTTATGTTATTGTTATTATTATTAGTATTATTTCTCTCATAGAAATGGTATCGTGAAGCACGAGTTCGGGTTTCAAGTACCTGAATTTGGGGGCGTCACATCTATGTTACGTAAATATGTTCAAGATCCAAACCATATTATTGAATTAGAACCAGACGAGATAGTGGAAGATTTAACGTATGAAGAGGTACATGTTAAAATCTTGGATAAGAAGGAACATATTCTACGCTGAAAGGTTATACCTCAAGTTAAAATTTTATGGAGAAACCACGATATTGAGGAAATGATCTAGGAGTTAGAATCTAAAATGAAAACAAGGTATCCTCACCTTTTCTACATACTAGATAAGTACACCAATTTCGAGGACCAAAATTCATAAGAAGGGGAGGTTGTAAGACCCCAACTTTTATGAATAAATATTTAATATTCTCTAAATATTATTTTGAATAATAAGTGTGGATTTGATATAATGTTATAGTCGTGGGTAATATTTAAATATTTTGCAAAGTAAGCAAGTTGTCACAAAATATTCGTTTGGTTAGAGAATATTCGTTTAATCAGGGAATATTCGTACGACGGCACAATCATTGGTGGACCCCATAACAGAATTACTGTCAGATTTAGAAAGAAAAATAACCTTTTTATAAAAATAACGGCAAAACTTTTACCGTTAACTGTTGAAATACCTGGTGATAAAAGTACAGTAATATGCGTGGTTGCACAGTTGCACACGGTATTGTACAGTATCTTTGATTATTGATGCTTACGTGAGAAGTCACTTAGTTTTATTCAATTATTACAACAGTAGTTGATGCATGGTATCTCATATTATTGATTCAATTATTGTCACAGTATCATCTGCACAATATTTATATTATTAAATCAATAATTGAGACGACAAAGTTATTCATATTATTATTTGCATTATTGACAATGTCTAGAAAGTTCCGTCGAGGAAAGGGGTTTGGTCATCTAATTGTGCGCCAATAAAGAGAAGTCCTTATCGAAAAGCCCCCTCTTTCCTGGGAATGATCTTGTTGTTAATATTGTGAGTTATAATATTAATGATGAATAACTGTTGAAAGATTAAAAATGTGTTTAGTCAAATGATTTGTGATAAATAAAAGGGGTTGTCATTAAGTATTTATTATAAATTTGGCTTATTACATGGACCCCCACTTACTCATTTTTTAAAATCATCGGTAGAAAGTTATCTCAATTTTTGTTTTATACTACATAGTGTTGCATAGTACTGCATAGTGTTTGTATAGTACTGCATAGTGTTTGAATAGTGTTGCATAATAAAAATCACGTGAAACCGCCAAACTTTGCCCATGAATTCGTCTGAATTTTACTGTGCAGTCAGTGATTATTTCCTAAATAGTATCATGTCATTATCCTATAAATAGGATGCTTAGTTTAGAAATGAAAATCACACCCAAATCAGAGAATTCTTCTTCTATAATATTGAGCGTATTTGTTTTGAGTTTAAGGAAACTTTGAGTGCTGCAAAAAGTGCAAGTTTTCTTCAAGTATAGTGATGTCGACGATAATAGATGTTGTTCTAAATAATAGAACCTGAATATTATATAGTATAATGATGCTTAACATTAATAAATGATATATTAGATAAGTTGAATACGCATACTAAGAACACACAAGAGAGACAAATTGGGCGTGTGACGAATAAACGTCGAAACGTCGTGATAAGTGATAATGAACGTAAAAATTGTTTTAAATCAAATGAAATGAATATTATAAGATATTGAATAGTGTTAATATAAAACAAATAAGTTGTCCTAAAAAGACTTAAACACTTGAATGAACTTCGAATATGAAATACAGTGAGATATAAGTTAAATGTTAACACAATCAAATTGAACATTGTGTATCTATGATAGGAAGGGTTATGAGGCATAAATTAAAGTTTACATTACAACTACTGTGCGTTGATATATGACTAATAGTTGATGTGCATAATTATATAATTGTGTAGGGCACGTGAAGTACAGATAAGTGTAAGCTGTTAAACTGTTATTGATAAACTGTTATTGTTATTACAAGATGTCTTTCCAAACTGTATTCGTATTTATCTCCACACGATCTGAGTAGTTGAGCAAGTATCCAATTCTTCTGAGTTCCTTATGAGCTAGGGTATCCTCTGGGCAGACTGAGATTGTCGAGTCTACTTCTACGATCGTTTAGGTTGCACTACGATCATTGAGTTCTCTTCAAACTCTACTCTATGATCGTTGACTGTTCTGGTCCTTAAGATGAACTTGACTAAACAATCCATATGGGTTAAGGTAGCTTAGGAAGTGCCAACCTCTTAGAGTGAACTAAGGGTCAGGTTTGTCCGTGAGGTGCTTTCTAGATGAAAAACTTTATAAGTGATTTGCACTAATATCTCAATTGGCCTTTTCTGCTTGGGAGTTTCTCTACCAACTTTAGACATTTGCATTAGCTGTAATCATGGTGTCCTCATGCTATTACACTATGATCAGATGTTTGATCGTGGGCGCTCCACGATTTTGAGTTGGGTGGTTGTCAAGGTTATCAGTAGTACGTTTTGAGACGTTCCTACTGAGTATGAATTTTCATTTTGTTCATCAGCCACAAAGTTTTAGGACTCTGTAACTGGTATATTGTTTCATAGTGTATTTCTGATATTTTAGTGTTTTGTTTTATTAGCAGTTCACTGCTCCCCCATGGTTGATACTATCTTCTCAGAGAGGTGTGAGTTCTTCTTCTTCATGTGTATCAGAAAGCAGCCTTGCATAACTCATTATGGCTGAAGGCATTAAATCTTCTTGTATCGTAGAAATGGGTATCTTCATAGTTTATCATTCTACGATCCTTTGACAATACTTCAAATGTATTTTTCCTTTTCAATGTGTACTTGTGGAGTTCTGCTTTCATAATGAGTTCCTCATGATTAATGCTCGATTATCCTCTGATGTGAACTTCCTTAAGGATTCTTCTCATATGATATGCTTTGCATGATTAAGCTTATAAGACCCTTTTCACCTTAGGTTAAATGGCCTACTTTTATATAAAGATCAACAGCTATGTGAGCTTCATTCAGGTTAGCTCAGTAAGTCTTCAAGGACAGGCTTTGACATATAGTAATTTTATCAGAATCATTTCTAAAAAGTCTAAAGCCTTTTGTTGGTTGGATCTTCTTGACTGAAGTTTTCTTCTTCATCATTCCTTAGTGTGGTTAGATAGACCAAGCACCTGTAGGTTAGATAAATTTCTATTTTTGGTACCCATGGTTAAATGGGTCCTGCTAGGTTAGCCTTCAAAATCCATATTCCTTATATATTAGAATTATCATCACATTGATCACCAACAATCATATTCATGCATGTATCTAATTTAGATATCACATTTTGAGATGCATGATGATGAGTGTGTGTAAGATTAGCCATTTTAATAAAACACTCTTTTTCTTTGATGGTTTCATCATTTGTTTGGTTATGTTCACAGAGTTTAAATGTTCACAGAATGAGAATCAACTCTATCACTTATTTGCTTCTGGTTGATTCATGGAGGTGATCAGTTTCTACGAGTCTTCAAGATACTCTTGTAGAACTGATCATTCTATATGTGTTATCAAAAACTTAGAACATATGTTTGAACATGCATACTAACTCATCAGCAAAGATTATTCCACTTAAGATTAGTTAAACCTTGATATGTTTTTGACCAATTTCAAACCTCTTTCAAGATAATATCTTCAACCTAAAGCTTGGATGGAGAGAAAGTTTGTTAGCATTTGAGTTTCCAACCTCATTATACTTTCTCTCTTCCCCTTTTTAGGTAGAATATGGTCTCTTGATAGAATATTGTTATATTGCATAAGGTGGTGCAACATGATGTACATATTTATATTAGTGAGGAACCGTACCTTTCTACTGTCAGTTTCTTAACAGTCATTTAACTTAGATATAATGAGGTTAGGCATTGATGTGCATAGTTTTTCATTTGCTCCTGACAGCCTGTTGCTCCAGCTATCCTTCAATCAATCAGTCGTGGTCTTGAAGCGGTAAGCTAAGAGAATCTAGGCATCTTTAGTTCTTTGACATTCTTGAGCCCATAAGATTCACATCTAGCTGCTGGTTGGCCAAATACATATTTGAGAAGTTCTTCTTTAGATAAGCACTTCTTAGCATGTATGGCCTTTTCATCTTTCAGGCTGGTGGATGTTTGACTCTTTGTTGTTGATGTCTCTTGTGCTTCCTCGCCTGGTCTTCAGACTACAAGATTGATTGCGGCCAAGGATTGGTCTTGTTGTATGACATTTAAGAACATAGACCAATCTAACCAGCTTTAGGTGTATATACACATTTACCTGTACACGATATTTCCAACGTGTGAGCTCATCTGCATTTACAAGTGACTTAATACTAAACTAAGTTTAGAATAATGTTTGTTCCTAGGATCAAACTCAAAGCGTTTAGCTTTTAAATAGCATGAGAACCTGCTCTGATACTAATTGTTAGTTCCCAGTAGGCACACAATAGATCTGGAAGGGGGGTTGAATAAATCCTTTTTAATTTCAAATACTTTTCTCGTTTATTTTGTATTTCTAATGATTTAGCATATGACAAACATAATAATCTTTTCAAGCACAGCGGAATAAGTAAAAGATCCCCTTCATTGATATATTCATAATCATACGTACATTGTTCTTAGAGTTAGTTCATTAATAAGCAGTTAATACATACATAGCAGTTATAGTAGTTAAGTGCATAATGTAAATGACATAAATTAAAAGACACAAGGGATTTTAAGTGGTTCAGAGACTCAAGTTCCTAATCCACTCTTCTGCTTTCAACTAGCAGGATTTCCACTAAGAAAGGGCAGCACCCTGAATCACTAAGATTCCTTCAAGGCCAGCAGCCTTGGAACTTTAGCTCACTAAGAACTCTTCAAGGCCAGTAGCCTTGGAACTTCTCTAGTTCCCTTGGAATTCTTCAAGCCCAACAGGCTTGAAACTTCATTTAGTCCCTCCGGACAAGGACCCCTCAGGCCATGGCTTCTTGTTGTTGTTGTTGTTGATGTTGTTGTTGTTGATGCTGAGCTGCTAAGATGTCTTTAAGATTGAACATCTTGTGTATTTAGCAGCTTGACATAATCTTCTTGGACTTCTGCTTTGAGTCTGGACTACTTCTTCTTTGGTGCAGCTGATCTTCATTATGTTCTGTTCATCTTCATACGATATCAGCTATGAACCATCACCATTCCCTGAACCCTTCTTGATTGGTTGGCAGACATGGTTCTGCACTTTTTCTGGTTTAGTTTTAGGTTCATGGTGATTTGTAGAGTTGCTCTCTGGATCTTCTCTATGCTCTACAACTCTTCTGAATGCTATCTTCTTATCCTTCTCGGCTCTCAGCTTAGCTGCCATCTTTAGTGGTATTCTCATCTTTGTTGAGTGAAGCTTTAGTCTTTTTAAGTCCTTCTTCAAAGATGATTCACTTCCACTTTCTTATTCTCACTGTTACTGAGACTTATTCTGTTAAGCTGTGGTGGAACTCGTAGAGTCAACAATAGCATTCCAACAACTCAATGATTTTGCAACATTGCAATCATCAGCAAAACTTGATCGTTGAAGCTCTGGCTTATTTATACTCCTTCCCAATCTTCTCGTTGGTATATAGCCGTTGAAAGCTATTTGAATTGCTTCGCAGATCTCGAGTTATTAGGTGTAGATTATAGATGTGACATGACATCTCCTTTATGACTTTCTGACACTGCAGTCTACTATTTCACCTACCCCATTAGAGATGTCAATTTGATGTCTCGGGCAGGTAGTCGACTTTATTTCCTCCTTCTGATTTCTCGATCAGAGGTTGTCCTTTTGCATCGATGCTCTCAATAAGCTCTGTTCGAATATCAATATTCAGATTGAACCGTTGATAATGCTTCAACCTTTTGATGATCGAACTCTACAATTCTGATGCATACCTTCTTGGACCTGATCGTAGTGTCTTGTTGAATATTTCTCATTGACAGGTAGAGACAACAGTACGATCTTGAAGAGTGTTTATTGGATCTTCAATGTAGAACACCTCTTCCTTCTATTGTGCAGTGCTTCAACACTTCTGTTTGCCTCGACTGCTCTCAGATACTGTTGTCTTGACTCCTTATTATGGCCCCTTCTGAATAGTAAAACACTTCTGATTTATGGTGTGTCCAGCTTGTTTTCTCTTTGTGATCCCCTATTCACTTATCATCAATGGATTGACCCAATTCTTAATCACTTTAGCCTTGTTCTTCATAGGTTGACCAGTATCTTTGTTTACACTCCAACAGTTCCTTCTTTGTTTGGCAAACACTACGATCCTGGTTGCTTCCAAGATCGTCATCTTCTGTTCACTTGACAGCTACTTCACTTCCTGACTTTCCTTAGTCAGTTACTTTGATTGAAGTCTTCCACTGATCAACTTGTGGAAGACTTCAACTTGAATGGCTTCACAACTCAATCTGAATGCTGATTGGGTTGGTGGTTAGATCTTCTATTAGCTTGCATGCCATTCTTTGAGTGCTCTCTAGTTTCCTTCAAGTTGGATGTGACTTTGCAGCTTAGACCAGAAGCTTCACACTTTGGATATTTTGGGAGTGCTCATTTATTTAGAATCGCATTTGCTCTACGATTCTGCCTTGGCTCTATGAGCACATCTGTTGGGGCCTTGGTTTTGCACTCTACAATTCAGCTTCGGCTGTGCAGACACTACGACTCTGAGATTAGATCTTGACACTCTAAGATTTCTATCGTTATGCTTGTTGTCTTCATCTAATCTTGCTTGACTACGATCTTTGCCTCTGATATGATCAGTAGACTCTATGACTCCGAGTGTAGTCTACGATTCTTGACTTGGCTTCGGTAGATGCTCGGTCGGCTCGTAGACAAGCTGTATCTATGATTCTGAACATGACTTCTTTAGCTGACTACGGCTCCGAGGAAGTTCTTCTCGACACACTATGATCCTTCCTCGTCTCTCCTGGCAGTCTACGAACTCTGAGATCTACTATCTTGCAGACTACGATTCTGTCTTGATAGCTCTCGAGTTTTCCTTGACTCTCATGGCAAACTATGATTTCTGGTGCAATGCTGGATGATCAGACGTGCCTATCTATTACATTGTAAGATCAACCTAACAAGCTTGATCTTTATATATTTATAGTCATTATACATCATTTCTTTTTAAGGACTTTACAAAGCTGATTTTGCTTATGTAGGATCAACCTAACACATTTGATCAATTCATTCTAAGTCCTTGTACATATGTTCCTATTATCTATCAAAGGACTTTACAGCTTTTCTTGATGCAAGCATACTTGCATATTCATACATATATATCATAATCAAATCTTATATAAATAGTAATATCATTCACATGCTTATTCCTGACATATTCGTTTGGTCGGAAAATATTTTTTTGTCAGGAATATTCCTACAACGACACAATCATTGGTGGACCCCATATAACGAAATTACTGTCGGATTTAGAAAGCGACAGAAATAACCTTTTTATAAAAAATAATGGCAAAACTTTTAGCGTTAAACTGTTGAAATACCCGGTGATAAAAGTACAGTAGTACACATGGTTGCACAGTAGCACATGGTATTGTACAGTATCTCTGATTAATGATGCTTATGTAAGAAGTCACTAAGTTTTATTCAATTATTGAAACAGTAGTTGCTGTATAGTATCTCATATTATTGATTCAATAATTATCACAGTATCATCTGCACAATGTTTTATATTATTAAATAAATAATTGAGACGACACAGTTACTCATATTATTATTTGTATTATTGACAATGTGTAGAAAGTTATGTCGAGGAAAGGGGTTAGGTTATTTAATTGTGCGCCAATTAGGAGAAATCCTTATCGGAAAGCCCCTTCTTTCCTGTGAATGATCTGATTGTCAATATTGTGAGCTATAATATTAATGACAAATAAGTGTTGAAAGATTAAAAATGGGTTGATTGAAGATAAGTGATTTGTGGTAGATATTTATGAAGCGTTTGTTGTAAGTTTGGCTTATTACATGGACATCCACTTAATCATTTTTCAAAATCACCGGTAGAAAGTTATCTCAGTTTTATTTTTTTGTTATTATTATAGTAATAAAACAGAAAACTTTCTATATAAAACAGAATACTTTTTATAATATATATAAAGTTATTTGTTTTATTAGATTATAATTAGAATATATTATATTATATAAATTTTTTTTGTTTTATTAGAATATTTTATTGCACAATCAGAATAGTAAAAATCAGAAAATTAGCCGAATTCGTCTGTGAAAAACTTTCTGTTCATCCGTGATTATTTTCTTAAATAGTGCCCTGTCATTTTCATATAAATAGGATGCTTAGTTAAGAAATGAAAATCATACCAGAATCAGAGAATTATTCTTCTTTAATATTGTGTGTATTTCTTTCTAGTATAAGAATACTTTGAGTGTTGCTAATAGTGAAAGATTTTCTCAAGAATATATCCGATATACCAGTTAGATTTAATATCCCACTAAGGTAAGGGATAATATTTCTGTTCAGTATTCGTAAGAAATATTATTTTCTTCCATACTCTATAGTATGTAAGTGATATTATTTCGTTTCATATTGCTAAATATACACTTACTTTGATAAGTATTGCTTCTATAATCCCTGAAATTAGTAGAATATTCATGAGTTTTGCGCTTCATCTAGTATCGTTTCACTGAAATATTTATCTGGACCTTCTTATTAAATTTTAATATTTTCACTCGGGGTACTATTCACGGGGTACTATTGACAAAAAAAATTGGCTTCTTTTCTGTCTAAATTATTTTTGATACATGAATATCATTCTTGAATTTTACTCCAAAATTAGTTATCATGTTGGCAATTTGGACATTCTTGAAATCTGGATAAATTGAATTATAAATCTCTAATATCTATCCTTAATCTCACTTTATTGATTCTTTATATCATTGTCATCATTCTTATACTTATATTGAGCTAAAAGTCATCTTTGAGCCGTAGTGCAAAGATGTGTTTTTGATGGGTATGATTATGACCAGGAATTATGTATTGGTATAATCATGACCTTTAATGTTACAGCTAAAGGTTTGTGATAAAAGTCCTCTTTGACCCGTAGTGCATAGATGAACATATGTTTGGCATGATCATGACCACTAGTGATACAAACAATTATCTTTCGCCCGTAGTGCATAGGTAATTTGTTGATTGGAAATAATTATTAATTAGTGTTATAGGGATAAAATATTGACGATGAACTTTAAATCATAGAAAATAGTAGAAATCATGCTTTACTTGACTCTTCTAATGGAATGTTATTTCCGCTGCAGTTGTTAATCTAACACTTGTTGTATATTGTATTCTATCAGATTTTTCCCTATTGAAAACTAAGTATAATTTTTTCTACAATATCTTAGTCATAATATTATTTAGTGGGCTAGTTGAGCTCACCCTTTTTCCTTTTGGTTCCATTGTTCTTCTTAGAAGACGAGAATGTATTCGGGACTAGTCGGGGAGTGGAAAAAAGGTCCAAGATTGTTACTATAGTATTCGTCAATATTTTGTATAATAGTGTGACAATAATTGAAATGATAACTTTATTTTAGTTTGAATATTGTCTACGAAACAATATTTGTATTGAAACTCACAGCGTATGTTTTGTCGTATTTTTCACGACAATTAATAGTTGTATAAATGAAGTTTGTATTTGAATTTTGTACCATATATTTGGCGACTCATAATAGGTTGTGTAGACCTATTTTGTGGTCGTCACATATAAATTATATTTTTAATACGAATAACATTAAACTTTTAAACAATTGACAAAAGTGCCCAAAATTTAATTAATTAAATAATACCCTTTTTTATATTGGAAGAGCATGCAAAAGGAGGAGGAAAAATTGAAAAAAAGAAAGAAAAAAATGGTCCATTTGCTCTCACTCCTCTCTCCCTCTTCACTAATCCTTTAAATTTTTTTGTTCCTTCAAATTTGAAAATTTCAGCGCCTTGAATTTGAAAATTGAGTTGTTTTTATTTAGTTAAAAGATTATTCAAACAAATATTAGTTAATTAAATTATCCAAAAATACGTTCTTTCCATCCGTTTTCCATTTTATTCTTCAAACAAGCAGTAGTTAATACAAATATTATATTTATAAAAAAATTAATTTTAAAATTGTATCTATAATTTAACAAATTGTATGTATAAATTTTATAACTTAAATCTTACAAATTATAATTATATCAGAAATTATAAATTTTACATCTTAAATTTTATAAATTATATCAGAACTTAAAGTTTACAGATTATATTTATAATATTTATAATTTTATTTATAAATATTTATTATTTTAAATTGTATTTATAATTTTATACCGTATTTCTATGGAATTAGTTACTTTTTTAAAAGGGCTAAAAATTATTATATTTCTAATTTTTATAATTTTAATTTTATTTTCTTTAAGGGCCGAATCATGAATATGGTGGTATTTGATATAACGAAACTTTAAATAGTCATTTTTTAAATTAAGTCAAATCGTATATTTATACGGTCAAACTGTATTAAATACACAAGACCCGATCAAATTCTTGGGCGAGTCGAGTACTCTGGCCAATTTTGGTCGGATTCTGAAATTGGGGGCTAAATTTTACTCCCTGCGTCCCAAAATAAAAGTCTTTATTATTATTTTAGGTAGTCCCAAGTTAAATGTCTACTTACCTTAAATGATCTATTTTTTACAATAAATTACCTATAATACCCTTATTATTAATGGTTATATTTCTATTCTCTATACATATTTATGGAACATCACTAGTAATGTGCAGAAAACTATGCAATTAAATTAGAATTTAAATATGGACAATTTTTTCATTTTATCCTCTTTCTTAATATATGCAAAAAGTCAACCAAGATTTTTTTCCTGGGACGGAGGGAGTATCAAATTAGACACTTGATATAGTAAATTGTAAGCTCAATTTCTTTAAGACTTGAATTATGAATTTGATGGTATTTTATAAAACAGAAGTGTAATTAGTCCTTTTTTAAAATTTACTTGATTTTATATTTTAAAATTAAAAAAGTACTATGTTAAAAATAAAAAAAGTACTATGTTAAAAAAATTTAATTAGGGAGCTCCTCCAACCCAACATAGCTACGCTACTGCCCAAATCGTCATACAAAATCTATGGGTATTTTTATTTATTTATTACATATGAAAACACTTTGTGTCCAACTACTTAGTTAGTTGTTTGGGTCTTAATGTTTCCTATATATAAACTAAGGTTGTAATGGAATCGAATTGAATTAAGTATTGAATTGTTCATATTTGATTTATAAAATTTATTAAGTATGAAATAAGATTTGATTGAGACTCGTTTAAGTATTGAGTTAAGCATGATCTCGAATCAGCCCGAACAATTTGAACTTTTCGAGATTTGAGTATTAATAAAAAATTATAATTTAAAAATGTTACTCGAACTTAAAATTTACTTATATTTAAATCATTTATATTTTAAATCGAGTTCGAATCAAATTTCTAATAGAGCGAGTACGAATTAAGCCCGAACTATTTATTTTATTTTACGGTATTAATATAAAGACTTGAATCCTGTGACCAAAAGGAGACCCTTTTAATCTTTGCCAATATACAACCAAAACACGTGCTAACTTTTATTGGGTTGACAAATATATTATTGGTTAGTTGTTGGAGAATGTATCATTTTTCAATTAAAAAGGACTCCTCGTAAAAAATATTGCTCGGAGAAAGTATGACGGAAAAGATATTTTGGAAGAATTCTCAATTTTATTTCCAACAATAAAAGTTTTGCCTTTTTCTAAATAGAATACAATTTATCAATCTTAAAAAATGAGACAATAACTTTTACATTTACTAGTCATCTGGCAACATTACATGTGCGCTAAAGTGAAAAAAAAATTAAGTTAAAAGAGAAGAGGTTATGTGAGTGTGTAAAAAGTAAAAATTAATTATTTTTCTAGTCTCCTTTAATATAATAGATACTATCAAAAGTTTTTTTCCCCCTAAATACCATCAAAAGTTATTGTGTTATGCTCTTATAATATACTCATTCTGCTCCAAATTATTTAACCACCGTTAACGTCAAGTTTCGTCGGCGCGTCCAATTACAGAATTTACGAAACTTAACGGCTTGTACCGCCGGGGGATAGCTCCGGTGTGAGAATGAGTACATGTCGTTCATAAAGTTTAACAATGGAGACTTAAGTGTTTAGTGCTCAAAGATATATTACCAGTTAATTGTAGTCAAGCTTTGTACTTATAGTCATTCTCACCTACTTAGAATCCTTCTCCGAGTCGGACTAGGACTCCTAAATATGGTAGTTGTAAGACCCCAAATTATTAATAATTAAAATTTAATTTCCTCTATTTATTCGTTTGGTCGTGGAATATTCTTGCTGTCGGAGAATATTCGTACGACGGTGCAGCCTTGTGTGGGCCCCATAACGGAAATCAATTGGATGAAGAAAACGACAAGTATAAGTTGTTATAAATAACGGCGTAGTTGTTACCGTTAATACTGTTGGAATACCCGGTGGTTAAAACACAGTAATACGCGTTATTGCACAGTAGCACAAGGTATTGCACCAATTATTGATTCTTACGTAAGAAGGCACTACTCAATAATTGTTACAGTAGTTACTGTTCAGTATTTTATTTTATTGATTTAATAATTGTTGTGTTGATATTTTATATTACTGTTGTTTCAATAATTGTCACTACACAGTATTTTCCATTATCGAAGCAATAATTCATATTATCTAAATAATATTATTAGAAAATATTATTGGCAATGTCTAGAAAGTTCTGTCTAAGGAGAGGTTTGGTCACCTAATTACGCGCTAGTAAGGAGAAATTCTTATTGGAAAGCCCCCTCTTTCCTGGGAACGGCCTGGTTGCCAGTACTGTGATTCTGTAATATTATTTGTGAATAATTAATTATTGATTTATATGATGAGGAAAATATTGATTTTATGTGGATATAGATGGAGAAAATTTTTAAAGTGACAATTGTTGAAAATTGATATTTTATCTTTTCTGATAAAATAATATTATATTATATTATTATAATATAATAATGATGATATTTTTACAATGAATGTGGGATATATGAGTATATGAGGAGGAGGAGTATTTTTGTTGTAAAAGTTGTTTAACACATATTTTGTGTGTCGGTGGACCCTATTTCTTGACTGAAATTTGATTATAGCCTGTAAAATTGTCCGTTTATCGATTTCGGTCAATTTCTGTTTAGAATTTGAAAAAACTTTCTTCTGCAAAATTGTAGAGAATTGAATTTCCTATAAAAACTCGCGAGATTCGAATTTTCTGATAAAAGGGCTATTTATTATGAATTATTGAAGTTCTGAGGTTCCAGAATAATAGATTTTTGGAAGTTTTAAATAATTATATTAACAAAAACATTTTTTACATTGTTGGGACTCATTTAACATGTGATTAGGTGACTGATTTTAGATGCTAAGTGTGCGTAGAGAATTTATAATATAAATATTAATATTATATTAAATTTTCTGCTTTGGTATTCTAAGCATTTTCCTATAAATAGGGTGCTTAGGTTAGAATTGAAAATCACACCAGAAACTAAAGATTTCTCTCTTTATCTCTCTATAATATCGAGCGTATTTGTGAGTATTTTAGCACTTTGAGTATTGCTATACAGTGCAAGTTCTTTCAGCACTATATCCAGTATTCTAGTCAGAAGTATTATTCTTTATGTGGTAAGGGATGTTATTTTATTCGAAAATGATATTATTTCTTCAATATTATTATGTCGAAATATTGGTTGGAATTTTTTTTATCAAATTTAAAAGTTTTTCATGTCAGGGTTACTATTCACGAGTTACTATTCACAAGTACTATTCACGAAGCATGATGATATTTTTTTTGTGAAATTTCTATCTTTTGAGGTCAGAGTTACTATTCACGTATACGGCACTATTCACGAATACGACACTATTCACAGAAAATAAAATTTTCTTTTCTGTGTCCAAGATTGTCTGTTATGATTCCTATCTTTGATTGGATCTATGTTTTGATCTTCATTCTTGAATTTTACTCCAATATGGTTATTTATGAAGTATTTTTGAACTTGGATTATTTAAAGTACGAATCCTTAATACTTGTTCTTTTGTTTCACTGGATTCGTTTTCTTTAAAATATTTTTCATCATCCTCAGTCCTAAATGATGATATTACTGAATATCTTTGGCCTGTAGTGCAAAGATGAATGATTTCTTGATGAATATCTTTGTCCCGTAGTGCAAAGATGAACAGGTGTTGAGATGAACATGACCGACTGATTAATATCTTTGACCCATAGTGCAAAGATGAACAGGTGTTTAGATGAACATGACCAACGGATGAATATCTTTGGCCTGTAGTGCAAAGATGAATATTTGATTCCAGATATATATTGATTGATGTTACAGGGATAAAATATCGACGATGAACTTTTAAATTCATATATAGAAGATAGTAGTTTGCATTCTATACTTAACTCTTCTAATGAATTATTATTTCCGCTGCGAAGATTGATTTAAAACTGGTTGTCTATTGTATTCTATTAGATTTTTCCCTGTTGAGGACTAACGATAATTTGTTCTATATTATCTTAGTCATAATGTTCTTTACTGGGGTAGTTGAGCTCACCCTTTTCCTTGTTGTTCCATTTTTCTTCTCAGGAGGCGAGAATGTAGCGAGTACTAGTCGGGGTGTGTAATGATGGTTCTAGAAGTGATTCTAGTAGTCCTCACTATTCTATAAAATAGTGTATCAATAATTGTAATGAGGACTTATTTGAGTGTGGATAATGTCTAGATGACAATATTTGTATTTAAACTCACAGTTTTTATGTTGTATTAATAAAGTTGTAGTTGTTTCTGTACCATGTATTTTTATGACTCAGAATGGGTATTGTATACCTATTTTGGGGGCGTCACAGTTGGTATCAAAGCTTAGGGATATGGTCTCTGACGGAGATCGGGGAGTAGTACTAGGAGGGGAGAGACGAGTAATCCTTCGCTAGTATGTCATACCTAAGCTTATTTGTTGGTCAGTCGAACTATATGGTTAATATGTGATATGTTAATTTATTTAATTAACCCTTGTTTTATGGCAGTATTTAAGAATGACAGCTGAGAATATTAACGGTGGAGTTAATGAGACCGTGGAAACACCTTTAATCACCACCCAGGGGAACGTGTAACAAGAAGGCAATATTCCTCCTGTAAACAACACCACTGAGCAAACGATGAACGATGGGATGTTTAGGAGCTTTTTGCAGTTCATGCAAAACCAGACGAGGGAGACTCGTGTACAGAATACGGGTGGAAATGATAGCAACGCGCGGCTTGTCACGGCCAAGCAGTTCAAAGAATTGGGACCACCAGAATTTAAGGGAAAGCCGGATCCGATCATGGCGGAAACATGGGTCAAGCAAATTATCAAGATATTCAATGTCTTGGGATGCACGAAGGAACAGAAGGTTCCATTCGCCACCTTTATGTTCGCCACGGCGAGGCAGATTACTGGTGGGAATCTGTGAAACTTACCGAGCCTGCCGCACTCCGTGTGTCTTGGGAAACATTTCAGAAACTTTTCAACGAAAAATACTTTACTAAAAGTATTCGCCATATGAAAGAGGTAGAGTTTATTAGACTAGAACAAAACAACATGACGGTGTCCCAATATGAGGCGAAGTTCGCAGAGTTATCAAGGTTTGCACCTCATTTGGTAGAGAATGATGAATGAATGACGAGGATGTTTCTGAGAGGTTTAAAACCCGAGATTCAGTAATATCTTATCTCTCATAAATTTTGTTTATATTCAGATGTTGTCAACAGGGCTCAATTATTAGAGAGAGATAACGAGTACGTTTAACCAAGAGACCGCAACCAGGATCATACCGGTAACAGCAATCATCAGAACAACGATAACCAGCGGAGAAAGAAAAATACGGACAAGAGCGACAACCACTATAGTGGTAATCGTGGCCATAAAAATAGAAGAAGCGAATCGAGGGGAGATTTTAAAAAGAGGAGATTCAACAATGACACTGTGAGGACGTCAGCACCAGCAGCAACTGGTTTTAAGGGAGGAGAACGATCACCGGTCGTATGCTATAAATGTGGAAAAGAGGGACACATCAGCCAAAATTGTCCACAACAGTTCAAGGTATGCTATAATTATGGAAAGGAAGGACATATCGCTCGAGATTGTACGGTAGCGAAACCAAGCCCAGGGGATTGTGACTCAAAAGGCTGTCCCAGAAAAGTCAAAGTCAACGGTTCCTGGAAGAGCGTTTGTCATGACTGGTCAACATCGACCCAAACGAGGTGATCACGGGTAAGCTAATCATAAATTCATGCGAAGTTTATACATTACTAGATACCGGTGCTACCCATTCATTTCTCTCCTGCTTGTGCTCAACATTTAAACTTGACTCCGGAGAAATTAGACTTTGACCTATCTGTGGAAACTTCGTTAGGAGAAACTTTCATCACATCCACTGTTTATAAATCTTGTTTGATCCAAGTTGGCACCATCGCATTACCTGTTGACCTTATTTCTTTAAAGATACTTGCTTCTGAAGTGATTTTGGGGATTGATTGATTAACTACTCATCATGCCAAAATCGATTGCTTTCGTAAGGTTGTTAGTTTTCATATTCCTAAACAACTTGTTATTCGAATTCAAGCAACCAAACCATTGAAGTCAAAAACTTTCATATCAAGCCATAAAGTCATTCGTTTATTGAAAAATGGATGTCAAGTTTTCTTAGCCCATGTTATGGACTTAAACAAAAATACGTCTGATTTGAATGATATTTCTATTGTTAGTAAATTTCCTAATGTATTTCCTCAAGAATTTCTTAGCTTACTCTCAAAGTGTGATATTAAATTTTGTATCGACTTTGAACCCGGTACAAAACCCATTTCTAAAATCTCATGGCTCCTATTTAACTTCAGGAGTTAAAAATTCAACTATAGAATTTGGTACCCGAGCCTTTATCTGGTGACTTCCTTTGTGGAATGCACCGAAGCCAAACTCTCCGTAGGGGACGCCATATTTGTGCGGTAGTAACTGATAGGTGTCGTCATTATAACGTGCTATCCAAGATTGGGATATGAGTCACAGTTGAGAGCAACCTAAGTCAGTAATCAAAATACGTAGCTTTCTATGCTTAGCTGGTTATTATCGAAGATTTTGTGGAAAGATTTTCTCGAATCGCTACTCCATTAACGCAGCTGATTCATAGAGATACAAGATTCGAATGGAGCAAGGAATATGGGAAGAGCTTCGAAGAACTCAATATAAGACTCATTTCGGCACATGTTCTGACCATACCATCCTGGAAAAGCGAACGTGGTAGCTGACGTGTTAAGTAAAAGATCGTATATGAGTACGAATGCGATATTGTCAAAGACCCATTTCATATAACTTATAAATGATAGATATAGAGTTAAAGACTCTAGGAACTCACGTGATGATATACATGTAGAACCGACTTTAATCGATAAAGTTAAAAACGTTCAAGCTACACCCCGGAGCTGATGAATATGAAGAATGAGGTACAAGAAGTTGTTATTCCAAAAGCGAGAATTGGCGAGGTGAGGAAAGCTCAAACCTTCGATTTATTAGTCCATTTGAAATCATATACCGAATAGGAACTGTGGCCGATAGACTCGTTTTACCGCCAAGTATGACGCGTGTTCATAACGTTTTTCACGTATCGATGTTACGTAAATATGTGGACGACCCGAACCATGTTATTGAGTTAGAACCGGACGAGATAGCCGAAGACTTAACGTATGAAAAGGTACCTGTCAAGATTTTGGATAGGAAGGAGCATGTCCTACGTACGAAGGTCATACCACAAGTTAAAGTTTTGTGGAGAAACCATGATATTGAGGAAATGACCTGGGAGTTGGAAATGAAAATGAAAGCGAGGTATCCTCATCTTTTTGAAACACCAGGTACGTACGTCAATTTCGAGGACAAAATTTCATAAGGAGGGGAGGTTGTAAGACCCCAAATTATTAATAATTGAAATTTAATTTCCTCTATTTATCATTTTGAAATAGTAAGGGTTGATTTGATTAATGTGGTTAGTTATGGGTAAAATGCGTAAATATTTCAAATAAGCAAGTGGTTATAAAATACTCATTGTTGTTAGAGAATATTCGTTTGGTCGTGGAATATTCTTGCTATCGGGAAATATTCGTACAACGGCGCAGCCTTGTGTGGACCCCATAACGGAAAGCAATTGGATGAAGAAAATGACAAGTATAGGTTGTTATAAATAACGGCGTAGTTGTTACCGTTAATACTGTTGGAATACCCGGTGGTTAAAACACAGTAATACGCGTTATTGCACAGTAGCACACGGTATTGCACCAATTATTGATTCTTACGTAAGAAGGCACTACTCAATAATTGTTACAGTAGTTACTGTTCAGTATTTTATTTTATTAATTTAATAATTGTTGTGTTGATATTTTATATTAATGTTGTTTCAATAATTGTCACTACACATTATTTTCCATTATCGAAGCAATAATTCATATTATCTAAATAATATTATTAGAAAACATTATTGGCAATATCTAGAAAGTTCTGTCTAAGGAGAGGTTTGGTCACCTAATTGCGCGCAAGTAAGGAGAAATTCTTATTGGAAAGCCCCCTCTTTCTTGGGAACGGCCTGGTTGTCAGTACTGTGATTCTGTAATATTATTTGTGAATAATTAATTATTGATTTATATAACGAGGAAAATATTGATTTTATGTGGATATAGATGGAGAAAATTTTTAAAGTGACAATTGTTAAAAATTGATATTTAATCTTTTTTTGATAAAATAATATTTTATTATATTATTATAATATAATAATGATGATATTTTTATAATGAATGTGGGATATATGAGTATATGAGGAGCAAGAGTATTTTTGTTGTAAAATTTGTTTAACACATGTTTTGTGTGTCGGTGGATCCCATTTCTTGACTGAAATTTGATTAGAGCTTGTAAAATCGCCCGTTTATGGATTTCAGTCAATTTTTATTTGGAATTTGGAAAAACTTTCTTCTATAAAGTTGTAGAGAATTGAATTTCCTATAAAAAGTTGCGAGATTCGAATTTTTTGATAAAAGAGCTATTTATTATGAATTATTGAAGTTCCGAGGTTCCAGAATAATTGATTTTTAGAAGTTTTAAATAATTATTTTAACAAAAACGTTTTTTACATTGTTGGGACTCATTTAACATGTGATTAGGTGTCTGATTTCAGATGCTAAGTGTGCGTAGAGAATTTATAATATAAATATTAATATTATATTAAATTTTTTGCTTTGGTGTTCTAAGTATTTTCCTATAAATAGGGTGCTTAGGTTAGAATTGAAAATCAAACCAGAAACTAAAGATTTCTCTTTCTTTCTCTCTCTATAATATCGAGCGTATTTGTGAGTATTTTAGTACTTTGAGTATTGCTATACGGTGAAAGTTCTTTCAGCACTATATCCAGTATTCCAGTCAGAAGTACTATTCTTTCTGTGGTAAAGGATGTTATTTTATTCGAAAATGATATTATTTCTTCAATATCATTATGCCAAAATATTGGTTAGAATATTTTTTTTTATCAAATTTAGAACTTTTTCATGTCGGGGTTACTATTCATGAGTTACTTTTCAAGAGTTAGTATTCATGAGTTACTATTCATGAATACTATTCATGAAGCATGATGATGTTTTTTTTATGAAATTTCTATCTTTTGAGGTCAGAGTTACTATTCACGTATATGACACTATTCACAAATACGACACTATTCACAGAAAAATTAAATTTTCTTTTTTGTGTCCATGATTGTCTGTTATGATTCCTATCTTTGATTGGATCTATGTTTTGATCTTCATTCTTGAATTTTACTCCAATATGGTTATTTATGAAGTATTTTTGAACTTGGATTATTTAAAGTACGAATCCTTAATACTTGTTCTTTTGTTTCACTGGATTCGTTTTCTTTAAAATATTTTTCATCATCCTCAGTCCTAAATGATGATATTACTGAATATCTTTGGCCTGTAGTGCAAAGATGAATGATTTCTTGATGAATATCTTTGTCCCGTAGTTCAAAGATGAACAGGTGTTGTGATGAACATGACCGACTGATTAATATCTTTGACCCGTAGTGCAAAGATGAACAGGTGTTTAGATGAACATGACCAACGGATGAATATCTTTGGCCTGTAGTGCAAAGATGAATATTTGATTCCAGATATATATTGATTGATGTTACAGGGATAAAATATCGATGATGAACTTTTAAATTCATATATAGAAGATAGTAGTTTGCATTCTCTACTTAACTCTTCTAATGAATTATTATTTCCGCTGCGGAGATTGATTTAAAACTGGTTGTCTATTGTATTCTATTAGATTTTTCCCTGTTGAGGACTAACGATAATTTGTTCTATATTATCTTAGTCATAATGTTCTTTACTGGGCTAGTTGAGCTCACCCTTTTCCTTGTTGTTCCATTTTTCTTCTCAGGAGGCAAGAATGTAGCGAGTACTAGTCAGGGTGTGGAATGATGGTTCTAGAAGTGGTTCTAGTAGTCCTCACTATTCTATAAAATAGTGTATCAATAATTGTAATGAGGACTTATTTGAGTGTGGATATTGTCTAGATGAAAATATTTGTATTTAAACTCACAGGTTTTATGTTATATTAATAAAGTTGTAGTTGTTTCTGTTCCATGTATTTTTACGACTCAGAATGGGTGTTGTATACCTATTTTGGGGGTGTCACAGTAGTTATCAATATTTTGGTCCAACACAATCTTCTTAAAAGGTGCAAGTCGAATCCCGTTCCACTACTACTTTTGGAGTTACCTTATTCAAAAATGGTTAGGACAAGAGTCCTTAACCACGTAAACCCCTTTTAGCTCTAGACTCTGTGTATGGGCTGCCCAATATCACAGGCCCAATCAAACCAACCATGTAAATACTGGTCTGGGCTTCGGCCCAACGGACTCGAAGGCCCGACCCCGAGCTCTATGATCAAAACCGGATTCCAACCTGGAGGGATCGGATATCTGAACCCAATCACCTTTAACATCCTATATAGATTGGACAATGGGCCCAATCTTATCGGTTCTAGCCCAGGTCTCCACCTCACATGATGGTCGGTAAAACACTCCCGAACATTGCCCCCCAGTCTTTTGTTGTAAAATGTTTATAACCCGAGACTTGAAAGCACACGAGTGTGAAGAATCACGCCCGACCATGATGAGCTGTCTCGGGAATCCAAGCGGTTCTTTATCATTTTTTGAATTGGCGCACGTCTCCCCAGGACCGGGCCCCACGTGCCATAAATAGATGCCCTGGAAATTCATGTCAATCACGCTATATAAGCCCCTATCCATCCATCACTGTCAATTTTTTGAGCCTTTCACCATTTCAAACTCCTTTTTCAAATTTTCCGGCAAGGACGATTTCTGGCGAGTGCTTTACTTCACTAAATTTCTTCGATTCCAGCTTATCTAGCTCATTAGATCTCACCAAATCTCACCTTCATTCACCTTTCTTCCCCAATGGCTGATTCCAGTCTTCCTCCCCCCGAAACAATAAGACTGACTGGTACCGCTACCCTCTCCTCTGATGATCTAATTCCGGTGGAATTACCGGCCACTCCTACCAATCTTCCTATCGAGAGTGCCAAAGTCAAGATTCGCCGTCTCTATGCATCCAAAACTGACTATGCCATTTTCAATACCAAATCGTCCATCACTCTGTCCCAAGTGTCTGAAATCCGAGACGTCTTCAATATTCCTAAAGAGTACAAGCTTCGGGTTTCAGAACCGAATGAGAGGATGTTATGGCGCCCCGAAGGTGACTGGATGGCCGTTCCCCTCTACGCTTTGAGGTACAGGGTTTGGTTCCCCCTTTATGAGTTCATCTCCTCCTTTCTATATTTTGTTGGGATCGGGTTCGCCCAGCTAGTGCCGAATTCCTATATCCAACTTATCAGCTTCATCGCCCTATCCCAGGATGCGGGTATCACTCTGGGGCTGGATTTCTTTTTTGTCCTATTTTCTGTTGGTCGATCAAAAGAACCTGGCCTACGACATCTGAATTGTGTTGCTAGCCGATCTACCTTCAAGAAGACCCCTTCTAGCAACAAGGGTTGGCATTCACAGTGGTTCTTCATGAAGGAAACCGACCTTAAACTCCTACCGAACTGGGCCAGTCCTGAGGATCCCATTGTGAAGATTACCAAATTCCCGAAGGATCGAGCCGACGCCTTCAAAAAGTTTTACTCTCTTTTGAAGAAGACTAGCTGGGGTCTTAAGGTCGTGTCTAGGGAAGCCTGACTCTACGAACACGGCTGTAAGTTACAAACCTCGAACCCTCTTATTTATTATTATGATCATCATATGAATTTGTCATTTACTGTCTTATCAACCTTTACAGTGACCATCTTCAAGCCCGATGGGGCTGATGCCTCATTGACGCCTCTGCCGGTTGCTGTCGAGCCCATTCGTCCCCCTGTAGCAGATGATTCTCCCGAGGATGAAGCCATTTCCCTTGTTGAACTCTTCATCGGTTCTTCATCGGGTCCCCTTCTTCCAACCTACAAAGTTGAGCCCTCCACAAAGAATGCGATGAAGATGGAATGGACTGAGAAGATGGCCTTGCTGAATAAACAAAGAAACCTTTTGCCAAAGCCCCCTCCAAGGCTGCTTCCTCAGCCCAGCCGAAGCTGACACTCCCACCCCATACACCAGTTCTGGTGATCGAGGATTCTGAGGATACAACAGATCGGCCTCTCGAACCTCAACCAAAGAAACCCCGTCTGGTGGAAGATCTTGAATTTGTTGTTGCGGTGGTTGACCCGATCCCTACTTCAACTCCCACCTCCAAAGCTAGTTCGTCACAAGGGACGCCGACTACCTGTTGGCCAAAGAGTCCTTCGGAAGTGTTCCCCTTCAACCTGTTCGAGCACTTTAAACTCCCTGGTGACGACGAACGGTTCAAGGGATATTCGTCTGAAGAATACTTGGTATCCTATATCTAGGCTCAGTGTTAGGTGATCCCGAAATCCTTAGATTTCATCCTTTACCCTTAGGTTGTACTTTTCATGGCTGATGTGTTTTTTTGTTATAGGCCAATGCCATCCTTGCTCGAGCTATTCCTCCTCAGGCCCATACTACTAAGAAAGAGGTGCAACTGAGGTCGGATGTGTTACTTCTCGAAGCTAAGTTACGGGGTCGAGACTCGGAACTGAAGAAGGAGAGAGACCTTCATGCCGACACTCAGAATAAGGTGACCAAGGCTGATTGTCGAATCGGCGAACTTGAAGAACAATATTCTTTACTCCAGCAAGAGTTCGTCGGTCTCGATGGTTATGCCAAGAAGCTTGTCCATGACAAAGAACTTCTGACAGATGAGAAAAAGGATCTGAAGGTGACCCTTAATACAAGTGAGGATAAGTTCTCTGGAATACATGGTCAATTGAGGACATTGATTCAGGAGAACAACACCTTGAGGGAAGAAAGCTCTGTCGCCAAGCATCTAGCCATCAAAGAATATGAAGAATCGCCTGCCTTGACCGATAAGATCATGACCCAGTTTGCTGAAGGGTTTGAAGCTTATCGGGAAAAGGATCGGGCGAGACTGATTGCTGCTGGGCAGGATGCATCTATCCTCGACTCCTCCGATGAAGAATCTAAAGCTGAAGATGATGGTTCACCTGAATAGATTGTTTTAATACTTATAAATTTATCATTTCTTAGTTTTAAGCTACCAGATCAATTATATGTGTGACATCTTTTCGATCAGTATGTTATTTCTGAATTTCTGATCGATTCATGTCCGACGTTTGCCTGACTGGAGTTGTAAACCTTTTGGATATGAATGAAATACCGAAAATTTCTTAGTAGTTATCTCGATTAGTTGTGCCTATGACTTTTACTGATCAGTTAGGTCATTTCTGACTCTCTGAACAGATTATGCCCGAGGCTCGTCTAATCGGGTTTATAACTTTCTCAGTCAGTTATGCTTGTGACTTTTGCCGATCAGTTAGGTCATTTCTGACTGTCCACTCGGTTCATGTTCGAAGCTTGTCTGATTGAATTTTCTCGATCGGTTATACATAGTACTTTTACCGATCAGTTAGGTCATTTTTGACTTTCTGAGTAGTTTATGTCCGAAGCTTATCTAATTAGATTTTCTTGATCAGTTATACATAGGACTTTTACCGATCAATTAGGTCATTTCTGACTTTCTAATCAATTCATGTTCGAAGCTTATCTGATCGGATTTGTAAGAGCTTTATGAATTTAAATGAAGTATAAAATTTTTTGGAAGAGAAATTCTCATTTATTTCATTGATAAATTACATAAATAAAGGAAAGAATAACATAGCTTTTACTGATAATATATCCTAAGTCTTCCAGCATGCCATGTATTCTTTACCTAAGAGCCATCCATCGCTCGAAGCCGGTAAGTCCCGGGCTTCGGCGCCTCCACTACTTCATAAGGCCCCTCCCAATTAGGCATTAGCTTACCGGTGTTCTAGGGGGTCGATGGTTCTGATTCTCAAAGCACCAAATCTCCAGCCTCGAACCTTCTTTGCTTGAATTTTTGATTGTAGTGTCGGGTAGTACGCTTCTGATAAATAGCTAGTCGCACCAGTTCTGACTCCCGAACCTTTTCCAAGAGATTCAAGTTAAGACGTAGGCCGTCCTCGTTGTATAAGTCCTTATACTGATTGACCAGAAGTGCAGGGGATCCGATCTTAATCGGTATGAGTTCATCGGTCCCGAAGGCTAATCTGAACGGTGAGTCTCCCATTGTTGTTCTTGGTGTAGTTTGATAGGCCCATAAAACACTAAGTAACTCTTCTGGCCAGCGACCCTTCAACTCATCCAACCTCCTTTTGATACCGTTAAGCAAGGTTTGGTTGGTGACTTCTACTTACCCGTTCGACTAAGGGTGTGCTATCGAAGTTTTTCTACACAGAATTCCTAATTCTTTCAGAAAAATTTCAAACTTGGATCCCATAAACTGTTTGTCGTTGTCCGAGACCAAGGCCATCGGGATGCCAAATTGATATACACCCCCTTCTTTGAAGAATTTTAGGCATTCTTATTTGGTGATCTTTTGTAGAGGTTTGGCTTTGACCCATTTGGTCATGTAGTCGATGGCTACGATCATAAAACTCACTTGCCCCTTGGCCTTTGGTAGAGGCCCCAAGATGTCGATTCCCCATATGGTAAAAGGAATTGGGGATAAGATCGAATACAGCTCTTCGAGAGGCTGATGTGGGTTGGCACTGTTCAGCTGACACTTGGGACATTTTTTGACAAAATTCGTTGCTTCCTGATAAATGGTTGGCCAGTAATATCCCTGCCTCAGAATCTTATGTGCCAGTGACTTCGCTCCCATATGGTCCCCATAAATCCCTTCGTGCACCTCCTGAAGTGTGTAGTTTGCTTCTGATGGTGTGAAGCACTTGAGCAGTGGAGAACTAAAAGCCCTTCGATATAGGTCTCTATCAATATGAACAAAATTTCAGCTCCGGTGCTTTATTTTTCTTGCTAGGATGCGATCCGAAGGTAGAACCCCATCGGCCACGTAAGAGATGTATGGCGTAAGCCAGCAGTCGAGCCGATCCATACTTAGTACCTCCACCTTCGGAACACTTGGTTGTTCCAGAACTTCTAAATATACCGACCCACTGAATGAACTGGCTTCGATGGTTGCCAATCGAGCCAAAGCGTTAGCCAGTGTATTATCGGCCCGATCAACTCCCTGGCAACTGAGCGAAGTGAAGTACGTCAGTTTATCCTTGACCTCGGCTAAGTATCTCATCATTCCTGCCCCCCGAGCCTCGTACTCTCCTGATATCTGTTTGACAACAAGCTGGGAATCACTATAGATGACTAATTTTTGTAACTCTAGGCATCGGGCCAACCGTAGGCTAGCTAGGATGGCCTCGTATTCTGCTTCGTTGTTGGTGGCTTTGAACAGAAACCGAATGGACTGTTGGACTTTGAATCCTTTGGGACATGTCAGTATAACCCCTGCCTCGCTGACGTCCAAAGTTGATGAGCGATCAACATAGAGTGTCGAGGTCTGCGCGTGCTGTATTTTCGTGACCGATCCCACATCCGTTTCTGTGAACGAACATTCCAAAACAAAATCTGCTAATGACTGTCTTTTAAGTGCTGTGCGGGGTAGATATTCCAATACAAACTGTATCAGTTCCATTGCCCTTGCAGCAAGCCATCCTGATACCTCTGGCATGTGCATTACTTTCTTTAACGGTTGATCTGTGTATACCACTACCAACCAACCCTGGAAGTAATGCCGAAGGTTCCTACTTGCTATGATCAAAGCGTAGACGAATTTATTTAGATTCGTGTATCGGGTTTCTGCCTCTCGAAGTACATGGCTGACATAGTATACCGAGAACTGATTTCCCCCTTTGTCCCGAACTAATGTCGCCCCCAATGCCATCGAGCTTGCGGCCATATACAAATACAGAGGTTTTGAAGGGATCAGCTTCATCAACAATGGTGCCGAGGATAAATATTTTTTGATCCCTTGCAACGCATCTTCACACTCCGAAGTCCACTGAAAGCTCTTCTCATTTTTAGGCCCTTTCAAGGTGTCAAAAAATGGCAAGCATCTCTTTGCTGATTTCAAGATAAACCGTCGAAGGGCTGCAATCCTACCCGTCAGTCTCTGAACATCCTTATACGACTTTTGGGAATTTCATATCCAGGACCGCCTGAATCTTCTCTGGGTTCGCTTCGATTCCTCTTTTACTGACCAAATGTCTTCCTTACTCATTGAATTCAGATGGTACCCTAAAAAGGCATCTATGAAGCTCAGCATGCCATACCCCGAAGTGGCGTCGATAAACTGATCTATGTTGGGCAAAGGATAAAACTCTTTCGGACATGCCCTGTTCAAATTTGTGAAGTCGATGCACAACCTCCATTTCCCGTTCTGCTTCTGGACCAAGACTATATTGCCCAACCACTCCGGGTAATCGATTTCGAAGATGAATCCAGCCTCCAGGAGTTTGGCAATTTCTTCATCGATGATCTTCTATCTCTTTAGGGTGAAAACTCTTTATTTATGTATAACTAGTTTTTTGTTTGGGTCCACATGTAATCTGTGTAGGGCCACCGATTCGCTTACCCCCGGTAAATCACTAGGCTCCCACGCAAAGATATCGGCATAGGCTCAGAGCAGATCTATCAGTCCTATCCAAAATGGTTTTGATAATCCCAACTCGATCTTGATCATTTTCTCTTTATTTCTCGGTACCAGTTCTACATCTTCTGTTTCCTCGGCAGGTACATCAAGCAGTTCTGTACTAGTCTCTGTGAATGGCTTTATTTTAATAGCCATTGTCTGTTTCTTCTTGCTGACCCGGATCCCTGAAGAAATCAAACTGTTCCGATAACACCTTCGGGCAATTTCTAAGTCACCTCTTACCTCTCTAATCCCATTCGGTGTCGGAAATTTTATTTTGAAATGGGGTATGGAAGTCACTTCTTGCAAGGCTGCCAAGGTCAGCCGTCCGAGGATCGCGTTATATGCCAAATCCACCTAGACCACAAAATATTTGACTGCTATCTCGACCTGATTAGGTGTTGTGCCGAACTTAACTAGCAATTCTATGGTGCCAGACACATATACCGGATCTCCACTGAAGCCGTATAGAGGTCCTTCTCCACCCATTTCCATCTTCTTCCCCTCTAGGTCCATCCTCTGGTATATATGAGTGTATAATATGTTGATTGAAGACCCATTGTCTATCATCATCCGCTTCATGTCTACGGTCCCGACCAGACCGGTTATCACCAACGCCCCATCATTTGGCTCTATGAGGTATGTAGGATAGTCCTCATTCGAAAAAGAGATAGATGTTCCAGCATATGCTTGATCCTTTCTTATAGTAGACCCCGTAACCGATAACACTGCCTCGAGATGCTCACTTCTCTTCTTTTTAATTACACGTCCCACAGATCTGCCTGAGATCACATCAATTACTCCTCAGACTGGCGGGTTTTGTAGAGGCAGCGTATCCCGATCTTGTGCTCTGATTTCCTCTCTTGGTACCACCAAGTTATCCTGATCGGCTACATGTTGAATTAACTGATGGTTTTGAACATTCTTCTCTATCTTGTCCATCAAGTCATTGCATACCTCTGTGGTATGTCCAGAGCTATGGTGGTATTCACAAAATTTGTCTCAACCCTTCTTTTCTAGCTTTGTTCGTTTCGATCATAGTTCATAGAAGGATTTATTTCTTATCTCTTCTAATATCTTGGCCCGGTCCGTGGTGAAAGGGGTGTATACTTTGCTGACACTTTTGTTTGAAATTGGAGGTCAGTTGCTTCTTGATCCCCCACCGTTGTAACTTTTCTTTCCGAGGTTGTCTGCCCTCCACTAGTTACTGTCTGAACGCTGATGATTTGGTTTGTCCCGATCCCTGGACTTCTCGTACGTCTGGGAGTGTGGCTTGAAATTACCCATGGCTTCTTCTATCGCGATGAACTCTTCGACCCGAGGGAAGGCTTCGATCAGATTTGTAGGAGGGTTGATCACCAAATCTTTCATCAGCTTTTTTGACCTCCCGATATCCAGACCCGTTGTGAAAAATCTCATGGCTTGTGGGGAGTTCAACTCTACTACCGAGCCCACAGCCTCCTGAAATAATTTTTCATACTGACCTAGGCTTTCATCCGACTTCTGTCTGACCTGCATAAGGGAAGTCATTATTTTTCCCTGTCTTCTGTTACTCCCAAACTGAGCATGGAACTTTTACCAAAAGTCATTCCACGAACCCATCAATCTGGCTGCCAAGGTTCCCATCCATTCTCGGGCACTCTTTTTCAGTGTCATGGCAAACGTATGGCATTTGGCAGCATTTGAACGCCAATAGTATGACATCAGACTGTCATATCCATTCGAATGATCGTAAGGGTCCCCTATCCCATCATACATATCCATTGGGGGCATCTTCTTCTTTGGATCGGCCGTGACTTGATTGATTTTCGATGAGAAGGGCGATTCTGCACAGCTTTAAGAGGTCTCGATTAGAAATTATGGATACTAGCATACCATGCAATCTTACAATCTCATTTATGTACATATGAACAAGATGTTCAAGTGTATAAGTTTCTCTTATCGGTAAGAAATGAGTAGACTTGGTCAATCTATCAACAATGACCCAAATCGCATCTATGCCTTGAGAAACCTTGGGAAGACCAGTAACGAAATCCATGGTAATGTGATACCACATCCATTCTGAAATTTCAAGTGGTTCTAATGGACATTTTGGCACTTGATGCTCCGCCTTGACTTGTTGACAAGTTAGACACCTTGAGATAAAACCTCGCTATCTCTCTCTTCATAGTGCTCCACCAAAATGTATGTCGACGATCACGATACATTTTGGTACTCCCAAGATGGATTGCAAACGGTGTGTTGTGCGCCTCCATCATGATTTTATACTTCAAGTCAGAATCGTTAGGAACATAAAGTCTGGAGTTGACTCGAAGTATTCCTTCTTCATCTATTCTTGCTTCCAGAATAGCACCTTCTTGCACTTTCTTCCTCATACGCATCAGCTCCAGGTCTGTAGCTTGAACAGCTTTAACTTTATCGATTAAAGTCGGTTCTACTCGTATATTCGCCATCATCACATGGGTCCCTGGAGTCTTTAGCTCTATCTCCATCCTTTGTAAGTCATACAAAATGGGCCTTTGCGTTGACAATATCTCACTCGTACCTGCATATGATCTTCTACTCAATGCGTCAGCTACTACGTTTGCTTTTCCAGGATGGTATTGAATGGTATGATCGTAATCTTTCAACAACTCGAGCCAACGTCGTTGCCGCATGTTGAGTTCATTTTGGTTGAAGAAATATTTGAGGCTTTTATGATCCGTATAGATCTCCACCTTCTCTCTAAACAGGTAATGTCTCCAGATCTTCAATGCGAAAATGACAGCTGCCAACTCCAGATCATGAGTAGGATAATTCTTCTCATATTCTTTGAGTTGTCGTGAGGCATAGGCTATGACTTTCCCATGTTGCATGAGAACACATCCTAACCCTTTGCCTGAAGCATCACTATAGATGACAAATCCCTGCAAGCCAGATGGTATTGTCAGAACATGTACTGAAATGAGTCTCCTCTTGAGTTCTTGAAAACTCTTCTCACATTCCTCGCTCCAACCAAATTTTGTATCTTTTAGAGTCAGCTGAGTTAATAAAGTTGTGATTTGAGAAAACCTTTCTACGAATCTCCGATGATAACCAGCTAAGCTGAGAAAGATACTTATTTCGGTCACTGACTTAGGTTGCTCCTAGCTTTGAATGGCTTCAATCTTTGTCGGGTCAATAGATATTCCATGATTTGATATCACGTGCCCAACGAATGCTACGTCCTAAAGCCAGAACTCGCATTTCTTTAACTTGGCATATAACTTGTTTTCACGAAACTTTTGGAGTATCAGCCTCAAATGTTTCTAATGATCTTCACGGCTTTTGGAGTAAATGAGGATGTCATCAATAAAGACGACCACAAAGTGATTCAAATATTCCTTGAATACTCGGGTCATCATATCCGTGAAGGCATCAGAAGCATTAGTCAATCCAAAAGACATGAGAAGAAATTCGTAATGCCCGTACCGAGTTCTGAAAGTAGTCTTTGGAGTGTCATCAGTTTTAATCTTCAACTGATTATATCAAGAACAAAGATAGATCTTTGAAAAGAATTTGGCACCTTGCAACTGGTCAAACATGTCATCAATGCGAGGCAAGGGTACCTATTTTTGATGGTGATATGAATCAACTTCGGATAATCAATACAAAGTCGCATACTTCCATCTTTCTTCTTCACGAATAGAACAGGAGTACCCCAAGGAGACGTACTAGGTCGTATGAAACCCATGTCTAAAAATTCCTGCAGTTAGGTTTTTAACTCCTGGAGTTCAATAGGAGCCATTCGATATGGGGCTTCGGAAATGGGTTTTGTACCGGGTTCAAGGTCGATACCAAACTCGATTTCACGCTCCGGGAGTAGGCCAGGAAGTTCTTCGGGGAATACGTCGGGAAATTTATTAACAATAGAAATATCATTCAAATTTGACGTATTTTTGTTTAAATCTATGACATGAGCTAAGAAAGCTTGACATCCGTTTTTTAATAAACGAACAGCTTTATGGCTTGAGATGACCGTGATTGAATTTAATGGTTTGGTCGCTAGAATTCGCATAATAGGTTGATTAGGAATATGAAAGCTAACAACCTTACGAAAATAATCAATTTTAGAATGATGAGTAGTTAACCGATCAATCCCTAGAATCACATCAAATACAAGTATTTCTAAGGAGATAAGATCGACAGGTAATGTGCAGTTACTGATTTAAATCAAACAAGACTTATAAATAGTGGATGTAATGGAGGTTTCTCCCAACGGAGTTTTAACAGATAAGTCAAAGTCTAATTTCTCCGAAAAAAAATTTAAACGTTCAGCACAAGTAGGAGAAATAAAAGAATGGGTTTAACCAGTATCAAATAAGGTATAGACTTCGCTAGAGTTTATGATTAGCTTACCCGTGATCACCTCGTTCGGACTCCTCACTTTTTGGGAGGTTACGACAAACTCTCTCCCTTGAACTACCAGTTTTGTCTTGTCTGGGACAGCCTTTGATGCCTCCATCCCAGTTGGAATTGACTTCGGTGCACGACAAAATCGGGCAAGGTGACCTTCTCTTTTACAATTATAACACTTTTTGGATTGTTGCGTACAGTTCGAACTGATATGTCCCTCCCCACCACATTTGTAACATACAATTGGTTGTCGTTACCCTTCCTTAACAACAGGTGCCGGTGATGACGTCTTTCCATCATTGTTGAATCTTCTCTTCTTAAAATTTCCACTTCTATTATCTTGGTCATGATTACCAACGAAGTGGTTACCATATCTGGCATGTTGATTCCCTCCACGTTTGTTGTCACCGCTTCGATGAGTGCTGTAACGAATGTATTATTTGAGTTGTGATTCTGAGGACAAATTCCTTGTAAGGAGGGAATGATGTAACATTCCAGAATTATAAACTGTAATTTTCAATATTTATTTGAATTATATAAGTATTTAATGGATATGTTTATTGTTGAATAAATAATTGTTCAATTTGATTTGGTTTGATTTAGTTAATTATTTGTTAAGAAAATAATTAAGGAATTAAGAAAATTAATTGTTATGAGATAATATACTAATTTAATTTAATAGTTAAGTTAGAGAGTTTATAATGATTAAATGAATTATAATATTTTAATTGGAATTTGTAATTAAAATATGGTGTTAGTTGGTAAAATAAAATTATAATTATAAAGGAAATTATAATTATGTGGTAGTGATTTATGTGTTAAAGTAATTTAATAGATTAGTATTAGAATTTATTAAATTGATTATTAAAATTTAATTAAATAGAAGTGTGACTAATAACCTTGCTATAAAGGAGTTACTAAAATAAATTAAAGAAGTTTAATTAGTTTGCCAAACAAGCCTTAATGCATATTATTTTTTTAATCTAATAGTGTTTTATCAAACAAGGTATAAGAATTAATTCATTTATTTTAATTAGGTTTACCAAACAAGGTATAAGGTTTAAAGGGTTATTTTTATTAGCCTAGCCAAACAAGCCTTATGACTTTTGAATTTTAAAACTTAGATAACTGACATCAGTTATCTCTATATTAATATTATATAATTAATACATATATTATTACCTATATACGTTATATTTTACTACGTAAGTTAGAATAGAGTTAGGAGAAAAACTCAGAAGAAGAAGAAGACTATAGAGGAGAGAAAGTTGAGAGAAATCCTAGAAGGTTTTGATAAAGAGAAAAAGCTTGAGAATCAAAGATAGCCATCGTCTTCTTCTAAATTAAGGTATTATCTTGCTCCTATTTTTTGAAAAGTTTTGTTGTCTTCTTCTTCCAGAAAGTTCTCTATAAAATATTTATAAAAGATGAATTTTTGATGTATATAGCTTTATATGATAGTTGTTGTTATAAGAATTGTTTTCATAAAGTTTATATATGAGTATAGATAAACTAATTCATGTATTTATGTATTTTATGAATAAACCCATATTACAGTGAGTTATATGAATCTGTATGAATCTGGCTTAGTTTAAAAGTAAAATTAAGGTTTTAGTAGTTGTTAAAATTATAAATTGAATATGGAATTTGAAAGAGGATGAATAGACATAAACAAAGAATTTAGAATTAATGGTTTTGGTTGAAAAACAAAGTTACTTTGATAGGTTTCATTGAAAATGTCAAAAATGGAGTTTTTATCAAAAATAGTAAAATTAGGTGTTGTAAATTTGAAGTTTATGTTATTATATGAGTAAAAACATGTTAAGATTATTTAAATTATGTTTATATGAAGCCTATATGTGTAGTACATGTTAATTAGTTTGTTAGAAAGGAGCTTGTAGGCCAAATTGGCTTTTTGTTAATGTTGTTGCCGAGGCTGGTCGCCAAAGTCTGGAGTTCGCCATATTATTCCCACACCGCAGCGCTGGTACCACGTCGCAGCGCCAACTGTTGGCCTGAGTCTCGCGCCGCAACGCCAGCTCAGCGCTGCAGCGCCGAACCACAATGCAATTTGTGGCGCCATAGCGCGAGTTGGCAGAATGGACTGACAGTTTTATTTATTTACACAAAGTTTGAAAACAAATGTCATGTGTTAATAATAGGACTGTTAAATTATGATATCATTAGTACTAAACTAAGAATGAGCATATTATCAAGGGTTAACTAGTATTAGTATTAACGTAATTCGATTATGTGAATTGAAAATCAAACTTACATGATGTATATACTTGTTTATATATATAAAATGTCGATAGTGAATAATTATGTCATGATGACATATATATAGGGTATTGAGATTCAAGTTGTAAGGTTTAGCTTGTGCTCAAGGTAAGTTCTCTAACACTAAAACTTCGTTGTGCAAGTTTAATTTCGTTGAGTACTATATTGCTTCTAATTCAATTACAATTACGCAAGTTGCTAACTCTACACTTTCGTAGAGCTAGATTGTCTATTATTGAGTAAGTTCTTGTATCTAGTTGTTCATAATGATGCAAGTATTCTAAATCTTATATTTTAACATTGAGCAAGTTTCTTTAATATGTAACTTGTTATTTAGCATGTGAGTCGCTATATTTTAATATTCTAGTGTCGAACAACTTTATCGTTCAAATTATTATTCATTATGCATGCTTAGTATACAATTCTCAATAACCTTAACTGAATATTGTTCAAGAAAATTATGTTATGATTATTCAATGTTTATGCTATTAGATTATTCCTATAGCATAATATTAATTTAAAAATATCGATTAAGTTATGATTATTCCATAGCATATGGTTAGTTCTTTTGTATTCAACTAATCCTTAGTCGTTGATCGTTGAATTCTAAATTACCTTGTAATGTATCCAAACCAAACCTACTTTGGTGCGGACTTGTATTCTAAATACTGAGATGAACAACTCTTTATTAGAGGTTTACGCTTAGTATTGAAATGGTTGTGCACAATACATTGTACGAAGGGCTGATCCCCTTTAGTACGTGGAGTCCTTATAGTCATATGATTGTTAAATTTAAAGTTGAAAGATTACTTATAACTATGGACATGGTTCATGGTCATTAGACCCTCAGTATTATGTTTCAGAATGTTAATAGAACCTATCATTAAGTTCTATTGAGCCTATTTCTGGCAAATGTTATAATGTTGTAAAGTTATTCATTCTAATTTGAAGTGAGCTTTGTTTGCTCATTCTTTCATGTTTATACACTTATTGCAACTAAGGTTGATACGGTAAATGAACCTACAACTAGCAAAGGAAAGGAAAAAAATGTACAAGTGATGAAGACTTGCAATTTTATTTTATCGTTATGATAATAGACTTTTAATAATGATGTGATGTAATAATTTAATTTCCGCATTTGAATGATTGTAATTAAAGGTTAGATAACCTGGGAAATTTTTATTTAAATATAATCCTGTATGGGCAGGTTTTTATTATTCAATTTTATTATGATTGAGTAGTTAGATATAATTGTTTTGATTAAGTGAACACCAAGTCTTGAGGTAATGAAGTAGCGGGATTTGGGGGTGTCACAAGTTGCTATCAAAGTTTTAGGTTATGAACCTTAGGTGGGGAAAAGCCTTAGGAAGTAACCTTTTAAAATATAGTGGTGATAAACTTTTATCGAGTTTTAAGAAAGAAGTAATAAAACACTTATGTGCTTATGTGTTTTTAACTTATGTGCTCGTGAGTGTTGAGCAGTAATGATTAATAATTAAAGCTTAAAATTTTATTGTCAGGATGACTGACGTCGGAGAATCTAGTCAGGCTAGGGAGGAGGGACCTCAGATGCCTATAGAGGGGGAGCCTCGCGACATTCAGGTAGTTTGGGAACAACTACTGCCACGGGAGTCAGCCCCGTTGGTCACAGTAGTTGAAGATGAGGATGACGACGTGGAGACGGATGAGGAGGATCCCGTTGAGTTTCCACAAGAGGGTGAGGATGACGAGTACGAGGAGAAAGAGACTCTATTAACCTCGATGGCAGATCGTATGTACGACGAAGTCTACGATCGTAACATGGAACTTCATGATACAATTGAGGAGTTACAAGAGATAGTAGCTGAACAATAGACCGCAATGACACAAAAAGACGGTGAGATCCAGGATCGTGAGGAACGACTGACAAATGTCGACGAGAAACTAGTACAGACTGAAGGAGAAAAAGAATAACTGATCGAAGTGGTCGCTGAACTGAAGAACAAGCTGAGGGAAGAAGCTACTAAGAGGGCAAGAGCTAAAAATTCTTACGAGGAAGCTTTTCAACAAACCGGAATAGCAGCAAGAGACGCGCATGCTAAGAGGATGAAGATGGAAGAGATGGATAAAGTATTCAACACCACGATTAATGGAGCTCAAGATCGGGTCATGGGATATCCTATTCAGTTCGAGACGCTGCCATCATACGTATTAGATCACAGAACAATGTTCCGGATCATGGAGGAAGAACGTAGCAAGGCTAAGCGGTATCTTAATAGGACATTGTAGTTGGTATGCGATGAATAAAATGGTTAATAAATTTGTAGATCCCAAGTGTTATGAAACCTATGATATATGATGATGATGTTTCCCTGATACTTATGTAATTCAGGAAGGTTATGTAAATAGCAGCGATGCTATTGTTTATGATTTTAAAGAGATTATGAATAAATAAAAGTTGTTACTTTATTCAAAGTGTTATGTGTTATGTGGTTATTTCTTTTTGGAGGCAAGTTAAGTAGAAATTACTTAAAAGAGTTGAATAATAATCTAATGAGTGTATTTTTAATAGAAAATGCCTCCCAGACGTCAACCACCACGACAGAGAACCACTGAAGGAACCAACAATAACGACAATGTTGATGGTACGTAACCCCGTTCAACAATAGTGACGCTACTGACAGGAGCATTGCAAAATCAACCACAAAACCAAGGTACAACGTTTAAGGATTTCAAGGCGGTTGGACCACCTGAGTTTCGTGGGTCCATGAATCCAGTCAAAGCACATACCTTGATTATGGAGATAAAAAAGGTGTTCGATGTCGCTAGGGTAAGGGAAGATCAGAAGACTGCTTTGGCAACATTCATGTTGAAAGCAGAAGCTAGTTATTGGTGGCAGGCCAATAAAACTCTTGAAGGGCCATGAGTGATGACCTGGATAGGTTTAAGGAAATATTCTTCGAGACCTATTTCCCGGAGAATTCAAAGAGTCAGTTAGAAGTGCAATTTTTGGAACTAAAGCAAGGAACGATGACGGTATCTGAGTATGCTGCTAAATTCAATGAATTGGTGAGGTTTGTACCATATCAAGTCAGTACGGACGAATGCAAGGCGAAGAGGTTTGAACAGGGACTGAAGCCCTGGTTGTACAGTATGGTTTCCCTATTTCAGTTGAGGACTTTCACAGTAGTGATGGAGAAAGCAATACTCACTGAAGGTGGAGGCGAGGCATTGACAAAGTTCAATCAGGAACAGAAGATGAAGAAGAAGAATGAGGTGGAGATCAAGAATGGAGGTGGTAGTGGGGGAAACGGTAATAATAACAACAACAACAACTTAAAGAGGAAGTGGAATGGGAACGTGGCCGCTGGAAACCATTAGGGTAACCAGAAAAATAAGAAGTTTGAAGCATGTGCTACATGCGAGAAGTTTCACAAGGGTGCATGCTTGATGGGGAAACAAGTATACTTTAATTGTGGCCAGGAGGGTCACATCGCCCCAAATTGCACTCAACCTAAGAAGAACGTGTACTTCACGTGCGGATCTAAAGATCACTTTGCACGTGAATTCCCTAAGAAGAAGACTGGAGAGACAACCAGAAGCAATGGAGGTAACAATGGAGGTACATGGGCCATTTCTGGACCTGCAGCATCAAACAAACCCACAGCTAGAACTTTCAACATGACTGTGCAAGATGATGTGCAATCAAAAGATGTGGTGTCAGGTATTATCCCAATTAATGATATAAATTATTATGTATTATTTGATTCGGGTGCTACTTGTTCGTTTATATCTGATGAATTTGCTAAGAGGTTAGGAGTGCCTTGTAAAGAACTGAATTTCCCTTTGAACATAAAAATTGCTAATAAGGAAGTAATCCCAGTTAGGTTTGTATACAATAACTGTAGGGTGAACATTAAGGAGAGTATTTTGATGGTAGATTTGATTTAGATTAGACTTGGAGAGTTTGATGTTATTTTGGGAATGGCTTGGCTGTTCAAATATGGAGCGATAATTGATTGCCAAAAGAAGTGTGTAAACCTTATGACTCCTTCAAAGGTAGTATTCTATGGTAGCAAATCTCCTAGACAAATGAAATGTCTGATGATTATGCAGGCCAAGAAATTGTTGAGTCAAGGTTGTGTGGGCTATTTAGCTTACATAGTAGATACTCAAAAAAAGAATGTGAAACTGGAAGAGATACAAGTGGTGAGGGAATTTGAGTATGTGTTTCCAGAGGATTTACCAGGACTTTTGTCTGACAGAGAAATTGAGTTCGTGATCAACTTGGCGCCCGGAACAACACCAATATCGAAGGCCCCGTATAGAATGGCTCCGGTAGAAATGAAGGAACTGATGGTACAGTTACAAGAGTTGCTAGACAAGAAGTATATTCAACCAAGCGTATCACCGTGGGGAGCGCCAGTGTTATTCGTGAAGAAAAAGGATGAGTCGATGCATTTTTGCATTGATTATAAGGTATTGAACAAAGTCATTATTAAGAATAAATACCTGTTGCCAAGAATAAATGACTTGTTTGATCATTTGAAGGGTGCTAAATATTTCTCTAAAATAGATTTGAGAAGTGGGTATCAACAATTAAAGGTAAGGAAGGAGAATATACCTAGAATGAAATTTAGAACTCGGTACGAACATTACGAGTTTTTGGTGATGTCTTTTGGTTTGACCAATGTCCTGCTGCATTCATGGATTTGATGAACAGGGTGTTTAAACCATTTTTAGACAAGTTTGTTGCAGTATTTATCGACGACATTCTGGTGTATTCCAAAACTCAAGAAGAACACGTGGAACATTTACGTTTAACATTGGAGACACTAAGAAAGGAAAAATTGTATGCGAAATTCTCTAAGTGCGAATTTTGGCTCGATCGTGTACAATTTTTGGGTCATGTGATTGACAAAGATGGAATTTCAGTGGATCCATCGAAAGTAGAAGCTGCAATCAATTTCTAACAACCAAAGACACCTTCGGAGGTGAGGGGTTTCTTGGGACTGGCCGGTTATTACATACGATTCATTCAAGACTTTTCCAAGAAAGCCACTCCGTTAACAAATTTGACAAGGAAGCCTATAAAATTTGTTTGCACGGAGAAGTGTAAAGAAAGTTTTCAGGATTTAAAGAAAAAGTTAAGCATGGCACATGTGTTGGCATTACCAGATAATACAAGAAACTTTGTGGTGTATAGTGATGCCTCACACAAAGGGTTGGGTTGTGTTCTTATACAGAACGATAACGTTATTGCATATGCATCAAGACAACTGAAGGATTATGAGAAAGGGTATTCGACTCATGATTTGGAATTGGCTGCAGTTGTATTTGCTCCGAAGATATGGAGACACTTTCTCTATAGTGAGAAATGTGAAATCTACACAGACCATAAGAGTCTGAAGTATATTTTCACTCAGAAAGACCTGAACATGCATCAAATAAGATGGATTGAATTGATAAAAGATTACGATTATGAGATCTTTTATCATTTGGGCAAAGCGAATGTGGTTGCAGATGCTTTAAGAAGGAAAGGTCAGGAAAAGTTGATGCTGATAGCAACTAAGGAGGAGTTCATTTCAACAATTACAAAAATGGAGTTGGAAATCAAATTTCAAAAAGAATCCGACGAACAAGTATTCCAGATAGAAGCTGGTCAACCTTTAGTGGAAAAAGTGAAGGATGCTCAACTACAAGATGAAGACTGTGGAAAAATAAAAGATTATTTGGTTGAGGTTAGTGATGTAAAATACAAGATCGATACAGAAAGACTACTACGGTTCGAGGAATGAATTTGGGTTCCAGCAGTGCAAGAGCTTAAAGACAAAATCTTGACCGAAACACACAACACAAGATATTTGATTCATCCAGGAAGTACAAAGATGTATCAAGATTTGTGGCGACATTTTTGGTGGCCAAATATGAAAATAGACATTGCAGAATGTGTTGCAAAATGCTTGACGTGTCAGAAGATGAAAACTGAACATCAATTACCAAGAGGTTTACTTCAACCGTTGGAAATACCAGAATGGAAATGGGAGAATATCAAAATGGATTTTGTGGTAGGTCTTCCAACGACTCAGAAAGGATACGATGCGATATGGGTAATAGTGGACAGATTGACAAAATCTGCACACTTTTTGCCGATAAATATTAGATTTAATCTTAATCAACTAGCGAAACTGTACGTTAAAAAAATTGTGTCAAGACATGGAGTTCCAGTGTCAGATAGAGATCCAAGGTTCACATCAAACTTCTGGAAGAGACTACAAGAATGTATGGGAACACAATTGTGAATGAGTACAACATACCATCCGCAAACCAACGGGCAAAGCGAACGAACAATCCAAATGTTGGAAGATATGCTGAGAGCATGCGTCATGGATTTCAAAGGAAGCTGGGACGAACATTTACCGTTGGTAGAATTCGCCTACAACAACAGTTACCACGCGAGCATCAGCAGAAAGTGCAGAACTCCACTGTGCTGGGATGAAGTCGGTGAACGCTAGTTGTTAGGACCAGAACTGGTACAATAAACTGTTCAGGTTGTGAAACTCATCAGAAGAAGATTGGTAGCAGCCCAAGATAGACAGAAAAAGTATGTTGATCAACACAGACAAGATCGTGCATTCGACGTAGGAACTTCGTATTCCTAAAATTTTCTCCTTGGAAGGGGAAAATTCGTTTCGGTAAAATGGGAAAGCTAAGCCCGAGGTTTATTGGACCCTTTGAAGTGCTGCAAAAAGTGGGAGAAGTGGCTTACGAGGTAGCTCTATCTCCAGAGTTGGAAAACATTCATAATGTTTTTCACATTTCGGTGTTACGACCGTATAAACCTGATTACAAACATGTGATCGGGTATGAATCGTTGTAGTTTGATAAAGACTTGTCCTATGAAGAAATTCCTATCCAGACAGTTGACAGGAAAGAACATGTGCTCAGGAATAAAGTTATACGTTATGTGAAGGTGAAATGGAGGAACCAAAATGCTAAAGAAGCTATGTGGGAACTCGAGGATAAAATGATGAAAGATTACCCTGAGTTATTTGTTTAATCTATGTCTTCGATTCTAGAGACATAATCTTTGTAAGAATGGAATAATGTAACGAATGTATTGTTTGAGTTGTGATTCTGAGGACAGAATCCTTGTAAGGAGGGAATGATGTAACATTCTAGAATTTTAAATTGTAATTTTAAATATTTATTTGAATTATATAAGTATTTAATGGATATGTTTATTTTTGAATAAATAATTGTTCAATTTGATTTGGTTTGATTTAGCTAATTATTTGTTAAAGAAATAATTAAGGAATTAAGAAAATTAATTGTTATGAGATAATATACTAATTTAATTTAATAGTTAAGTTAGAGAGCTTATAATGATTAAATGAATTATAATATTTTAATTGGAATTTGTAATTAAAATATGGTGTTAGTTGGTTAAATAAAATTATAATTTTAAAGGAAATTATAATTATGTGGTAGTGATTTATGTGTTAAAGTAATTTAATAGATTAGTATTAGAATTTATTAAATTGATTATTAAAATTTAATTAAATAGAAGTGTGACTAATAACCTTGCTATAAAGGAGTTACTAAAATAAATTAAAGAAGTTTAATTAGTTTGCCAAACAAGCCTTAATGCATATTAAGTTTTTAATCTAATAGTGTTTTATCAAACAAGGTATAAGAATTAATTCATTTGTTTTAATTAGGTGTACCAAACAAGGTATAAGGTTTAAAGGGTTATTTTTATTAGCCTAGCTAAACAAGCCTTATGGCTTTTGAATTGTAAAACTTAAATAACTAACATAAGTTATCTTTATATTAATATTATATAATTAATACATATATTATTACCTATATACGTTATATTTTACTACGTAAGTTAGAATACAGTTAGGAGAAAAACTCAGAAGAAGAAGAAGAATATATAGGAGAGAAAGTTGAGAGAAATCCTAGAAGGTTTTGATAAAGAGAAAAATCTTGAGAATCAAAGATAACCATTATCTTCTTCTAAATTAAGGTATCATCTTGCTCCTATTTTTCGAAAAGTTTTGTTGTCTTCTTCTTCCAGAAAGTTCTCTATAAAATATTTATAAAAGATGAATTTTTGATGTATATAGCTTTATATGATAGTTGTTGCTATAAGAATTGTTTTTATAAAGTTTATATATGAGTATAGATAAACTAATTCATGTATTTATGTTTTTTATGAATAAACCCATATTACAGTGAGTTATATGAATCTGTATGAATCTGGCTTAGTTTAAAAGTAAAATTAAGGTTTTAGTAGTTGTTAAAATTATAAATTGACTATGGAATTTGAAAGAGGATGAATAAACATAAACAAAGAATTTAGAATTAATGGTTTTGGTTGAAAAACAAAGTTACTGTGATAGGTTTTATTGAAAATGTCAAAAATGAAGTTTTTATCAAAAATAGGGAAATTGGGTGTTGTAAATTTGATGTTTATGTTATTATACGAGTAAAAAAATGTTAAGAGTATTTAAATTATGTTTATATGAAGTCTATATGTGTAGTACATGTTAATTAGTTTGTTAGAAAGGAGCTTGTAGTCCAAATTAACTTTTTGTTCATGCTGTTGCCGAGGCTGGTCGCCGAAGTCCGAAGTTCAGCGCCGCAGCGCGGCCCAGTAGTATTATTCTCGTGCCGCAGCGCCGGTACCACGCCGCAGCACCAACTGCTGGCCTGAGTCATACGCCGCAGCACCAGCTCAGCGCCGCAGCACCGAACCACAGTGCAAATTGTGGCGCCGCAGCGCGAGTTAGCAGAGTGGTCTGATAGTTTTATTTATTTACACAAAGTTTGGAAACCAATGTTATGTGTTAATAATAGGACTGTTAAATTATGATTTCAGTTGTACTAAACTAAGAATGAGCATGTTATCAGGGGTTAACTAGTATTAGTATTAACGTAATTCGATTATTTGAATTGAAAATCAAACTTATATGATGTATATACTTGTTTATATATATATATAATGTTGGTAGTGACTAATTATGTGATGATGACATATATATAGGGTATTGAGATTCAAGTTGTAAGGTTTAGCTTGTGCTCAAGGCAAGTTCTCTAACCCTAAAACTTAGTTGTGCAAGTTTAATTTCGTTGAGTACTATATTTCTTCTAATTCAATTACAATTACGCAAGTTGCTAACTCTACACTTTCGTAGAGCTAGATTGTCTATTATTGAGTAAGTTCTTGTATCTAGTTGTTCATGATGATGCAAGTATTCTAAATCTTATATTTTAACATTGAGCAAGTTTCTTTAATATGTAACTTGTTATTTTGTATGTGAGTCGCTAGATTTTAATATTCTAGTATTGAACAACTTTATCGTTCAAATTATTATTCATTATGCATGCTTAGTATCCAATTCTCAATAACCTTGACTGAATATTGTTCAAGCAAATTATGTTATGATTATTCAATGTTTATGCTATTAGATTATTCCTAAAGCATGATATTAATTTAAAAATATCGATTAAGTTATGATTATGACATAGCATACGGTTAGTTCTTTTGTATTCAACTAGTCCTTAGTTGATGACCGTTGAATTCTAAATTACCTTGAAATGTATCCAATCTAAACATACTTTGGTGCGGACTTGTATTCTAAATACTGAGATGAACAACTCTTTATTAGAGGTTTACGCTTTGCATTGAAATGGTTGTGCACAATATATTGTACGAAGGGCTGATCCCCTTGAGTACGTGGAGTCCTTATAGTCATATGACTGTTAAAGTTAAAGTTGAAAGATTACATATAACTGTGGACATGGTTCGTGGTCATTAGACCCTCATTAGTATGTTTCAGAATGTTAATAGAACCTATCATTCAGTTCTATTGAGCCTATTTTTGGCAAATGTTATAATGTTGTAAAGTTATTCATTCTTATTTAAAGTGATCTTTGTTTGCTCATTCTTGCATGTTTATACACTTATTGCAGCTAAGGTTGATACGGTAAATGAACCTACAACTATCAAAGGAAAGAGAAAAATGTACAAGTGATGAAGACTTGTAATTTTATTTTATCGTTATGATAATAGACTTTTAATAATGATGTTATGTAATAATTTAATTTACGCATTTGAATGATTGTAATTAAAGGTTAGATAACCTGGGAGATTTTTATTTAAATATAATCTTGTATGGGCTGGTTTTTATTATTCAATTTTATTATGATTGGGTAGTTAGATATAATTGTTTTGATTAAGGGAACACCAAATCTTGAGGAAATGAAGTACCGGGATTTTGGGGTGTCACAAGTGCTACCACTGGTATTATCATTTTGTCGGCTGTTCTCTCTTGGTTGGATTGACTCGTTATCGCGCTCCAATAACTGAGCCCTATTTACAACCAGGTGGGACGCAAACCGGGCCAACTCGGCAAACTTAGCTTCATATTGTGACACTGTCATATTGTTCTGCTCCAGCTTGATGAACTCTACCTCCTTCATGTGACGAATACTTTAGGGAAAGTACTTGTCGTTGAACAGTTCTTGGAATTTCTCCCAAGACATCTTCAGTGCGGCAGGTTGAGTACGCTTTACCGATTCCCACTAGTAATATGCCACTCCTCGTAACATAAAGGTGGCAAAGGGAACCTTTTGCTCCTCGGAGCATCCCAAGGCATCAAATATCATGGTGATCTACTTTATCCATGTCTCTGCCTTAAGTGGTTCTGGCTCTCCAATAAACTCCGGTGGTCCCAGCTCCTTGAACTATTTAGCGGTGACCGTCTGTGAGTTGCCAGTGTTTCTACCTGTATTTTAAACAGGAGCCGCTCTCGCCTGATGTTGCATGAATTGCATAAAGCCTCTGAACATCCCATCGTTCATCAATTGGTCAGTGTTGTTGTTTTCTTGAGGATTATTGCCATCTTGATGCACATTATCCTGGGTATTGATCGTTGGTGACTCAACGGTCTCATGTGCTTCATTGCTTATCCCAACATTTTCGGATGCCATTTTCAAATACTGCCACAAAACAAGGGTTAATTGGCATGTCACATGTTATCCCTATACTCTGACCAACCAAATAAATATCAAATAAACTTCGGTAGGTCATACTAGAGAAGGAATTCCCCGCATCTCCCCTCTTAGTTCTTGTCTCACATCTCAGCAAGGGATCATATCCCTAAGCTTTGATACCAACTGTGACGCCCCCAAAATAGGTATACATCACCCATCTTGATTCGCCAAATACATGGAACAAAATTTAAATACAAACTTCTTTTATACAGTACGACAAAACGTAGCTGAGAGTTTCAACATGGATAATGTCTCGTAGAGTGTATACAAACTCAAATAAGGTCCTCATTACAATTATTATAACACTATTTCACTGAATAGTGAGAACTACTAATGCAAATATCTGGACCGTCAATCCGTTCCCAGACTAGTCCCATCTATATTCTCATTTCCTGAAGAGAACAATGAAAATAAAGGGTGAGCTCAACTAGCCCAATAAGAAATATTATGACTAAGATAATGCAGAATAAATTATCGTTAGCCTTCAACAATGTTAAACTGATAAAATATAATAAACATCAAGTTTAACTGCAGCGGAACAAACAATCCATTAGAAGAGTCATGTAGAGCATGTTATCTATTATCTTCTATGATTTAAAAAGTTTATCATCAATTTTATTGCTGAGACTCAGCTTAAAAAATAAACCACATCATCGAATCATCCCTGCACTACGGGCCAAGGATATTCATGTAATCATCAATAGTCATGATTATACCGAATAATCCCTGGTTATAATCATACCAACAACTGTCCATCAATGCATTATAGACCAATGATGACTTTTACCACATCATTTGTAACATTACGTGTCATGATTATACCGAATAATCCCTGGTCATAATCATACCAATCAATAGTTCATCTATACACGTAAGCCACAGATGACTTTTATCACAATATAAGCATGAGGATGATGACAATGATATAAGAATTCAATTAAAAAATAGCAAAGGATAAATTTTTAAAGATTTATAACTTAATTTATACAGAATTCAATAATGTCCAAATTGTCAACATGTTACTGCTTTGTGGAGTAAAATTCAAGAATAATATTGTATCAGAAATGATTTGGACAGCAAAGAAACTAATTTTTGTCATGAATAATTCCTCGGGTGAATAGTACCCGAGTGAATAGTACCCCCGTGAATAGTACTTCAAGAATAGTACCCTATAAATAGTACTTTATGAATCGTACCCGTGAATAGTACTTTGTGAATATTACTATAAAAATGAATACTACTCATGGACAGTACTCCGGCATGAAAAACTTAAAATTTAATAAGAATGTGTAGAAAATATCTTTGTGAAACGATACTAGACGAAGCGCAAATTTCAAGGATATTCTACTAATTTCACAGAGTATAGAATTAATACTTTAATAAAATGAGGGTATAATCAAGAATAAGAGTTGAAATAATATTACTCACATACTACAGAGTGTGGAAGAAAATATTATTCCTATGAATGCTGTACAAAATAATATCCCCTACGTCAGAAGAAGACTGGATACTGGAATAGTGGGGTAACAGACTTCTTTTTTACTTTCTCTCTAAAGCTTCTCTTTCTATAATTGCTCTTGTGAGTCTTAGTGAATTGGTGAGAATGAAAGAAGAATGAGCTTCTATTTATAGGAAAACATAGTTTCGATAATTGCACGTTTTGGGGCTCAAAATATTACAGTATAATACCTTCATCTTTTCTTTCATTTTTAATTTAGTTCTGCAAGTATTATCAAACTTTCACCACCTCCCCTAATAGTATATCTTGTGAATCAATATTACAATCATGTGAAAAAAAATAATTACAGTATAGTACATTCATCTATACCTCCATTTTTAATTTAGTCATGCAAGTATTATCAATCTTGCACCACCTCCCCTAATAGTACATGCATGTGAATCAATAGTACACACATGTGAACAAATATTTATAAGCATGTAAATTAATAGCAATTAATTGCTCATTTATTCGATTAATTACCTGATTGGTCAATATAACCTTCAGACATCCATGATTATCGAAATAGATGTCAATTTCCACTAACACTAATAATCTCAACATAATGGAAACATCAATTTCATCTTTAATCAACACAAACTTATTCATAATTAATATTGTAACTCATAATATTTAACAACCAGATCATTCTCAGGAAAGAGGGGGCTTTTCGATAAGGATTTCTCCCTATTATCGCGCAATTAGGTGACCAAACCTCTCCTTGACAGAAATTTCTAGACATTGACAATATTGTAAATAATAATATGAATAACTTTATCGTCTCAATTATTGATTTAATAATATAAAATATTATGCAGATGATACTGTGACAATAATTGAATCAATAATATAAGAGATATTATGCAGCAATTACTGTATCAATAATTGAGTATAATTGAGTGACTTCTCACATAAGCATCAATAATCAATACTGTGTGCTACTATGCAACCACGCATATTACTGTACTTTTACCATTGGGTAGTTCAACAGTTTAACAGTAAAACTTTTGCCGTTATTTTTATAAAAAGATAATTCTATCATTTTCTAACTACAAAAATACTTCCTTTGTGGGGTCTACCAATGATTATGTCGTCGTACGAATATTCCCTGTTAAAATGAATATTCTCCGACCAATCGAATATTATATAGCCATTTGCTTACTTTGCAAAATTTATAAATAATACTCACAACTATAACATTATATCAAATCCACAGAATAATATTCTAAAATATATTTCGAGAAAAAATAATCTTTATTCATAAAATTTGGGGTCTTATAGTATATGGCGTAGAATGTCTTTTCTCAACGCTGACCCAAAACAGCCCCTACCGCAAAGTCGCTTGCATCACACATTAATTCAAAAGGCATATTCCAGTCCGGTGCGACAATAACTAGAGTTGTAGTCAATTTCTTCTTTAATAGCTCAAATGCTAACTTACACACTCCTCATCAAACATGAAAACTAAATCCTTCTCTAAGAGACTGCACAATGGTTTTGCAATCTTAGAGAAGTCTTTTATGAATCTCCTATAGAACCCGACATGTCCCACAAAGCTTCGGATTCCCTTAACTAAAGTTGACGGTGGAAGATTTTCAATCGTTTCTAGCTTTGCTCTATCCACCTCTAAACCCTTCGCAGAGACCATGTTCCCCAAAATTATTCCTTCTTCGACCATAAAGTGGCACTTTTCCCAGTTAAGTACCAAATAAGTCTCTACGCAGTACTTTAACACCATGACTATGTTTTCTAAACAAACATCAAAACTATCCCCAAAGACCGAAAAGTCATCCATGAAGACTTCCAGATTTTTCTCCACCATGTCTGAGAAGATAGCCATCATACACCGTTGGAAGGTAGTGGGTGCATTACACAAGCCAAACGACATTCTCCTGAACGAAAAGGTGTCGTATGGGCACGTGAAAGTAGTTTTCTCTTGATCTTCAAGAGCAATGACTATGTGATTATATCCCGAATACCCTTCCAATAAGCAGTAAAATTCAATGTCCCTAAATCTATCCAACATCTGATTGATAAAAGGCAGAGGAAATTGATCTTTACGGGTTGCCTTATTCAGCTTCCTGTAGTCCATGCAAACCCTCCAACCGGTCACTGTCCTCGTCGGAATTAACTCATTGTCATCATTCTTTACTACGGTCATTTCGCCCTTTTTCAGCACACATTGAATAGGACTAACCCAAGCACTCTCTGAAATTGGGTAGATGATTCCCGCATCAAACCACTTCAGAATCTCTTTCTTCACCACTTCTTTCATGATTGGATTAAGCCGTCTCTATTGTTCCACGGTTGGCTTTGAATCCTCTTCAATGAGATTTTTGTGCATACAGAAAGATGAACTGATTCCCTTAATGTCTGCAATTGTCCATCTGATAGTCAATTTATATCCCCTTAGCACTCTCAGCAACTTATTTTCCTGCATTTTGTTAAGCGCAGAAGTAATAATAACAGGTAAAGTATTAGAAATGCCTAAGTATGCATAACTGAGGTGTTTAGAAAGTGGCTTTAGCTCAAGTGTAGGTGGCTCCTCCAATGAAGGTTTCATCATTGTCATGGCTTTCTCTTCCATGTGAAATGGCTCAAATGGTGCTTTGAATCTACTAACTCGCGGCAAGGAATCCAACATATTCAAATAATCTTCGAACTCCTGATCATCCAAATCTTCATCCCCCAGTAGTGTCATTTCGAATGGATCATTATCCAAGCTTTTAACTAGGTCTTCAGTGATTATCTGATTAATGACATCCATCCTTAAACACTCATCTTCATCCGTAGGGAACTTCATGGCTTTGAATACGTTGAACTTCACTTCCTGATCTTGGACCCACATAGTTAGTTCACATTTTTGCACATCGATAAGCGTCCTACCCGTAGCCAAGAATGGTCTCCTAGGATGATAGGGATGTTTTTATCTTCCTCAAAATCCAGAATTATGAAGTCCGCAGGGAATATGAATTTATCCACCTTTACCAAAATATCCTCCACAATGCCTCTTGGGTATGTGACTGATCTATCCGCCAACTGTAGAGATATGTTCGTAGGCTTTGGAGCTGGTAAACCCAATTATGTATAAACTGATAACGGCATAAGGTTTACACTTGCCCGCAAATCAGATAAACATTTATTGAACGCCATATTCCCAATTGTGCACAGAATGGTAAAACTCCACGGATCTTTCAACTTTGGCGGTAACTTTCGATGTAAATCTGCACTACATTCCTCTATTAATGCCACAATTTCAAAATCCTCCAACTTTTTTTTCCTAGACAGAATTCCCTTCATGAATTTAGCATAACTAGACACCTACTCTAAGGCTTATGCAAAAGGGATGTTGATATGAAGTTTCTTAAAAACTTTTAAAAATTTTGCGAACTGCTTATCTAATTTCTGTTTTTGGACTCTCTGCTAAAATGGCAGTGACGGATACACAACTGGCTTGTCATTCGACTTTGTCTGTTCAACTTGCTTTGCCTCTCTCTGTTTCTCTTCAACCACTTTTTTGTCATCAACTTTATCATCTTTTGTAACTGAATTTTCTGCATTTTCCCCATCTAGATGTTTTCTGCTTCTCAATGTGATTGCCTGACACTGCTCATGATTTCCCTTCGGATTCTATTCGGTGTCACTTGGTAGAGTCCCTTGTGGTCTATTATTTAATGCTAAGGCCAGTTGTCTCATCTAATTTTCTAGATTCTTGATGGCAATTGCTTGTGACTTCATAACTGCCTCATTTCTCATAATGTACTTCGAAAACAACTCTTCTAAATCTGATTTTCTCTCTTGATGCTGAGTTGTTTGTTGATGTTGATTCCAGAAACCCAGGGGATAAGATTTTCATGGAGACTGCTGATTTTGATTGTTGCTCCATGAGAAATTAGGATGGTTTTTATTCCCCAGGTTATAGGCATTTTGATACATATTTTATGGCGGTATCCTATTCTAACTACCCACAAACTGATCCGATGTCGGGTTGATGGCACATTGCTCTGTAGGATGTTCTCCAGAACATAACTCGCACACATACACCACATGTTGTGGTTGTGCACCCATCATAGTATCCATTTTCTTTGATAATGCAGCAATCAGTGATGCCAATGCAGTTACTCCAGCTACCTCTAAAACCCCAACCAGCTTAGGTTGTGTCATCCTCGAAGTAAGCCACTGGTAGTTTTTAGTTGCCATCGTCTCAACCAACTCATACGTTTCCTAATATCTCTTAGCCATAAATGCTCCACCCGAAGTTGCATCGATACTCGTCCTGAGATTCCCATTTAATCCGTTATAGAATGTGTTCATCTGCAGCCATTTTGGTCATCCGTGATGTGGGAATTTTCTAAACAATTCCTTGTATCTTTCCCATGACTCATATAACGATTCCTCGTGCTATTGTTCAAACATAGTAATCTCATTCCTCATTTTTGCAGTTTTTGCTGGTGGGAATAATTTAGCTAAGAATTTTTGAGCGAGGTCTTCCCATGTAGTTATTGAGCCTGATGGTAGTGAGTGTAACCAACTCTTCGCCTTGTCTTGCAGAGTGAATGGGAACAAGCAAAGCCTGACTGCTTCATCTGATACCCCATTATACTTGAAAGTGTCATATATATCCATAGTCATTGGCTTGGTAATGATCACCTAGCTTAGCCACTGATAATACTTGGAGGTTACATATTTTAGAGTGTAGGTTACTGTTCATTGTACTATGGTGCAACTGATAATTTTATAACACAGCAACATGCTTCAATCTTGCTCAGTTAGTTACTTTAACTCCCAAAAGTAATTTTAATGTGCAATTGTTACCATATTAGAAAAATTTAGGGATTATAATATACTCAGATCATGTAATCCATGTACATTATACATGTAATAAAATATCACAGTCAGGTATTATTATCCAAGTAGTTCTATAATTATTTCTACTACTCACAAAATCACATTATAACATTATTTAATATTAATGTTTATTTAAACATTTTAATCTCCTACCCAGTTTCTAGAATACACAGATATTTAATTATTTATGTATTACCACTACATATGATTTCATTGTACCACTTGGTACCTTATATCATTAGTCTCAATTAAATGTCACACCTCACATATTCTTAAGCCGTAGGTATTATATGTTACTACTGCTCACACTTTCCATATTACCCCTAGTAATATTATTTAATGATTATACCCTCATTAATATTTTAATTGGGCTAAATATCATTTAGTTGGGTATTTTTAACCCACACATTAATTAATTAATATTAATCATTTCTTTTCAATAATTATTATGCATTCCTCTAATTAATAGAATATAATATTCTATAATATCGCTTAATTAACCCATAATTAATTTGTGTTAATTAATTAAACACTACTCAAATCCATTCATGGACAACTTAACCATCATTTAAGATTTTTATTATACTTATGAGTCCTTAATACCCATTTCTTAAACTTTAAATTCCAAAAACTGATTTTACAGACCGGTGCTGCTGCGCTGATCACAGGCTTGGAAATGGCGCAGCAGAACCATACCAAATTTCCAAGCAGACAAGTTCTGCATCTCCAGAACTGAACCCTTACGCTTCCAAATACTTTATACATTCTCCTTGAGCGTTAAATTATTTAACATCAATCCTCCCTTTGATTACACCTCATCGGTTACTATTTTCCTTAATAATTTAAGAATCACATTTCGAGTTTTAAAACTCTATCTCCCTTATTAGTTTAACCAACTATACAACTCCTTTACGGTTTCTTAGCACCAATAACACAACTCGAATGTAACACATACATACATACCTTTAATCATCACTTTTCGCCGTGTATCGAATTACGTAATAATTCTCTAACCACCTTAAAGGTATATCAATTTTCTACTTTCGTCAACAACGTACACGCATATAAGTCTAAACCTAGCACACCTCGAGTCTTTAATAGTACTCAATATAGTACACTGAGTGGTTTCCCACAAACAACCAACAAGTTAGTTTATGTCTCGTCTACACTGTTTTCACAGTGAGTTAGATCTGTTACTAATTCGTATATACCTCCACTCTTTGAAGGAATCGTTTAGCCCAGCTCCTATATGTCAACCATTAAAGAGTATGATTTCACTACTTTAGACTTGATACACACTCGTACAAACACTCGAGAAATTGGTGATTAACAAATATATATAATGTCACCAACTTATTATTATAAAAATAATTCTATAAATTATTTAATGCCAATAGATAAATCTTATCCATCTTCTTACCAATTCATCTCTACAATGTATAACACATATATAATAATAATATATATTTATTAAACACAACATCACATTGTTCATATTACCATATGTAACACAATATTACATAACATGTAACACATTTATATTATTGCTCAAACACATCTCATGCTTTAAGAATTTTATTCACTAAATTCTTATTTTTAATATTTTTTGAAAATTCGGGTTCTAACAGTTTGCATAAACCGACTTCAAGAACCTGAAATAGAATGAACAAAACAAAAAGGAAAAATATTTAAGTAAAACTGGACTAATTAAACTGATTTTGCAAAATTATTAAAATCTATACTAGTCCCCGACAATGGCGCCAAAAACTTGTTGGGTAAAATCTTATACGCACAGCACGCAAGTATATGTGATCAACAAGTAATATAATGATAAGTCAAGTATCGTTCCCACAAAGACTAGAAAGAAATTAACCCTCATAATTACGAATTTTCTATTAATCCAAATTCTATTAAACTAACCAAATTCAAGGTTATAACTAAAAATATTAAAAATACTAAAATTACCAAACAATCAACAACCCTAAAAACTGAATCTTCAAACAAGTATTGGAGAATTAGGCTTACAACTTCACTCTAAGCATCACTCTAATTATTACACTTTATTCCAGTTTAATTCAATATCCCAGTTTATTAATCAAGAACACACAAGTAGAACTAGCCAACTCTCGATGCACTAATACCGTATTAACTCAAATCCACAATTTAGATAGAATTAAGTTAAACACCTTAATTAACTAACTCACTATATCTCTATCTGAATTACAATTAAGAAGGTTTAAGTCCAAGTTATTTATCCGATTACATGCGATGTTAAGTATATCTCTACCCATGCATTCATCAAGATTCCATTCATTCACAGAATTCAAGAGCACATGCTATATTGACTAAGTCTAGACTCGCATTTCATCTCTCGAGTTCATACAAGTCCACATAAAATTGGTGATCAGGCAATTTAAAGATTCAAGCACAAATCAATATAGATAAATTGAGAAATAGCTTATTAAACTGAAAGTCAAAGTTACATAACCATCGTTCCACTCAAATATCTGTTATAAGCCTAATAAAGAACTTATTTCACAATCAATGAAATAAAAACTAAAATAATTAAAGTGAACATCATCCCAAATAAAGAAATTAAACTAAAGAAGAAGAATAAATCCAGAACCACCCATCTCTCTAGCTTCAATCTGCAATTATTGTGGAATTGCCTTCAAAGTAATCCTCCAATGCTCTTGCTCAAAAAATATGTCCTCAATGATGTATTTGCTTGTATTATATCTCTTCAATCTTGTTTGTTGTTAATATATATGCCAAGACACGTATTCTGATTATAATTCCATGCCCAATTGTGTTCCAAGTCATTTCCAACACGCAAGCTTACATTTCTGCAGTATTTGAATAGAACAAGACACTGAGAATTTTCTGTACCCCCCGCCCCAGTGATGGTGTTGCTGTGTAAATAGCCAGCCCCTACTGGCATAGCTTCTGTCAACTGAGTTTGCACACACCCAGCCCCCCACCCCGGCGGGGGGTTTTGTATAGGAACTAGCTAGCCCTAGCTGGCATAGCTTCTGTTAACTGTCCATTTTAGCTCCCAAACTTGCCAGATTTTGCCAAAACTCTAGTATTTTAATCCATTTGCCACTCCACCACACCTAAACGCAAAACAACACTAAACAAGTAAAAACAAAACATAAACTCAAGGAATTAACACTGATTAAGCTTGAATTAGGAGCCGATTCGTGGGTATAAAACCAACTTATCAAATTGCATCTACAACAGGAGAATATATTTCATCGTAATTAACGTCAGGTCTTTGTGAAAAGCCTTGTGGCACAAGGTGTGCCTTATATCTTACGATTTCATTTTTCTTATTTCTTTTTCGTACAAAGACCCATTTGTATCAAACTAGCTTTACTTCTTCGGGTGTTTGGACTACAGGTCCAAAAACTTCACGTTTTGCAAGTGAATTTAATTATGGTTGGATTACTTCTTTCCATTTTGCCAATCATTTCTGCGTCTACATTCTTTGATAGAATTAGGCTTAAAATTCTCGTTTTCATTAATGATACCAAGCGATATATTATATAAAAAAAGTTGTCAATAACTATCTCACTTTGGTTCCATCTTTTCTTTGTAGAGACATAACTTATCGAGATCTCATCATTTTTATTGTTTTCAAGTACCTGGACCTCTATATGTCTATATCCTCATGAATATTTTCCTCCTCAATAATGCCAACTTATTTATTTACTTCTTTTCTTTTCCGAGGATTTTTGTCTTTCGAACTGATTGGTCTACTACGCTTCTAGCGTGCCTTAGACTCATTTGCTATAATTTTTATGGATTGTCCTATTGGGAATTCAATCCGAGCTGGAGCATTTACAGCTAGTATATGAGAATTGGTTACATCTTTTGAGTTAGTGAATACATTCGGTAGCTGATTTGCTATATTTTGCAAATGAAGTATCTTTTGAACTTCTTGTTCACATTATTTTGTACAAGGATCAAAATTTAATAATGACAATGCATTCCATGTAATATCTTTATCCAGCTGTTTAATTTCTCCCCCTAATGCTGGGAACACAGTCTCATAAAAATGACAGTCGGAAAATCGTGTCGTAAATGAATCACCTGTTAAGGGTTCAATATATTTAATTATTGATGGGGACTCAAACCCAATATATATTTTCAGTCTCCTTTGAGGACCCATCTTTGTACATTGTGGAGGATAAATTTGAACATATACCGCACAACCAAACATTTTTAGATGGAAAATATCTGTCTCATGACCAAAAACCAATTGTAATGGGGAGAATTTGTGATATGATGTTGGCCTAATGCAAATAAGTGTTGCCGCATGTAAAATAGTGTGCCCCCAAATAGTGACAAGAATCTTTGTTCTCATGAGCAATGGTTTTGCAATTAACTAGAGGCGTTTAATAAATGATTCAGCAAGACCATTCTGAGTATGAACATGGACAACATGATGTTCATTATTTATTCCAAGTGACATGAAATAATCATTAAATGTTTGGGATGTGAATTCACCAGCATTGTCAAGATGTAAAGTCTTGATTGTATGATCCAAAAATTGTGCTCGTAATCTAATCATTTGAGCAAGTAATCTCGCAAACGCCAAGTTGCGAGTTGATAATAAACACATGTGACCATCTTGTAGATGTATTTATTAAAACCATAAAATATCTAAATGGTCCACTTGGTGGGTTAATAGGCCCAAAAATATCTCCTTGAATACGTTTGAGAAATCTTGGGGATTCAATCCCAACTTTAACTGGTGATGGTCTAATGACCAATTTGCCTTGAGAACAAGAAGCACACGAGAATTCCTTAAATTGAAGAATCTATTGGTTTTTAAATGGATGATCATGTGAATTCTCAATAAATCTTTGCATCATTATTGATCCAGGATGACCCAACCGATTATGCCAAATAATAAAATTATTTGGTTCATTGAACTTCTGGTTCATTATTGCATTGACTTCAATTGTACTAATACATGTACAGTACAGACCTGAAGATAAAACGGGTAATTTTTCCAATATTTATTTTCTAGTAGAGACATTTAATATGATGTAAATATATTCTATACCATTATCATTGGTTGTCTCAATATGGTACCCGTTAAGTCATATATCTTTAAAACTTAACAGATTCCTCCTTAATTTTGCATAAAACAAGTCATTATTAATAATAAATTTTGTTCCACTAGGAAGCATTATATTGGCTCTTTCAGAGCCTTCAATCAAGTCTGCTGAACTTGATATTGTATTCACTTTTGCTTTCATCATTCTTAGATTTGAAAAATATTACTTATGTCTGAGAATGGTATGTGTCGTTGCAATATCTGCTAAGCATATATCTCCACCAATTATATTAGGCTCATTTATAGCATGACGCAAATCCATATTTTCTTCATAAAAATGAATAAATATATAATAAGTTCATAATAAGACATAATATTAATAACACAATCCATTACATTAAATAAACCAACATGAAATGAAGAAAACAAAATACATTGGAATTATTAGCATAAAAGAAATACACTTAAAAAGGATTATCATAATTTTGAACTAATTATTTTCATTACAAGAAATATCAACTTGATCATTATTTTGCTCAAAGAAATCTGCAACGTCAAGGTGTGTCATATCCAAAGGATCAAAATAAATATTATTATTATCTTGATGTGGATGAGAAAAATATATTTATATATTCTTCTCATTTCCTTTCAATGAGTACTGATATAAATCAACAAGAGGTTTAGCTCTACGACAGGTACGAGACCAATGTCGTTTCATTCCACACCGATAACAGATATTTTCATCCTTCTTGGTATCTATGTTATTTATATTCTTCTCTCCTTCTTGTTTCTCCTCATTCTTTGAAGGTTTGGTATCATGGTTGCTGTAATTAAACCGTCCTCATCCATGACCTCTATTACGACCACGACCATGAGCAAGAGCACGACCACGACTACGACCGCGACCATAATTATTGTTATATCTCATAGCATTCACTTCAGGGAATGGAGCTGAACCAGTTGGTCGTGATTCATGAATTTTCATTAAAAGTTCATTATTTTGTTTAGCCACAAGTAGATATGAAATCAGTTCATAATATTTCTTAAAACCTCGTTCTCTACATTGCTGCTGCAGGAGCATATTCGAGGCATGAAGAGTAGAGAATGTTTTTTCTAACATATCTCCATCAGTGATATTATCTCCACACAATTTTAATTTAGAATTGATTTTAAACATTGTAGAATTATATTCATTTACTGATTTAAAATCCTGCAATCGTAATTTATCTAATCATAACGAGCTATTGGGAGAATAACTGTCTTTTGAAGGTCATATCATTCTTTCAAATTTTTCCAAAGAATAAGAGGATCTTTTACTGTGAGATACTCTAACTTCAACTCCTCATGGAGATGACGGCGTAAGAAAATCACGGCATTTGCCTGGTTTTGACTAGGTGTTTTATTACCATCTTTAATGGTGTCTCCAAGACCCATGGCATTAAGATGATTTTCGGCATCAAGGATTCATGACAAATAATTCTTACCCGTAATATCAAGTTCCACGAACTCAAGTTTGGCAAGGTTTGTCATTGTAACTTTATACAAAAAATATAAAAAATCATTAGAAATTTAGTTTATTATAACTATCAACATGTACATGAATATCTGGGTATAAAAATTATATAAGCATACAATATATATTTAGTCATACAATATAAAGAATGATGATGAATAACGGACATGAGAGATTATATGTGTGTGTGTGTATGTGTTATAACATTTAAATAGACTCAAAATATTAAAAATATAATTTTTAATTATGCTACCATGCCAAAAAGAAAAACATCCCAACAGTTGAATAATCATCCAATTGATATGATATTGACAAAGTTGCTGACCTGACATTAGATTGTAATCATCACCTAAACTAGAACAGTAATTTTATTGGATATATATTTATTATGTGCATGCATATCTTTCCGATAAGTACAACAAACTCTAATCATAGATTATGAATGGAATAGGATGCACTATATTATGCTAAAATAAAATAAAATTTCATATCCATATATATATATATATATATATATATATACATATATATATATACACATATATATAATAGATAATTATACATTCTCCTTCAAATCAAATATGATTATCTTCAAGACGAAGGTGAGTAGAAATTCGTGCTGATAACGTATTATTAAAGAATAATAATATTAATTAAGAACAATGATTAGTGAAAAGAGAGCATCCTCATATCATATAAGTTATAATATATTTTTTATATTTCTCATTCTCTTTATAATTCTACTATTTATAGGTACATGAACATTAATACTTGGATGTTTCGAAACTCAAAGGTCATGAGTTTCAAAACTTAAGGGACATGGGAGTTTCAAAAGATCAAAGATCATTACAATTAAAGATGGGAGGACTGAATCTAGACATCCATATATATTTTAATTTTATAACACTCCCTCGTGGATATATATTATAGATAAATATACGTATCCTAAAAGAATACTAATATTAAGAAAAATGATTAGTGAAAAGAGAGCATCCTCATATCATATAAGTTATAGTATATTTGTATCTCCCCAATTCTGTTTACAATGCTACTATTTATAGGTACATAAACATTAATACTTGGAGGTTTCAAAACTCAAAAGTTATGAGTTTCAAAACTTAAGTGACATTAGAGTTTCAAAAGATCAAGGATCATTACAATTAAAGATGGGAGGAATGACTCTAGACATCCATATATATTTTAATTGTGACGCCCCCAAAATAGGTTTACATCACCCATTCTGAGTCGCCAAATACATGGTACAAAAACAAATACAACTTCAGTATTACAATTGTCGCGCAAAATACGACAACACATATACTGTGAGTTTAAATACAAATATTGTCTAATAGATAGTATACAAACTCAAAAGGAGCCCTCATTATAATTATTGATACACTATTTTACAAAATAGTGAGGACTACTAAAATAACTATCATGAACCATCACTCCATACCCCGGCTAGTTCATGCTATGTTCTCACCTCCTTAGAAAAAAAATGGAACAAAAAGAAAAAGGGTGAGCTCAACTAGCCCAGTAAACAATATTATGACTAAGATAATATACAACAAATTATCATTAGTCTTCAACAGGAAAAAATCTGATAGAATATAATAGACAATAAGTTTTAGATCAACAACTGTAGCGGAAGCAACAATCCATTAGAAGAGTCAAGTAGAGAATGAATTCTACTATCTTCTAAGATTTAAAAGTTCGTCAACAATATTTTATCCCTGTAACATTAATAAATATACATCTTGAATCAAATATTCATCTTTGCACTACAGGCCAAAGATATTCATTTGTATCAGCAGTTAGTCATGTTCATCTCAACACATGTTCATCTTTGCACTACTGGCCAAAGATATTCATTAGTTAATCATTCATCTTTGTACTACAGGCCAAAGATATTTAGTACTATGATCATTTAGGAATGAGGATGATAAAAAATATCTTAAAAAAAACGAATCCAGTGAGATAAAAGATTAGAGATTCATACTTTAGTTTATCCAAGTTTAAAAATACCTTACAATAATCAATTGTGGAGCAAAATTCAAGAATGAAGATCAAAACATAGATACAATCAAAGATAGTAACCATAATAGACAACTTGGACAAAGAAAAGAAAATTTCATTTTTCTGTGAATAGTGTCGTATTCGTGAATAGTGCTGTATACGTGAATAGTTCCGTATACGTGAATAGTGTCATATACGTGAATAGTAACGCAGATATAAAAAGGTAGAAATTCCAAAATAAAATTCATACCAATATTTCGGTATAATGATATAGAAAGAAAAAACATCATTATGAAGAAAATAACATCCCTTACCTCAAAAGAACAGTACTTCTGGCTGAAATATTATGTATAAGGCTGAAGGAAACTTTCACTAAATAACAACTCACAAAGTATCTAAATACTTACAAAATACGCTCGATAATATAGATAGAGAAAGCTTCTGATTCTAGTGGGATTTTCAATTCTAACTAAGCACACTATTTATTGGAAAATTCTTAGAACGTCATAGCAGACTAACCTGCTACCTGATGGCTTTACTTGCTATAATTCACGCCAACTATTTTTGAAATTAAATTTCAGCACATTTTTTCACCAACCAAAAGTGGGGCCCACCCATATTTTTAATAAAAAAACATTTATTTACGAAACTTCAATAATTCATAATAAATAGCCCTTTTATCAGAAAAATACGAATTTCATGTCCATTCCATAGGAAATTAAATTCTCTATAACTTTGTAAAAGAAAGTTTTTCCAAATTCCAAACAGAAAATGCCCGAAATCCACATACTGATGATTTTTAATACCTTCATTCAGACAAAATACTGATAAAATACCTCAACATTAATTCCATCATTTATAACCACATAAAATAAATATTTCCTTATCATATAAATTAATAATTAATTATTTACAAATAATATTACAGAATCACAATAATGACAACCAAGTCGTTCCCAGTAAAGATGGGGCTTTCCGATAAGGATTTCTCCTTATTGGCGCGCAATTAGGTGACCAAACCCCTTTCCTAGATAGAACTTCCATAGACATTGCCAATAATGGTATCTAACAATATTATTCAAATAATATGAATTATTGATCTAATAATGGAGATATTGTGCAGTGACAATTATTGAAATAACAATAATATAAAATATCAACGAAGCAATTATTGAATCAATAAAATAAAATATTGAACAGTAATTACTTTAACAATTATTGAGTAGTGCCTTCTTACGTAAGAATCAATAATTCAAAAATAATGTGCAATACCGTGTGCTACTGTGCAACTACGTGTATTATTGTATTTTAACCACCGGGTATTCCAACAGTGTTAACGGTAACAACTACGCCGTTATTTATAAAACTCAAACTTGTCATTTTCTTCATTCGACCGTTTTCTATTATGGGACCCACAAATAGCTGCGCCGTCGTACGAATATTCCCCGACAGAAAGAATATTTCACGACCAAACGAATATTCCCCAACAACAATGAATATTTTATAACCACTTTTTTATTTTGCAAAATATGCACATTTCACCCATAACCAAAGTATTACATCAAATTAACACTTTATTATTCAAAATAATAATTAGAGAAAATTTGATTTTATTTATAAAAAGTTGGGGTCTTACAACCTCCCCTCCTTATAAAATTTTGTCCTCGAAATTGACGTACGTACCTGGTGTTTCGAAAAAGGTGAGGATACCTCATTTTCATTTCTGATTCCAATCCCAGGTCATTTCTTCAATAGCATGGTTCCTCCATAAAACCTTAACTTGTGGTATAACCTTGGTGCGTAGGATATGCTCTTTCTTATCCAAGATCTTAACAGGTACCTCCTTATAAGTTAAATCTTCAACTATCTCGTCTGGTTCTAACTCAATAATGTGGTTCGGGTCTTTCACATATTTATGAAGCATGGATATGTGAAAAATATTATGAACGCGAGACATGCTTGGAGGTAATGCGAGTCTATAGGCTACATTTCCTATTTGATCAAGAATCTCAATTGGACCAACAAATTGTGGATTGAGCTTTCCTCTCTTTCCAAATCTTGTAACTCTCTTCCATGGAGTACTACGTACCAATACATGATCCCCAATATTAAATTCCACGTCCTTTCGATGAAGATCCGCATAACTCTTTTGTCGATCATGTGTCATTTGTATACGTTATTGGATCATTTGGATCTTCTCTATAGTCATTTGTACCAACTCTTGTCCCAACAACGTTACTTCTCCCACCTCATCCCAGCATACTGGAGAGCGACACTTTCGTCCATACAATGCTTCAAATGGAGCCACACCTATACTTTCCTGATAACTGTTGTTGTAGGAGAATTCCACCAATGGTAGGTACTTATCCCAACTCCCTTTAAAATGTAGAACACATAATCTTAATAGATCTTCAACAGTTTGAATAGTCCTCTCTGATTGCCCGTCCGTTTGAGGATGGTATGCTGAACTGAATCATAAATCCTTGCCCATATCTTTCTGCAAGCTAACCCAAAATTGTGAAGTGAATCTTAGGTCACGATCCAAAACTATGGATACTGGCATGCCATACAATCTCACAATCTCATGCATGTACATACGAGCAAGACGTTCAAGGGAATAAGTCTCCCGTATAGGCAAGAAATGGGCAGACTTGGTTAATCAATAAACAATGACCTAAATCGCATCTGTGATGACCCAAGTATAGGTATGGTTTGAAGAAATTCCGAGGACGAAATTTTTATAAGGGGGGAAGGATATGACAACCCGGAAATCCAGATTGTCCAGAAATTAAGATTTAAAGAATTAGTTATTAATAAAATAAATTTTTATTAATACTATTATGTGCTATGTGTTTATTAATTGTTTTACAACCTAGAACGATTATTAATCGGGAGGATTCTGGCTACGAGCTAGATTGAACGAGTAAGAATTTTCAAGAAAAAAATAAAAGTTTTTCGGGAACAAAATATTTTCGGGGAAAAAGACGAAATAAGAACTATTCATCTGTTTCTGCTCGAAGATTTATTTTGAAATTCCGAGAAGTTATAGATTACGTAAAATGTTGAGACGTGATGGAATATTTAATAATATTTCAGTTATGGCCAAAGACAAAATATCCAAAAATATTTGGATTCCGAGAATCACAGTTTTTAAAACTGTCGGACGAAAGACGGAACTACAAAACTTAAGGGCTAAGCAAACTTGAGGGCTAAGTTAACTTAGTCCTTAAGTCTTGAATAGTAAGGAGGTTTGAATAGTGATTTTAGGGGCGAAATGACTATTTTGCCCCTAACCTTGAAAATCTATAAATAGGAAGCTTAATCCCATTTGAATGGGATTTTGAAAATCCTACACTTTGAGAGAGAAAGTGAGAGAGTTCGGATGGGGGAAGAGAAGGAGAAGAAGGAAGAAAAGCTTGCTCATGAGCAAACTTTGTCCGACGGAGGAAGATTAAAGAAGAAAGGTAATCCGAAAACCTAACTTCTAGATAATATTTCTTTAGGTTTTTTTGTTAAAAACATAGTTTAAATGAGAATAGGGGGTAAAAGATATTTAGAATTATTTTATATGGTTGAAATCATGAGAAAAGAAGATATAAGAAATAAGAAATTTAGTTTATAAATTTCTTAAGGAAGTATAAGATTCGTAAGGATTTTGAGCGATCCGAATGAATCTTATAATTGAGTAGGTTAAATAAGTAAGGAATGATGTTCTATAACATCAAATTCCAAGAAAAAGTGAAATCGTAATCCAAAATATTGATTAAAAATGAAGAATGAACGAAGAACACGAAGAACACACAAAGAACACGAAGAATGCGAAGAACACGAAGAACGTTGTTGATGGACAAATTTAAAACCATCATAGTATAAATGTTGTTGATGGACAGGTTTAAAACCATCACGTATAATTAGTTTCTTATTGCTTGGTTAGGAACGGTAGAAACGTTCATGAAGAATGGATTAAAACTAAGCTATAACGAAGTTATGGCGAAAATTTTATAAAAGAAGAACGAACATTTGAAAGTTAGTAAATGAACCCGAACGTGTAGGGTTTCATAATAATGTAAGAGAATGTATAAAATGTGAGTCGTGGACTCAAGAACAAATGAATTTCGAGTTCGGATGACCGAATTACGGACGAACAAATGAAGAACATTAATAACGTAAAAATGAACGAAGAGTGAAGATAAAGCTAATTGAATGTTATGTTAACGGATTCAGAACGAAGTTCTGTCTATTGGTAATAAAAGTAAGTACGATAAGGAAGAGAATGGCTTTAGAACGACCTCGTTCTGAGTTATAACGAAGAAGTTATGAGATTTTGAAATCAGCATCTCAAGCTTGTAAAAGACTTAGAAAAATTTTCTAGGTTTCATACTCGGCGCCGCAGCACGAGTTGTACCTTGGATGCCGACGCCGCAGCGCTAGCTCGGCCATAATCGTCTAGAGAGTTGCGCCGTAGCGCGAGAGATAACAAAGGACTTGGCGCCGTAGCGCCAGCCCGGGAAGAGAGGAGAGAGAAGTAGGTCGCGCTGCAGCGCGAGAGGAAAGGAAGAGCACAGTGTCGTAGCGCCAGTGCAGGGCAATACTCAGAAATGAGATTTTAACTGCTCAATTTCTCTGAGGATGTGCAAGAAAGAAATATGAACATAATGTTCAACTAATGTAACACTTAATCAAGTGTTTTAAACCTTTAATAAAGGTTGAACGAAAAGATTAAACAAGATTAAAAGACAAAGAATGTAGATGCGAATTATGGAACCGATATCTAGGGACCGTAGTCACGATGAACGAACGTGAGGGATTAATGCGATTGTAATTCATTAGACGTTGAGTGACGAAGGTAATGATTAACATTCCTGTGATAGCCCCGAATCCGAGCCCCGAATCGCCACGGACTCGGTACGCTATTTCTATAACTATTTACGGAAGATATAAACATAAATTGTTTATACATTATATTACACACTATTCCCCAAGGTCGAGTAACCTTAACTTATACACAATTTATCTAACATACAACACATTTATCAAACTATACTATTACATCTAGTCGCACTTTATATCCCAAGCTGAACTTGGCTTTAACCGTTTCCTGTATCCGAACGCATTCTCCTTATCTGCAATGTTTTATCATGATATAGCAAGGGTGAGCATGAAAGTAGCCCAGCAAGTTTATATACAACAATATAACGATATATCATGATTGAAGAGTATGAATAATGAGCTTGCTATAATTCATCAATATAATTGAGAACTAGCACGAACAAATTTTTGACTGAACAAGTATTATACATGAACAAACTTTTCTGAACCAATTGGTAATGAAGGTGATCAGCGTTTCATACCTGACTTATACATGCAAGATGTGCAGAGTACAAATTTCATGGCAATCAGCAATGATTAACCATAAGCTTGAAGAAACTACTCTTATTAGAGTTAAGTACAAAGAAACTTGCCTAAACTGTTGATTACCGCAACTTAATTTATAATGCTTTACCTGAAGACCTAATATTAGTAATATAGATCTCCAATATTAGAATAATATCATCACAGTATAATACTGTTATATTTATATCCACAGAATAACCTAAACACATAGCACATAATCCTATCAGTCTATAATACACATAAGACTTAGCATCAAATTAGACTATTAAGTTTGAGTTGATACTGACACAATTTTATCATCCCTACGGTCTAGTCGGACAAATATCAAGTTTAAGTTCAATTAAACTCTTCCTAAGTGCTTAATCATGCCATAGAGTCATATTTATATGATTTAACACTCGCTTTTTCATTTCATAAGTTATTCGCTAATACTTAATAAGTTAAATACTAATCCAGCAACCTGGATTTTCTAAATTTAGCAACCAAATTTCTTATTCGGCAATCTGGATTCACCAATCCATCAATTCAGTCAACTTCTTTTCAATCCAGCAAGCTGTATTCATCAGATTTTCTAATCCAGCAAATTGGATTCACAAATTAAAGAATCCAGCAAGTTGTATTCTAAATTCGTATCACGAAAATACCAAATCAGTTTATTATTTTTCTATCCTTAGTCCAAACATATATACATGTATTTCATACACAAAAAGTATTTTTTCATAATTTTCTAACTTCCTTTAGTATTATTTCAAAAATCATTTCTAGTGCGTAGCTTAAGAAATTAGTTACCTCGTGCTTAACTCCAAACATTCCCATCTCTTGGCATTGTGACAACCCGAGAAATTAGACAATTTATGAGAATCATAATTGATTGATTTAAGGTTCAATATTAGGACCTAGACAGGAAATAAGTGTATGGAATTGGCAGTTATGTAATGAAATTTTAAGAATTTCAAAAGTTTTGAACAAAACTTGAATTATGTGATAGACTGTAAGTGATAGTCTAGTAATGGGGTATAAGATTATGGTAGATTTAAAATTCTTTTGAAGAATTATCAGGGATAAGTATTGAAGTGGATACTAGTCGGTATATTTGATTACATATGTGAACCGTAATGATTTGAGATCAAGGATTGATCAGATAAGTTATAACTTTAGCAAACCCTAAAGTTATGTTAATTATACGTTTATTAAGTTAGAAAAATCTAACGAATTGTTAGAAACCCTAACGATATGCTCAGAAACTTTAATTTTAGTTTCGGGAATCCGAAACCCTAAATTCATGATATGAATATGGTGATTAAGTTAGAACACTCTATCGATATATTTTGAAACCCTAGTTTCAGTTTCGAGAATTTAAACCCTAATTTGGGAATCCTAAATGCAAAGTATTAAACCCTAAGGGTTAAAAAGTTGTGTGTAAGGAATATGAACATTATGTGATGGTTTATATTTTTTTATTATATAAACAAACAAAAGAAACTAGTGTAACCCTAATTATATATTAGGAATGAAGGATTTAATAACTTAAGGGTTATGGAAAAAGAGAATTTGTGGTATTTAGAATACTTACTAATTCTAGGAGATTTATTTTATATATCTCAAATGATTAATTTTATAACCTAATTATAGCAAGTCTAATTGGGTTAAGGAAATAAGTATGCATGAGCAAGGATTGGTGTTATAATTGAGGAAGAAAAAAACCTAAGTAAATGATTTGGGTTGGATGAGAATTTAAGGAATTGGACTATGTATATGTTTAGCCCAAGTGTTGGCCAAAGAAATTGATTAGAGGACCAAACAAGACATTAAAGGAATTGCTCAATTTTTAGCCCAAGTGGGAGAGGAATTTTTGGACATTTGTTAACTCAAATAAGAGGTAAAATAGAAAGCAAATTGGGAGCATTTTTTAGCCAAGTGGCCGGCCAAGAGAGAAGGATTAAAGGGGGGAAATGAATGTGGCATTAATGGCTCACTTTAGTTGGTTACCAACTCTCAACAACCCCTTCCCATGTGTCATTTTTTTTATGGTCCAACATATTAACATTTCTTGCAAGAAAAGCTTGGTAATTGAAAAGAAAGAAAGAGAGTTTGTGGGATCAAAAAGCTAAGGCCATATGGCCGGTTATTGCTCTAGAAGAAAAGGAGATTGGGAGATATCAAAATATATCTATAGATTCTCCAACACTTAGATCATATTTTTGTTTCCTTTCATCACTTTTATTATTATTTGCTAGAACACAAGAAAAACGAGAGAGGGAGAGAGAAGAGGAAGCCATGTTCGGCCATCCTAAAAGAGAGAGAGGAGATTTTGATCTTCATTCAATCAAGATCCATTTCATATGGTAGAAGGAGAAGAAGATAAAGCTAAGGTATAAATCCTTTTTGTTTAGTTTATTTTTTTATGGTTGTAAATCAAACTTGGAGTTCTTGATCTTCAAAACTCTAGATCTACATGATTTAGAGTGTTTTATGTATGGATCTATCCATTTTAAGTTTCAAAAGTTAGATCTATAGCATGAATTGGAGGATAGATTTTCAAGAGATAGAAAACCTAATTTTTTCTTAAGATTTGATTGTGTTGGATGCTTGTTTGAGGAACTAAGAAACTTTGTTTATAAACTCAAAAGCCATGTATATACATGTTGATGAGTGTATCATATTTAGATATAAACATATTGGGTGTTAATTTGGTGGAAATCAAAAGGGTTTGAAGAATGAAAATTTTCTGGAAAAGTTGAAATTTTAAAAAGTGTTTTGATATGGTGTTTTAGATCAAGTGTTGAACTTATGATTTTGAACCATATAAGGGAAGATCTACATGATATATGATATTTTATGGTTAGATCTTGCCATTTTTTAGGGTTGATAAGCTTGAACAAAGAAGATTAACCAAAATAGTTTGTTGTTTTAAATGAATTAGTGGACTGCTGCCCTAAAACCGACATCGGAGGAGAGAGTTATGGGATTTCTCCCAAACTACACAAAACTAAGAAAACTGTTAAAAGGACAGTTTTGTAACAGCCACTTCCGGGCTAAATTCCGGGAGCTTAACATGTCCAAATATGGATTGTGATATATGAAAATTGTAGTTCGGAAAGATACGAATCCAACAAAAGTGACGGATCATTAATCGGAGTTACAGATTTTGTTTTATATAAGTTTTCGCAAAGGACTCCAAAACTGCCAAACGTCAAAAAATTTCTGGCCAAAAATTTCCGAGGGCTGTTTCGGACATTTAGTTAATGAGAAAAATTCCAGGCTTTTGGGAAATGAAAATATATGGTAATATGTAGCTCGTGTCCAAAAATGAGCTGATTCCGAGTTAAAACGACCAAGTTCTGACCGTTCTAATTTTTGTGATTTTCCGACGAAAATCGCTATAAATGGAGTTCTACAACTCCGATTGCCACGAAATTTAAAATGGAATATCACGTTAACATATATAAGGTTATGCCAAAAGATGGGCATTACTGGAGTTAAGCACGAGGTAGCTAATTTCTTAAGCTACGCACTAAAAATTAATTTTTGAAAAATACCAAAGGATGTTGGAAAATTATGGAAAAATACTTTTTATGCATGAAATACATGTTTATATGTTTGACCAAAGGATAGGAGAATAATTCACTGATTTGATATTTTCGTGATAAGAATATAGAATACAGTTTGCTGTATTGAAAATGTGTTGAATCCGGTTTGCTGGATTGAGGTTTAAATTGATGGAATTGGAATCCAAGTTGCTGAATTATAAAGTTGGTTGTTAGATGTAGAATCCAGGGTGCTGGATTAGTGTTTGCCTTATTACATATTAATGAATAACTTATGAAATAAAGAGCAAGTGATAAATCATAAGGGATAGGATATAGTGATAGAATAATTATCAAAGGATGATAACAAAATTGATGTGTTAAGCTGTTATCTAATATTTGATTAAGTATTAGATAGTATTATGGAATAAAGCATGTTATACTGATTAAAAGATCAATCTTATAACTGATAGGTCTTTCGTGAGAGATTAAATTAAATTGCGTTGTGGTAATCAACAGTTCAGACAAGTTTTTCAGTTCTATTATGTTTGTGGATGGAATGTGTTATGTGTTAAATTACATATTATGCTCTATGAATTGTTAAAAGTCAAAATATGACTAAGTTAATTGGGTTATAGAACTCAGTCTATATGTGATTACATGTTGTATGATGTAACTCGATAATTTAGAATTGTATAATGCATGAATGTATGTTTTGTAAGAAATTATTGATGCATGTAGGATATGTTTAGTAAAGAATATATGATGCATGTAGATATGCATATTAAAGGAAATGTAGTGTATATAGAATTGTGTGCTATGTGAAATATGATAGATTGTTAAATTTGCTGGGCTGTCGAGCTCAATCTTGCAAACATAAACTTTTTGCAGGTTAATATGTTATACAATATATTTGCTATACGGATGATGAAGATTGAACGATGCACAAAATGAATACATTTTCTTGAATTAGAAATTGTATAAATCTATAATTGGTAGTTTTATCAAATGTAATTGGCAGCTATATACAGTTTGAAATATTGTATAGATAAAGAAGGTTATTATGAAATGAGAATAGATATGATTCTTAAACAAATGAATTATCAATAGGAATGATAATGCTAAGTTCAGCTTGAGGCATTATATGCAGCTATTTTGTAATAGAATAGTTGAAAATAATGTTCTGTGTTAGATAACTTATGAATTGTGTAATAAGTTAAGGTTACTCGACCTTGGGAAATAGTGTGTAATGTAATGCATAAACAAATTATGTTTATATCTTCCGCAATTAGTGATAGAAATAGTATACCGGATCCGAGGCGATTCGGGGCCCGGGTTCGGGGATGCTATAGGCATAACCTTATATATGTTAACGTGATGCTCCATTTTAAATTTCGTGGCCTTCGGAGTTGTAAAACTCCGTTTATAGCGATTTCCGTCAGAAAATCACAAAAATTGTAATGGTCATAACTTGGTCGTTTTAACTCGGAATTAGCTCATTTTTGGACACGAGCTACATAATACCATATATTTTCATTTTACAAAAGGCCATAATTTATTCTCATTAAATAAATGTCTGAAACAGCCCCCGGAAAATTTTGGCAGCAACTTTTTGTCATTTGGCTGTTTTGGAGTCCTTCACCAAAACTTAAATAAAATGAAATCTATAACTCCGATTAATGATCCGTCAATTTTGTTGGATTCTTATCTTTCCGAAATATAGTTTTCATCTATTACAATCCATATTTGGACTTTTTAAGCTCCCGGAAATTAGCCCGGAAGTGGCTGGTAAAAACTGTCCTTCTAACAGTTTTTCTTATCTTTGAGTAGTTTGGTAGAAATCCCATAACTCTCTCCTCCGATATCGGATTTAGTCCGTTTCGGAGTCTATGGAAAGCTTATTGAGTGCAATATAACATATCACAAGTCCAGAATTTTTAGAGTACCCTAACAAATCTGAAATTTTCTGTTTAGGGCAGCAGTCCACTAATTCATTTAAAACAAATAAAATTGTCTTGGTTCCTCTTCTTTGTTCAAGCTTATCAACCCTAAAAAATGGCAAGATCTAACCACAAAATATCATATATCATGTAGATCTTCCCTCATATGGTTCAAAATCATAAGTTCAACACTTGATCTAAAACACCATATCAAAACACTTTTTAAAAGTTTAACTTTTTCCAGAAAATTTCCATTTTTCTATTCCTTTTAATTCCAACCAAATTAACACCCAATAAGGGTACATCCATACTTGAATCCATGGAAAACACATAGATCATAGGGTTTTATACACCCAAATCAAAAACCCTCATCATCAATTACAAAAAGAAAATAATAAAGCTTGGGAAGAAAAATAGCCCCAAGCTACCGAACTCCCCCTCTCTCTCTCTCTCTTATCCGTTCCTCCCTTCTCTCTCTCTCTCTCTCTCTCTTTAGTTTTCTAATTTGGAAAAAAATAAAAAATGAAAGAGAATAACCAAATAGATTAAATGTATAGATATGATATGTATATCTATATTCATTCCCCCAACTTATCTCTTCTTCTCTTCCTTAATAATGATAAGGTTTCTTGCAAGCTTTGCCAAATGTGTTGGTTAAATTAGAAATTAACACCTAAGGAGGTTAGGTAGGATTTGGTTCACCAACTAAAGCAAATAATCATAACATTCATCCCCCCTTTTTGTTGCTCTCTTGGCCGGCCATGTGGCCTTATATTTGTCCAAGTCTTGCTTCCTTTTTAATGCAATATCTAGTGTCTTCAATGACTAAAATGCCCCTCCTTACAAGGATCAAATTTTGGGTCTTTTTTAAATAATGATTGGGCCACCATATTTAATCCCATTGGACTTTAAGTTGGGCTTGAAATTAATCTATTGGACATAGCAAATTTAATTCTTTGGGCCAAGTAAATCAATCATAGTCCAACACTATTAATATTACCAAATGTCCATCATGCCCTTCCTTCAATTGGGCTCCAAGTTTGGGTCACTTCTTAAATCTTTTGGGCTTATCAATAAAAATATTTGGGTCATTCCTTTAATGTATTGCTTGAGCCTATAACCAATTTCATTAGGCCAACTCTTGGGCTATAGAATATACATAGTCCAATACCTTAATTCTTATCCAACCCAATTAATTTAATTAGGGTTTTCACTTCTCCATTAAAACACCAATCCTTACTCACAAGCCCATTCATTTCCTTAACACAATTTAGACTTGCTATAATTAGGTTATAAAATTAATCAACCGATATGTATAAAATAAATCTCTTAGAATTAGAATATAATAAATACTATTATTCTCCCACATATTTACACTTAAGCTTTTAACACTTGGCTTTTAAATTCCCAAATTAGGGTTTTAAATATCCGAATTAGGGTTTCGGATTCTCGAAACTAAAATTAAAGTTTCTGAGCGTATCGTTAGGGTTTCTAACAGTTCGTTAGATTTTTCTAACTTAATAAACATATGATTAACATAACTTTAGGGTTTGCTAAAGTTATAACTTATCTGATCAATCCTTGATCTTAAATCATTACGGTTCACATATGTAACCAAATATACCGACTAGTATTCACTTCGATACTTATCCCTGATAATTCTTCAAAATAATTTTAAAACTACCATAATCTTATACCTCATTACTAGACTATCACTTACAATCTATCACATAATTCAAGTCTTGTCCAAAACTTTTGAAATTCTTAAAATTTCATTACATAACTGCCAATTCCATACATTTATTTCCTGTCTAGGTCCTAATATTGAACCTTAAATCAATCATTTAAGATTTTCATAAATTGTCTAATTTCTCGGGTTGTCACAATTTCGATGTTATGTCATAGTAATAAGAGATAAGTGTAAAGCGTATAGACGCTATGAACGCAACGTTATTGCGATGAACGATCGGTCTTAGCATACACCGGACTGTATGGCTTCGACATTAAGAAAGAATAATGAACATGGGGTTCATGGGATGGATAACGATGAATGCAATTAAAACCTTGAGTAAAGGTTGAATGAGAGATTAAGAGACGAGTAACGTCAACATTGAATACGTAAACGATCCTCGTGAATCATATTCGCGTTGGACGAACGTGCTAAGTATACCATGGTTGTATGACTTAGACGTTAATGAATGTAGTAAGTAAGATATGATTTATCAAGAAAGCCGTAGGAAACGGTAAGAAGATTAATGAAAACCGATTGTGAGTCAGATGAGAATGCTAGAATGAAATTTAAGCGTTGAACACTTTAACCAACGTGAAGGTTAGGTGTACACGAATATTAAACGGGTAGAACATACACTCCGTGTATAGTTTGACCATAGGATAACAAAGACCAATGATTAAACCTGTGATGGTGAAGAAGCTGAATTAAAGATAAGTACGTATAATGTAAAAGAAGACGAGTTAATGTTTATAACTTGGATGACGCTTCTAGTTGAATGAACCGGACGTTATAAGATAATGATAAGGTAATGTAAAATACTTAACGCTATTAATTCATAGAATGAATGAGGAATGATCGTTCTGAGTATACAAAAGACTGTATGACTTGGACGATGATGAATGAATCCTGAGGTATGGCATTTATTTGCCAAAAAGCTATAAGGGATAAGACTTTGACTTAACGAACATTATAATTTAATAGTTCGGATAAGTTAAGATAAGTTAGGTTGTTGTGCAATCGTAACCTTTGATGGTTCACATATGGGAGCTAGGCTAAACAATTCCTTCAGAGAGCGAAGGTATATACAAAACTGGCAACCGATCTAACTCACTGTGTGGGCAGTGTAGACGAGATGGGAACTTGTTTGTTGGTTGTTTGTGGGAAACCACTCAGGGTACCATATGGACTACTAGCAGAGAAGCGATGTGTGATAAGTCCTAGCGAACTTATAAGAAGAAGATAAAAATGTAAATCATCAAATATGATGAACGTTTTGAGTAAGACATCTCCGTATGTCATGAAACCATAAACCGGTAATGAAAATTGGTCACGTAAAATTATATTGTAAGAACGCGAACCTTAAGAAGTAAAGTTAAGTAAACAAATGCGTAAGTCAAGTATATGACTAATTGGTGTATTTGTTATTTCCTTATGTGTTATAGGGATTGGAATGAGTAGTTTAACGTAAGTTGTAGCTGTGCATAAGGGAAGTTTCCTAACTTCATTCAAATTTCAAATGAATGCTAGTTTCTTAAACTTCTCATATGTTGAACTTGAGAAGTTTTGTCTATGTGCGAATGTGCGATATTTGTACAAGGTGGTAGAATGTATGAGGCCTTGTGCCATAATCTGAACACTTCAGTGTTTCTATGAGATGAATTGTTCTATGTTTGAACTGTTCAATAAAAGAATGTTCTGTTTATACATGAACCGTTATTGTTAAGTCTGTGCTATTGATTCTAGCCAGACAGAATGTGCATGAAAGAGAGTAGAGAATGAAAGTATTTCAAAATTCATGTAACTAATGTTTTAAGATGATAAGAATCAAGACTATTCCTATTATTCAAGTTGCTTCATAACATTTGTTCAGTTATTAAGGTCTTAAAAGAATGGTTGAATCCTTAAAGTTGTCTGTTTAACTGTATGACTTGCTGGGCAATTAAATGCTCACGCTTGCTTTAAATGAAAAATATTTTCAGCGAACGAGGTTAGAAGAACTTAAGGATCCCGTATAGATCAAGCTGACGGTATCCAGATGAAGTGTGATTCAGAATGTGAATGACTGAGAAGATCAAGTGAAGACTTGTAATGTAGAAAGATGAGAATTACTCTATAGAATAGTTTAATGAACGATATGTATCATTGGTGGCGGATAAAAGTCACTCGTGCAAGATGTAAAGAATAATGTAATTATCATTATTTGTAATGAGAAAAGCTATAAGGTTTTAGAACCTGGGAATTCAGAATGTATGTTATTATATTTCAGTATATAATGATGTATGTTGGATGAATGTGGTACTCGTGACGTACGGAATCCGGGTGTGAAGATAGACCCGGATTTTGGGGCATTACAGCATCTATGCCTTGAAAAACCTTGGGAAGACCCGTAACGAAATCCATAGTAATGTGTTCCCACTTCCATTTCGGAATCTCAAGTGTTTGCAATGGACCCTTTGGCACTTGATGCTCCACCTTTACACGTTGACAAGTTAAACACCTCGAGATAAAGTCCATGATCTCTCTCTTCATATTGCTCCACCAAAATGTATGTCGAAGATCATGATACATTTCGGTACTCCTGGGATGGATTGCAAATGGTGTGTTGTGTGCATCCATCATGATTCTATGCTTCAAGTCAGAATTGTTAAGAACACAAATTCTGGAGTTGACTCGAAGTATTCCTTCTTCATCGATTCTTGCTTCTGGAATAACACATTCTTGCACTTTCTTCTTCATACGCATCAGCTCCATGTCCGTAACTTGAGCAGATTTAACTTTATCGATTAAAGTTGGTTCTACTCGTATGCTTGATATCATCATGTGGGTACTCGGAGCCATTACCTCTATCTCCATCCTTTGCAAGTCATACAAAATGAGCCTTTGTGTTAACAACATTACACTCGTACCCGCATATGATCTTCTACTCAATGCGTCAGCTACCATGTTTTCTTTTTCAGGATGATATTGGATGGTATGATCGTAATATTTCAACAACTTGAGCCAACGTCGTTTCCGCATGTTGAGTTATTTTTGGGTGAAGAAATATTTCAGGCTTTAATGATCCGTATAAATCTCCACTTTCTCCCCATACAGGTAGTGTCTTTAGATCTTCAATGAGAAAACGACAGCTGCCAACTCCAGATCATGAGTAGGATAATTCCTCTCATATTCTTTGAGTTGTCGCGAGGCATAGGCTATGACTTTCCAATGTTGCATGAGAACACATCATAACCCTTTGCCTGAAGCATCGCTGTAGATAACAAATCCATCCGAACAAGATGGTATTGTTAGAACAGGTGCCGAAACGAGTCTCCTCTTGAGTTCTTGAAAACTCTTCTCACAATCCTCGCTCCAATCGAATTTTGTATCTTTATGAGTTAGCTAAGTTAACGGAGTAGCGATTCGAGAAAATCCTTCCACGAATCTTCGATAGTAACAAGCTAAGTCCAGAAAGCTACGTACTTCGGTCACCGACTTCGGTTGCTCCCAACTTTTTATTGCTTCAATCTTTGTCGGGTCAACAGATACTCCATATTTTGACACCACGTGCCCAAGGAATGCTACTTCCTCAAGCCAGAACTCACATTTCTTTATCTTGGCATATAGCTTATTGTCACGAAGTCTTTTAAGTACCGGCTTTAAATGGTGCTCATGATTTTCACGGCTTTTCGAATAGATGAGGATGTCATCAATAAAGACAACAACGAACTGATCCAAATATTCCTTGAACACACAGTTCACCATATCCATGAAAGCAGCAGGAGCATTAGTCAATCCAAAAGAATTGACTAAGAATTCATAATGCCCATACTGAGTTCTGAAGGCAATCTTTGGAATATCCTTAGTTTTAATCTTCAACATATGATATCCAGAGCGAAGATTGATCTTTGGAAAGAATTGTGCTCCATGCAACTGGTCGAACAAGTCATCTATGCGAGGTAACGGATATCTATTCTTGATGGTGTCAAGATTCAATTCTCTGTAGTCAATACAAAGTCGAACACTCCCGTCTTTCTTCTTTACGAATAAAACATGAGCTCCCCAAGGAGATGTACTAGGACGAATAAAATCAATGTCCAACAACGCTTGTAGTTGAACCTTTAACTCCTGAAGTTCAATAGGAGCCATTCAATATGGGGTTTTAGAAATGGGCTTTGTACCAGGTTCAAGGTCAATAAATAATTTAACTTCACGTTCTGGGGGTAGACCGGGAAGTTCTTCAGGAATTACGTCTAGAAATTCACTAACAACAGAAATATTATTCAAATCTGACGTGTTTTTGTTCAAGTCCCTGACATGGGCTAAGAAAGTTTGACATCCATTTTTCAATAAACGAATGGCTTTATGGCTTGATATGACAGTGATTAACTTTAGTTGTTTGGTTGTTTGAATTCGCATAACAGGTTGGTTAGGAATATGCAAACTAACAACCTTATGAAAATAATCAATTTTAGCATGATGAGTGGTTATCCAATCAATCCCTAAAATCACAATAAATGCAAGTATTTTCAACGAAATAAGATCGGTAGGTAATGTGATGGTTCCAACTTGAATCAAGCAAGATTTATAAACAGTAGATGTAATGATAGTTTCTCCTAACGGAGTCTTAACAGATAAGTCAAGGTCTAAGTTCTCCAGAGTCAAGTTTAAACGTTGAGCACAAGCAGGAGAGATAAAAGAATTGGTAGAATCGGTATCTAATAAGGTATAAACTTCACAAGAGTTTATAATTAGCTTACCCGTGATCACCTCATTCGGGTTCCTCGCATTTTTGGCAGTCACGACAAACGCCCTTTCAGGAACCACCAACTTTGACTTGTCCAGGACAGCCTTTGGAGTCACCATCCTCGTTGGACTTAGTTTCGCTATAAGACAATCTCTAGTTATATGACCTTCTTTTCCATAGTTATATCACACCTTAGATTGTTATGGGCAGTTTAGGCCGATGTGACCCTCTTTCTCGCATTTATAACAAACCACCGGTGCTCGTTCTCCTCCCCTAGAAATAGCTGATGTTTGTGCTAACGTCTTTACGTTGTAATTGTTGTACCTTCTCTTCTTGAAATCTCCTCCCGACTCGCTTCTTGTATTTTTATGGCCACGATTACCACCAGAGTGGTTACCGATTTTGTCCGAATGTTTTCCTCCCCACTAGTTATCATTGCTCCGATGACCGCTGCCACCGGTATGACCCTGGTTGTGGTCCCTTGGTTGAACATACTCATTATCTCGCTCTAATAATTGAGACTTGTTTACAACATCTGAATATAAAGAAAATTTATGAGAGATAAGATATTGCCGAATCTCGGGTTTTAGACCTCTCAAAAATATCTGCATCATTCGTTCCTCATTATCTACCAAATGAGGTTCAAACTTGGATAACTCTACGAACTTCATCTCGTACTGGGACACAGTTATGTTGTTCTATTCCAGTTTGATAAATTCTACCTCCTTCATATGACGAATACTTTCAAGAAAGTACTTGTCATTAAATAATTTCTGAAATGTTTCCCGAGACATATTGAGTGCGGCTGGCTGGGTACGCTTCACAGACTCCCACCAGTAGTCTGCTTCACCCCGGAGCATAAAGGTGGCGAATGGAAACTTCTGTTCCTCCGTGCATCCCAAGACATAAAATATCTTGATAATTTGTTTAACCCACGTCTCTGCTTGATCGGATTCGGCTTTCCCGCAAATTCTGGTGGTCCCAACTCTTTGAACTCTTGGATGTGACAAGCCACGTATTGCTATCATTTTCACCCATATTTTGTACACGAGTCTCCTTCGTCTGATTTTGCATGAACTAAAAAAAGCCTTTAAACATCCCATCATTCATCATTTGTTCGGTAGTGTTGTTTATAAGAGGAATATTGCCTTCTTGTTGCACGTTCCCCTGGGTGGTGATTGATAAGTAGGTTTTATACCTACTTATCTGGTATCTATTACTTCAATTATTTGCTTAATCTCATGTATCTTAGATACTTTTCATATATTTTATGTTATTTTTTAGGCGATGACACGACATTGGCATGAAGAAGTAAGGGAAAGCAATTCGGACATCTTTTGGACTAAAATACGCAAGCAAATGCAAGAAGGGAATATTGAAGGACTTTTAACAACAAGTTGGATGCATGTTATTGGCTTGGAATTTGGAACTTATTGTAGATCTACTTCTTAGCTTTCCGTAACATCTTGAATCGTCCAAAGTAGAGTTCGGATGCGAGAGAGTTATGGCCTTTTTATCAACAAAGATCAAAGCTAAGAGTTGTCATGCTTACCATTTACACAGCATCTACTTCAAGCTCGATATCTGCCTTGCTCCAGGACCCCGTAACTCCAAGCGGATCAAATGTTATGCCTGTTTTACCAAAGGACGTCGCAGTAGAAAATAGAGTAGCGCGGACCGCGCTAGGGGAGCGCTAGTCCATCAGTTCCTCTGCTACAGTAGCGCGGGGCACGCTAGTCGGCGGGAAAACAGCTGAATTGGGTTATTTAGTGTCCAATTTGAGCTAGAATAGGATTCTTGGTTGCCTAACTTGCTAGGGTATCCATTAGGACTATAAATACATGATGAGAGGCATAAAAGAGAGGATAGATAGGCTAGTTTTGGAGGATTCCATTAGATTAGATTAAAGTAAATTATATCAAAACACTAGTTCTTGTTAGATTTGGAGATTGAAACAACTTGGAGACCATTGAAGATTCAAAGTAGGAGCAAGGATGGAGCATCAAATATACAGACAATAGATTCTATCTTCTTATCTTCTTTTATCATTATCTTTTAATGATTATTGAATTGTGGATTCTTAGTTTTAATTTAATAATCATGAACTAATTCTTTGTTTGAGATTACAATGGATCTTATTGTGTAGTTTATTTTAATATGCTTCGCTATCAATTGTTATGTTCTATTATGAGGATTGTCTGTTGTGATTTGGACTTAATTGCTTAATTGCCTAGCTAACAATTACCGTGATAATCTATATGAACTCGAGAGATGAAGTATTGATCTAGATCTTATCATGAGAGCATGTGCTTGTGATTTCTGCATAGATGGAATTCATGATTTGTGTGTAGGATAGAGATATATAGTGAACTTATAGAGAACTTGTGCTTTAAATCCTTTTTAATTGTAATTCACATAGAGATATAGTGAATTAGTTAATTAGGGTGTCTTGCTTAATTCTATCATCTATGGATTTAAGTTATTAGGGTCTTATGCACCGAGAGGTGGTTTTATTTGCTTTAGTGTTCTTGATTAACAATTCATGATAGAGAATAATTGATGAGAAGTGTGTTAATTTAAATTAAGCAATAAGTGAAGTTGTGATCTTAAATCTCCGTAATCTTAATTTAACTAGTGGTAATTAGAATTAGTTTACTAATAAATTGAAATTCTAAATAAGATTGAGTTGATTACAGGTTAGTACTTGGTAATTTTTATTAAAAAATTCCTCATGGGAACGATACTCTATTTTCACTTTATTACTTGTTGACCACGTATACTTGTGTGTTGTGCGTAATTAAATTTTACCCAACAAGTTTTTGGCGCCGTTGACGAGGAATAAGTTAATATATTTTTGCCAATATTAGCTTCAATCAAATTAGTCTTAATTTAAACATTTTTTTTCTTTTTATTTAATTCTCTTCCTATTTTTCTTTCGTTTTAGGTACCATGGCGGAATTTAATTATCAATGGCCATATACGAGAATGACTCAGGCAAGGGGAGCGGGGATTGATGGTCTCAATTTATTTTCTGCATTATTAGCGTAACTTGAGACACTTTCGAGGAGGTTGGACGTTATTGCAACCCAACGTAATCGAAGGATATCAGTAAATTGCAATTATTGTGCTGGTAATCTTCCGAGTCATCAATGAACCGTTAGTTTTTGGGTCGGGACACTACGGTGGTAAATACCTCAACGATTATACATATGCTAATTATCATCAAGTTTGGGGGTATCACCCGGATTCGTCATGGAGCGATACTTATGAAGACCAATACTACGCTCCAAATCCATCACACACACCGGAATTTTCATGTCCACCTCCATTTCCATAAGAAGAAAAGCCAAATCCAAGGGATGTAATATTAAAGAGCATAGCAAACCTAGAGGAGATGAGTGTTAGCCAAGAGCTGTCAACCCAAAATTTTAATAATTGGATGGAATAACTAGTCACTACCTCAACCAATGTTCCTCAATACTTGGCTTCCGAGACTGAAATAGAAAATTCAAGGCTGGGGGAATTATTGTCCAAGTTCATAGCAGATGAAGAGAAGATGAGTAATCAAGTGAAGCCAAATCAAAATCTTACGGATCAGACAGAGCAAATGACCAAAGCCGTAAGCAACCTTTCTCCAAACACTTGGCCTTATGACATGGATGACGAAATTAACGGAGAACCCGAACCAAATTTGTGACTGGATGAGCCACAAGATATCGAAAGTGTGGAGACAATTTGGGATAATGAAATAGAGGTCGAAGAAGATCTAAATGGGTCTCCACCAATGATCAAAGAGTCAGTCAGATTTACAAAATCATGCCCACTTGGTAGTCATGTCGTTGGCGAAGCTCTTGATGACATAAGAGGGAGTACAATTTTGAATCCATGGTGGTACGAGAAAAAGAAGATAGATGAAGAGCCCATTGTGTGTGACAAGCTTCTATGCCCCAAAGTGATCACATACACAATGAAGAAAACACCTAGCTGTGGGACGTTCTTGATTAAGAGCATACCAAATTAGAGCATAGTAGGTGACTTCAATGCATTGGCAATCACAATTGGGAACCTCCCAAAGGATTATATGCTGCTGATGGATGGAGGATTCCTCAATTTTTGAAGAGGAATTGGATAACGTTGACCAGACAAAGTCTGGCTGAAGGACTATAAATCAAGCGCTTATTAGGAGGCAACCCAAGCTCTAAACCTTTTCTTCCTTATTTATTCTTTATATTTTAGTTTATAGTCTAGCTCAAATACTTAGTTTTCAAAGAATAATGACTCCATAATGGCATGCTCGCAGGTAAGGCAAGAAAAAGAGAGTCACCAAGCTACTAATTCCCTAGCGCGGACTGCGCCACCCAACGCTCAGACCCAGCGCGGGGCGTGCTACTACGCCAGCAACTCCTGACCTCCTAGCGTGGGGCGCGTTATCTCATGCATATCCACGGCACGGGCCGCGCCGCTCGGAATTCCTAGGCATTAAAAGTGTTTTAATTGCAAGGTTAATCAAGTCTAACTCAAGTGTGGTTCCCGATTTATTCCAATGTGTCTGGCCTATTCTTTAGACTTAGCAGACAAGGAGGAAAATGTTGTATTTTCAGGGAAGTCCTCTCTTTTAATTTTTCCTATCTTAGCCATTGAGGACAATGTCTGTTTTAAGTTTGGGGGCATTTTAGTGTCATATTACATATAGTTAGTTATTTTAGTTCATATAGTTACATTTAGTTTTGGCATGCAGTTTCTTGAAAAAAAGAGAGAAAATTTGAAAAATTGAAAAATTAGTAGTTAGTTTACTATGTTTATATAGCATTTAGTACATCTTGCATGAGTCCAGCTGTTTGATATTTACAGTTTGTTTTGGCCAATGATGATATTGGAATTGGGTAGACAAATATAGTACTGACTATCAGAGCTTTGATGTGATTTATTGTTAGAAATTGAGTATTTTTTTGTTTGAAACTGGTATAATAAGGATAGCACAGTAAAAATAACTTATTGATTGATTGAGTTTAAATTGATACATAATGGGAATCTAAAGGATAGTGCTAGTTTAAATAAGAGAATGACAATGATAGGTAGTGAAGGCGAAGAATTAGGTAAGAACCTATGTTTGGGGGAAAAAGTGGGGTATATAAGCTTTTAAAAAGAAAAGAAAAAAAAGATATTGAGTTGAGTAAATTGAGTCATGTGGTGGGTCGAGAAGAAGTATGAAATGCACTCCCCATAAACACAGGCGTGAGATGGAGAGTAAAACGCACTCACCATCCAAAAAAAAAGAAAAAAGAAAAAAAAAGAAGAAGAAATAAAACGTGAAATAAGAGCAAAAAAGCCCCCGTAGATAAAAAATGTAGCATAAGTATCCCATGTAGATTAGTTGCATTGTATTGCATTATTGTTTTGTGTTTTTACTTGAGGACAAGCAAAACTTTAAGTTTGGGGGTATTTGATAAGTAGGTTTTATACCTACTTATCCAGTATCTATTACTTGAATTATTTGCTTAATCTCATGTTTCTTAGTTACTTTTCATACATTTTATGTTATTTTGTAGGCGATGACACGACATTGGCATGAAGAAGCAAGGGAAAGTAATTCGGACATCTTTTGGACTAAAATACGCAAGCAAATGCAAGAAGGGAATATTGAAGGACTTTTAACAACAAGTTGGATGCATGTTATTGGCTTGGAATTTAGAACTTATTGTAGATCTACTTCTTAGCTTTCTGTAACATCTTGAATCGTCCAAAGCAGAGTTCGGATGCGAGAGAGTTATGGCCTTTTTATCAACAAAGATCAAAGCTAAGAGTTGTCATGCTTGCCATTAACACAGTTTCTACTTCAAGCTCGATTTCAACCTTGCTCCAGCTCGACTATTTCAATTTTTAAAGAATAAAATTTATATATCTCGTCGATATCTTCGATTTGATAGGTGGCAGGCCCCGTAATTCCAACCGGATCAAAAGTTATACATGTTTTATCAAAGGACGTCAGAACAGAAAATAGAGTAGCGCGGACCGCGCTAGGGGCGCGCTAGTCCATCAGTTCCTCTGCTACAAAATCGCGGGTAGCACCCAAAATAGCCTAGGAAGAGCGTGGAGCACGCTAGTCGACGAGAAAATAGCTGAATTGGGTTATTTGTTGTCCAATTTGAACTAAATAGGATTCTTAGTTGTCTAACTTGCTACGGTACCCATTAGAACTATAAATACATGATGAGAGGCCTATAAGAGAGGATAGATAGGCTAGTTTTGGAGGATTCCATTAGATTAGATTAAAGTAAATTAGATCAAAACACTTGTTCTTGTTAGATTTGGAGATTGAAGCAACTTGGAGACCATTGAAGATTCAAAGTAGGAGTAAAGAGGGAGCATCAAATCTACAGACAATAGATTCTATCTTCTTTTATCTGTGTCTTTTAATGATTATGCAATTGTGGATTCTTAGTTTTAATTTAATAATCACGAACTAATTCTTTGTTTGAGATTACAATGGATCTTATTGTGTAGTTTATTTTAATATGCTTCGCTATCAATTGTTATGTTCTATTGTGAGGATTGTCTATTGTTATTTGGACTTAATTGCTTAATTTCCTAGCTAACAATTACCGTGATAATCTATATGAACTCAAGAGATGAAGTATTGATTTAGATCTTATCATGGTAGCATGTGTTTGTGATTTCTGCATTGATAGAATTCATGATTTGTTTTTAGGATAGAGATATGCATTTACGCCATATGTAATCTTATAGAGAAATTGTGCTTCAAATCCTTTTTAATTGTAATTCACATAGAGATATAGTGGATTATTTAATTAGGGTGTCTTTCTTAATTCTATCATCTATGGATTTAAGTGAGTATGGGTATTATGCATCGAGAGGTGGTTTTATCTGCTTTAGTGTTCTTGATTAACAATTCATGATAGAGAATAATTGATGAGAAGTGTGTTAATTTAAATGAAGCAATAAGTGAAGTTGTGATCTTAAATCTCCGTAATCTTAATTTAACTAGTGGTAATTAGAATTAGTTTACTTATAAATTGAAATTCATTCGTTTAAATAAGATTGAGTTGATTACGGGTTAGTACTTTGTGATTTTTATTAAATAATTTCTCGTGGGAACGATATCACTTTATTACTTGTTGACCATGTATACTTGCGTGTTATGCATAATTAGATTTTACCCAACAGTGATTAAAGGTGTTTCCACGATCTCATTCACTCCATTGTTAATATTTCCAGCTGTCATTCTCAAATACTGCCACAAAACAAGGGTTAATTAACATATCACATATTAACCATGTGCTCCGACTGCCCAACCAAATAAGCTTAGGTATGACACACTAGCGAAGGATTACTCGTCTCTCCCCTCCTAGTTCTATTCCCCGATCTCCGCTAGAGACCATATCCCTAAGCTCTGATACCAAATGTGACGCCCCCAAAATAGGTATACATCACCCATTTTGAGTCGCCAAATACATGGTACAAAAATAAATACAACTTCAGTAATACAATTGTCATGCAAAATACGACAACACATATACTGTGAGTTTAAATACAAATATTGTCTAATAGACAGTATACAAACTCAAAAGGAGTCCTCATTACAATTATTGACACACTATTTTACAAAATAGTGAGGACTACTAAAACAAATATCTTGAACCATCACTCCATACCCCGGCTAGTTCTTGTTATATTCTCACCTCTTGAGAAGAAAAATGGAACAAAAAGAAAAAAGGTGAGCTCAACTAGCCCAGTAAAGAATATTATGACTAAGATAATATACAACAAATTATCATTAGTCTTCAACAGGGAAAAATCTGATAGAATATAATAGACAACAAGTTTTAGATCAACAACTGAAGCGGAAACATCAATCCATTAGAAGAGTCAAGTAGAGAATGAATTCTACTATCTTCTAAGATTTAAAAGTCAATCAACAATATTTTATCCATGTAACATCAATCAATATACATCTTGAATCAAATATTCATCTTTGCACTATAGGCCAAAGATATTCATTTGTATCACCAGTTGGTCATGTTCATCTCAACACCTGTTCATCTTTGCACTACTGGCCAAAGATATTCATCTGTTAATCATTCATCTTTGCACTACAAGCAAAAGATATTCAGTACTATCATCATTTAGGACTGAGGATGATTAAAAATATTTTAAAGAAAACGAATCCAGTGAGATAAAATATCAAAGATTGGGGATTCATACTTTAGTTTATCCAAGTTCAAAAATAACTTATAATAATCAATTGTGAAGCAAAATTCAAGAATGAAGATAAAAACATGGATACAATCAAAGATAGTAACCATAATAGACAACTTGGACAAACAAAAGAAAATTTCATTTTTTCTGCGAATAGTGTCATATTCGTGAATAGTGTCGTATACGTGATAAGTAACCCCGACATGATAAAGGTAGAAATTCTATAATAAAATCTATACCAATATTTCGGTATAATGATTTTGAAAAAATAACATCATTATGAAGAAAATAACATCCCTTACCTCAAAAGAACAGTACTTCTGGCTGAAATATCATGTATAAGGCTGAAGGAAACTTGTACTAAATACTCACAAAATACGCTTGATAATATAGAGAGAAAAAGCTTATGATTCTAGTGTGATTTTTAATTCTAACTAAGCACCCTATTTGTAAAAAAATGCTTAGTGTAGACACTCGAAAGTTTTTGTACTACTGTCACTGACATTGCAGGAGGACAGATTCGTCTTTTAAGAGGGAACCCTAAAAGACAATCCATATCTATACCAGATACTACCGGTAGTTCAGCATCAACCCCGGAACACACTCTGGGAATAACAATTCAAACCTTAGAGATAACCCCGAGGCGTGCAGATCCAATACCGAAACACACACAAGAGAAGACCGATTAATCTCGGGGATAACCCCGAGGTATCCAGTCTCAGTCCCAACCATGGGAATAGCCACCAACCTTAGTGATAACCCCAAGGAATACAGTTTCGGCGATAACCCCGAAAATTCTTGTTTCAAATGCGACTAGCTTCAATCTCGACGCTCACAACGAGATACTCTATACCAACCCGGCGATAACACCGGGAGGATAGGCACACTTCAACGATGAAAACGAGGACCTTCAACAATTGCATCAGTCCAATCTCAGCGAAGCCCTGAGCAAAGTCTGCTTTATCAGCCCAAACCGGCGATAACACCGGTGAGGAGCAACATCGTCATCTCGCCAACACGATGCCACGCCACATCATCTCAACATTTCACACACATCTCTACGCAACGAGACTATTGTATAGGGTAACGGATAGAATTTGAAGCTTGAAGACCGGAGGGCATCGTCCCATCTTTAATGACTTCGTACAAACTCTAAATCCTATTCCATTTTACAACTCTTGACAACGGCGGTCTGAAATAGGTTATGTATATCCCAATCGGATGCCCGGATTGCACTTCTAAAAGTTCGAGTGGACATTACAGTGCTCGAGTACACATACTACGAGACGACCTGACCTGAGAAACTCGGGCCTACCCGGGTTGCCTCTGGTACACCTGTAGCTCCATCCTCTATAAATAGAGGGCTTGGGGTGGCCATTTTGCAAGAGAAAATGGCGAGGAAGCCCTGCCCAATTTGCCCTGCACTCACCCCATACAGTGTACTTTCTCATTTTAAACACCTGTGAGCTCATATATAGCTACTTTTGTACCTACAAAAGCCAGTGTTTACCCACTTTAAAGATATAGAAGACTTCTTTGGTAGTCAACTGTAAGCCTTCTCACACACTTTAAAGCCTTTCTCTTCATCTCTGCACACACCCTTCTTCACGTTGAGAGTTGTGTTGCGCGCATTTGCGCGCACATTATCGAGTTATGCCCCGATTGAGCCTAGACTTTGATCTGGAGCGATTATTTTCTTATATATATATATATATATATATATATATATATATATATATATATATATATATATATATATAAAAACTATGTGTCGAACTTTGTTCGATGAGCTTAGATTTCGGTCTAGTGCGTTTACTGCTTTAATATATATACATACATATATATATATATATATATATTAATTATGTGTCGGACTCTATTCGATGAGCCTGGATTTCTACATCCGGAGCGTTTACTTGCTTTAATATCTATATACTTATATATATTAACCGTGTGTCGGACTCTATTCGATGAGCCTGGATTTTACATCTGGTGCGTTTATATATATATATATATATATATATATATATATATATATATATATATATATATATATATATGAACTGTTTTCGAACTCTGTTCGATGAGCCTGGATTTTACATCCGGTGCGTTTATTGCTTTTATATAAACGCACCGGATGTAAAATCCAGGCTCATCGAACAGAGTTCGAAAACAGTTCATATATATGTAAATATATATATATATATATATATATATATATATATATATATATATATATATATATATATATATATATATATATTCGTCCCACATGGAGTTCACTTTGTGGTGGTTGATCGCTTTTATAGCTTTCTTTACGTTTCGTCCTGCCTGGAGTTTACTTCGTGGCAGTTGATCGCTTTGTACAGCTTTCTTTACATTTTGTCCCGTCTGGAGTTTTCTTCGTTTTGGTTGACCGTATTTACAGCTTTATTTATGTTTCGTCCAGCCTGGAGTTTCCTCCGTGGCGGTTGATAGCTTTTACAGCTTTCTTTACATTTCTGATCCCCCGTGGAGGTGCTTCGTGGTTGGTGATTATGTATGTGTGTATATATATATATAGCATTCATATATATACATGCTTACTGCTTTCATATAAATTGCGGTATTCTGTGCGCCTAGGAATCATGTGATCACAGATTCAGCCCGTTGGATCTAGATTTGGTTCCTGTGACGGACATTTTCAGCATTAAGCAGCTTGTAAATTATTCTGCGGTGTCTGATTTTCCTCAGATGGTTTCCATACCCACGAGGAAGTCGGCATTATTTTGCACATTATTTTCGTACGGATGCTTCGCATCTGTAAAAATAAAATCAATCAAGCCGAACATTTAATAAAATAGGAGTGTAAAAGGTCTCAATTACTATTGAGCATCAGCGTTTGAAAAAACTCTTTTATTAAACATCACTGCTATATCTTGCTTAAAAATTGAATTTTTACATAAATTCAAACCCTGTGTATATCGCTCAGACAATGCCCTGAGATAACCCCAGGGACAACGACGGGGAAGGATGGAAAAGAATACCTCGAATCCCTAGTCATGCACTACAGCTCAGTAATCAGGATGAAGATCCTGATACATGAAGTGTATATTAAACCAATTCCCTCGAGGTTGTGTGAAGCCGGGAACCTACATGAAATGCAGATCAACATTAGAACCCTTTAATCCTCTTCAATGGGAAAGAAAAAAGATCAAAGTCTAACGCCATACCTCATTATCATACAAGTACATCGAGGGATGTCTGCTAAAATCACCCAGAAGTTGTGGGTTTACCACCTGAATATAAGGTAGCTTCCTACGGGGAACATGTGCAGCCGGTGTGACAACCGTCATTTTGTAATAATATTTTAATATTTATTGGATTGAATAAATATTTTTCGATGAATTAATTATTAGATTAAATAATTAATTGACGCAATTGTGGTAGATTAATTTAATTATATGTGTTACATTTATTAAATTAATGTAGAGAGTTTTATTATCAAAGTATGTGATTATGTGAGCTTATTGTATTAAAAGAAATATTTAATAAGCATATTAGTATTTTAATTAATTTAATTATTAATTAGAGAATTAAGAATTTGACATTATTAATTAATGAGAAAATTAAATATATTACTATGTGAATTTACGAGAAGTTATTATATTTTATTTATATTAAATAAGATATATGAATTATTTTGCAAGTGGGTGTAACATGAATTAAACTATATGATAAAGCTTTATTAAATTAAATAATTTTTGAAATCTATTAATCTAGCCAAACAAGGCCCTATGGGGAGTTGGATGCAGTTACCCACTACTGGAGTAACTGACCATTATGTGCGTCTGTTGAATTCTTATAATACGTATTCTTCTTTTCATTCTTCATTATTGCCTAAGTCTAAAAAACAAGCCAGAGAGAAAATTGAGAAGCTTGAGAGAAATTTGTAAGTGTGTAATCAACAGGTTGTTGTGAAAGGATCATCATTGATTACCTCTTCTAAATTATACTCAGGGTAATCTCCTCCTTCCCAATTTCTACTTCACGTCTTTTAGTTTTCATGAAAATGGCTTTTAAAGTTTTGGTTTAACCTCTGTAATTGGGTTAGGAGTAATGATTATGGGTTGTATATGTGCTATGACATATCAAATCGTGTTTAATTATATATATTATGTAAACCATATCATCAAATTCATGAAAACATGTCGTATATGATTTCTACAAAATTACAGAGTATGGGTTTTGGCCTTATGGCCTTATACGTGATTTTAGTATGTCAAACATAAATGTTTTCGTAAAATTTACACTCGTATGATGTTATGGATGTTGATACGAAGAGACCAAAATTTAAATAAACGGATTTGGTGTTATAACGAATCCGTAGTGACAATTTTCATGTTTTATTTTCAAAACCTTCAAGAACATCAAGAACAATGGAAGTAAATGTGTTGATTTTTGCAAATTATGTGTTGTAACTTGTTAAAAATCATGCTAGATGGGTTAAGTAATGATTATATATGTATTACAATGATTGGGTAAGTCTAAATTCGTGTAAAAATAACTAATTGAAAGTTATGGCCATATTCATGTATAATTTTACGTGTGATTGATTTTTGGCCTAATTTGGCCTTGTTATGTTCGCGAACTGCAGAACTGCAGAAATTTCAGAAACTAAGTCTGGGTAACCCCACCCCCGGCGGGTGTTACCAAACTAAATTATCCCGCCCCGACGAAAAAATAAATAAATAAATAAAAATAAAATAAAAATAATAATTAATTAAAATATTTATCAAATAAATTAAATATTTTAATTGAGATATTGATGGAGTAAAATAAATATTCGATAAAATTATTATTAAAATATTTATAAAATAAAATAAATATTATAATTGAGATATTGATGGAATAAAATAAATATTCGATGAAAATTATTATTAAAATATTTATAAAATAAAATAAATATTTTAATTGAGATATTGATGGAGTAAAATAAATATTCGATGGAAATTATTATAAAATAATTTATTTGAGTGTAATAATAGTAAGAGAATGAAAATATTCTAATTTAATTAAGTAATTAAATTAGAAGGGTAATGATTTGTTAAATAAAGTAGAGTTTATATTAAATAATTAAGAGAAAATGTAACTAATGAATTTCGTGAATATATATGGTATGTGTGTAGGACTTGTGGTGAACGGAAGTAGTAATCGTTTAGCCTACACACGAGGCAAGTTCCTAAACCTTAATTCTTTACATAAAGCAAGTTCATTATTCTATCTTGTTTATTACTGTTCAAGTCAAGATTTCATATTAGATCTTATCATTCTTTAAAAGCATAATTCTTATTATACAATACTTATTCGATTATATACATCTTGAATTTTATTATTCAAATTGAATATCAATTATTGTTGAACCTTGTAAGACTAGTGAACCCTTATTGATTCAACTAGTCCATAGTTGATAAGCGTTATAAATTCTAGAACTTTTATTGAGCTTACCCAATCCAAACTTCCTTTGGTGCGGACTCCGATGTCAAACTGAGATGAACAACCCTTTAATAGGGGATTATTTACGCTTTAGTGTTAAGATATTGTGCACAGTATGGTACTAAGGGCTGATCCCCCTAAGTACGAGAAGAAGAGTCCATAGTCTTATGATTGTTAAAGGTTTCAAGAATAAACACTTGACAACCTAGGACATAGTTCAAGGTCTTGTGACCCTCAGAATTTTTTTTTGATTCTTGTTATTCATTCTTGATTCAAAAGTTGAGCTTTTATATTCAAAGTTATTAATTCATTCGCATGTTATTATTATTCATTTATTATATTGTTATACTTGTGGGCAATCGTGCTCACTCTTGCGTAATAATAACATTGCAGTTAAGAACGAGAGAACAGACGAGCCTTCCACTAGTAAAGGCAAGGGCAAGATTAGCAAGTAATGAAGACTATTTGTTTATGTGGTTGTGTAACGACATTTAGAATTAATGTTACTTAAGACTTAATTGTTATGTTTTCGCACAGATATTTTAAGGTTAGATTAACCTAGGATTTATTTAGTTATGCAGTTGATGTAACCCCATAAGGGGAGAGAATTATTATTTATTCTATCTATTGTATGATTGTATTTTATTTATGGGTAGATAGATAGATGATGTTTGTACAGTGAACACCAAATCCTGTGGAAATGGAAGTACCGGATTTGGGGGTGTCACAGCCGGAGCGGGATCCTCAATCAGAATATCCTCCTTCTCGTCCTTAATGTCTGACACATCTGCCCTGACTGAAGGAATCACGGCCTCCACTAATCGACAAGGCTGTCTAACAGAACGGGATCAAGGCGCCCTCCTCCGTATACCAGAAGTGGTCCTATGGGAACTGCTCGTCATATCTGGATCCGTAATATCTGGACAACAAGTCTCCAAATCACCTCAGAAAGGGTGTGGTATTTCCTTACCTGGAACTTTCTAGAATGCATTTTATGACTATATGCATGCATGCATTTACTTTAACATACAATAGAGTTAAAATGCATGACTACCCAATGCCTACATTTTGTAAAATTTTTCCATAGTCCCCTTTGAAAATAGGACTATCCATATGCACCTAGGTATGTCTAGGTGGCAATTCAGTAGCACACCTGCCCCAAAGTCATATACATAATATATGCCTTAAAAATCCAATTCATCCATGCATAAGGTTAACCTCAATATTAGGAGTACTTTTCCTTTCTACCTTATCCTCATTGGACCTCAAATAGGACAAAAAATAGCAAAAAAGGTGCCAATTTGACTGTCTCAAAAGTTGAATTTTTTCACATCATTATTTTTCAGCATGGTTTAATACTAACATTTACTATGTTGAATATTTTTTATCAAGTCATTTGTGTATACATAATCACTACTATGTGTTTAGATGCATTTCATGCTATAACTCAAAATCCAACGAATAAAAACTGGAAAAAATACATGCATACATTACCAGGATAGTGTAGAACACTTGTACGGTGACAGAATTTGTAGAAAATTGCCCGAACTCAACAGATCTGAAGGAGGCTCTCGGATTTCTCTTTGCAAAACAAGTTGAAAGTGACTTGTGTTGCCAACCTGCTGGAATATATCATCCATGATCGGTCGCACGCTCATCTGCGGCTGAAGCAGGTGTACCTACAACACCACTATGTGGGCCCCACCTATCCGGCTCGGTCTAGTTTGAGTTGCAAAGGAGTTCTTGCGGACTAGAAAGGTCAAATCGAGAATAAAAATGCCACGCGATTGAGCAAAACAACATACAATCCTGGTCTTCTCAGATGAAACTTTGAGTTTGTACATCGCTCATTGGTAGTTACCCGAACACGAGGTATACCCTGCTAATGATCTTATTTGTCACAAATCACATCCGGCAATACCTCGTATAGGTTCGATGCCGCCAACTCCGTGTCATTACTCTTAAAGATCAACGTGATCCCCGACGGGGGTTACAACGTAGATCCCCGACAGGGGTTACAACGTGAAGCCGCGACGGGGGATTACAACGCGAATTCAAGCCATTGACACATATATCAATGAAGGTCAAGCAGCCTTGACGTTATCTTAGCCGATGGCGATTAAACCAATCAGAGCTCTAGATCTATTCGAGGATTGCATGCTCGATTGCTCATATTCCCCAGCGGATCCCCGACGGGGGTCACAACACAATGTTCCATTGATTCACCGTCAGCGAAGGTCAAGCAACCTTGACAATCTACCCACAGAGTATCTGCCATTGATTCACACGTCAGTGAAGGTCAAACAACCTTGATAGTATATCCCACAGGATTTTTTAGCCATTGATTCACATGTCGGTGAAGTACACGTCAACGAAGGTCAGGCATCCCTGACAGCATTTGTTGTTGGCAGTAAATCCAACAAAATCATGACATATTCTGGCGATACCAACCAGGAAAGGTTAACATTATCAAAGAGAATCGATGATGGAATATGTTATACACATCCTCAAACAGATCAAGCTTTATCCCCACAAATCTCTTACACATAAGAGGTAGATCTTCAGGATCAAGTCATTATCAAAGACACAAGAATTTTGTGATAACTCCAACATCAACTTCCTAACAGATTCAGATTACACATCAAATATGGTCATCATTTTCAATTCCCAGTTGAAGCAACAGGGAGCCAGCAATCATCCCCAGCATGTTGGGCTACAACCCCTTACACATGCATCATACATTTGCATCATGTTGCTACATACAGTACCATGTTTGTCTTGTTGCGTTTAAGTGTCTAGGATTCTTTATCCTACCCATGCATCGTCATGCATGAGTATGATAAAGAGGGGCATATGTAGACACTCAAAATTTTCTGTACTACTGTCACTGACATTGCAGGAGGACAGATTCATCTTTTAAGAGGGAACCCTGAAAGAAAATCCAAATCCATATCGGATACTACCAGAAGTTCAGCATCAACCCCGGAACACACTTTGGGAATAACAATTCCAACCTCAGAGATAACCCCGAGGCGTGCAGATCAAATACCAGAACACACACCAGAGAAGATCGATTAATCTCTGAGATAACCCTGAGGTATCCAGTCTCAGTCCCAACCATGGGAATAGCCACCAATCTTGGTGATAACCCCAAGAAATGCAGTTTCGGAGATAACCCCGGAAATGCTTGTTTCAAATGCGACTAGCTTCAATCTCGGCACTCACAACGAGATACTCTGTACCAACCAAGCGATAACACCGGGAGGACAGGCACACCTCAAAGATGACAATGAGGACCTTCGATAATTGCAGCAGTCCAATCTCAGCGAAATCCTGAGCAACTTCTGCTTTATCAGCCCAAATCGGCGATAACACCGGTGAGGGGAAACATCGTCTCGCCAACACGATGCCACGCCACGCCGTCTCAACATTTCATACACATCTCTACGCAATGATGTCCCACAAGAATCAAGGATAATCAATCCCGAGTGACTATTATACGGGGTAACGGATAGAATTTGAAGCTTAAAGACCGGAGGGCATCGTCCCATCTTCAATGACTTCGTATAAACTCTAAATCCTATGCCATTGTACAATTCTCGACAAAGACGGTCCGAAATAGGTCCTATATACACCCAATCGGATGCCCGGATTGCACTTCTAAAAGTTCGAGTGGATATTACAGTGCTCGAGTGCACGTACTATGAGACGACCCAACCCGAGAAACCCGGGCCCACCCAGGTTGCCTCTAGTACACCTGCGGCTAAGTCGCATGTATACCTATGGCTCCATCCTCTCTAAATAGAGGGCTTGGGGTGTCCATTTTGCAAGAGAAAACAATGAGGAAGCCCTGCCCAATTTGCTCTACACTCACCCCATACAGTGCACTTTCTCATTTTAAACACATGTGAGCTCATATATAGCTACTTTTGTACCTACAAAAGCCAGTGTTTACCCACTTTAAAGATATAGAAGTCTTCTTTGGCAGTCAACTGTAAGCATTCTCACACACTTTAAAGCCTTTCTCTTCATCTCTACACACACCCCTCTTCACGTTGAGAGTCGTGTTGCGCACATTTGCCAGGACTTCGGTCCGTGGTTTTATTTCAATTTGTATATATATATATATATATATATATATATATATATATGAACTGTGTGTCGAACTTTGTTCGATGAGCCTAGATTTCGGTCACGTGCGTTTATTGCTTTAATATGTATATATATATTAACTGTGTGTCGGACTCTGTTCGATGAGCCTTGATTTTACATTCGGTGCATTTATTCGCTTTTATATATATATATATATATATATATATATATATATATATATATATATAGGGTCCGGATCCTGTCCGGACTCCCGGACAGGTGTAAAATCCGGACCTTTTTTTTTTTTTTTTTTTTTGCTTTTTTTTTTTGAAACTACTAAAAAAAAAAAAATTTATGGAATTGGAATTTTTACATTATACAGTGTTTTGGGCGTGATTTGGATGCCTATAACAAAACATGTCTGTACAGTCTGGGCAGACTGTACATACATTGGTTGGTGTGGGTGTTAAAAACACACCCAAAACACTGTATTATTGAAAAATTTCACTTCCATAAATTTTTTTTTTTTTTTTTAGTTGTTCTACAAAAAAAAAAAAAAAAAAAAAAATTTTTTTTCAGGTCCGGATTTTCTCCCGTCCGGGAGTCCGGACCTGATCTTTATTCTATATATATATATATATACAGAATTGATCAGGTCCGGACTCCCGGACCTGATCAAATCCGGACCCCAAATTTTTTTATTTTTTATTTTTTTTTTTGTAGAACAAGTAAAAAAAAAAAAAAAATTATGGAACTGAAATTTTTCCAAAATACAGTGTTTTGGGTGTGTTTCTAACACCTACCCCAACCAATGTATGTACAGTCTGCCCAGACTGTACAGACATGTTTTGTTATAGGCATCCAAATCACGCCCAAAACACTGTATTATGGAAAAATTTCAATTCCATAAATTTTTTTTTTTTTGTTTCAAAAAAAAAAAAGCAAAAAAAAAAAAAAAAAAGGTCCGTATTTTAGTAGAGTCCGGGATCCCGGACTGGATCCGGACTCTATATATATATATATATATATATATATTCGTCCCACCTGGAGTTCACTTCATGGTGGTTGATCGCTTTTACAGCTTTCTTTACGTTTCGTCCTGCCTGGAGTTTACTTCGTGATAGTTGATCGCTTTGTACAACTTTTTGTTACATTTTTTCCCGCCTGGAATTTCCTTCGTGGCGGTAGATCGTATTTACAGCTTTATTTACGTTTCGTCCTGCCTGGAGTTTCCTCTGTGGCGGTTGATAGCTTTTACAACTTTCTTTACATTTCTGATCCCCCGTGGAGGTGCTTCGTGGTTGGTGATCATGTATGTATGTATATATATATATATATATATATATATATATATATATATATATATATATATATATATATATATATATATATTTACAGCTTTTATATATATACCTGCTTACTTCTTTCATACAAATTGTGGTATTATGTGCACCTAGGAATCATGTGATCACAGATTCAGTCCGTTGGATCTAGATTCGGTTCCCGTGATGGATATTTTCAGCTTGAAGCAGCTTGTAAATTATTATGCGGTGTATGAATTTCCTCATATGGTTTCCATACCGACGAGGAAGTCGGCATTATTTTGCACATTATTTTCATATGGGTGCTTCGCATCTGTAAAAATAGAATCAATCAAGCCGAACATTTAATAAAATGGGAGTGTAAAAGGTCTCAATTACTATTGAGCATCAGGGTTTGAAAAACCTCTTTTATAAAACATCACTGCTATATCTTGCTTAAAAATTGAATTTTTAAATAAATTCAAACCCTGTGTATATAGGTGTGAACGAGGCCTTGCACTACTTCCAAATAACAGCACATTGAACCCCACACACACACATTAAGATAATAGTTTCTTGAAAAGAGGTGATCACCGTGGTAACACGAATGTCGGGGGGTGCCTAACACCTTCTCTCCGCATAACCAAGTCCCCAGACCCTAATGAATCTCGGTTTCACCGACCCGTTTAGCAGTGTCACATCACTAGGTCAATATGCAAACCTTTTCTCCGTTGTGTTGGTACAACCATTTAAAAAACCAACTGGCGACTATTAACAGTCCATCGTCGACATTATACATGTCGTACCTTTTTCACTTATTTTTTTAAACAAATCTCACCTAAAATGAGAACACCAAAAAACAAGTAACGGAAAGGGACATTTAAAAATCCCGACGTCAACAATTAGAACGTCATAGCAGACTAACCTGCTACCTGATGGCTTTACCTGCTACTGTTCACGCCTACCATTTTTGAAATAAAATTTAAGCTCATTTTTTCATCAACCAAAAGTGGGGCCCACCCATGTTTTTAATAAAAATATTTATTTTTGAAACTTCGATAATTCACAATAAATAGCCCTTTTATCAGAAAAATACGAAATTTATGTCCATTCTATAGGAAATTAAATTCTCTACAACTTTGTAGAAGAAAGTTTTTCCGAATTCCAAACAGAAAATGCCCGAGATCCACATACGAAGATTTTTAATACCTTCATTCAGACAAAATACTGATAAAATACCTCAACATTAATTCCATCATTTATAACCATATAAAATAAATATTTATTTATCATATAACTCAATAATTAATTAATCACAAATAATATTACAAAATCACAATAATGACAACCAGGTCCTTCCCAAGAAAGAGGGGGCTTTCCGATAAGGATTTCTCCTTATTGGCACGTAATTAGGTGACCAAACCCCTTTCCTAGACAGAACTTTCTTAGGCATTGCAAATAATGCTATCTAACAATATTATTCAAATAATATGAATTATTGATCTGATAATGGAGATACTGTGCAGTGACAATTATTAAAACAACAATAATATAGAATATCAACGAAGCAATTATTGAATCAATAAAATAAAATATTGAACATTAATTACTGTAACAATTATTGAGTAGTGCCTTTTTACGTAAGAATCAATAATTCAAAAATAATGTAAAATACCGTGTGCTACTGTGTAACCACGCGTATTACTGTATTTTAATCACCGGGTATTCTAACAGTGTTAACGGTAACAACTACACCGTTATTTATAAAAACTCAAACTTGTCGTTTTCTTTATCTGACCGTTTTTTGTTATGGGGCCCACAAATGGTTCCGCCGTCGTAAGAATATTCCCCGACAACAAGAATATTCCACGACCAAACGAATATTCCCCGACAACAATGAATATTTTATAACCACTTGTTTAATTTTGCAAAATTTTCATATTTCACTCATAACCAAAGCATTATATTAAATTAACACCTTATTATTCAAAATAATAATTAGATAAAATTTGATTTTATTTATAAAAAGTTTGGGTCTTACATTAATTTTATAACATAAATATATATTTCATTTATTTTTCTTAATTTTTGCAAAATTTTTGAATTTATATTATTATATTTGTAAAGAATTAAATAAAAATTCATTGGATATTAATTACAAAATAATTAAATATATTTTTCATTCATTTTCTTATTTTTTTTACTAACTTTCCTAATTTATATTATTATATTTGTAAATAATCAAACAAAAATTTATTTGATATTAATTAAAAAATATTTAAATATATTTTTTATTTAATTTCTTATTTTTTGGCAAAATTTACTAAATTATATTATTATTTGTAAAGAACTAAATAAAAATTTATTTGGTATTAATTACAAAAATATTTAAATATATTTTGTATTTATTTTCTTATTTTTTTGGTTAACTTTTCTAATTTATATTATACTTTAAAATAATTCTTTTATTTTCTCTATAAAATTTCCATTTTAGATCCACATAATCAAGGTCACGTAAGATAATTCTTGACACATAAGCTTTTTTTACAAGTCAATTACTTGTGAGTCAAATTCCGTTTAAAGTTAAATAAATTAACGATTTTTGTAACGGTTTGTTAAAAAATTAAAGTTCAATAAATTGAATGTAAAAAAAATATATTTATAAATTAACCTAAATTAAAGTAATACTTATCCCCTAAATTAAAAGTTAACTTTACAATAAAGTTGCACCCATGTGATGATTGGTCAAATAGTTGAAACTTTCATTAGTGACATAAAAGTAGGCAACATATCTTTATGGCACTCCCTTCCCCACTCCTCTGCCTTTTCGGCCAAGACTTAAATTCAAAAAAACAAAAATCTGAGAGAACAATTGAACGGAAATGTTACATGAACTTATTATAAAATTTTAAAATTTGTTGCGGGAAAAAGCTGTTAATTTAATGAATTTATGATAAGAATAGACATCTAAAAATTAAAAGCCGAATTGGTCACATCAATTTCCTTTTATTTTTTTGCAAATTGTAATATTATATATAAGTATATACATGTAAAAATTAAAAGCCGAATTGGCTACATCAGTTTCTTTATTTTGCAAATTGTAATATTATGTGTTTGAGAATCGGACATGCACATGAGATAACGTATATGGTTGCATGGAACAGCTTGACTTTAAGTCTCTCTCTCTCTCTCTCTCTCTCTCTCTCTCTCTCTCTCTCTATATATATATATATATATATATATATATATATATATATATATATATATATATACGGTCCGGATCAGGTAAGGACTCCCTTACTTTGTTAAAATTCGGACTTTTTTTTTTTGATTTTTTTTGGTTTTTTTTTTTAATAACTAAAAAAAAAGTTTAATATTTTATGGAACTGAATTTTTTTCATAATACAGTGTTTTGGATGTGATTTGGGTACGTATAACAAAAATATGTATGTACAGTCTGGGCAGACTGTACCACCACTTTTTGGTATAGGTATTCAAAACACGCCCAAAACATTATATTATGGAAAAATTTCAGTTCCATAAAATATTAAATATTTTTTTTAGTTGTTTAAAAAAAAAACCAAAAAAAATCAAAAAAAAAAAAGTCCGCATTTTAACAAAGTAAGGGAGCCCTCACCTGATCCTCTCCGTATATATATATATATATATATATATATATATATATATATATATATATATATATATATATATATATATATATACGGAGAGACTTTAAAGCGAACTTTAAAGAGCGAACCAAAGACGAACAGTCGTCTTTGGTGTCTATGGCGACGGTTCGACCCGTCTCCAAAGACTACATGGCTATGACGACGGATCGAACCGTCGCCATAGACACCAAAGACGACGGTTCGTCTTTGATTCGCTCTTTAAGGTTCGCTTTAAAGACGGATCAATATATATATATATATATATATATATATATATATAGAGTCCGGATCCAGTCCGGGATCCCGGACTCTACTAAAATACGGACCATTTTTTTTTTTTTTTTTGCTTTTTTTTTTTAAAACAAAAAAAAAAAATTTATGGAATTGAAATTTTTCCATAATACAGTGTTTTGGGCGTGATTTGGATGCCTATAACGAAATATGTCTGTACAGTCTGGGCAGACTGTACATACATTGGTTGGGGTAGGTGTTAAAAACACACCCAAAACACTTTATTTTGGAAAAATTTCAGTTCCATAAATTTTTTTTTTTTTATAGTTGTTCTACACAAAAAAAAAAAAAAAAAAAAATTAAAGGTCCGGATTTGATCAGGTCCGGGAGTCCGGACCTGATCAGTTCTGTATATATATATATATATATATATATATATATATATATATATATATATATATATATATATATATATATATATATAATGAGGATCCAGTCCGGTCTCCCAGACTGGTCCTAAAATACGGACCCAATAATTTTTTTTTTTGCTTTTTTTTTGAAACAACTAAAAAATATATATATATTTATGGAACTGAAATTTTTCCATAATACAATATTTTGGGTGTGTTTTTAATACTTATACCAACTAATATATGTACAGTCTGCCCAGACTGTACAGAAATGTTTTGGTATAGGCATCCAAATCACACCCAAAATACTGTATTATGTAAAAATTTCAGTTCCATAATTTATTTATTTTTTAGTTGTTTCAAAAAAAAAAGCAAAAAAAAAAAAAAAAAGGTCCGAATTTTGTTAAAATCTGGGAGTCCGGACATGATCCGGACTCATATATATATATATATATATATATATATATATATATATATATATAGAGATAGAGAGTCCGGTTCCTATCCGGACTCCAGGACTTTATTAAAATACGGAATTTTTTTTTTACTTTTTTTAAAACAACTAAAAATATATATTTAATATTTTATAAAACAGTAATTTTTATATAATACAGTGTTTTGGGCGTGATTTGGATACGTATAACAAAATATGTCTGTACAGACTGTACATACATATTTTGTTATGTGTATCCAAATAACGCCCAAAACATTATATTATGAAAAAATTTCAGTTCCATAAAATATTAAACTTTTTTAGTTGTTTTAAAAAAACAAAAAAAGGGTTCGAATTTGATCAGGTTCGGACTTGATCCGCGTATATATATATATATATATATATATATATATATATATATATATATATATATATATATATATATATATATATGTTAGGATCAGGTCCGGACTTTGTACGTGAGTAAAATTTGGACCTTTTTTTGTTGTTGTTTTTTTTAAAAAAATAACTAAAAAAAGTTTAATATTTTATGAAACTGGAATTTTTCCATAATACAGTGTTTTGTACAGACCTGCTTTTTTATATGTATCCAAATCACATCCAAAATACTGTATTATGGAAAAATTCATGTTCCATAAAATATTAATTTTTTTTTGTTGTTTTAAAAAAAAGCAAAAATAAAAATCCGAATTTTAACAAAATTCGGACTCCCGGACTGGATCATCTCTGTATTTATATACATATATTGGGAAATGATCCATGGAAAACGTTAGTTTTGGGCACTGTTTTAACTAATTGGTATTCAATCGTCCAAAATTAGAGTGAATGACTGAGATGAGGGCCCAACTGCTACTCCCTCTAGCGGCCAATCAAAATGACCGTGTTTTGACTGGCCCTAAAGAGAGTAGCGGCCAACATAAAAAAATTTGGCTTAATTACTGATTATTTTTATACATACTACTTGTTAATCAGTAAAATAAAATAATAAAAAATTATAAGGATAATCAGTAGTTATCCTTATACTTATTAATAAAATAATTATGTATAAGGATAATGATTTATTATCGTCTTATGATTTTTTATTATAAATGAGAAATAATGATTGAATTTATATTATATTTATACTCAAATAATTATCCTTATTAGAGTGAATATAATATACACTCAATCACTATTTTCTATTTATAACTAAAATTCATAAGACGAGAATCAGTAATTATCTTTATACATACTTATTTTTTATACACACTTATTTTATTAATAAGTATATATATAAAGATAATTACTGATTATCCTTATAATTTTTTATTATTTTATTTTATTAATTAATAAGTAGTATGTATATAGATAATCAATAATTAAGTCAAATTCTTTTATGGTGGCCGCTACTCCCTCTAGCGGCCAACATAAAAGAATTTGGTTGGCCGCTAGAGGTAGTAGTGGTTGGGCCCTCATCTCGGTCATTCACTCTAATTTTGGACGACTAGATAATAATTAGTTGAAACAGTGTCCAGAACTAATATTTTTTATGGATTATTTCTCATATATATATATATATATATGATGACTGAGTTTTATACACATGAATTTGATACATTCGGGCTTAATTTATTGTTGTTCTCAAGTCTTTTAGGATGTTTTTATGTGTTTATGTCTATTCATGCATGTTTTATATTGTTTTGTAGGATTTAGGATAAAAGTTACATGGATCGACGTTCGGGGTGGTTAGATTCGCGTTTTCGACTTGCCATTTACATAGCAGTCACTTCAGATCTAATTTGACTATAGCTCTGGACATTATTTCTTAAAACTTCAAGAATGACAGTTGTAGATCTACTTCTCCTCTTTCCAAAACATTTTGAATCATCAAAATCGGAGTTCGGACGAAGAAGTTCTGGCCATTTTCCCAAAGGATGTCGAAGCAGAAAATGTCAGATTTTGTGGCAGCGCCGGGGCGCTAGTTTTAGGCTTGATTCCAGCGTCGGGGCGCTGGGGAGCAGAGTTTGGCGTCGTTGCCTAGCGCTGGGGCGCTGGGGGAAGGGTTTGGTGCGTCCTGGACGCGTTTTGGGCGAATTTTGACACCTTTTTGACTCCAAGTAGGATTGGGTTTGTTCCTAAGCTAAGAATTGGACTTGTAACCTATAAATATATGATGTAAGGCATAAAATAAGGGGAGATTACATAGCTTCGACTAGATTAAACACTCCTTTAGATTAGAACATAACCCTAATTCTTATTAGTTTTGGAGATTTAAGCAACTTGGAGACCATTGAAGATTCAAAGCAGGAGCAAGAGGGGAGCATCAAATTTGCTGACAACAGATTCTATTCTCTTCTCTCATCTTACTTTTATCTTTTAATATCTATTCAATTGTGGATTCTTGGTTTTAATTCATTAATTATGAACTAATTTTTTTTATTAAGATTTCAATTGAACTTTTTATGGCTATGAATTAGTTATTCATTATATTCCAGTTATTTATGTTAAAGTGAGTTGTTTATCTTGTCTTGTGAATATTGCTTAATTATCTGATCAGTAATTACTTTGTTACTCTAGAAGGAATTGGAAGAGGAATTCTAGGGTTAGAACTGGGCATGATATCATGTGACTTAGTTATTTGCAAAGTGAATAATTAGGTTTGTGAATTGAATGGAAATATCTGTTCACCGCATGTAACACATAAGGAATTGGAATTGAAGGAGTTTAATTCAATTTATTTTGCATAGGAATATAGCAAAATTAATCTAGATTAAATAGAAGGCAATTGATCACTTAGAAAAGGACTTTTGGCATTTGAGAATTCCTGTTAACAATTCAGTAGGCATAATGATTGGGATAATTAGATAATTGATTTATAGTTCATAATTGGGGATATTGTAGTCTTAATCTTTATTTATTTGAATTCATTCGTTAAAATCTTAGTTTTAATTAGATAATTTAGTTTTCTTAATTAGAAAAATCACGATTTGAGATTGTTTAAATAAAATTAGTTTGGTTAAGAATTAGTACTTGGTGATTTTTATTAAATAATTCCTCGTGGGAACGATACTTTTCTTATCACTTTATTACTTGTTGACCGTGTATACTTGCACGTATTCATTGATTGCGAAATCGATCAACAAGTTTTTGGCGCCGTTGCCGGGGACTTAATTTAATAATTATTTACCAATATTAATTTCAATCAAATTTGTCTTAATTTAAACATTTTTATTTTTATTTTTAATTCTCTTTCTATATTTCTCTCTTTTCAGGTACCATGGATGACTTTGTGTATCAATGGCCATACACGAACATGACTCAACCAACGGGAGCGGAGATTGACAGACTCGAGAAACTTTCTGCATTGTCAGCACAGATTGAGACACTTTCGAGGATGTTTGAAGCTTTTGAAGCTCAGCGTCGTCAAAGTATAGCGGTTACTTGTGATTATTGTGCTAGAAATCATATGAGTCATCAATGCGCCATCAGTTTCGAGCCGGTACAGTATATTGGTGATTACCCCAATAATTATGTCTATCCCAACAACTATCATCAGGATTGGGGGTATCACCCGGATTTTTCATGGAGTAACAATCAAGATCAATTTTATGCTCCAAGTCCAACATACCCATAGGATTTCTTGTGTCCACCTCCACTACAACAGGAAGAACATTCAAATTGGGAGGAAGCCTTGGAAAAATTTATTAAAGCTTCTGAAAAAAGGAATGAGGAACAAGACAAGAAAATGAATCAAGTAAAGCTGAATTTTCAAAGCCAAGGGGCGTTGATCAAGAATCTGGAAAATCAAGTGGAACAGATAACACATGCGTTGAATAACCGTCCTCAATACACCTGGCCCTATGACATGGATTCTGAGACTGATGGTGAGCCCGAGCCAAATCTACAACTGGATGAGCCACGAGATGAAAAAGAGGAGACAAGTGGGGATAATGACAACAAGGTCAGTGAAGAACTAATTGTGAGACCCAATGATGATGAGCCAATGTTATTTATGCCTTAAGTGCCTTCTCCTCCACAGTTCAAGAGCCCGGTTAGATTTGCAAAACCTTGTCCGATTGGTAGTCATGTCGTCGGCAATACTCTCTGTGATGTAAAAGCAAGTACACCTTCGAAACCATGGTGCGATGAGCTGGAGAAGATAGAAGAAGAAATTGTTGTGTCTGACAAGCCTCAATACCAGAATATATTTGTAGACACAATGGAGAAACCACCTAGATGCTGGACGTTCTTGAATGTGATCTTATCTAAAGAAAGCATGCTAGGTGACTTTAACACAATGGCTATTATAAATGGGAACCAACCAAAAGCTATATTATTTCCGATGGATGGAGGGTTCCTCAATTTTCGTAGGGGAATTGGATAGAGAATTGAAGAAGTCAGGCTGAGACTATAAAACAAGCGCTTATTGGGAGTCAACCCAAGTTTAATTTTTATTTTTAGTTTTTATTAAGTTTTATATTAGTAGTTTTGAATTTGCATTTATTTAGGATTTAATAAAATTGCTTCTATCATGGTTTTACTGGTTATTTAAGTCAAATTCAAGTGTGGTGCCCAATTTATTCCATGTGCTTAGCCTATTCTCTAAACTTAGCGGACAAGGAGGAATATTGCTATATTTTCAGGGAAGTCCTCTGCTTTAATTTTTTCTATTGTAGCCATTGAGGACAATGTCTAGTTTAAGTTTGGGGGAATTTTAGTGTCGTATTGCATATAGTTAGTTATTTACATTGAAGTTCGTTATGTTTTCGGGTTATTTACATTTAGTTTTTGCATTCAGTTTTTTGTTTAAAAAAAAAAAATTTAAAAATCGCAAAAATAGTAGTTAGTTTACTATGTTTGTTACAGTTAGTTTTAGTTTACTATGTTTGTTGCAGTTAGTTTATATTTGCATGATTCCAACTGTTAGATAGTAAAAGTCTATTTTGGCCAATGATGAGACTGGAGTTAAGTAGATAAGTATAGTATTGAATATTCAGGCTTTGATGTGATTTCTTGTTATGAATTGAATCTTTTTCTGTTTGAAACTGGTATAATTAAGGTTAGCATGTTAATAACAGCTATGTTGACTGATTAAGTTTAAATTGATACATAATGGATTTCTTAAGGATAATACTAGTGTGAAGGAATGAAAGACATGAATAGGCGGAGATGGCTAAATTTTGATAAAAACTTAAGTTTGGGGGGAAATTTTGGGGTATATAAGCTTTAAAAAAAAACATGTTGAGTCTTGTGGTGGGTTGAGGAGAAACACTCCCCATAAACACAAGCGTGAGATGGAGCGTAAAACGCACTCACCAACCATCTATCAAAAAAAAAAAATTTACCGTGGCTAGTTTTGTTTCGGGGCCTTTGTTACTTGAGTAAGTACGCCCGAAGGGGTATCTTAAAACCTAGCGCCCTAAGGTCTTATATGGTCTGGGAGTCGTTGGTCGAAAGATCGCTAAGGGGTGACACTGTTAGCCTAATAAAATGAGACATTGCACAGTCATGGTTAAAAAAAACAACAATAAAATGGGAAAAGAGCAAAAAGCCTCCGTAATGAAAAGTAAAGCATAAGTATCCCAGATTGGACTCTTGAACTTGGTGGATATTTGACTTTAGTTGGATCTAGCTTGTTCGTGAATTTTGTGAGTTTTCACTGTATGATGCCTTCGAAGATATCTATTTTGTCTTAAATTTGATTTTATATCAATTAACATTGTTGTGGAGCACACACGCACTATATCAGTGATAACAGTCTAAGATTTGATGATTGATTGGGAAATTACTGATTTATTTTAATATGATGTATTATCATGTTTACTTAATTTCTCTAAGGCCGGTTGAATAGACTTGTTTCTGTCATTATTGTTGGATTCGTAGGCATATATATTAGTTTCATTATATTGCATTACATAACATTTTTGTGTTTTTGCTTGAGGACAAGCAAAGGTTTAAGTTTGGGGGTATTTGATGAGTGAGTTTTATACACATGAATTGGATACATTCGGGCTTAATTTATTGTTGTTCTCAAGTCTTTTAGGATGTTTTTATGTGTTTGTGTCTATTCATGCATGTTTTATATTGTTTTGTAGGATTTGGGATAAAAGTTACATGGATCGACGTTCGTGGTGGTTAGATTCGCGTTTTCGGCTTACCATTTACACAGCAGTCACTTCAGAGCTAATTTGACTATATCTCCGGACATTATTTCTTAAACCTTTAAGAATGAAAGTTTTAGATCTACTTCTCCTCTTTCCAAAACATCTTGAATCATCAAAATCGGAGTTCGGACGAAGAAGTTATGGCCATTTTCCCATAGGACATCAGAGCAGAAAATGTCAGATTTTGTGGCAGCGCCGGGGCGCTAGTTTTAGGCTTGATTCAAGTGCCGGGGCGCTGGGGAGCAGAGTTTAGCGCCGTTGCCCAGCGCTGGGGCGCTGGGGGAAGGGTTTGGTGCGGCCTGGACGCGTTTTGGGCGAATTTTGACACCGTTTTGACTCCAAATAGGATTGGGTTTGTTCCTAATCTAAAAATTGGACTTGTAACCTATAAATATATGATGTAAGGCATAAAATAAGGGGAGATTACATAGCTTAGACTAGATTAAACACTCCTTTAGATTAGAACATAACCCTAGTTCTTATTAGTTTTGGAGATTGAAGCAACTTGGAGACCATTGAAGATTCAAAGCAGGAGCAAGAGGGGAGCATCAAATTTGCTGATAACAGATTCTATTCTCTTCTCTCATCTTACTTTTATCTTTTAATGTCTATTCAATTATGGATTCTTGGTTTTAATTCATTAATTATGAACTAATTTTTTTTTTATTAAGATTTCAATTGAACTTTTTATGGTTATGAATTAGTTATTCATTATATTCCAGTTATTTATGTTAAAGTGAGTTGTTTATCTTGTCTTGTGCATATTGCTTAATTATATGATCAGTAATTACTTTGTTACTCTAGAAGGAATTGGAAGAGGAATTCTAGGGTTAGAACTGGGCATGATATCATGTGACTTAGTTATTTGCAAAGAGAATAATTAGGTTTGTGAATTGAATGGAAATATCTGTTCACCGCATGTAACACATAAGGAATTGGAATTGAAGGAGTTTAATTCAATTTGTTTTGCATAGGAATATAGAAAAATTAATCTGGATTAAATAGAAGGCAATTGATAACTTGGAAAAGGACTTTTGGCATTTGAGAATTCCTGTTAACAATTCAGTACGCATAATAATTGGGATAATTGGATAATTGATTTATAGTTCATAATTGGGGATATTGTAGTCTTAATCTTTATTTATTTGACTTCATTCGTTAAAATCTTAGTTTTAATTAGTTAATTTAGTTTTCTTAATTAGAAAAATCACGATTTGAGATTGTTTGAATAAAATTAGTTTGGTTAAGAATTAGTACTTGGTGATTTTTATTAAATAATTCCTCGTGGAAACGATACTTTTCTTATCACTTTATTACTTGTTGACCGTGTATACTTGCACGTATTCATTGATTGTGAAATCGATCAACAATATATGTCTTAGATATGCACAATTTTGTGTGTGTTTGCACTTAATGTGGTGTAATTTTGATTAATAAATTGTTGAAATGTCAAAAATAGTATAAATAAAATCTCTTAAAATGATAAAATACACGTAACGTTATGTGTATCTAAGACGCACATTCTTTTTTCTTATATATATATATATATATATATATATATATATATATATATATATATATATATATATATATATTATAATAAGTTTTTATTTTTTATGCAAATAGAATATATTATATTTTATTATGCATAGTATTTGCATAGTAAATCAGAATTTTTTTCAACCGATTGGATGCGCGCCTGTGATATTGATACTATGCGTATGTGATTTTATGAAATAAAAGTATTCAATTTTTTCTTATAATTACTATTCAGTAAATGGTTAAATTGATAAAAGTTTAAAGTTAAGGATAATATATGAATTTTTTTTAAAATACGCAAGTGGTTATAAAATATTCATTGTTGTTGGGGAATATTCGTTTGGTCGTGGAATATTCTTTTTGTCGGAAAATATTCGTACGAAGGCGCAACCATTTGTGGGCCCCATAACAGAATAATTGTCAGATGAAGAAAATGACAAAAGGGAATTTTTATAAATAACGATGTAGTTGTTACTGTTAACACTGTTGGAATACCCGGTGGCTAAAATACAGTAATACGCGTTGTTGCACAGTAGCACACGGTATTGCACCAATTATTGATTCTTACGTAAGAAGACACTACTCAATAATTGTTACAGTAATTACTGTTCAGTATTTTATTGATTCAAGAATTGCTGCGTTGATATTTTATATTACTGTTTTTTTAATAATTGTCACTACAAAGTATTTTTCATTATCGAAGCAATAATTCATATTATCTGAATAATATTATTAGACAACATTATTGACAATGTCTAGAAAGTTCTGTCTAAGGAGAGGTTTGGTCACCTAATTGCGCGTCAGTAAGGAGAAATTCTTTGGAAAGCCCCCTCTTTCCTTGGAACGGCCTGGTTATCAATAATGTGATTCTGTAATATTATTTATGAATAATTAGTTATTCATTTATATGATGAGAAAAATATTGATTTTATGTAGATATAGATGGAGAAAATTTTTAAAGTGACAATTGTTAAAAATTGATATTTTATCTTTTCTAATAAAATAATATTTTATTATATTATATAATAATGATAATTTTTACAATGAATGTGGGATATATGAGTATATGAGGAGGAAGAGTATTTTTGTTGCAAAAGTTGTTTAAAACATGTTAAACAAGTCTGTGGGCCCATTTCTTGACTGAAAGTTGATTATAGCCTGTAAAATCGTCCGTTTATGGATTTCGGTCAATTTCTATTTGGAATTTGGAAAACCTTTCTTCTGTAAAGTTGTAGAGAATTGAATTTCCTATAAAAATTTACGAGATTCGAATTTTTGGATAAAAGGGTTATTTATTAAGAATTATTGAAGTTCTGAAGTTCCGAAATAATTAATTTTTGAAAGTTTTAAATATTTTAATTTACAAAAACGTTTTTTTGTGATGTAGGCTACTTGAGTGGCTGATCTTTGACTGAAATATTGAGAGTAGAAAATTTATATATATATATATATATATATTAAATTTTCTGCTTTGGTGTTCTAAGCATTTTCCTATAAATAGAGTGCTTAGGTTAGAATTGAAAATCACACCAGAAACTGAAGTTTTCTCTCTATTTCTCTCTCTATATTATCGAGTGTATTCTTGTGAGTATTTTGATATCTTGAGTGTTGCTATACGGTGCAAGTTCGTTCAGCGTTATTCTAGTCAGAAGTATTACTCTTTTAAGGTAAGGGATAGTAAGAGATTTTAAGGGATTGAAAGGGATGTTATTTTCTTCGTAAGTGATATTATTTCTTCAATATCATTATGTTGAAATATTGGTTTGAACTTTTTATCAAATTTGGAACTTTCTCATGTCGGAGTTACTATTCATGAGTTACTATTTACGATTTATTATTCATGAGTTACTATTCACGACGGGTTACTATTCATGAGTTACTATTCATATGTTACTATTCACGAGTTACTATTCATGGGTATTATTCACTAAAAATTGGTTTCTTTTTCTAACCAAATTATAGTTGATTTATGAATATTACTCTAGAGATTAAAATTATATATTGATTTTATTATCATATATAACATTTTTATAATCCTGATGTTGAAATTCTCTTTCACTGGAGTGTAAAGATGGGTAGATTATTGGTATGATCATGACTATGGTTCTCTTTGGCCAGTAGTGAAAAGTTGAATTGTGACTGGTATGATCATGACCTTTGAATTTATAATTGAATATCTTTAGCTTAAGTGCAAAGGTGAATTGATCAACATGGTTATAATTATTGTTTATATAAATTTTGAAATGATTATATATTTCTTTGAGATATTAATATATTTGGCCTGTTGTACAAATATGAACTGTTGATGAATATATTTGGCATGTAGTTCAAATATGAACTGTTGAGGAATATCTTTGGCATGTAGTGCAAAAATGAATTATTGATGAATATCTTTGGCATATAGTGCAAAGATGACCTGTTGTTGAATATCTTTGGCCTGTAGTGCAAAGATGAAATGATAATGAATATCTTTAGCCCATAGTGCAAAGATGAATTTATTAGTATGATTATGAACAGGAACTGTGATTTGGTATTGTTGATCGATTTCGCAATCAATGAATACGTGCAAGTATACACGGTCAACAAGTAATAAAGTGAAAGTAGAGTATCGTTCCCACGAGGAATTATTTAATAAAAATCACCAAGTACTAATTCTTAACCAAACTAATTTTATTTAAACAATCTCAAATCGTGTTTTTTTTTAATTAAGAAAACTAAATTAACTAATTAAAACTAAGATTTTAACGAATGAATTCAAATAAATAAAGATTAAGACTACAATATCCCCAGTTATGAACTATAAATCAATTATCCAATTATCCCAATTATTATGCCTACTGAATTGTTAACAGGAATTCTCAAATGCCAAAAGTCCTTTTCCAAGTGATCAATTGCCTTCTATTTAATCCAGATTAATCTTGCTATATTCCTATGCAAAACAATTGAATTAAACTCTTTCCAATCTCAATTCCTTATGTGTTACATGCGGTGAACAGATATTTCCATTCAATTCACAAACCTAATTATTCACTTTGCAAATAACTAAGTCACATGATATCATGCCCAGTTCTAACCCTAGAATTCCTCTTCCAATTCCTTCTAGAGTAACAAAGTAATTACTGATCAGATAATTAATCAATAAGCATAAGGCATGATAAACAACTCACTTTAACATAAGTAATTGGAATATAATGAATAACTAATTCATAGCCATAAAAAGTTCAATTGAAATCTTAAGGAAAGAGTTAGTTCATAATTAATGAATGGAAACCAAGAATCCACAACTGAATAGACATTAAAATATAAAAGTATGATAAGAGAAGAGAATAGAATCTGTTGTCAGCAAATCTGATGCTCCCCTCTTGCTCTTGCTCTTGATCTTCAATGGCCTCCAAGTTGCTTCAATCTCCAAAACTAATAAGAACTAGGGTTAATGTTCTAATCTAATAGAGTGTATATCTAATCTAAGCTATGTAATCCCCTCTTTATTTTATGCCTTACATCATATATTTATAGGTTACAAGTCCAATTTTTAGCTTAGGAACAAACCCAATCCTATTTGGAGTCAAAAAGGTGTCAAAATTCGCCCAAAACGCGTCCAGGCCATCACCAGGCCCTTCCCCAGCGCCCCAGCGCTGGGCACGGCGCTGGGATTCTGCCCCCCAGCACCCCGGCGCTGCCAAATACACTAGAAATAGCGCCCCAGCGCTGGCCCAAAAACTTGATATTTTCTGCTCCGACGTCCTTTGGGAAAACGACCATAACTTCTTCTTCCGAACTCCGATTTAGATGATTCAAGATGTTCTGGAAATAGGAGAAGTAGATCTACAACTTTCATTCTTGAAGTTTTTCAAAATAATGTCCGGAGCTATAGTCAAATTGGCTCTGAAGTGACTACTGTGTAAATGGCAAGCCGAAAACGCAAATCTAGCCACCCCAAACGTCGATCCATGTAACTTTTGTCCCAAATCCTACAAAACAATATAAAACATGCTTAAATAGACACAAACACATAAAAACATCCTAAAAGACTTTAGAACAACAATAAATTAAGCCCAAATGTATCCAATTCATGTGTATAAAACTCACTCATCAGGTATAACCATGATCTTTGATGTTCCAGGTAAAGACATATGATGAAAATTATCTTTGTCCTGGATGAGGAAAGGAATTTAGAACTACAATTATGATTATGAGTTATTCACGTGATTGTGGACAGGAACTGTTGATTGATGTTGCAGAATTAAAACATTGTTGGTGGACTTTTAACATGAAGAAGATAATAGACTTTATGGTCTATTTGACTCTTCTAATGGATTGCTCGTTCCGCTACAACTATGGTTGAAAAGTTTTATCATCTACCATATGTTCTAAATCTCTGATTTATTACTAATGAAGACTATTGATAATTTATTTATCTTTAGTCATAATATTCCTTACTGAGCTAGTTGTACTCACCCTTTTGCTTTAAAATTCCTTTCAAGTAATACGAGTGTAGCTGGGTCGAGCGGAGGTAACAGGGGAATAGAAGGGTGGTCATCATTTAGTAGTTATATTTGTTGAATCAAATAGGGTGAACCGAACCCAACTTTGGAAGGGTTTTTTGTCACTATCATACAAGATGTCTAATGACATACAACCTCGAGTCATCATAAGACATGGATGTGCTCATCCACTTGCTGAGTATATATACAAGCACTACCTATATAATCTTACAGTTTGGCTGAAGTATAATTCTCAATTAGAGACGGTGGAGATAATGATATGTCAAGAGAAGACTCACCATTGAGAAGAATATGATAGTAATCTTATCATTTTTCTTTGGGGTCTATTGGGTCAACCAAGGATAATTCTGTGGGCATATGATATCTATCATTCATGGCCTCCTATGTATGAAGGTTTCCTTGAGTACTTCCCAAAAATTCTAATTTCTAAAATAGTTTTCGACTATACCTTTATGTAAGGTATCACTATAAGGTGTTGTCCATAGTTGGGACATGAGTCAAAGTTGGTATTAAAACTCACAGTATATGTGTTGTTGTATTTTGTACGACAATTGTAGTAATAAAGTTGTAGTTATTTTCTGTACCATGTATTTGGCGACTCAGAATAGGGTGGATGGATTGGACCTATTTTGGAGGCGTCATAGTTGGTATCAGAGCTTAGGGATATGATCTCTGGCGGAGATCGGGATTAGAACTAGGAGGGGAGAGATGAGTAAATCCTTCGCTAGTGTGTCCTACCTAAGCTTATTAGTTGGTCAGTCATAATAGCGGGATATTATGTGATATGTTAATTTGTTAAATTAACCTTTATTTTTGAAGGTGTATTCTAGAATGATATCAGAAATACAGGAGATGAACAATGGAGAAATCATGATGACAGGAAAGATGGAATCTGAAATGAAAGTAAGGTATTCTCAACTCTTTGAAATACCAGGTACGTAAATTTCGAGTACGAAATTTCATAAGGAGGGGAGATTATAAGACCCCGAATATTATGAAATAAAAGTATTCAATTTTTTCTCATAATTACTATTCAGTAAATGGTTAAATTGATAAAAGTTTAAAGTTAAGGATGATATATGAAATTTTTTTAAAATACGCAAGTGGTTATAAAATATTCATTGTTGTCGAGAATATTCGTTTGGTCGTGGAATATTCTTTCTGTCAGGGAATATTCGTACGACGGCGCAACCATTTGTGGGCCCCATAACAGAATAACTGTCGGATGAAGAAAATGACAAAAGGGAGTTTTTATAAATAACGGCGTAGTTGTTACCGTTAACACTGTTGGAATACTCGGTGGTTAAAATATAGTAATACGCGTTGTTACACAGTAGCAAACGGTATTGCACCAATTATTAATTCTTACGTAAGAAGACACTACTCAATAATTGTTACAGTAATTACTGTTCAGTATTTTATTGATTCAATAATTGCTGCGTTGATATTTTATATTACTCTTGTTTTAATAATTGTCACTACACAATATTTTATTGATTCACATTGTCACCTAATTGCGCTTTAGTAAGGAGAAATTCTTATTGGAAAGCCCCCTCTTTCCTAGGAACGGTCTGGTTGTCAATACTGTGATTCTGTAATATTATTTATGAATAATTAGTTATTGATTTATATGATGAGAAAAATATTAATTTTATGTAGATATAGATGGAGAAAATTTTTAAAGTGACAATTGTTAAAAATTGATATTTTATCTTTTCTGATAAAATAATATTTTATTATATTATATAATAATGATAATTTTTACAATGAATGTGGGATATATGAGTATAAGAGGAGGAAGTGTATTTTTGTTGCAAAAGCTGTTTAAACCATGTTAAACATGTCTGTGGGCCCATTTCTTAACTGAAATTTGATTATAGCCTGTAAAATCGTCCGTTTATGGATTTCGGTCAATTTCTGTTTGGAATTTGGAAAAATTTTCTTCTGCAAAGTTGTAGAGAATTGAATTTCCTATAAAAATTCGTGAGATTCAAATTTTCTGATAAAAGGGCTATTTATTATGAATTATTGAAGTTCTGAAGTTCCGAAATAATTAATTTTTGAAAGTTTTAAATATTTTAATTTACAAAAACGTTTTTTTTGTGATGTAGGCTACTTGAGTGGCTGATCTTTGACTGAAATATTGAGCGTAGAAAATTTATATATATATATATATATTATATTAAATTTTCTACTTTGGTGTTCTAAGCATTTTCCTATAAATAGGGTGCTTAGGTTAGAATTGAAAATCAGACCAGAAACTAAAGTTTTCTCTCTATTTCTCTCCCTATATTATCGAGTGTATTCTTGTGAGTATTTTGATATCTTGAGTATTGGTATATGGTGCAAGTTCGTTCAACGTTATTCCAGTCAGAAGTACTGCTCTTTTGAGGTAAGGGACAATATGAGATTTTAAGGGATTGAAAGGGATGTTATTTTCTTCGTAAGTGATATTATTTCTTCAATATCATTATGTTGAAAAATTGGTTTGAACTTTTTATCAAATTTGGAATTTTTTCATGTCGGGGTTACTATTCATGAGTTACTATTTTTGAGTTACTATTCACGAGTTACTATTCATGAGTTACTATTCACGAGTTACTATTCACTATTTACTATTCATGAGTTACTATTCATGATGGGTTACTATTCATGAGTTACTATTCATAAGTTACTATTCATGAGTTACTATTCACGAGTTACTATTCACGGGTACTATTCACTACAAAATTGGTTACTTTTTCTAACCAAATTATAGTTGATTTATGAATATTACTCTGGAGATTAAAATTATATATTGATTATATTAGTTTTATTATCATATATAACATTTTTATAACCCTGATGTTGAAATTCTCTTTCACTGGAGTGTAAAGATGGGTAGATTATTGGTATGATCATGACTAGGGTTCTCTTTGGCCAGTAGTGAAAAGTTGAAATGTGACTGGTATGATCATGGCCATTGAATTTATAATTGAATATCTTTAGCTTAAGTGCAAAGGTGAATTGATCAACATGGTTATAATTATTGTTTATATAAATTTTGAAATGATTATATATTTCTTTGAGATATTAATATATTTGGCTTGTTGTGCAAATATGAACTGTTGATGAATATATTTGGCATGTAGTGCAAATATGAACTGTTGAGGAATATCTTTGGCGTGTAGTGCAAAGATGAATTATTGATGAATATCTTTGGCATATAGTGCAAAGATGACCTGTTGTTGAATATCTTTGGCCTGTAGTGCAAAGATGAAATGATAATGAATATCGTTGGCCCGTAGTGCAAAGATGAATTTATTAGTATGATTATGAACAGGAACTGTGATTTGGTATAACCATGATCTTTGATGTTTCAGGTAAAGACAGGTGATGAAAATTATCTTTGTCCTGGATGAGGAAAGGAATTTAGAACTACAATTATGATTATGAGTTATTCACATGATTGTGGACAGGAACTGTTGATTGATGTTACAGGATTAAAACATTGTTGGTGGACTTTTAACATAAAGAAGATAATAAACTTTATGGTCTATTTGACTCTTCTAATGGATTGCTCGTTCCGCTGCAACTATGGTTGAAAATTTTATCATCTACCATATGTTCTAAATCTCTGATTTATTACCAATGAAGACTATTGATAATTTATTTATCTTTAGTCATAATATTATTTACTGAGCTAGTTGTGCTCACCCTTTTGCTTCATAATTCCTTTCAGGTAATACGAGTGTAGCTGGGTCGAGCGGGGGTAACAGAGGAATAGAACGGTGGTCATCATTTAGTAGTTATATTTATTGAATCAAATAGGGTGAAGCGAACCCAACTTTGGAAGGGTGTTTTGTCACTATCATAGAAGATGTCTAATGACATATAACCTCGAGTCATAATAAGACAGGGATGTGCTCATCCACTTGTTGAGAACAATACAAGCACTACCTATATAATCTTGGAGTTTGGTTGAAGTATAATTCTCAATTAGAGATGGTGGAGATAATAATATGTCAAGAGAAGACTCACCATTGGGAATAATATGATTGTAAACTTGTCATTTTTCTTTGGGGTCTACTGGGTCAACCAAGGATAATTCTTTGGGCATATGATATCTATCATTCATGGCCTCCTATGTACAAAGGTTTCCTTGAGCATTTCCCAAAGATTCTAATTTATAAAACAGTTTTCGACTATACCTTTATATAAGGTATCACTGTAAGGTGCTGTCCATAGTTGGGACATGAGTCATAGTTGGTATTAAAAATCATAGTATATGTGTTATTGTATTTTGCACGACAATTGTAGTAATAAAATTGTAGTTATTTTATGTACCATGTATTTGACGATTCAGAATAGGTTGGATGGATTGGACCTATTTTGGGGGCGTCACATATTTCTTTATAGTTTAAGGAAGCTTTTAACATAGAAAACAGTATAAGTTTTCTCCAAGGATATCCCCGCCCTACCAGTCAGAAGTACTCTCTTTTTAAGGTAAGAGATATTATTTTTGTTCAATACTCACATGAAATAATATTTTCTTTTATACTCTGTAGTATGTGAGTAATATTATTTCATTTCATAATCCAAATTATACACTCATTTTTTTATGTATTGCTTTTATACTCCGTGAAATTAGTAGAATATCCTTGAGATTTGCGCTTCGTCTAGTATCTTTTCACGGAAATATTATTCTGAACATTTTTGATAAAGTTTAATTTTTTTTATGCCAAAGTAATATTCATGGGGTACTATTCGCGAAGTACTATTCATGGGGTACTATTCACCCGAGGTACTATTCATGACAAAAATTGATTTTTTTTTCGTCCAAATCATTTTTGATACGATATTATTCTTGAATTTTACTCCACAAAGCAGTATCATGTTGACAATTTAGACAATTATTGAATTCTGGATAAATTAAATTATAAATCTTTAAAAAATTTCCTTGCTCTCATTTAATTGAATTCTTATATCATTGTCATCATCCCCATGCTTATATTGTGATAAAAGTCATCTTTGGCCCGTAGTGCATATATGGACTGTTGATTGGTATGATTGTGACCAGGGATTTTTTGATATAATCATGACCTGTAATGTTACAAATGATGTGGTAAAACTCCTCATTGGCCCGTAGTGCATTGATGGACAGTTGTTGGCATGATCATGACCATTTGTGATAAAATAAATATCTTTGGCCCGTAGTGCATGGATAATTCGTGGATGTGATACTAATGAATATCATTGGCCCGTAGTGTATGGATAATTCAGTGATATGGATTATTTATTGAGCTGAGTCTCATCGATAAAATTGATGATAAACTTTTAAATCAAAGAAGATAATAGATATCATGCTCTACTTTATTCTTCTAATGGATTGCTTGTTCCGCTGCAGTTAAACTTGTTGTTTATTGAATTCTATCAGTTTAACACTGTTGAAGGCTAATGATAATTTATTCTACATTATCTTAGTTATAATAGTTCTTACTTGTCTAGTTGAGCTCACCCTTTTGCTTTCATTATTCTCTTCAGGAAATGAGAACGTAGCTGTGACTAGTCGGGGAATGGAGTGACGGTCTGAGATGGCGGCTGTAGTAGTCCCCACTATTTTATAAAGTAGTGTGATAATAATTATAATGAGAACTTTATTTGAGTTTAGATACTGTCTACGAGACAATATTCGTGTTAAAACTCTCAGCTACGTTTTGTCGTATTGTATAAATGAAGTTTGTATTTAAGTTCTGTACCATGTATTTGGCAAATCAGAATGGGTAATGTATACATATTTTGGGAGAGTCATATAAATATATATATATATATATATATATATATATATATATATATATATATATATATTCTATTAATGTAAAACTCTAATTCTCTTGTCAATTTCTAAAAATCTTCCACTTACAAGTGAATTTATCGTATTATAATTTTTTCTTCACTTAAATATAATTTTCAATAATTGCAAAAAGTAATTCTCGACTAACGAGTCTCTATTTTTCTCCATCGAGAGGCACATTCCAACAATAGTTGAACACAATCTCTTCAATCACCATAGTCACTGAAACCACTCAAAATGTTTTCATCCAAAACTTTTAAAGGAGCAACAATTTAACATTATTATGTGTCGTTTGAACATACTCACTAGTTGGGCAGGGGCGGGTGGAAATACGTGAGGGAAGGGGGCACTTGACAACACTGAAATGTTGGGGGTCAAGGGGGTCAACTTATGTAAAATCCCAACTTTTTAGGAATAAAGACTTAATTTTTTTAATTATTATTTTGAATAATAAGGTGTTAAATTGATATAATGTTTTAGTTATGGGTGAAATATGCAAAATTTTTAAAGTAAGCAAGTTGTTATAAAATATTTGTTTGGTCAAAAAATATTCTTTTTGTTAGGGAATATCTGTATGATGGAACAATCATTGGTGGACCACATAACAGAATAACTGTCGGATATAGAAAGCGAAAAAAATAACTTTTTTATAAAGATAACGGAAAAACTTTTATTGTTAATTGTTGAAATACCTGGTGATAAAAATACAGTAATACGCGTGGTTGCAAAGTAGCACACGGTATTGCAAAGTATTTCTGATTATGGATTTTTACGTAAGAAGTCACTCAGTTTCATTAATAATTGCCACAATAATTGTTGTACAGTATCTCATATTATTGATTCAATTATTATCACAATATCATCTGCACAATATTTTATATTATTAAATCAATAATTGACATGATATAATTTTTCATATTATTAGTTAGCATTATTGACAATGTCTAGAAATTCTGTCGAGAAAAGATGTTAGGTTATATAATTGCGCGCCAATAAGGATAAATCCTTATCAAAAATTCCTCTCTTTCTTGGGAATGATCTGGTTGTTAATATTGTGAGCTTATAATATTATTTATGAATAATTATTATGTGGTGGATATTGGTTCAATTTTGATATAAATGAAGAAATTTGTTGAATGTTTGGCAATTATTTTCTCTGATAAAATATTCATTCAAATATATTATTATAATATTACATTATAATAATGTGATAATCTAATAATCTAATTTTTTATAATGGTAATATTATTATTATTATATATAATTTTCAGCATGTGAATAAAAGTGGAGAGAAGGTTATCATTTTTATTTTGAATACCTTTCGTGCACGTTTCTTTCTCAGATTTTTTTTTCAAAGATGTGGTTGATTTCCTGCAAACTTGTTTAAAAATTAGTGGGCCCCAATCATGGAAAATAAAATTTTGGCAGTAAAATTAGGCAGATTCATTTATCCATTTCTCTTTTCGTTGCACTATAAATAGGGGGTAGCCCTCCTTCCTCAACACACCATTTTCATATTAGAAATTTTTATCCTATAGTATTGCGAGTATTTCTCTTAAGTATAAGGATACTTTGAGTGTAGCTTTTTGTGCAAGATTTTCTCAGAATAATATATGATATTCCAGTCAAATTTAGTTTCTACTAAGGTAAATGATATTATTTTATTGCAATACTCGTAAGAAATATTATTTTCTTTCATACTCCATATTATGTAAGGGATATTATTTCATTTCATATTCCTAAATTTAAACTTACTATGGTAAGTATTGCTTCTATAATTCTTGAAATTATTAGAAATTCCTTAAATTTTGCGCTTCATCTAATATCATTTCACTAGAATATTGGTCTGAACTTTCTTAGTAAGTTTTAAACTTTTCATGTCTGGGTACTATTCATACGGTACTATTCATACATATGGTACTATTCACAACAAAATTTAATTTTTTTTCTGTACAAATTATTTTTGATACATGAATATTATTTTTAAATTTTACTTCACAAATAGTTATCATTTTGTCAATTTGGGCATTTTTGAACTATGGATAAATTGAATTATAAATATCCAATATTTATCCTTTATCTCAATGATTGATTTCTTATATCATTGTCATAATTTTCATGCTTATATTGTGGTGAAAGCTATCTTTTACCCGTAGTGCATAGATGGACTGTTGATTGGTATAATTATGAACATGAATTGTGTATTTGTATAATCATGACTTGTAATGTTACAGACAAATGATGTGGTGAAAGTCTTCTTTGGCCCGTTCTGCATAGATGGACAGTTGTTTGGCATGATCATGACCACTGATGATACTAACGATTATCCTTGGCCCGTAGTGCATCGATAATTCGATGATGTGAAATATTTATTGAGTTGTGTTACAAGGATAAAATATTGATGATGAACTTTTAAATTATAGAAGATAGTAGATTTCATATGTGAAGCCAACAAAATAGGTATACATGTGACGCCCCCAAAATTAGGTATACATCACCCATCTTGGGTCGTCAGATACACGGTACAAAATTCAAATACAACTTACTAATACAAATGTCGTGTACAATACGACAAAACATAACTGTGAGTTTGAATACAATTATTGTCTACTAGAGATTATACAAACTCAAAAGGAGTCCTCATTACAATTATTAACACACTATTTCACAGAATAGTGAGGACTACTAATGCTATCCTCTCGACCGTCACTCCGTTCCCCGACTAGTCCCTGCAATGTTCTCATTTCCTGAAGAGAACAGTGAAAAAAAGGGTGAGCTCAACTAGCCTAGTAAGAAATATTATGACTAAGATAATGTAGAATAAATTATCAATAGCTTTCAACAGTGTTAAACTGATAAAATATAATAAACATCAAGTTTAACTGCAGCGGAACAAGCAATCCATTAGAAGAGTCAAGAAGAGAATAAAATTTACTATCTTCTATGATTTAAAAGGTTTTTCATGACTTTTATCGCTGAGACTCAGCTTAATAAATAATCTACATCATCGAATCAGCCCTGCACTATGATGGCCAAGGATATTCTTTAGTATCACGACCACAAATTATCCATGCACTACAGCCAAGGACATTCGTGTATTCATTAATGGTTATGATCATTCCAACAACTATCCATCAATGCACTACGGGCCAATGATAACTTTTACCACATCATTTGTAACATTACGGTCATGATTACACTGAATAATCCCTGGTCATAATCATACCAAGTCCATCTATCCACTACAGGCCACAGATGACTTTCAACATAATATAAACATGAGGATGATGATAATGATATAAGAATTCAATAAAACAAGTTCAAGAATTAATTTATCTATGAACTAATAACGTCCAAATTGTCAACATGATACTGCTTTGTAGAGTAAAATTCAAGAATGCTCAGAAGAATATTTCCATGAAAAGATACTAGATGAAGCGCAAATATCAAAGATATTCCACTAATTTCATGGGGTATAGAAGTCAAAGTTTTAACCAAATGAGTATAATAAAGAATGGAATAACAAAAGAAATCACTATGCATGCGGTACTTCGCATAGACAGGTTATGTGACAACCCCAAAACAGGTCCATTCCATCCAACCCATTCTGAGTCGCTAAATACATGGTACAGAAAATAACTACAACTTTATTACAACAATTGTCGTGCAAAATACAATAACACATATACTGTGAGTTTGGATACAAATATATACCAACTGTGATTGTCATCCCACCCTTAGATAGCATGTCACAATGACACCTTACATAAAGGTATAGTCAAAAACTATTTTAGAAATTAGAATCTTTGGGAAGTGTTCAAGAAAACCTTCATACATGGGAGGCCATGCGTCTAGGTTATTATAGATATCATATGCCCACAAAATTATCCTTGGTTGACCCAATAGACCCTAAAGAAAAATAAGAAGATTACTATCATTCTCTTCCCAATGGTGAGTCTTCTCTTGACATATCATTATCTCCACTGTCTCTAATTGGGAATTAAACTCCAAATAAACACCAAGATTATATAGGTAGTTCTCGTAAATATACTCAGCAAGTGGATGAGTACAACCCTGTCTTATGATGACACGAGGTGGTATGTCATTAGACATCTTGTATGATAGTGGCAAAACACCCTTCCAACGTTGGGTTCGCCTCACCCTAGTTAATTCACCAAATATAACTACTAAATGATGACCACTGTTCTATTCCCTTGTTATCTTCCGCTCTACCCAGCTACACTCGTATTACCTGAAAAGAATTGTGAAGCAAAAGGGTGAGCACGACTAGCTCAGTAAAGAATATTATTACTAAAGATTAATAAATTATCAATAGTCTTCATCAGTAATAAATCAGAGATTTAGAACATATGGTAGATGATAAAACTTTTCAACCATAGTTGCAGTGGAACGAGCAGTCCATTAGAAGAGTCAAATAGACCATAAAGTCTATTATCTTCTCCATGTTAAAAGTCCACCAACAATGTTTTGTCCCTGTAACATCAATCAACAGTTCTGATTTACAATCATATGAATAACTCATAATCATAATTTTGGTTCTAAATTCCTCTTCTCATCCATGATGAAGATAATTTTCATCACATGTCTTTACCTGAAACATCAAAGATCATGGTTATACCAAATCACAGTTCCTGTTCATAATCATACTAATAAATTCATCTTTGCACTACGGGCCAAAGATATTCATCAACAGTTCATCTTTGCACTACAGGCCAAAGATATTCAACAACAGGTCATCTTTGAACTACAGACCAAAGATATTAATATCTGAAAGAAATATATAATCATTTCAAAATTTATATAAACCATAATTATAACCATATATGTTGATCAATTCACCTTTGCACTTAAGCTAAAGATATTCAATTATAAATTCAATGTTCATGATCATACCAGTCACAATTCAACTTTTCACTACTAGCCAAAGAGAACCCTAGTCATGATCATACCAATAATCTACCCATCTTTACACTCCAGTAAAGAGAATTTCAACATTAGGGTTATAAAAATATTGTATATGATAATAAAATCAATATAATAAATACATAGTTTTAATCTCCAGAGTAATATTAATAAATCAACGATAATTTGGTTAGAAAAAAAAAACCAATTTTGTAGTGAATAGTACCCGTAAATAGTAACTCGTGAATAGTAACTCATAAATAGTAAATCATGAATAATAATTCATGAATAGTAACCCATCGTGAATAGTAACTTGTGAATAGTAACTCGTGAATAGTTACTCGTAAATAGTAACTCATAAATAGTAACTCGTGAATAGTAACTCATGAATAGTAACTCATGAATAGTAACCCTGACATGAAAAATTTCTAAATTTTATAAAAAGTTCAAACCAATATTTTAACATAATGATATTGAAGAAATAATATCACTTACAAAGAAAATAATATCCATTTCAAGCCCTTAAAATCCCTTACTATCCCTTACCTCAAAAGAGCAGTACTTCTGACTGGAATAACGCTGAACGAACTTGCACCGTATAACAACACTCAAGATATCAAAATACTCACAAGAATACACTTGATAATATAGAGAGAAAGAAATAGAGAGAAAACTTTAGTTTCTCGTGTGATTTTCAATTCTAACCTAAGCACCCTATTTATAGGAAAATGCTTAGAACACCAACGCATAAAATTTAATAATATATATATATATATATATATATATATATATATATATATATATATATATATATATATATATATATATATATATTAAATTGCTACGCACACTAAATCAGATCTAACATCAGCCACCAATAGTCAACTAAATAAAAAAAATGTTTTTGTTATTAAAAATAATTAAAACTTTCAAAAATCAATTATTTTGTAACTTCGGAACTTCAATAATTCATAATAAATAGCCCTTTTATCAAAAAATTCGAATCTCGTGTCTTTTTATAGGAAATTCAATTCTCTACAACTTTTCAGAAGAAAGTTTTTCCAAATTTCAAACAAAAATTGACCGAAATCCATAAACGGACGATTTTACAAGCTATAATCAAATTTTAGTCAAGAAATGGGTCTACAGACATGTTTAACATGTTTTAAACAACTTTTGCAACAAAAATATTCTTCCTCCTCATATACTCATATATCCCACAATCATTGTAAAATATCACCATTATTATATTATAATAATATAATAAAATATTATTTTATCAGAAAAGATAAAATATCGATTTTCAACAATTGTCACTGTAAAAATTTTCTCCATCTATATCCACATAAAATGAATATTTTCCTCATCAAATAAATCAATAATTAATTATCCACAAATAATATTACAGAATCACAATAATGACAACCAGACAGTTCCCAGGAACCAGGTCAGGCAAAATTTGCACCGACAGGATGTTCTAACAGAATAATAAAGACGGAACCAGGTCTGGTGTAAAACACACAGACATGATGTTCCAACATAATAATAATAATGACGGAACCAAGTCCGGTGTAAAACACACGGACAGGATGTTCCAACAGAATAATAATAAAGACGAAACCAATTCCAGTGTAAAACACACATACAGGATGTTCCGACAGAATAATAGAAGAAGGTCACCAAGTATAGAGTAAACCGCGTATACAGGTTATTCCAACAGAATAAGAAGCAATTGAATAACAACAGTTCTCTTCATGAATAAGGAAGAATAACACCCCTTACATTAGTAGTAGATTGAATACTGCATTAGTGTAGTAACAGAATACTCTTCTTCGTTCTCTCTAATTCTCTCTATACTTTCTCTCTCTCTCTCTCTCTATAGCTTGAATGAATTCGTGAAAAATAATGAAGCACTAGGCCTCTATTTATAGAAAATTTCTAGCTTAGCACTTGAAATGTGAAAAGGCAAGTGGCTTGAGGACTGGTGATGTGAAAAGAAAAGTGATTTGACGTCTGTAATGTGAAACGACAATTGTTTCGACGCCTGTAATATGAAACGACATGTGGTTTGACGTCTGGTAAAGGTAATTACTATTGACGAAGGTAATTACTATTGACGAAGATAATTACTATTAACGAAGGTAATTACTATTGACGAAGAGACTCTTAGATGATGACATATGCCCCCCCCATAAAATAACTAAACTTACCACAAACATCTCATAATAGACTCTTTATATACATCACGGATTGAATAAATATTACCATAAATCATTTTATTTTTAATCAACACATATTTAATCTTTCAACAATTATTAATCAATTATAACTTGTCGTCTGAATTATTGATTTAATAATATAACATATTATACAGATGATACTGTGACAATAATTAAATCAATAATATAAGAGATATGATGCAACAATTACTGTAGCAATAATTGAGTATAGCTGAGTGACTTCTCACATAAGCATCAATAATCAATATCGTGTGCTACTATGTAACCGCGCGTATTACTGTACTTTTACTATCAGTAGTTCAACAGTTTTAACGGTAACACCTCCGCCGTTATTTTCATAAAGTATTTTTGTCGTTTTCTCAATCCGACAATAATTCTGTTGTGGGGTCCACCAATGATTGTGCCGTCGTACGAATATTTCCCGAGAAAAAGAATATTCCCCGACCAAACGAATATTTTATAACAACTTGCTTACTTTGCAAAATTTAAAAATATTACCCACAACTATAACATTATATTAAATTTACTCCATAATATTCAAAAATAATATTTATAGAAAATTCATCTTTATTTATTAAAGTTGGGGTCTTACAACCTCCCCTTCTTATGAAATTTTGCCTTCGAAATTAGGGTTTGTACCTGGTACGTCAAAGAGGTAAGGATACCTTGATTTTATTTTAGATTCTAACTCCCAAGTCATTTCCTCAACATCGTGGTTTCTCCACAAAACTTTGACTTGAGGTATAACCTTGTAGCGTAGAATATGTTCCTTCTTATCCAAGATTTGAACAGGAACCTCATCATACGTCAAATCTTCCGCTATTTCGTCCGGTTCTAACTCAATAATGTGGTTCGGGTCTTTCATATATTTACGTAACATGGATATGTGAAAAAAGTTATGAACACGAGACATACTTGGCAGTAAAACGAGTCTATATGCCACAGTTCCTACTCGATCGAGGATTAAAACATGGGCCAATGAATCGAGGATTGCGTTTCCTCTCTTTCCAAATCTCGTAACTCCTTTCCATGGAGCAACACGCAAGAACACATGATGTAAGACCCCGAATTTTATGAAATAAAAGTAATAAATTTTTTCTTATAATTACTATTCAGTAAATGGTTAAATTGATAAAAGTTTAAAGTTAAGGGTGATATATGAAATTTTTTAAAATAAGCAAATGGTTATAAAATACTCATTGTTGTCGGGGAATATTCGTTTGGTCGTGTAATATTCTTCCTGTCGGGGAATATTCAAACGACGGCGTAGCCTTTTGTGGGCCCCATAACGGAAAGCGATTGGATGAAGAAAATGACAAGTATAAGTTGTTTACAAATAACGGCGTAGTTGTTACTGTTAACACTGTTGGAATACTCGGTTGTTAAAATACAGTAATATGCGTGGTTGCACAATAGCACACGGTATTGCACCAATTATTGATTCTTACGTAAGAAGGAACTATTCAATAATTGTTACAATAATTATTGTTCTGTATTTTATTAATTTAATAATTACTGCGTTTATATTTTATATTAGTGTTGTTTCAATAATTGTCACTACACAGTATTTTTTATTATCGGAGCAATAATTCATATTATCTGAATAATATTATTAGATAACATTATTGGAAATATCTAGAAAGTTCTATCTAAGGAGAGGTTTGGTCACCTAATTGCGCGCCAGTAAGGAGAAATTCTTATTGGAAAGCTCCCTCTTTCCTCGGAACTGCCTGGTTGCTAGTACTGTGATTCTGTAATAATATTTGTGAATAATTAATTATTGATTTATATGATGAGGAAAATATTGATTTTATGTAGATATAGATGGAGAAAATTTTTAAAGTGACAATTATTGAAAATTGATATTTTATCTTTTTTGATAAAATAATATTTTATTATATTATTATAATATAATAATGATGATATTTTTACAATGAATGTGAGATATATGATTATATGAGGAGGAAGAGTATTTTTGTTGTAAAAGTTGTTTAAAACATGTTTTGTGTGTCGGTGGACCCCATTTCTTGATTGAAATTTGATTATAGCCTGTAAAATCGTCCGTATGTGGATTTCGGTCAATTTCTGTTTGAAATTTGGAAAAACTTTCTTCTATAAAGTTATAAAGAATTGAATTTTCTATAAAAAGTCACGAGATTCGAATTTTTCTGAAAAAAGGTATATTTATTATGAATTATTGAAGTTCTAAAATTTCAGAATAATTGATTTTTGGAAGTTTTAATTATTTTATACAAGAAAAATGTTTTTTTTAATGATTAGTGGGTTGTTAAACATGTTGAAATCTGAATTCAAAGAGGCATAGGAAATTTGATATATAAATATAATATTTTATTAAATTTTCTGCTTTGGTGTTATAAGTATTTTCCTATAAATAGGGTGCTTAGGTTAGAATTGAAAATTACACCAGAAACTAAAGTTTTCTCTCTATTTTTCTCTCTATATTATCGAGCGTATTCTTGTGAGTATTTTAGTACTTTGAGTATTGTTATACGGTGCAAGTTCATTCAATGTTATATCCGACATTCTAGTACTGCTCTTTTGAGGTAAGGGATTGTAAGGGATTGAAAGGGATTGAAAGGGATGTTATTTTCTTCGTAAGCGATATTATTTCTTCAATATTATTATGTTGAAATATTGGTTTGAATTTTTTATCAAATTTGGAACTTTTTCATGTCGGAGTTACTATTCATGAATTACTATTCACGAGTTACTATTCACTATTTACTATTCATGAGTTATTATTCATTATGAGTTATTATTCATGAGTTACTATTCACGACAGGTTACTATTCATGAGTTACTATTCACGAGAACTATTCACTACAAAATTGGTTTCTTTTTCTAATCAAATTATAGTTGATTTATGAATATTACTCTGGAGATTAAAACTATGTATTGATTATATTGATTTTATTATCATATATAATATTTTTATAACCCTGATGATGAAATTCTCTTTCACTGGAGTGTAAAGATGGGTAGATTATTGGTATGATCATGACTAGGGTTCTCTTTGGCTAGTAGTGAAAAGTTGAATTATGACTGGTATGATCACTTCCATTGAATTTATAATTGAATATCTTTAGCTTAAGTGAAAAGGTGAATTGATCAACATGGTTATAATTATTGTTTATATAAATTCTGAAATGATTATATATTTCTTTGAGATATAAATAACTTTGGCAAATATGACTTATTGATGAATATCTTTGGCCCGTAGTGCAAAGATGAATGATTTCTGATGAATATCTTTGGCATGTAGTGCAAAGATGGTCTGTTGATGAATATCTTTGGCTCGTAGTGCAAAGATGAATTTATTAGTATGATTATGAACAGGAACTGTGATTTGGTATAACCATGATCTTTGATGTTTCAGGTGATGAAAATTATCTTTGTCTTGGATGAGAAAAGGAATTTAGAACAATAAGTACGATTATGAGTTATACATGTGATTGTGGACAGGAATTATTGATTGATGTTACAGGGATAAAACATTGTTGGTGGACTTTTAACATAGAGAAGATAATAGACTTTATGGTCTATTTGACTCTTCTAATGGATTGCTCGTTCCGCTGCAACTATGGTTGAAAGGTTTTATCATCTACCATATGTTCTAAATCTCTGATTTATTATTGACGAAGGCTATTGAGAATTTAATCATCTTTAGTCATGATATTCTTTACGGAGCTAGTTGTGCTCACTCTTTTGCTTCACAATTCCTTTCGGGTAATAAAAGTGTAGCTCGGTCGAGCGGGGGATAACAGGGGAATAGAACGGTGGTCTATAGCTGTTGAGGGTTAGGTGAACTTAATTTGGAAGGGTGTTTTGCCACTATCATACAAGATGTCTAATGACATACAACCTCGTGTCATCATAAGACAGGGTTGTGCTCATCCACTTGCTGAGTATATTTACAAGCACTACTTATATAATCTTGGTGTTTGTTTGGAGTATAATACCCAATTAGAGACAGTGGAGATAATGATATGTCAAGAGAAGACTCACTATTGGGAAGACTATGATAGTAATCTTCTCGTTTTTCTTTAGGGTCTATTGGGTCAACCAAGGATAATTCTGTGGCCATATGATATCTATCATAACCTAGACGCATGGCCTCCCATGTACGAAGGTTTTCTTGAGCACTTTCCAAAGATTCTGATTTCTAAAATAGTTTTTGACTGTACCTTTATGTAAGGTGACATTGTGACGTACTATCCAAGGTTGGGACATGAGTCACAGTTGGTATATATTTGTATCAAAACTCAGAAAATATGTGTTGTTGTATGTTGCATGACAATTGTAGTAATAAAGTTGTAGTTATTTTCTGTACCATGTTTTTGGCGACTCAGAATGTGTTGGATGGAATGGACCTGTTTTGGTGTCGTCACATTTGGTATCACAGCTTAGGGATATGGTCTCTGGCGGAGATCCGGGAATAGAACTAGGCGGGGAGAGATGAGTAAATCCTTCGCTAGTGTGTCATACCTAAGCTTATTTGTTGGTCAGTTATAATATCGAGATATTATGTGATATGTTAATTTGTTCAATTAACCCTTGTTTTGAAGCAGTATTCTAGAATGATATCTGAAATACAGGAGATGAGTAATGGAGAAATCATGATGACAGGAAAGATGGAATCTGAAATGAAAGCAAGATATTCTCAACTCTTTGAAATACCAGGTACGTAAATTTTGAGGACGAAATTTTATTAGGAGGGGAGATTGTAGGACCCCGAATTTTATGAAATAAAAGTATTAATTTTTTTCTTATAATTACTATTCAGTAAATGGTTAAATTAATAAAAGTTTAAAGTTAAGGGTGATATATGAATTTTTTTTTAAAATAAGCAAGTGGTTATAAAATACTTATTGTTGTCGGGGAATATTCGTTTTTGGTCGTGGAATATTCTTCCTGTCAGGGAATATTCATACGACGGCAGAGCCTTTTGTGGGCCCCATAACAGAAAGCGATTGAATGAAGAAAATGACAAGTATAAGTTGTTTACAAATAACGGCGTAGTTGTTACCGTTAACACTGTTGGAATACCCGGTGCTTAAAATACAGTAATATGCATGGTTTCACAGTAGCACACGATATTTTACCAATTATTGATTCTTACGTAAGAAGGCACTACTCAATAATTGTTACAGTAATTACTGTTCAGTATTTTATTGATTCAATAATTGCCGCGTTGATATTTTATATTAGTGTTGTTTCAATAATTGTCACTACACAGTATTTTGTATTATCGGAGCAATAATTCATATTATCTGAATAATATTATTAGATAACATTATTGGCAACGTCTAGAAAGTTCTGTCTAAGGAGAGGTTTGGTCACCTAATTGCGCGCCAGTAAGGAGAAATTCTTATTGGAAAGCTCCCTCTTTCCTGGGAACTGCCTGGTTGCTAGTACTGTGATTCTGTAATATTATTTGTGAATAATTAATTATTGATTTATATGATGAGGAAAATATTGATTTTATGTGGATATAGATGGATAAAATTTTTAAAGTGACAATTGTTTAAAATTGATATTTTATCTTTTCTAATAAAATAATATTTTATTATATTATTATAATAATGATGATATTTTTACAATGAATGTGGGATATATGAGTATATAATGAGGAAGAGTATTTTTGTTGCAAAAGTTGTTTAAAACATGTTTTGTGTGTCGGTGGACCCCACTTCTTGACTGAAATTTGATTATAGCCTGTAAAATCGTCCGTATGTGGATTTCAGTCAATTTCTGTTTGGAATTTGGATAAACTTTCCTCTGCAAAGTTGTAGTGAATTGAATTTCCTATAAAAGGTTGCGAGATTCAAATATTTCTGATAAAATGGCTATTTATTATGAATTATTGAAGTTCTGAAATTCCAGAATAATTGATTTTTAGAAGTTTTAATTGTTTTATTCAAGAAAAACGTTTTTTAATGATTAGTGGGTTGTTAAACATGTTGAAATCTGAATTCAAAGAGGCGTAGGAATTTTTTTATATAAATATAATATTTTATTAAATTTTCTGCTTTGGTGTTCTAAGCATTTTCCTATAAATAGGGTGCTTAGGTTAGAATTGAAAATCACACCAGAAACTGATGTTTTCTCTCTATTTCTCTCTCTATATTATCGAGCGTATTCTTGTGAGTATTTTAGTACTTTGAGTATTTCTATACGGTGCAAGTTCGTTCAACGTTATATCTGACATTCCAGTACTGCTCTTTTGAGGTAAGGGATTGGAAGGGATAGTAAGGGATTTTATGGGATTGAAAGGGATGTTATTTTCTTCGTAAGTGATATTATTTCTTCAATATCATTATGTTGAAATATTGGTTTTAACTTTTTATCAAATTTGGAACTTTTTCATGTCGGGGTTACTATTCATGAGTTACTATTCATGACAGGTTACTATTCATGAGTTACTATTCATGACAGGTCACTATTCATGAGTTACTATTCATGACAGGTTACTATTCATGAGTTACTATTTATGAGTTTATTATTCACGAGTTACTATTCATGGTTACTATTCACTACAAAATTGGTTTCTTTTTCTAACCAAATTATATTTGATTTATGAATATTACTCTAGAGATTAAAACTATGTATTGATTATATTGATTTTATTATCATATATAACATTTTTATAATCCTGATGTTGAAATTCTCTTTCACTGGATTGTAAAGATGGGTAGATTATTCGTATGATCATGACTAGGGTTCTCTTTGGCAAGTAGTGAAAAGTTGAATTGTGACTGGTATGATCATGACCATTGAATTTATAATTGAATATCTTTAGCATAAGTGCAAAGGTGAATTGATCAACATGGTTATAATTATTTTTTATATAAATTCTAAAATGATTATATATTTCTTTGAGATATGAATATCTTTGGTAAAGATGACTTATTGATGATTATCTTTGGCCCGTAGTGCAAAGATGAATGATTTCTGATGAATATCTTTGGCATGTAAGATGGCCTGTTGATGAATATCTTTGGCCCGTAGAGCAAAGATGAATTTATTAGTATGATTATGAACAGGAATCGTGATTTGGTATAACCATGATCTTTGATGTTTCAGGTGATGAAAATTATCTTTGTCTTGGATGAGAAAAGGAATTTAGAACAACAATTACGATTATGAGTTATACATGTGATTGTGGACAGGAATTGTTGATTGATGTTACAGGGATAAATATTGTTGGTGGACTTTTAACATGGAGAAGATAATAGACTTTATGGTCTATTTGACTCTTCTAATGGATTGCTCGTTCCGCTGCAACTATGGTTGAAAAGTTTTATCATCTACCATATGTTCTAAATCTCTGATTTATTATTGATGAAGGATATTGAGAATTTAATTATCTTTAGTCATGATATTCTTTACTGAGCTAGTTGTGCTCACCCTTTTGCTTCACAATTCCTTTAGGTAATAAAAGTGTAGCTAGGTCGAGCGGGTGATAACAGGGGAATAGAACGGTGGTCTATAGCTGTTGAGAGTGAGGTGAACTTAATTTGGAAGGGTGTTTTGCCACTATCATACAAGATGTCTAATGACATGCAACCTCGTGTCATCATAAGACAGGGTTGTGCTCATCCACTTATTGAGTATATTTACAAGCACTACCTATATAATCTTGGTGTTTGTTTGGAGTATAATACCCAATTAGAGACAGTGGAGATAATGATATGTCAAGAGAAGACTCACCATTGGGAAGAATATGATAGTAATCTTCTCGTTTTTCTTTGGGGTCTATTGGGTAAACCAAGGATAATTCTATGGCCATATGATATCTATCATAACCTAGACGCATGGCCTCCCATGTACGAAGGTTTTCTTGAGCACTTTCCAAAGATTCTGATTTCTAAAACAGTTTTTGACTGTACCTTTATGTAAGATACCTTTGTGACGTACTATCCAAGGTTGGGACATGAGTCACAGTTGGTATATATTTGTATCAAAACTCACAACATATGTGTTGTTGTATGTTGCACGACAATTGTAGTAATAAAGTTATAGTTGTTTTCTGTACCATGTTTTTGGCAACTCAGAATGGGTTGGATGGAATGGACCTGTTTTGGGGTCGTCACACATGATCTCCTATATCGAATTCCACGTCCTTTCGATGAAGATCAGCATAACTCTTTTGTCGATCTTGTGAGGTTTTTATACGTTGTCGTAGCGTTTGAATCTTTTCCGTAGTCATACGTACCAACTCTGGTCCCAACAACGTTACTTCACCCACCTCATCCCAGCATACTGGAGAACGACACTTTCTTCCATACAACACTTCGAATGGAGTCATGCCAATACTTGCTTGATAACTATTGTTATAGGAAAACTCCACCAATGGTAAAAACTTGTCCCAACTTCCCTTGAAATCAAGGACACAGAGTCTTAATAGATCTTCAAGGGTTTGAATAGTCCTCTCCGACTGTCCGTCCGTCTAAGGATGATATGCTTAGCTAAATCGTAAGTCTGTGCCCATAGCTTTTTCCAAACTAACCCAAAATTGTGAAGTGAATCTTGGGTACCGACATACCATCCAGTCTTACAATCTCGTTTATGTATATACGAGCAAGACGTTCAAGTGTATAAGTTTATCGTATCGGTAAGAAATGAGCAGACTTGGTCAATCTATCAACAATGACCCAAATCGCATCTATACCTTGAGAAACCTTAGGAAGACCAGTAATGAAATCCATGGTAATGTGCTCCCACTTCCATTCTGGAATTTCAAGTGGTTGCAATGGACCTTTTGGTACTTGATGCTCCACTTTAACTCGTTGACAAATTAGACACCTTGAGATAAACAACGCTATCTCTCTCTTCATATTGATCCACCAAAATGTATGACGAATATCATGATACATTTTGGAACTCCTAGGATGGATTGTAAACGGTGTGTTGTGCGCCTTCATCATGATTTTATACTTTAAATTAGGGTCGTTAGGAACACAAAGTCTGGAGTTGACTCGAAGTATTCCTTCTTCATCGATTCTTGCTTCCGGCATAGCACCTTCTTGCACTTTCTTCCTCATACGCATCAGCTCCAGGTCTGTAACTTGAGCAACTTTAACTTTATCGATTAAAGTCGGTTCTACTCATATATTCTCCATCATTACATGGGTCCCTGGAGTCTTTAACTCTATCTCCATCCTTTGCAAGTCACACAAAATGGGCCTTTGAGTTGACAATATCGTACTCGTACTTGCATATGATCTTCTACTCAATGCGTCAGCTACCACGTTCGCTTTTCCAGGATGGTATTGGATGGTATGATCATAATTTTTCAACAGTTCAAGCCAACGTCATTGTCGCATATTGAGTTCCTTTTGAGTAAAGAAATATTTGAGGCTTTTATGTTCCGTAAAGATCTCCACCTCCCCCCCATACAAGTAATGCCTCCAAATCTTTAGTGCGAAGACAACAGCTGCCAACTCTAGATTATGAGTAGGATAATTTCTCTCATATTCTTTGAGTTGTCTTGAGGCAAAGGCTATGACTTTTTCATGTTGCATGAGAACACATCCCAACCCTTTGCCCGAAGCATCACTGTAGATGACAAATCCCTCCGAGCTAGATGGTATTGTCTGAACAGGTGCCGAAATGAGTCTCCTCTTGAGTTCTTGAAAACTCTTCTCATATTCTTCGCTCCAACCAAACTTTGTATCTTTTTGAGTCAGCTGAGTCAATGGAGTAGCGATTCGAGAAAATCCTTCCACGAATCTCCGATAATAACCAGCTAAACTGAGAAACCTACGTACTTCGGTCACTGATTTAGGTTGCTCCCAGCTTTGAATTGTTTCAATCTTTGCTGGTTCAACATATATTCCACGACTTGATACTACGTGCCCAAGGAATGCTACTTCCTCAAGTCAGAATTGGCATTTCTTTAACTTGGCATAAAACTTGTATTCACGAAGCTTTTGGAGTATCAGGCTCAAGTGTTGCTCATGATCTTCATGGTTTTTGAATAAATAAGGATGTCATCAATAAAGACGACCACAAAGTGATCCAAATATTCCTTGAATACTCAGTTCATCATATCCATGAAGGTAACAGGTTCATTAGTCAATCCAAAGGACATGACTAGGAATTCATAATGCCCGTACTAAGTTCTGAAAGTCGTCTTTGGAATGTCATCGGTTCTAATCTTCAATTGGTGATGTCCGGAACGAAGATCAATCTTTGAAAAGAATTTGGTTCCTTCCAACTGGTCAAACAGGTCATCAATACGTGGCAATGGATACCTATTTTTGATGGTGACATAATTTAACTCCCGATAATCAATACAAAGTCGCATACTCCAATCTTTCTTCTTCACGAATAGAACAGGAGCACCCCAAGGAGAAGTACTAGGATGAATAAAGCCAATGTCTAACAATTCCTACAGTTGGGTCTTTAACTCCTGAAGTTCAATAGAAGCCATTCGATATGGGGCTTTAGAAATGGGTTTTGTACCGGGTTCAAGGTCGATACAAAATTCAATTTCATGCTCAGGGGGTAGGCCAGGAAGTTTTTCGTTCAAAACTGACGTATTTTTGTTTAAATCTGTGACATGAGCTAAGAAAGCTTGACATCCATTTTTCAATGAACGAATAGCTTTATGGCTTGAGATAACCGTGATTGATTTTAATGGTTTGGTCGCTTGAATTCGCATAATAGGTTGATTAGGAATATGAAAGCTAACAACCTTACGGAAACAATCAATTTTTGAATGATGAGTAGTTAACCAATCAATCCCTAGAATCACGTCAAATGCAAGTATTTTCAATGAAATAAGATCTTCAGGTAATGTGAGGGTACCGATTTGAACTAAATAAGACTTATAAACAGTGGATGTAATGAAGGTTTCTCCCAACGGAGTTTCCACAGATAAGTCAAAGTCTAATTTCTCTGGAGTCAAATTTAATCGATGAGCGCAAGTAGGAGAAATAAAAGAATGGGTAGAATCTGTATCAAATAAAGTATAGATTTCGTTAGAGTTTATGATAAGCTTACCCGTGATGACCTCATTCGGGTTCCTTGCTTTCTGGGAGGTCATAACAAACGCTCTCCCTTGCACTACCGATTTTGACTTTTTTGGGACGGCCTTTGGAAATCGGGCTAAGTTACCTTCTCTTCCACAATTATAACATGCTTTGGACGGCATCGCGCAGTTTGGACTGATGTGCCCCTCCTCTCCGTATTTGAAACATATGATAGGTGGTCGTTCTTCTTCCTTAACTACATGTGCTGGTGCTGATGTCTTTCCATCATTGTTGAATCTCCTTTTCTTGAAATATCCATTCTTATTGTTTTGGCCCTGATTACCACCGAAGTGGTTACCATTTCTGGCCTGTTGATTCCCTCCACGCTTGTTGTCACCGCTTCAATGACTGCTCTCACTGGTATTATCATTTTCCCGACTGCTCTCTTTTAGTTGCGTTGACTCGTTATCGCGCTCCACTAACTGAGCCCTATTTACAACATCTGAATATAAACACAATTTATGAGAAATAAGATGTTGACGTATCTCCGGCTTCAAACCTCTTAAAAACATCCGTGTCATTCTCTCTTCATTATCCACCAAGTGGGATGCAAACCGGGATAACTCAGCAAATTTAGCCTCGTATTGCGACATGGTCATATTGTTTTGTTCCAACTTGATAAACTCTACCTCCTTCATGTGACGAATACTTTTGGGAAAGTATTTGTCGTTGAACAGCTCTTGTAACTTCTCCCAAGACATCTTCAGTACGGCAGGTTGAGTACGTTTGACCAATTCCCACCAGTAATCTGCCTCTCCGCGCAACATAAAGGCGACAAAGGAAACCTTTTGCTCCTCGGAGCATCCCAAGACATCAAATATCTTGGTGATCTGCTTTATCTATGCTTCCGCCATAAGTTGTTTTGGCTCTCCCTTAAACTCCGGTGGTCCCAGCTCCTTGAACTGTTTAGCGGTGACCGTCCGAGAGTTTTCAGTGTTTCCACCAGCATTTTGGACAGGAGCCGCTCTCGCCTGTTATTGCATGAATTGCATAAAGCCCCTGAACATTTGATCATTCATCATTTGGTCAGTGTTGTTGTTTGCATGAGGATTGTCGGCTTCCTGATGCACATTACCCTGATTATTGATATGTGGTGAATCAACGGTCGCCTGTGCTCCATTTCTATTCTCAACATTCTCGGATGTCATTTTCAGATACTGTCACAAAACAAAGGTTAATTGACATGTAACATATTATCCCTAAATTCTGACCGACCAATTAAATACCACATAAACTTAGGTAGGTCATACTAGCGAAGGAATTCCCCATCTCTCCCCTCCTAGTACTATTTTCACATCTTAGCTAGGGATCATATCCCTAAGCTTTGATGTGACAACACAATATTTTCTATATAAATAAAACTGAAATTTTGCGTATAATTTTTTTTTTATTTATTATTATAAGGATGAGGATTTGTACAAGATAATGTGTATATGTATTTATGTGGTAAATAAAAATATATTTATTACATAAATATTTACAAATAAATTTATTTTTAGAGTTATTGATTATTATCAATTATAATTTTTATACTAATTAATTCCTTATTGGAAATGCTTTTATTAATTATTTTCTATGAAAATATAATCTTATATTATTTAAATAATATATGAAATGATTTTAGAATAACTATAATGATTATTTCATTATATGAATTTGTTCAGGATGTTAAATTAAATATTTTTACTTAATTAAGAATGTTATTTATGCAAGATAAGTCAGATATGGAATCCAAACCTTAATTCTGGGTTTTGATCAAGGAATGAGAATAATAGTATAATATTATTATTTGTCAGTGTTATAGATATGTATGGTTAGGTATGCAATGTTAATGTGTGGAACAGTTTTATTATATTACAACTAAACCCTAATAATAATTTAATAAACCCTATTTCTGGTTCTAGAATAAGGAATAATGATGATAATATTATTATATTAATTATATTTTGATTTTTCAGTGCTATAGATATGTACTGTATGTATGTGAGCTAGTAATGATTGAGTAATTGTGGTACAGTATTTGAAAACCCTAGTTTTACTGTGGGAAAACCCTAATTTTGAAACTCAATTGTGAGTTTAAGGCTATTATATAACTGTGTTATGTGATATATGTTATGTGCTACTTCATGATATGCTAATTAGGAAACCCTAATTATAAATATTAAAATCCTAGATTATATTTATATTTTCTAGATATTAGAAAACCCTAACTATGGATGAAAACCCTAATCCGGAAACCAAAACCGGAGGTTTGATCAGTCAGAAATAGTGTTACTATGATTAATATCAAGTATGATAGACTTTAATTACTAATTAAGGTGAATCTAATTAGTAAATTAAAACCCTAAAATCTAGAACCCTAAATTAATTTCTTAAAACCCTAATTGATTTGAAACCTTAATGCGAAAGTCATTCACGGCTTTGAGAATTGGTTAAGTCGTTATGTAATCACGATAATGTGATTATTAATTGGTGATATATGTATTAACCCTAATTAGGGAGAATAGTAATTTTTCAAAATCCTTATTAATTTTCTGTATTATAAACCCTAATTTCAAAAGTTAGAAACCCTAAATTGCTTATTATAAATCCTAATTGCCAGTTTGGGAAATGAGATGCTAATTAGTGTTGCTTAAACCTAATTAGAAAAGTGCTATAATTAAAGATCTAAATTAAATTAGTAAACCCTAATTGGTATTTTTAGAAACTAAAATTTTAGTTTATTATTTTATTTTATTTTATTTTATTGTACAAAACCTAAATTGGAAATCCTAGATTTTGTTTGCTTATAAAACCTAAATTGGCACAAACCCTAAACCCTAAGGGTTTGACAAGTTACCATAATACCATTAAAATAAATTATCAATTGACCATTTTGCCCTTATTGCATATTTGAGGATTTCTTGCAAATCTTGCCAAGATTGGAGTTGGTAACCTAACCCAACAACTCCATGTGACACCTAGCAACAAAAGTCAGCAGCAACAAGCCTTATATCAGCCAAATCCAAGCACCTTGTTGTCTATAAATAGATTGAGAGAGAGAAAGTGCACAAAATTTTGCCAAATTCAATTTTTATCTCACCAACTCTTCCTCATACTAGAACCAACGAAATTATATAGTATTTCAGTCCCTTTATCAAGCCCCACATCTACCATAAGCAAATCACAAATAACTTGGAGAGCTAAGATCAAAAATCAAAGCATAAAGGTATAAAAACCCTAATTCTAGAAATTCTTCGATTTGTTGTTAAATGTTGCAATTGATTGTTGAAAGTTGTGTAATAAGGTGTCAATTGATGTTTTGGGTTGTTAAATCCATGACCCATAACATCAAAGTTCATGATTTTGAATTTTTAGCAAATCTGGAAATAGGAAAATTTTTATTTTACAGCCAAATGTCAGATCTTATAAATCTGTGTATATTAAGTGTTTTTGATGTTTAAAGCTTGTAACATGTAGTCTGTAATGTGATCTTTAAGATAAAAAAAGAATCAAGGCCAGATCAATTGTAGATCGGAAGTTACAGCCGGTCAAAACCCGTTGACCAAATCTGTCAAATTACCGAACCCAGAAAATTAAGAACAGTTTTCGTGTTGCACTTTGACCGGCCATTTCCAGTTAGATTTGTTGTTGTTATGATAGTGTTAAGTACTAGAGTTGTAGTGCTACATGTGTTCTACACACTGAAATTGATAGATCACATAAACGTTACACGATCATCAAGTTATAAGGACTCAAAGTAGGTACCTCGAAATCTGTTAAACCCAGAATGTTGAAGAACAACGTTGTCAGGTTTTTGGAGAGCTTAAATCTCTCTGATCTGATGTTGTTCAGCCACGAAACTTGTTATTTACTTGTAGTATTACATGAATACTACAACATGAAATCAATTTCAAGCCCAGAAACACATTATCCTAAGAGATATACCCGGTCAAACCACCCCCTAGCACACTGTTATATGTTTCTGGAAATCTTCAAGAACACCTATAGCGACAGAAAGTGTCGCTATAGCCCTTTAGCGACAGTTTTATTTATAATTTCCGGAAATTAATAAAAAATTGATAAAAATGGTTTTTAATTATTAAAAATACATAATAAATTATGAAAAATTATTTTAAAGTCTGAAAAATAGTTTTTAATTATTTTGGGTATATTTTGAAAATATTTAATATTTTGAAATGTAAATGGTATTTATTTATTTAATTGCAATATTAGATAAATTATTTAAAAATAGTTTTAATTCGTGAAAAATCATGAAAAATTATATTATTGTGTTAGAAAATAATTTTGAGTTAGTTTTTGATAACTTTTAATATTTTGTGATGAATTTCATTAATTAATTAATATTAATGATATTCTAGTTATTTAATAAGTGTATTAAATAATTTGCGAAAAATAGAATTTAATGATTTAAAAATCATATAAAAATGATTTACAGTATTATAAAAATATTTTAAGTTATAATATATAACTTTTGATATTTTGTCATGAAAATATTAATAATTTTATATTAATTATATTAGATTTATTTAATTGTTAAATTAAATAAATAAGTTAAAAATGATTTTATTGATTTAAAAATCATTTTAAATGGGAATAAAGTGTTAGAGAGTATTTTGACTTTACAAAATATATTTTCTATATTTTTGGAGAATTCTCATTAATAATTTATTATTAATGATATTAGTTTTATTTAATGATTATATTAAATAATTTAGTTACAAATGATTTTATTATTATAAAAATCATTTTTAAATAAAGATAAAGTGTTTAAAAATATTTTAAGTTATAAAATATAACTTTTAATATTTAAAGGATAATTTTATTAATTATTTGATATTAATGATATTTATTTAATGATTTATGATATCAAATTTATTTAATAGTTATATTAAACAAATAGTTTAAAAATGATTTTATTTATTTAAAAATCATTTACAAAGGATATAAATGAATTAAAAATATTTTAAGTTATAATTAATGACTTTTAATATTTAGATAATAGTTCATTAATATTTAAATATTAATGGTAAGTATTTAAAGATGATTTTAATTGTTTTAAAAATCATTTAAGAATAATGTAAATGTTTTAAAAATATTTTGAGTTATTATGAATAACTTTAATATTTTGGCAATGGTTTTATTAATAGTTTGATATTAATGATAATAGAATTGTTTGATATTTAAATCATTTAATAATGATTCTGATATTTCAAAAATTATGGTAAATGGTAATAATTATTTTATAATTATTATAAGGTCATGAAAAATAGTACGATTATTGTTTAAGTTGTCTATTTGGATATTGAGATACAGAATAGAGTCTTAGACTCGATAATTACCCGATAAAGCTGTCGGTAGACCGACATGTTTCAGAAATTGATCTGGACTTAGATAATTTAATTAGTTAACTATTTATTTGTGATTCAATGGTTGTTAAGGTTATGTGACTATGTGATTAGGAATGAGTTGATGTTAGTTTGTGATGCCATGATTGTTGAACATGTGTGATAAGATGATTAGGTTATGTGCTGATTGCGAAATGCAGTACTATGTGTTATGGTATATTGTTCTAATCGAACGATTGATTTGATTAATGATAGGTCGTGATAGAAAGATAGAACTAAGTTGAGAATTGTAAGCAGCGCATCAGGCAAGTATCCTAACTTTGCATTTTCTTTATGCAATGGACAGAAGTGAGAAGTTCAGAATTATTATTATTAATGTACAGATGATTAAACCTATATTATATACACCCTTTGATTATCAACATGTTAGTATATGATAATTCAGATATATATTCTGTTCGTTAATTTTTATAAATGATTATACAAGTGTCCTCACTTGGATAATCATTGTATTTAATCACATGTTGATACACCTTTGTTATACATATATGTTTAATTATAAATTATTATTGGATAAAATAAAACCTTTTGTCTGGAACCCTGACAAATATGAACATCCCGTTCACGGGAAAACTTTTATGCGCCCAAGGCGGATCAAGTAAATGATAACATCGTTCTTGTAATGTAGTATTGATCAATGTAGGGCACAATGGGCTGATCACCCCCGTGTCCGTAAGTTATGACGATTTGCAGATGAAGTTCCCCATCACCTTTTCGAAAATAAAAACAATGTTCATAAAATGTCACTTAAACCTTATTTATAGCCAGTACGTAGTTTCAAAAAATTTGAAAGAGGGTTGTTATGTTATTAATATCGGTTCAGAATACTTCACAACTATTGACTTGTTGTAGATGGATATTATAAAGAAAACATTTAAATTCTTTCAGCTTATATATATATATATAATACTTGCTGGGCACTTAAATGCTCATCCTTGCTTAATTTAAATATTTTCAGATAAGTGTGAATAATCAGAAGGATCGGTCAAGAACAAGTGAAAAGGAAGCAAACAGATTAGGTTTACGGTGTCATATAATAAAGGTTGCGTACTTGGGATTAAACTCTGATAAAGGTAAGATAAGTTTATAATTTATATTAGTGTTATTATTATTAGTAATATTTCTGCTAATAGAAATGGTATCGTGAAGTACCGAGTTCAGGTTTTAAGTATCCGGGTTCGAGGACTTCACATTTGATACCAACTGTGACGCCCCCAAAATTAGGTATACATCACCCATCTTGGGTCGTCAGATACATGGTACACAATTCAAATACAACTTACTAATACAACTGTCGTGTACAATACGACAAAACATAACTGTGAGTTTGAATGAAATTATTGTCTACTAGAGATTATACAAACTCAAAAGGAGTCCTCATTACAATTATTAACACACTATTTCACAGAATAGTGAGGACTACTAATGCTATCCTCTGGACCGTCACTTTGTTCCCCGACTAGTCCCTGCTATGTTCTCATTTCCCGAAGAGAACAGTGAAAGAAAGGGTGAGCTCAACTAGCCCAGTAAGAAATATTATGACTAAGATAATGTAGAATAAATTATTAATAGCCTTCAACAGTGTTAAACTGATAAAATATAATAAACATCAAGTTTAACTGCAGCGGAACAAGCACTCCATTAGAAGAGTCAATTATAGAATAAAATCTACTATTTTCTATGTTTTAAAAGGTTTCTCATGACTTTTATCGTTGAGACTCAGCTTAATAAATAATCCACATCATCGAACCACCCTTGCACTATGGCCAAGGATATTCTTTAGTATCACGACCACAAATTATTCATGCATTACAGCCAAGGACATTCGTGTATTCAATAATGGTCATGATCATGCCAACAACTATCCATTAATGTACTACGGGCCAATGATAACTTTTACCACATCATTTGTAACATTACGGTCATGATTACACCGAATAATCCCTGTTCATAATCATACCAAGTCCATCTATGCACTACAGGCCACATATGACTTTCAACATAATATAAACATGAGGATGATGACAATGATATAAGAATTCAATAAAACAAGTTCAAGAATTAATTTATATAGGAACTAATAACGTCCAAATTGTCAACATGATACTGCTTTGTAGAGTAAAATTCAAGAATGCTCAGAAGAATATTTCCATGAAAAGATACTAGATAAAGCGCAAATATCAAAGATATTCCACTAATTTCATGGATTATAGAAGTCAAAGTTTTAACCAACTGAGTATAATAAAGAATGGAATAACAAAAGAAATCACCATGCATGCGGTACTCCGCATAGACAGGTTATTCCAATAGAATAATAATAACAGAACCAGGTCAGGCAAAATTTGCACCGACAGGATGTTCCAATAGAATAATAAAGACGGAACCAGGTCCGGTGTAAAACACAGAGACATGATGTTCCAATAGAATAATAAAGACGGAACCAGGTCCGGTGTAAAACACACAGACAAAATGTTCCAACAGAATAATAATAAAGACGGAACCAGGTCCAGTGGAAAACACACAACCAGGATGTCCCAACAGAATAATAATAAAGATGGAACCAGGTCCGGTGTAAAACACACAGACAGGATGTTCCAACAGAATAATAGAAGAAGGTCACCAAGTATAGGGTAAACCGCGTATACAGGTTATTCCAACAAAATAATAAGCAATGGAATAACAACAGTTCTCTTCATGACTAAGGAAGAATAACACCCCTTACATTAGTAGTAGATTGAATACTGTAGTAGTGTAGTAACAGAATACTCTTCTTTTTTATCTCTCTTATTCTCTCTATACTTTCTCTCTCTATAGCTTAAATGAATTCGTGAAAAATAATGAAGCACTAGGCCTCTATTTATAGAAGATTTCTAGCTTAGCACTTGAAATGTGAAAAGGCAAGTGGCTTGACGACTAGTGATGTGAAAAGAAAAGTGGTTTGACGCCTGTAATGTGAAATGACAATTGGTTCGAAGCCTGTAATATGAAACAGCAAGTGGTTTGACGTCTGGTAAAGGTAGTTACTATTGACGAAGGTAATTACTATTGATGAAGGTAATTACTATTGACAAAGGTAATTACTATTGACGAAGGTAATTACTATTGACGAAGAGACTCTTAGAT